>CM074724.1:75968125-77168125 GCA_037306005.1 Rhinophrynus dorsalis
TATATATATATATATATATATATATATATATATATATATATATATATATATATAATAGAGAGAGAGATTTGTTAGAGCCTGTTGATTCTTTGCACCCTCTGCCATTGAGCTGGTCTTGCCATAGGCAGCAGCTCACAAGCCTCTGGGGAATTGTATTTGTTGTAAAGCCATGTTGAAGGAATGGACCATAATCTGCCATGTGGGTCCAGTTATGGCTGGGCAGGTTTTGATTGATTCAGGCTAGTGCCTTATCTTTGATATGCCCACCTTGGTTGACCCTGCCAGGAGTATATGCTCCTGATGGAATAGTTCTTGGCTTCATTGACACATGCAAACACTCCTGCCATGGTAAGGCATTGACCCACAGGATTATTTGGATTTTATCATTGGAACGCTTCACTTTCGATCTATGAGTATGGTTCAACACTTAGAGGAACCAGTACAAGAACTGAATAACATCAATTGGGAAATTATTGGCTTGTGTGAGACATAAAAAAGAGGATGATTTAGTCAGATTAGAGGATGGACACTGGCTATACTATAAAGGAAACAATGCTGGACGAATTGGATTTTTGATTAACAAAAGACTGACAGATTCAGTAGTAAAGTATAAAGTACTTCTGAAAGAATTGCTTCTTGGTCTGTCAAACTAAACAGTCAATATGTTCTTGAAATCATTCACCACAAGTAGCCACAATGATGATTAAATTGAAGAATTTTATGATGATTTATTATACCTCTACAATCAGGACAATTACCACTACAAATTTAAAATGAGAGATTTCAATGCCAGAATTGGTAAGATTCAGAATGGAGAAAACTATATTGGACCAAGTGGAACTAGAAAAAAGAGACAAAAGGTGCAATAAACTGATCATATTTGCAGAAGAACAACATTTGTACATCATGGATTCATTCTACAGGCAAAAGTCCCAGCCAAAACACACAAGGAAAAGTCCTAATGGCGATACAAGTGAAATCGACTTCATACTTGCAAATAATATAACAATATTCACAGACTGCTCAGTCTTAAACCATTTTTATGTTGTTGTGGCCATCCTCCAGAAGCAGCAAAAAACAAAATTGATTTCAAGAAAGAAAGGAAATGATCAAATCAACAAACATAAACATCAACACTAGCCAGCTGTTGAAAAATCATAAAAATTTTGAGTTAACACTAATTCCTTGAGTGAGCTGCAAGACCAAGTAATTGAGATACTTGGTCAAAGATACTGCACATGCCCTTGTACCTACTGTGAAACAAGATAAAAATACCCAAATATCAAAAGAAACAGTTGTCCTGTTGAAAAAGCTATGAATGATTAACCAAAATGAAAATATTAGCAGGGTAGAATATTAAGAAATGTGCAAGACATTAAGGAAATGCATCAAAGAAGTTCAATATTGAGCTCATCAAAAGGACACAGGAAGAAAATCATGGGCTAAAGACAACAAATCGAAAGATGGCCACACATTGGGGCCAAATGTTAGCATTAAAGCTTGAAGATGGCACAACAGCAAAAACTCAACATCAAATCGTAAAACAAGTGGAAGCATTTTATTAAAATCTTTATAAGGATGAAGGACAACAGCTGAATGCAGTGCTAGAGGCTCGAGCTGTGCAGACGTTTTGGTAGAAGAAGTAGAAGCTACAATAAAATCAATGTAAATGGCAAAGTAGCTTGAAAGCCAGAGTTCAACCCTTATTAAAAACCTTAGCTAAACAATTTTCAAAATATCTACTACTCAGCAAAGTGTCTGATGCACGCAAAAATTCAGAAGTCCTCTACTGCACAAAAAGGTAATAAGGCAGATCTAAAACACTACCAATCAACAAGCCTATTACTAGTTACCTGCAGGGTTTCCACAAAGGTACTTTCTAGAAACATGGACACAATGCTTAATGTAGCACATCCTAAATAAAAGGTAGGCTTCAGCATCGGCTTCAGTACAATGTACCACATCCAGGCAGTGCAACAATTTATAGAGTGGCATAATGAATACAACCCTCCATAATGCATATCCTTTATTGATTATGAAAAGGCCTTTGACAATAATCAATGCCCTGATCAACCAAGGAATAGATGGAGCTTACATCAATATCCTCCAATCAATATATGAAAATGCAACTGCATCAATACAGGTCAACAATGATGAAGTTCAGAACACCATAGAAAAAGGTACATGACAAAGAGACACAATTTCTCCAGAACTGTTTTACGCTTGTTTAGAAGAACATTTCCGCAAATTAATTGGAAGAAAAAAGGACTTACGATCAATGCAGATTACCTACATCACTTTTGTGTTGCAGACAATATCATACCCTTTGCCAGTAGTCCTGAATGACTGCAGGAACACATTGAAGAGCTACAACAAGAAAGCAAAAATGTTGATCTTAAGATGTATTTCAATAAAGCGCAAGTCAATCTTAAGAAATTTACCATAATAAGGAAAATCACAGTAGATGGACAAGTACTAGAAGAGGTGGACATGTATGTTTACCTTGTACAGGAAATGTTAAGAGATGGAAACACCATGATAATAATTGAGAAATGAATACAATTGAGATGAAAAAACATTTGGAAAACTTAGAAGTATTTTTAAGACAAATTTATCACTTTGCCTCATTCAAAAGGTTTTTGACCAATGTGTCCTCCCTTTTCTTATATATAACTGTGAAACATAGACACTGAATGCCAAAGCCATTCAGAAACTTAAGGCTACTTAGGAAAGTATGGAATGTCAAATTGTGAATATAACAAAAAGAGACTAAAAGACATGTGTGTATGAATTCGCCAGCAAAGGTTTATGACATCACTGAAAGAATAAAGCACCTAAAATGGAAATGGGCAGGTCACATAGCAAGAAGACCCGATGACAGATGGACTATATGCATTTTGGAATGAATTCCACTCGATATTAATTGCCCAAGAAGAAAAACAAAGACAAGATGGGTAGATTAAATTACCAAATTTATTTATGCTTTCATTAATAAATGGTGATCATTATCTTATGCAGTAAAGCACTGATTCTGTATCTTTCTTTTTTGCTAAAGGCCCCCCATATTCTGTCCTTTACAGGGCACCTCAAATAGTTTTGTTTTGTTAAAGACATGAGGAAGAGACAAATGTGTATATTTTATAGTTAGTCTTGGATCATACAAACAAAATCTCAATAAAATTAGCATTTTGTGTGTATCAATTTCCATAAATATGCATTTAAATGTGAACATTGATCTTTTTTTCAAAGTCTTCATAGTCCACAGTGCCACAATCCCCTGGGTGACAACCACTCCAGTAAGGCAATAACCAAAAGGGTTAAGTAACTTGAAGGCTGCAGATTTATATAAACAAATTATGACTAAAGACTTATGGATTATTTTTAAAATATATTTAAATATGCTTATGATTTGTTATTGTCGTTAAAAAATAAAATTTATAAAGAAATTATTTGGTGATAGTTTTACTTTTACCCTCAGTTGCTAAAGACATCGCCAAAGTATTACTTCACATTTTGCTGGAGATGTGGCTATCTTCTTAGGAGATACTGTGGCAGTGCCTCCAGATGGAAAAAATATACTTTTCTTAATAAATACAGCATTGGGGAATTTATTCCTGACATTCCTAAGTAACGTCACAAACGTAAAACATGTAAACTTAGTTATGGATATTTTCAGTGTTATCCAAATTTTCAGTGACCTATAAATTCAGCTGGTTTTTGTCTACCCATCAGCTCTTTTTTTTTCCTTTAACCTTTACACTGATGATCAAAAAGCAAATCTCACTGATAGAAGCTTGGCAAGAGAGCATTAACTGAGAGGACTATGTGGGATTTGATCAGCTGGCATCATCAGAGGGAGAGAAAACTAGACCAATGGCTATTCCTCTTGCAATAGCAACACAATGTATATTAAGCTGTTTTTTAAATAAGTTATTTAAATAATTGATGATGGCAAAAATTAAAACACATATAAGATTTATTTTTGTCATCTTAATGTTCCACTTTACTTAACTAAGTTTATACTTGAGAAGACGGTCACACCTTGAAGTTAAGATCTACTAGTATAATGTGAGCAGCACTTGATACATGTTCACATCTAACATTGATATTATTACAAGAAATACATTTATAACATTCAGTAACAATCTGCTTTTTAAAAGCATAGTAAAAAATAAAGCAAAATGTAAAGTTGGAGTATTTTCACTGAAGCAGTTGATAGAGTTGGCCATATATACTCACTAAATAACATTGAATGTTAATTGGTTCTTAAGGCCTTAATGGTTTAATTCTTATTTGTCAGCATAATTGCAGTATGTATCAGTTTCGGGCTTCAACTTTTACTCTCTAAATGTGAACTCTGGGCATCCCTAGGGCCAATTTCATTATTTTTCTGTTTTCTGTCTTTATGAATGATTTGTCTCCAGCAGTCTGTAAGACAGCAGCTATCTGTATGCATGCTGGCACAGTCTTCCATTCCCTTAAATCTAGTATGCCTGAGTGTCACACTGTTTTACAGTGTGAATTCTCTGAGGTTAAAATTTGGATCATTTTAAACAAAATGTTCTTCAGTACTGACACATCAGTAACATTGGTATTTGGAACAAAAGCTAAATGTCTAAATCTTTTCAAGTCAAAGATACACATTACAAAAAGCCAGCTAACTTCTAGTACTGGTGACGTTGGTGTTACCCATTACAAAACGGTGTCATAGCAACTGAGTGGGGGTGCATGAATCTAGTAGGAGAAAAGTATAGTGGCCCAAGCTCCTTAAATGCACATCTTATTGCTACAATGTCTCCAAATACACAGACAATGAAGCAATCCTCTTTCCTTCTTCTTGCTGCTAAGACAAACATGTATGCAATGTGTGTGCAACCTAAGGTTTCTCCATTCACCCTTTAGACATCAACATGAAATACAAGAAGGATAGGTGCACTGACACTTTTAAATAATTGCAGTGCCTTGCAGAGAATAAAATCAATAATGACCTTTATTTAATACAAAAATAAAAATGACCAAGTGTACCTTTTATTCATGTACAAAGAGCCGGAGAATAGCGAGTGGGTACCATTTGATTTGATGCCTGGATGTTTAGATCGACATGTTTCGTGCCACTCTACGCTTAACCATTATTTTCCGCCGATTATGATTAAGCGCAGAGTGGTGCGAAACATGTCGATCTAAATATCCAGGCATCAAATCAAATGGTACCCACTGGCTATTCTCCGGCTGTTTGCACATGAGTTAAAAGGTATACTTGGTCATTTTTATTTTGTATTAAATAAAGGTCATTATTGATTTTATTCTCTGCAAGATACTGCAATTATTTAAAAGCACCTATCCTTCTTGTATTTCATGTTGGGGTGTATGAATCTGCCATTGCAGCTCATTTTCTACGCTGGGATTTTGGCTTTCTACTCATACTTCTGCATATCGAGGTATGCACTTCATTGTATCATCAGTGCATATGTCTCCAATATTAACAGTTTAAATGAGCAGTGAACTTTTTTTATGAAAACCTACATGTTATAGGGTTTTTCCTGCTGAATAAACCATCACAGTCAGTCTTTTTATTTGAATGTTAAAATTTTCAGGATGTGAGTAACAGCATGATTACTTCCTGATGTGTCAAACTAACAGGATCATTTACAATACAACAGAATAACATATTGAAAACTGAGCCCTAGAGGACAAAATTAGGAGCATTTTCTATAAATATCTAGCAAGAAAAAAAATGGGTTTTGTGTATGAAGAGGACATGTGAAAGGTTTAAGCTATGGGATGTTAGGGCCTTATTCATCAAAAGAAGTAGGAGGTGCAAGAGAGGTTCAATTTTCCCCCTATGTTTTCAGTGAAGATGAAGCTTCATGAACGCATATCAATAAACCCGGATATTTCCACCATCCAGAATATTTTAGAATAGTAGAGAA
The DNA here is from genome assembly GCA_037306005.1 of Rhinophrynus dorsalis. Lineage (NCBI taxonomy): Eukaryota > Metazoa > Chordata > Amphibia > Anura > Rhinophrynidae > Rhinophrynus > Rhinophrynus dorsalis. The sequence goes on from CM074724.1 coordinate 75,974,056, forward strand.
AGACAGTCGAAGCAGACAGTGGGAGAAAGAGAAAACAATTAAAATACAAATAAATATAAGATTGTTTGGAGTGTTGGCAAGCACTATGAGCAGCAAGAGGAGTTGGAGGGACACTGCTGATGCTGCTGATAAATAGGTAGATGGATTCATCAGCACACATTCCCTTGACCAAATGATCTCCAGTCCTCTAAAACTGTCCCAAGAGATATGGTGAAACAAAATAAAGAAGGGGGTCAATGGAAAGCAGTATGAGCAGCACAGATCAGCTGCTTCTGTCACTATACCTCCATCTGAAATGATGAGAAGTGTGAAAACAGGGGGCCCTCTGTCATATTTGTTATCATCAAATAGTCCCATAGAGAAGCAAGATACTGGTGGTGGTTGTGGTGAGAGTGGTGAATGAAGTTGGTTGTCACCAGCAGTGATATTCTGGCCTTTACTGCTGCTGTAATTCCTGCTGCTGAGTTGTCAGAGAGAGATGTCTCTCTGTCCCAGCAGCAGTATGATGATAAGCAGCCTAGTGCTCAGCAAGCAGTGACATGGGACCAGGACAGGTTCCACTTGTCAACACTATTTCTGATCCTAGCTCTGGTGCTGATACTGAGGCAGCAGTACCTGGACCAGCCATTGAAGGTCCTTCTTCTTCTGAAGAAAAAGAAGTCAATTCTACTCCACCTCTCCCCTCTTTAAAATCATTGGTATGGGAATATGTTTCAATCGGGGCAGGCACAGTGCAGTCATCAGTAACTGAACTGTTCACTATGTGTTTCTCTATTCTTCCTCCTCTTTGATGTCCACCTCACCTCTTGTTGCATTTAGGGAGAGTCAAGGGGTACAGCAACAGTGATGCCTGATTTCTTTGGTGGGTGTTTGGCTTTAACATATTTCACATAAATGTCATGGTGTCTGTATGTATTATATCAGGATGGTTGTGCCAATGAGCATTCCCTCCTTTCCCATTTTAAGTGAGTTGTCATAAATTGTGGACAGTGCTGTCACTGATGGCAGCACTCTGCCTACACCCAGGACTACAGGGGGGAAGGGAAAGGTGAAGAAGAATGGCCTCTTTCTTCTCCTCCACATTCCCCCTTACTGGTTGGGGCATATAATTATGTTGCTGCTGTTGCTGCAACTGCCTCAGAATCAGAACTGCAACCAGGTCCAGAAATATTGCTGTTGGCAAGTGGAACCTGTCTTAGCCCCTCATCACTTGACCCCCTTCCTACTGTGTCCATGGTTATCTGTGGCACACTAGTCTGCACCTCAGCATCCTGCTGACCTTGCAACTCAGCAGCAGCAGGAATTAGAGCAGTAACAAACTGTGCAAATCCCAAAAGCTCACTGCTGATGGTGGTGATGATGCCCATCCTCATCCCTGTCTGCCATTCTTTCTCAGTTTGTGCTAAAAGGGTCATTAATGTATCTTCCACCCCAGCTACACCATCATCATCATCACCACCACTATCAGTTCCTCCTTGCTGCTGCTGCTTTATTACAGACTTCTCACCAGTTGGAGGAGTTGATGAGAAATGTGACAGAGGGTCCCCTAATGTCATACTTGCCATTTCTTTTTGAACTGAAGAAGGCAAACTGGCAGCACTAGCATCAAGATGTTCCATATGGACACAGCCATGGGGTCTGGGAAAAGTGGACTCCCAGATTCAGGGGAATGTGGGCTCCCTTGACTGCTAATCTGGCCGATCTGCATTACTTCCCCTACCACTTCCCTTTCGCTAGTCCCATCAGCTGCTTCACTACCACTGTTTCTATTACTAACACCAACAACATCAATTTCAGTCCCTGAGTCTTCCTCCTCACTAATAATAGGATCAACCCCCTCCTTCACTCCTAACACTCTGTACAAGCTGCTGGCCATTCTTAGTAGTAGTACTAATGGCGGAACTGCTTGGGGATGGCAAGTTTGACTTAGGTTCACATGCTGTCACACTTGGCATCATCTCCTCCTCCCCCTTACTAAGAATTACAAGACGCACTTGCAGCAGACGCAGCACTGGCAGCAGGCACATGTAGCTGACCTGTCCTGCTCACTCTGCTATCCTCTTCTTCCTCTCCACTTGACAAAAATGTCCCCAATATCCCTAGGTATGATGTAGGGGGACTGGCCATCAATGGGTCTGGGAAACCAGGGCATACAGACCCTTTCATGTGGGTGGTAGTAGTCACTTCCTCCTCCTTAGACTCACTGGATGCATAACAGTCCTTCCAGCTCATCCTTTTATTGTTATTAAACTTGCCATAGTGATAAGAGTCACTATGAACCTCTCCTACCTCAATTTTGCAAACTAACTCAGACATATGTATAGACATATTTGCTCTATAGGTTTACAACTATGGGGCAGTTACCATCTTTGGCATCAAAGAACTTAATCTCATTTTAGATTTCAGGAACTGGACTTTTGGACTATTTTGTATGATTTCCATTCTTTGCTAGTTTTTGTTATATTTGTATAACTCAGAGCATAACAGACTAGCACCTCTCTCTCGCTCTGTAGCTGCTTGTATTGTGTTTCACTTCCTGGAAAATTACACTTTTTATAGAGAAAAGGTGAAAAACATGATTAAAGGGGCAAAATATTTCTAGCCAATTTAAAAATAGCAAAAAATGTTGTAAATGGGTACGGTAAAGGTTTTAATTGTTTTATTCAAAGTGGATTTTCCCTCGAAAAGCATACAACCATATGTTTTTCAAGCATTTTTACATCGGAACACAACATGACCTTTGTCCTCATCTACTGGTCACACACACTGTTTTGTTTGCTAGTAATCAGTGGAGTCATATTTTTGGCCTAGTACATAGCTTTCCTGCAAGTATGCTTTAAACATCTCACATGCAGTGGGACCAGTCCTGAGAGCTATATGGTTTTCATGTGTAGCCGGTTACAACCCATACTCTAGGATCAAGTCTGAAAGATATGTACCGCCACCAACTCTACCACCAGAAATGTTAGATTGCTGCCCCAAGACACATTCATTTCTTTCTTTGATGATATGATGACATATTCATAAACAGTTTGGGATGTTCTTGCTGATGTTCTTTCTGCTGCTGATGATGTCTCTGTTTAAAATGTCTCCCAGATGTCCATTGGCATATGCACCTCCCAGTCAATAATCTCCTAGTGGGGGGATGACGAGAGTTGTAGTTCCCAAAAGCTGGAAGTTGAAGTTTCAACAGTTGACTACTACTGGTCTTTATACATCATTGAAGCAGGGATAAGTGACGTTCAGGAGTGTAACCAGAACTTGTTGGGCTCCTGAGTAATTCAGATAACTATGCATTGCCAGTGTATTAAGTATTGATACTAAGTGTCAGGCATTTACTACGAGGTGAACATATATCTATTTGTGTAATCCTATTATAATATAGTGTTTTGGTATTGTTTCATTTAAGCACTGAAGAGAAGAGAGAAGTATAAAGGAGGAGAGGGAAGAGAGGTTGGGGGTCTAAGGGGTAAGGGAAGGGAGTAAGCATGAGAATACAATAATTTAGCCTGTGAACATCTATGCTTTCAGCTACCACTGAGACATGGGCAAGATAAGTATTAGGAGGGAGTTAAAGAAGAAGAGAGATGGGCGGGCATGGAGGAAGAAATAAAGTGAAGGAGAGGAATAAAATTATGAAGAAGTAGGAGGATTCGAATGATGATAAATAGATAGGGAGAAGAAGGAGGCAGCTAGTGAGAGAGAACCAAGAAGGGAATGTAAAGAGAAAAGGGCATGGAGAAAAAAAGATAGGGTCAAGAGAGGGAAGAACAAAAAGGTATAGGAAGGATGGTAGTTGGTACAGAAGAAATTAGTAGGGGTACATGGTAAGATAAGGTGAGATATGTAGTAGGTGGGAATAAAAGGTAAAGGAAGATTGTGATCATGAAATATCTTAGCAGCCCAATTTAAAGAAAGGGGACTGGGTTGCCCCAGAATTCCTCCACGTTTGCCTTTGTGCATATGGCTCCTAATCTTTTGAAAATATTTACACTTGCTATCACCTGACAATAATATAACAGCCCATTAACTTTTTCTCATCTGAACACATTTTTCTCTTCCTTCCTTCCTTGGTAATGGTACATGGATGGGTTCCTAAAACTTCATAATGAATTGTAAGTCACGACAAAACATTTCTTCTTCGGGAGTGGACTTTAACTTATAATTTAATTTCTCAATAATTAGCAATATCAATTAGCTTTACTTGGATTTTGATACTAGACCAGAACAGACAAATCACACCTTCATATTTTTATTGCATTGTTGCAAAAGTATGATGTTATTATGTAGAAATGATATATATGCCCAATTATGTTTTCATCTCAAATTAGTTATTAATTTACATTTTAATGATACCAAAGTACAAAGTGATTGGATGTATTAAATAAATGATAATTATGCAAATTGCTGAATATCTCATGGGAGACATAGCATTTCACATTATGTTCTGTAGCAATTGCTAAAACAGAAAGCATCTTATTAAACCATCACCAATGTAGGCATTCTGTACTGTACAATGGTGTAACAATGATATTGGTAGAGGACATTGAAGATCATTTCTGAGTTGTTATGAGATGCAGGAATGTGACTGTTCCAGGTCATGAGACATTTGTGTTTAATGTGCAAGTGTTTTACTGCTTTATACTTTTTGAATGATTATAGTATCTCTTTTCCATTATAAGAACTTTTCTTGTCCAGAATCAGCATGTGTGTTCATGAATTCAAAATGATATATTAAATATGTCCAATTAATAATATTGGCAAGATTCTCCAAAGGAGATATATACTGTGTTGGCAGGAGGCTCAGTGTTATAGTTATGCATCAAATGCTTTGTAGGAAACATGCCTTTCTTGTACCTTGTTCTTTGTGAAAAACTGAGTACATATTGGCATATGCGGGTGTTGGTACAAAGTATTTGCCATTGCTGAGCAACTAAGACTGATTATGAGCCTTATGCATAAAGCAAAATATCAGATGCACTACGGAGGTTAAAAAAATTCCCAAAGTCCCCATTTGTTGTGTTAAAGGCCGCATTTAAATAAATTAGCATGTTATCCCTCATTGTGAAGTTGGGAAATTGGTAAGCTTCAAAACTTTATATCTTGCTTCTTGGATAAGGTCTTTTATTGGAAGTGGCCAGGGTTTATATATCCACATTATCAGTGGAAGCAAGATGTGACATGCAATCAGATTGATACAGTTAACATATAGATCAATAGAAGCAGGTTTTACAGAAGACCACTACACCAGACTAATCTCATCCAACAGACAACAATGGTGAATACACAACAGTGGTGAACGGATTAGGGAAGTAACAGTTAATCAAACCTGGACCAGACATTGATACACTTAAAATGGAAGACCATAAGGTAATAACACACAAAAATACAATTATTTAATGCCTGCAGGCCCATGTAAAATTGTATTCCAAACAATTTCTTAAAAAGGGATCCAGTACCTTTTACCTGTATTACAGATGCTCTTGTAATGGACCATAGGTTTCAATTACCAACCAGCATTTGGCTGAGCACAAAACATTTTTATACTATCCCTAAAGCCAGTATTAAGGAAAGGACAAATTTAACAGCTATTACCTATGCGCCCAGATTGTACACAGTCTGCTAATAAGTGCGGAGGAATGTCACTCCCAGAAACACCCCCACACTCCCACGCTGCCCACCCATTACTATACACAAATAATTTAGACATACAATGGACTTTGCACTCAGGTGCTAAGACATCATAGGACCTACTTATTTACTAGAAAGAGCCCTTTGCATTGATTTAGTTTCTGTGCTATGCAAGAGCATCTTAAAGGGATAGTAATACTTAAATTTTACTATCCCCCCATCTTGTAGCCCTTAAAAAACTGAATTAAATGAGCCCAGCGGCATAGTTTGAGAGATATCCGCTTTCAAAATTTTGCTTTTTTCCCTCTCCCCTGATGTCAGCATTCTAGCTGACAGCAGGGGAATCCGGTCCCTGACCAAGCAGAGGCATTTCAGCAGAGCCGAGATCATGTTATGGAAGAAGAAATCCTTCACTGAAATGGTCTTCTACGTGTACTTGCATTAGTCATTAGTCCAACCCCCATCATGAAACGAAGAAGGCTATTCGAATACAGACAAAAGAGGGAAGTAGTGCATGAAACGGAGAATCGAATTGGACTAGAGACATGGAGGGAAAATTATGGAGGGAAAGTAATTGAGCGCGCACAGGAAGTACAAAAAAGTCCTGGTCAAAAGTAGTCTAAACTTTTGGAAATGTGTCGATTGCCGAAACTTCCGAAAGTTTCGACAAATTTCGGACCTGGGCTGTTCGGAGTCGGATCATTTTTTCCGAATGACCCTTGAGTTTCGGATTGGCCGAATGTCTCCGAATTACCCCATTTTCGACGAAATCCGAATGTCTCCGAATGAATTCGCACATGTCTAGTAATTGTATTTCCATATGTATCGTAAAATAATACTTAGCATATTCTTTGCTGTCTCCGCCGCTGTGTGAGGCCACTGAGGTGGCAGCAGAGACAGAATATTGCGCAACACCCCTCCCCTCTTCTTCTCCATGGGCCTATGCCTGTTCCGGTCTGAGGGAATTAGAATTGAGGCTGCTCTTATATATGGGCAGCCTTACTTCTAATTCTCTCACAGCCATTGGCTGGGATATGCTTACGCATCTCCCATTCAATCAGTTCAAAGCACAGCCACTTAAAGCTGATTGGCTGGGAGGTGTGTAAGCATATCCCATGGAGAAGAAGAGGGGAGGGGTGCGGTGCATTATTCTGTCTCTGCTGCCGCATCAGAGGCCTCACACAGTGGCAGAGACAGCAACGAATACGCTAAGTATTATTTTATTATACATATGGAAATACAATTACTTTTTAATACCTTAACAACATTTATTATTATTATTTTTCTTATGGGGACATTTGTATTTTAAGAAGTGGCACACTATTACATACTTTAACCCTTTGGGCCCCAGAGAGGACCGCAACTCATTGCTTTGCAATGCATTGCGTACCCCTCTGGCACTCAAGGGGTTAAAGTATGTATGCTTTTAACGTAAACTTTTGTTTTTATTTTATAGAAAGAAGATACAAGAGAAGAAAGAAGATAGAAGAAAGAATGGAGACAGACAGTGGATGACACGTAAGTTTAACATAGAATTTTTAACGATCGGTGCTTTACAGTATGTCAGGCACCGATGGTTAACTTTTTTACTGTTAAGTTCCCAAAACTGGGGTTATTTAGCGGCTCGATGCAAAAGTTGGCATCGGCAGAAAAAACTGGCAATGGTGGTTTTGTACGTCAAGTAAGCAATGCAAATAAGAAATAATGGTAGTTCTGAAACACAGGACGGCCATCGCCAGCACATCATACAACTCAGAGTAGAAAACCACTGTCGAGGAAAATAAAACAGAGAAGCAGGTCATCCAAGGACATAAGCCAAGCATACAGAGGTCAGATATTAACCCTTGCAATGCCTAGCAAATACAATAACAAGGCCTACAACAGTGGTTCACAACCCCTCCACCTAAGACACCCCTAACATGCAATCTGGATGTTCCAGGGTACCCCTTGAGGGCACAAGGGAATTCCCCCAAAAAAATAACATATGTCCAATATCAGGTCCCACTGTGTCAATGGCAATGCGAAGAATATAGTGCCTCAAATGTCCCATACACACATCTCCCCAAAAAATGTGTAAAATCAATATTATCAATCACCAATGCAGAACAAAGCAACATGGGAAAAGTGATGCACCGTGAGCTGGTGCACATGGCGCACCAACATGACATGACACCCTGGTTCTGAACTACTGGCCTACACAATACAAACAAGTCACAGACAAACAATAAGAATCCAGCAACCCCACATGGACAAGGGGAACACAAAGCAGCACAACATAAGCCATCCCAACACACCTTTGACCAACAGGGCTTAACACACAATACGACATGCACACCCGTCACTCCAACAACAAATCAAGCTCACCTATATAACCTCAGCAGTCCATGGAGACAAAACACACACCTGACAGGTACATACCAATTACAAATAATCACACCACTAACCACAGACACACCAGAAAACAATTACCTGGATAACACACACCTTACCACCAGTCCATTATGACCACATGGCACTGAAAAAAGGGAAGAAAGGAAGGGGTTAACCAACCAGAAGGGAAAACCACCAGGTGGTGCCCCCCTCCTCCCCAAACAAGAAACCTGATAACTGACGCACACTCTGGGAGTATACTAAACCAAACCAAAGCTTAATCAGACAATACAAAATTAATCAAGTGAATACATCAAATCAAATAAAAAACATCCAGCACAGGAATATGGAGTCATGAAGACATTCCAACATTGAATAATGTCTCTATAGACAGAGCAAGTATATGTAAAGCAAACATGCAATACCATGTATCCACAAACAATTCAAAGTGGCCCATTAGCAATGTGCAATATTATCATACATATAAAGTGCAACGTTATAATAATCAAAAAAGTATGAATACACATAGACCTATCTCTATGAATATAAGTAAGAGCAGTAGAGCACAAGGGAAAGATCAAACTGTGTGACTCATGGAGTCATAGAGATAAGTATATGATGTGTATTCATACTTTGTTCATTATTATCACTTTGCACTTTATATGTATGATAATATTGTACATTGCTAATGGGCCACTTCGAATTGTTTGTGGTAGTGGTGGTGCTGTATTTTGACCAAGTTGGACAAATTATAATGGAGGAATGCAATGAGTTGCTTACTCCTCTGCCACTCAGGGGGTTAAACTATTATTGTCTGCGATAGTTCACCAACACTTATATTAATAGACTTATTTTTTCTTTACAGCAGAAGATGAGAAGAAAAAAGAGAAGAAAGAAAGAAGATACAAGACAGAAGAAAGAAGAGAGTATAGTAGGAAGATAGAAGGAGATAGACAGTGGATGACAGGTAAGTTTAACACATATAAGTTAATGATCGGTGCTTGGCAGTGTGGCAGGCACCAATAGTTAGCTTTTTTCTTTTAAAGTTCCCAATACTGATGTTTGGCCACAGGACGATTTTTGTGGCCTAACATCCATTGTGCTTTTAGCTGGCAGGACATTTGAATACTGACTTAGACATTTTCTTTAGTTGGTTGGTATCAATTTTGCCTATCGGCTTTTTTAAAGCAAACCTTTGAATCAAGGCCTTAGTTTGTGATATCCAATCTTGCTGTTGGCACCTTTAGTCGGCTTTGGCTGCAGCAAGGCTGAGTGATGATCTGTCAGTGTACTCCACATTGTGGCACCGGTCCCCAGCATCTAGCAGCTCACATTGGTAACTGAATTTGGATAATTGTTGTGAGATTTTCAAACATTTGTCTGACTGAAATTCTCTGTAATCAATCTAAAAACATTCTTATGATATGGTCTGTCAGTTCCCAGACATATTACCATAATTTTTTAAAAGTGGACGTGGTTTAATCTACATTCATATTGTAAGGTATTCTCAGAAAAAAAACATTCTTTTAGACATTTTGTATTAATCTGGTTTCCATCATTTTTTCTGACAAAATAAAATACCGTAAAATCTTGGGTATAATACGCACAATTTTACCCCACTTCACCTTATGTGAAGTGTGGTGTGTGTATTATACACAAGAGTTTGAAAAAAAAAAAAAAAATTAGGGTTGGCAGATCCCTTCACTCCCTACCCCGGGCCAAAACCTCTGTCAGAACAAGCCTTACTTGCTTAAAGTTTAACTCCCCCACTGAAGTCCGCATCTTTTGCAGTGGAGAAGGTAAAATACCGCGTTATGCACAGCTTCCCTGTGGGTGGCACGCTTCCATTTGCCTCCTCTGTGTATTAGCGGATCTGCCAGTATTAAAAAAATTTTTAGCAAGGGGGAAAACAAGGGTGCGTATTATACATAGGCACTCTTGTTCTCCCCCAAAATTTTTGGTATAATATGCACCTGCGTATTATACACAGGTGCGTATTATACCTGAGATTTTATGGTAGTCTAAATTTGCAGAAGAAGAATTAAAGTACAGTAGCAGATAGGAATGCCAAGCAATACTATAGAACTAACTGGTCAAAAAAAGTATTTGCTTCTTTGAAAATTTGTCATTTTAAAGACATAAAATCATTTGTTTCATTGAAGACTTGTAGTTTAAAGGCAAAATTAAAGACATTTTCAATGTCTGAATTTTTAAGGGCAGTATTCATGTATTCATCAAGGTCATCTTACTGCCATTTTTAATTCTTTATAACACATTTTCAAATGTGACAGGTTTACTTCTGAAAATATTGTCCTTCTTTTATCACCAACTCAAGATCTGACAATTTTCTCATTATAGTGATTTTTTTAACATTGTGCCCTTGGCCATGTCTGCCAAACATCGTGAAAGAGACAATATATCGCCAGACAACAAAAAAAGTATGCAATTTCATTGCATTGTTAGTATCAATAACTAATATGACTTGTTGACATTGGCATCATAAGACTAACTTATTAGGCTAAAATTAGTTACCAAGTACTAAGTAGTTATATAATATTTTCTTAAAGGGACTAAAGGCCTTAGTCATCAAGAGCTGCAATTTTGAAGCAAACAAACTGCTCCCATTGATATAATGGAGGTTTTAACCATCTGGGTGGGCTAAATCTGTAGTTTTTTTTGTTTATTAAGGACCACTGACAGTCCTGGCATGTCATGGAATTCTGAGATGGCAGTGCGACCGCACTGGCATCCCAGAATGCTTTGGTAAAAAAAAGTGCGTGGTCCACTAGGGCTAAGCTGTGCTAGCATCGGGCTTGTAATGTTTCTGATGAGCTCTCTGATTGTCTCTCGACACATCATCAGAGCATAATTACAGAATTCTATGGTTGGCTTGGTCAGCCAGTCACTACAAGTAAAGGGAAATGGGATTCAACATCCACTCTTTCACATTTTTCATATATGGGAAAGATAATGTGCTACCTCAGCTGCACTGCAATAATGAGTGACGAGTCTCACGTATGCCATGTCCAACAATGAGTATGGAAAAGTGGGGAGCAGTAGCAAAGAGACATGACAGGCAGGGAAAGGGTAAGAAAGAAATTTGTGTATGTGTGGCAGGGGAAAACAGGTGAGAGAGAGAGGAGTACAGATTGAAAAATCTGCTGGAAGGGGTCACTTGCATGTAGTGAAAGGGGAGACCTGTGGAGGGTGAGAAAAAAAATCTGATAGAAAGGAGTGAGAGATTTCTTCATATTGTCTTTGGGTTGTGATACCTGGCCAGTGGAGAGATCCTTAGGTAGAAGAAGAGACCTGTGGGTTAGGGGATGGGGGAAAGGTTTTTTCTGTGGGAGGGGAAACAGATAGACCTGAGAGGAGGAAATGAGAAACTATGTGTGTGATAGTGTGTTTAAGTATTGGTCTGTGTGCAGTGGAATATCATGTTAATGTGGGGGTTGTGACTTAAAGGTGGAGGAGGATTAGGGAGAGAACCCAATTTTATTTTGGTATGGACATGGGGGTGAGATATATAAGTGGAGGAAGAACGAGAAATGAGTGAAAGCAGAACTGGAAGAGAAATACTGAGTGGAAGAAAGAGAGATGTCTGTAGAGGAAGTAGGGGGAAAGAGCGACATGGCAGGAAGAGGTAAGAAATATATGGTTGTTGGGAGAGGGGGCAGAGAGAGAGAGATGGAAGTGTAGAAAAAGGGGAGATATAAAGAATGAAGTGTTTGAAAGAAGGTATAGAGAAAGACAGACAGAGACATGGGTGGGGGGATATGGTAAGAGAAAAATGTGGGTGGAGAGAGGGGGTCGAATGAGAGATAGAGAGAGAAAGAGAGAGAGAGACAGACAGAGAAGAGATGGAAGGAGGAGAAAGGGAGAGAATGACATGAGTGGAGTGGGAGAGAGATGAGGGTGGAGGGAAAGTGGAAAGATGTGGGGTGATGAGATAGAGAACAATCCAGATGTGCTGGGGAAGAAATAGAGGTGTGGGGATATACCTGTGGGGAGGAGGAGAAATAGAAAGACCATTTGGAGGGGACATTTAGTGTCTGAAATGCATTTGAGACCACTCTAGCATCAAATAAGTTAAGTAATAACTACTCTTGTTTGTCCCATCTGCTAAACGTAAATACTTAGACACAACAACACAATTTTGAACTTATATTACATAGTTTTCATAAAATGTTGGAGGCAAATATAGTTTTTGATACCTTTTATTGGCTAACTAAGCAGATTTAAATGCAAGCTTTCAAGACCTTAGGTCTCTTCCTCAGGCATGTTATACAGATAAATATGAAAACATCTCCCTTAAATACAAGTACACATCACATTGTTTAGCATGGAAATCAGATAACAGAATGCAGTCCAGATCCAGATATCTTTGATCAGTCAATGGTAAATTGCACTCTTCCTCTGAGGCTTTAGAGGTATTTACGATGCTCTTGGGTCTGTTGGAAAGGTCAGTCAACTAAATTATATTTTGCAGGGTCGGGCCTGGTTAGTACTTGGATGGGAGACCGCCTGGGAATACCAGGTGCTGTAGGCTTTTGCTTAGAAATTATATTTTGACATAAATTCCTTATCCCTGTTCAAACCACTACAAATTGCATTAAATTTTAACATTAATTTTACCTCCCATACCTTTCTGTCCCTCTGAGTGTGAAACCGTCCCATCAATACAGTTAACTTAATATCCTTGACACTGTGCCCATTTTGGCAAAAATGTTCTCCCACTGGTGTCTCTGTCTTTTTGTTATTAACACTGGATCTGTGGGAATTAAATCTCCTATGTAGTGTTTGTCCAGTTTCTCCCACATACAGAGCTGTTGGGCATTTTGCACACATGATAAGGTATATTACATTGGATGATGGTGTAACTGGGTGTTTGGAATTGGTATGTTGTCCGTGGTGTAAATGTGTGCACAAGTTTCACATCTCTTTTGTAGGCAGGGAGATGTGCCATTTTTTGTATTTTTATTCAGGGCACTCCTCACCATCAGTTGTTTCAAATTTGGAGGCTGTCTGAAGGAGAGTAAGGGAGGCTGTGGGAATATGTTCTTGAGTCTTTCATCTGTATGTAATTTCTTTTGAAGTTCTCTTGAAATTTTGCGTAGCACTTCAACCTGGGGGTGGTAAGTGACCACCAGTGGCACCCGGTTTCCCTTATGTTGTTCTTTGTAGTGCAACAGATTTTTTCTTGGTATTTGGGTAGCCTTCTGTATCTGACTGTCAATAATAGTTGCGCTGTAACCGTGTTTTATAAAGTCTCCTCTGACTTTCTGGAGGTGCTTGTCACGGTCCATCCTGTCAGAACAGATGCGGTGGTATCTGATGGCCTGGCTGTATATGATGGAGTTCTTTGTGTGGTTTGGATGGAAGCTATTGCTTTTCAGGTATGTTGGTCTGTCTGGTGGTTTGCGGTATAGGGATGTGTGGATGGAGTTTTTCTGAATACTGATAGTTGTGTCAAGGAAGTTAATGCTTGTGCGTGAGTGACTCAGTGTTAGGTTGATATTGGGGTGGAATGTATTGTAATTCTCATGGAATTTGAGAAGTTCCTCCTCACTGGCGGTCCAGATGATAAGAATATCATCTATGTAGCGGAGATAGACCAGGGGTTTTATCTGGCAGGTGGACAGGAAGTCCTCTTCCAATTTTGCCATAAACAGGTTGGCATATTGTGGTGCCATTCGGGTACCAATTGCAGTCCCCATTTTCTGAAGGTAGAGGTCCTGTCCAAACTTGAAGTAATTCCATGCTAAACAATGTGATGTGTACTTGTATTTAAGAGAGATGTTTTCATATTTATCTGTATAACATGCCTGAGGAAGAGACCTAAGGTCTTGAAAGCTTGCATTTAAATCTGCTTAGTTAGCCAATAAAAGGTATCAAAAACTATATTTGCCTCCTGTATTTATACGGCTAACACGGTACCAACTCTCATCTGTTTTCATAAAATGTTGAGATCAAACCACAATACAAAGTGCATACACCTACCAAAAGCTTGAGAAATAATGCTTTTTACCATTACCTGCATATACTGTTGGTTTTCCGACATTGCTTTACACAGTAAAGCACAGTTATTGCTAATTACATCTTTTCCCCTTGATTAATGAAACTTAATTTGAAATTTATTGATTGTTTGGCTGAGTTATGTAAATTCCTGATCCATGAGGTAGGTGGTGATCTATAACATCCGTTTCCTAATTGATGATTGCTCGGCTTGAATTCATAATGTTATATTAAAATAACATTCCAGGTTTCATCAAAATGTAGCTAACAATATACATAATTGAAATATCTCACAAATGCAATCTGATTTATTACAAATAAATAATCCTTGTTACTGGGACCATTTCAGTTTGAAAACATACTTTATAACACTACAGTTTGAAAGTTTACATTTCCCATAACAGTCTTCTTTTCATTTCATATACAAAGGATACTTATTGATCTTTTCCAGCTGCAAAAATAGTATTAAAAGCAGTGTAAAACAATTGTACCATATCTACATTAAAAAGAGCCAGCTGCGGTTCATATTGTGGACTGATTGTCCACTAATACAATTCTACTCTAAAACAACTGCCAGAATCATTTTCCTAGTCTGTGCCTGTCTATCCCTTTTTTTTAATTACTTTTTAACAATGAAAATTACAGAAAAAACAAACAAAAGGAGAGCGCTAAAAAATAATAGAATAATCTATCTCATATAAATCCACTATAGCAATATCAGCAAGGGAACGGAGACCAGAAAGGAATCAAAAGCCCCCCCTCCACACCTAAATAATGGTGAATATCTAGCCCTGGATACGTTTCCTGGCCACCGCTCCCAACCTGTATGCTACAGTCTCTATAATGTGCATAAAACCTAGCAATGCAAGCGAGGCAGACAACCCAACATATGCAGTAAATACAGTTTAATATAAATAGTCTGTAAGAAAATAAAATGAAATCAATATAATACAATCTCCAAAAAAATAAAAAATATTTATATATATATATATATATATATATATATATATATATATATAAAATCCTACAACTCTATGGTGTATACTATCCTGGATATGCTACCCCAACCAAAAAATCACAAATAACAATAACAATGTAACAATAATAGGATGTGAAACACTGTAGCCGGAGTGGGTAACTTTCCTGTCTCTTCAGACCGCTAAATAGATCAATGTCCAGATAGAAGTACTCCGCAACTTGAAAGACCAAAAGTAGTACCGTGCAGCTATGTGTGGGGAACCTACTGACCTTCTTTTAGGGCTTCATGGTGTAGTTCGTAATCATCAATTTGTATCAAACAAACCGTCCCTAGATGGTAACTGGTCAGGTTCTTACCCACTGATGGAGGAGACTTACTGGATACAATCCACCTTCACTCCCTCCACACTGCAACGGACCCAGATGTATCTCAGTCTCTATTTGCAGAGGAGACTTTATGGATACAATCCACCTTCACTCCCTCCACACTGCAACAGACCCAGGTGTATCACAGCCTCTATTTGCAGAGGAATAACGGAACACAGATGTCAACGGTCTGCGGTCAGCAGGCAAAGCGTCCTCCAAACTATTCAAAGTAGGTACCAAAACGTAATAGAACACACTATTGGGGTACTCCAGGGTATATCTCTCCGACGCGTTTCGTGCTACAAGCACTTTATCAAGGAGAATATTGATTCAATACCAACTGCATATATCCAGGGAACGTATCCAGGGCTAGATATTCACCATTATTTAGGTGTTGAGGGGGGGCTTTTGATTCGTTTCTGGTCTCCGTTCCCTTGCTGATATTGCTATAGTGGATTTATATGAAATAGATTATTCTATTATTTTTTAGCGCTCTCCTTTTGTTTGTTTTTTCTGTGATTTAGGGGTAGTAGATTTTCTCACATCTACTAGGATTTGAGCAGCTTTTTATTTAATTATAGTATAGATTTGTTTGTGGAACTATTTATATTTGGCTTCTTCTAGCGCCTATTGTCTATCTTAGGTGGGTGAGACTTGTGTGTTTTGTTCTTTATTTAATGAAAATTATCCCCTTAACATCAGTCTGGTAGATAGATAAAAATAAAAGTTGGTGTTGTTTGACTTAAGACATATATGTGGAGGATGATAAAGCAATAGCTGTCTTCTAGAATAATTATTTTTACTCATTTTTAAAGATGGTTGTGAAGACTGGGGACAGAGAAACGTATTAAGGGTGTGGAAAAGTTACAATATAAATTAAAAGTAAACAAGTCTTTTTTCCCAGATAAATTAAATCAAGGAATATTAAAATAGCTTAGGGAATTTTTAATCAGTTACTGTTGACAGGAAGTGTCAGATGACTAGAAATTGATACTGTAGTTCCATATTACAAAAAAGGGTAGTAAATAAAAAACTGGCAATAACAGGCCTGTGAGTCATCAATTGCTGGAATATTAATGGAAACTCCTTGAAAGAGAATTGTTGCTTTCTGAAATCTTTAGGTTTGCAAGATCAATGTCAGCATGGATTTACTTTAGGGAGGTAATGTCAAACAAATCTTAATAATTTTTCTTTTTTACTTGGCTACTAAAATCGTAGGTCAAGATTGGGCAGTAGATGTAGCTTACACTGATTTAAAAAGCTGAAAAAATTGGGACTGTATTCCAGTGTAGTTGGTTAGATAAAGCATTTTTTGAAGGCTCAAAGACAGCGGGTCATTGTTAACGAAATAACATTGCATTACTTGAACAACTATGTTTTACAAACAATTTTAATGTTGACTATCTTTCTTTTACAGGAACATCTTTTGAACAGAAGTAGATCTGAAGACAGAAGATAAAAGAAAGAAGGTGAAGAGAAGACGAAAGATAACAGAAGAAGATGGACAGTGGGTGACAGGAAAGTGTTACACATATCTGGGTTAGGCTAGTGTTAGGTCTAGTATGGTTGAACTTTACTGTTAGGGGTAGTTTAGGGTCAGTGTTTGAGAGTGTTACTCTGTGTTTGCGCACATGCTTGGTGCTTGACAGTTTGTCAGGCGTTAGCCATTTTCCTTTGATGTTCACATTACTGACACTATTTAGCATGAGTTTTGGGAACATGAAACACACAATGGATGTTTGGCCATACGTCAGTTTCTGTGGGCCAACATTTGTGGTGGTTTTAGCTGGTAGAGCAATGGAATGGCTCTGCTGACACATTTTATCAACAGACTATTACCTATGTTTGCCCTACCTTCTGTTTTAACGTACTTCTTTGAATAGAGGCCTTAGAGTGTTCTGTTTCTCTGTGCCTTGCACCATGCATTAAACAATGAATAGAGGAAATTGAAAAATTTGCTTCTTTTCCCTGTGCATGCTATATAGGAGGTGTTCAAGGCTGGCCCAATCAATAAATGCACTGCCCGCTGTTTGCAAAGCAACTTCTGTACACATGTACTCAAACAACACCATAAAATACACTAAAAACTGAAACATATCACAACTTGAGGCAATATTACTGGATGATTTCTCTGATCTTGAAAGATGAATCGCTAAAAACAAAATGTTCTTTAATGCTGCAAAATGGTCTTAGTGGTATTTCGTACAAAATCCAAACTTCTCACATTTCCCATTTAGCTATAGTACCAAAGGCTTATCATAACTTGGCCCATGGTCAACACCTACAAATATCTTGGTATGTGGCTTGATCCCCAACCTTGCTTTTGGTCTTCATATTAATAAATTAATATCAAACTTTATCATCAAGTAGCAGCTCTGTTTGGAAACAAATCCCGTCTACAACCCCGCTAAGAAAATGTATTGTTCTATAGACGTCAATACCAATCATTGAATATGGGGATGTAGTAAATGCTCCAGGACCACAAATCTATCTTTGCAAAGTAAACATTCTGTATAATTCATTATGCTGCTGTGTCCTCCAGTGTAATTACACTACCCATCTTTATGATATGTTTAAATAAGTAAATTGGCTAACACTCAAATCCAGATGTACCCTTAACCTATTTTGGCTAGTTTATAACTATTTCTCTGGAAAACTACCAGATTACCTGAGCAGTACGCTCACCCCAGCTTTCCATAGTTTCTATACCTCTGATCCATTGCTAACAACCCACTAAGTATTCCACAAGACTAATCATTTCTCTCTCCTGCTTTCTACTGTGATCCGGAATGATGAAGGGGTGTGTCTTTCAGCCAGTCCATGTAATTGCCTGAAACATTACTGACTGGTGCCCATTTTAACCTTCGTTCAACATCTCAACGTACAACTCAGCTCAAGTGAAAGGTCTGCCTGTTGCTACATAGTGCACTGCAAATTTACTATGTTCCAGAGGTCCCTAGTAGGGATGGGTGAAAATTTCCGCCTCAAACGGAAATTGGTGAAAAACGGCACTTTCCGCATGGTGAAAAATTTCCCTTGAAACGTGCCAATTTTCCACTTTTTCCTGCTTTTTTCGCCTAGCTCATGCCATTGAAATCAATGGGAACATTGAAATTACACACAACACATAGCAAATATTATTTTATTTTCCAAAGGCATAGTATAAAAGGGACATGAGGGTATCTGTGTTGGTGGGGTGTGGGGAAAGAATCAGTTGAACAGATAATGTTTTTTTAGGGTTTTTTTTACTGGGATTGGAGGGCAGTTAATAAAAAATAAATCCTAAATAAAATAAAAAAAAAAAAAAAAACCATAAGACTTGCCTGTGTTGGTGAGTGGAGTCTGGGGAATTAATCAGTTGAATAGGGAATTTGTTTTGGGTGGTGTTCTTGACTGGTATTGGGGGGTCAATTAATTAAAAAAATTAATAAAATATAATAAGACATTTGTATGTAAAGTGATAGAGACAGGAACCCCCTGAGGTAAGCTGCCACTGGGGTGGACTGATACTTACATAGTAACATAGTAAATTAGGTTGAATAAAGACACAAGTCCATCAAGTTCAACCTTTGCCTCATATCCCAGTGACTGAGAATTTTATAGCTTTCCTGCTACCAAATAAGTTAGTCTTTATCTGACCTTCCTGATCTGCCTACTAATAAACATTATAACTCTGTATGTTCCCTTTTGAAAGAAATGTATCTAATCGTCTCTTGAATGTATCCATTGTATCTGCCATAACCACCTCCTTGGGCAAGGAATTCAACAAATTAACAGACCTTACTGTAAAAAAAACCCTTCCTCTGCTGAAGTCTAAACCTCCTTTCCTCTGATCTCCAGGGGTGTCACCTGGTCACCTGATCAGGCCTTGGAATAAATAGCTCACTGCAAAGATCCTTGTATTGACCTCTCATATACTTGTACAATGTGATAAGGTCTCCTCTTAGTCGTCTTTTCTCTAGAGTAAATAAACCAAGTTTGTTTAGTCGTTCCTCATACGTCAAGTCCTCCGTTCCCTTAATTAATTTTATTGCTCTTTGCTGAACCCTCTCTAGTTCTAGTATATCCTTTTTCAGAACTGGTGCCCAAAACTGCACTGCATACTCAAGGTGAGGTCTTACCAATAATTTGTACAATTGCAAAATAATATTATCCACTCTTGCTTCAATACCTCTTTTTATGCAAAACAGGATTTTGTTTGCCTTTGCTACTGCTGTTTGACACTGGTCACTGTTTCCAAGTTTGTAGTTGATTAGGATACCCAGGTCTTTCTCTAGCAATGAGTCCCCTAAAATGATTCCATTAAGTTTATAAGTAGCCTTGGGATTATTTCTTCCCAAATGTATGACTTTACACTTCCCCACATTGAACTTCATATTCCATTTGTATGTCCAATCTGACATTTTAAGTAAATCCCTCTGTAGAGAGCAATTGTCCTCTTCTGAATTAATGACCCGGCATAATTTAGTGTCATCTGCAAATATTGATATTTTGCTTTCTATATCTATTTCTAGGTCATTTATAAATATGTTAAAAAGCAGCGGACCTAATACTGAACCCTGAGGTACTCCACTCTACACTTTAACTGTATTGGAGAATTTTCCATTTACAACCACACACTGTTTCCTATGCTTCAACCAGTTTTGTATCCAATTGCAAAGGTTATCTCCTAGCCCGATTTCCTTATTTTATACCCCAGCCTTCTGTGTGGCACTGTATCAAATGCCTTTTGCAAAGTCTAGATATTCTACATCAACTGCCTTGCCATTATCAAGGTTGCTGCTTCCTTCCTCATAGAAGCTGAAAAGGTTAGTTTGGCATGATCTATTCTTCATAAAACCATGTTGATTGCTGCTAATTATCTTATTTTTTATGTTGTAATCTGGAATATAGTCCCTTATTATCCCTTCTAGCAGTTTACCCACTACAGAGGTCAAACAGGTCTATAATTTCCAGGTTCTGTTTTAGTTCCCATCTTAAATAGAGGCACTACACTGGATCTTCACCAATCTTGTGGCACTGAGCCTGTGGTGAGAGAATATTTAAAGAGCAAATGTAGGGGTATATGTATACCTTCAGGAACTGGTGCTTTGTCAGTCTTAATTTTGATCAGTCTACCCATGACATTTTCTTGAGTTAACCCAATATCTGATAATTGTATTGTTTTATTAGTTACTTGTTGAGGTTCTTCTCCCATTCCTTGCTCCCTTGTATATACTGATGCAAAGAAAGTGTTTAGAACAGCAGCCTTTTCCTTATCCTCACTAATCAACTCATCCATCTCATTTTTGAAAGGTCCAATACACTCCCTCTTAAGTTTTTAGCTATTTATATATTTGAAAAACTTTTTTGGATTAGTCTTGCTTTCCCTTGCAATCCAAGTCTCATTTTCTATTTTTGCTACCCTAATTGCCTTTTTGCAATATTTGTTGCACTCCCTGTATTTTATGAAATAATGTTCAGTTCCTTTAGACTTAAATATTTTGAATGCTTTTTTTTCCCTTGCCATTTCCTTCTTTACTTGACTTGATAGAGCATTTTGTAGAGGAAGATTTCTTAGATTTGTTGTTAGAGGCCCAAGCCCTGAAAAAACATTGATTTGTAGGACTTAAACATATTAGAGGCACAAAACCTGAAGAAACATTGATTTGTAGGACTTAGGCTTCTTAGAAACAAACCCCAAAAAATTGTTTATTTTTTTGTAGGACTGTGTTTTTTTTTATTTATTTTTATATATTTATTTTTTTCAAAGCACAAGCCCTGAGAAATACATAAAATGCCCTACTGACCTAGTGCGAGCAGGTCACGTTGGCCAGTTGCCAATGGCCATTGTCAAATGTCCTCCTGAGTCCATAATTGTGGAAGTTGCAACTGCTGTTCTTACTGCTGCTGCTTTGAGTTGTTTAAGCAGCAGGCTGATTAGGCAGCTGAAAGGGAATGGGATCAACAATAGCATTTCCATGGGTGATGGATAATGAAGTTTCCTCTTGCCACGAAGAGCTCCAGTGAAGTGCCTGAGGCAGTAGCAGCACAATAAGTAGCCCCGAGTCTATGTGGAGAAAAGAAGAAGTTGGCCATTAATTCTTCTCCATCTGCCCCTCCTCCAAAATCATGGATGTGTTGTTATTAGAATATATTTTTTTCCCTTGAGATCAGGAATTGTAGGTCTCATTAGCAACTGCAATGTGCACAGTGTGTGTGTGTGTGTGTGTGTGTGTGTGTGTGTGTGTGTGTGTGTGGTAAATAACATCTGGGGGCACAACTGCATTCAAACACCATGACACCCAAAACCAAGTACTGTCGCTATCACTATAACCCTTGTCCAGACCCCGCTAAGGACACATGACAGCTTGCTGACAGTTAAATAGTAATGATGAAACCTCCCTGTCACCATCTTATCATATTCTGCAGGATGGAATCTCCTCATATTTCACTTGATGCACTGCTTGCGATTCTCCTCCACCACACTGGCATGTGTGGAACTGCCCCATACTAACATCAACAGTGTGGCATGGGTATCATTTGGCTGGGGAGGTAACGATGAAAGAGGTGGATTGGCAAAAAATGTAGTTACCCTAGAAGGTGATGGTGAGCTACTTGTTTCAATCATCATGGAGCTTCCAGTCTCTGTGTGAGTTGCTCTATTCTTCCTCCTCTTTGATCTCCGCCTCGCCTCTTGTTGCCTTTCTGGAGAGTCAGGAGGTACAGCAACAGCGGTGCTTGATTTCTGTGGTGGGTGTTTGGCTTTGACATGTTTGACATAAATGTCATGGTGTCTGTGTTTCATGTGTGCTATCAGGGGGCTTGTGCCAAGGTGTGTTCTCTCCTTTCTACTTCTCACTGACTTGTCATAAATTGTGCACAGTGTCGTTGCTGATGACTGCACTGTGCCTGCCCTGAGAGAAAAATAGCCCCACACCCATGACTTCAGGGGGGAGAGAACAAGTGGAGAAGAATGGCCTCTTTCATCTTGTCCTCCACATTACCCTTCACTGTCTGTGGCAGTGGATAATGTTGCTGATACTGCCTCAGATTCAGCACTGCAACTAGGACCAGGAGTATTGCTACTGCTGGCAAGTGGAACCTGTCCTAGTCCCGCATCACTTGTTGACCCCATTCCCACTGTGTCCTCGTTGGTCTGCGGCACACTAGCTTGCTCCTCAGCATCCTACTGCCCTTGCAGCTCTGCAGCAGAAGGAATTAGAGCAGTTGCAAATTCCTCTAATTCCAAAATTTCACTGCTAGTGGTGGTGGTGATGCCCATCCTCATCCCTGTCTCCCATTCCTTCTCAGTTTCTGCTAAAAAGGCCATCAATGCCTCTTCCACCCCAGCTTCTCCAGCATCATCATCACCACCCCCACTAGTTCCTATGTGCTGCTGCTCTATTACAGATATCTCACTGCTGCTTGGAGGAGGTGACCAGCAATGTGACAGAGGGTCCCCTAATGTCACACTTGTCATTTCTTGGGGATGTGAAGAAGGCAGACTGGCAGTGGCAGCACTAGCAGCAGGGACAGGCAGCTGATCTGTGCTCCTGCTGGTGGTGGTATTAATTGTGTGCCTGCTCTTCCCCAACAACAGTTCTGACCTCTTAGTCTTCAGGATCCTGTTCCATTTGGACACTTAAGTGAAGGGAAGGGGAGGACTCCCAGGGTCAGAGGAATGGTTTGGGCTCCCTTGACCGCTAGTCTGGACTCTCTCAAATGTTTCCCCTACCACTACAGCTGTTTCACCATTAGTGCTACTACTACTAACACCAACCACATCAAATTCAGCCGCAGAGTCTTCCTCCTCAGTATCACAGTCACTAGTAATATGAGGATATTGTTGATTACCCCCCTTCACTCCTAATGCTAACAAGCTGCTGGCTCTTAGTAGCAGTAGTACTAGAACTGGAGGGATTGCTTAGGAATGGCAAGTGTGATTTAAGGTCCCTTGCTGTCACACTTGGCATCATCTTCTCCTTTCCCCCCTCACAAGTACTACAAGACACACTAGAAGCAAGCACAGTATTGGCAGCAGGTACAGCACTGGTGGCAGCAGGGGCAGCACATCTGGCAGCAGGTACAGCAATGGTGGTTGCAGGTACAGAAATGGTAGCACTGGCGGCAGGAGCACCACGTCTTGCAACAGGCACAGGCAGTTGACTTGTCCTGCTCTCACTAGTACTACCATTTTCTCCCTCCCTCCCATTCCCTTTTCTTCCTTCCCATTAAATTCCCCAAGATCACTTGGGGTGATTTAGGGGGACTGGACAGCATTGGTTCAGTACTACTAGTCGCTTCCTCCTCCGCTTCCTCCTACTCAGACTCAGTGGACACATAATAAGGGTCCTTCCAGTTCCTCCTTTTACCGCTCATAGTGATAGCAGTTATTATGACCCTCTCTTGCCTCAATTTTACAAACAATTCACTGCAGAACAGCACAGCACGTCTACCTCGCTCTGTAGCTGTGTTTCACTTCCTGGAATACGTCATGTTTTTCTACTGAAAACAACGTAAATGAATGGGCAGAAACTTTCTAGCCACTGAAAAATTGGTGGGGAATTTTGGCCAATGGGCTAAAAACGCAGAAATTTTATTCGCTGTTTTAAAAACAGATTTTCTTTAGAAAAAGCTGACAATAAAAGAATTTCTCGTGGGAACACGCTGACAACTTTCACCCATCCCTAGTCCCTATCTGTTTAAGGGTGCTGCAGAAATAGGCCTCTTGCTCTCTGTACCTAGTGAAATCAGCTTCACCTCACTGATGAAGCTTATCAAAGGTGAGACATTTATGTATGGGGTTTCCTGGTACTCTCAAATAGAGAAGTTTAGCCAGGCATTGTGCAGCTAGACTGTCCTTATTGGCAGAGATGGATTTTATATGAAGTAGGCTATGCAACCACTTAGAGCTTCACATTTTGAGAGCGACCTAAGCTCTGGTGTTACACCCACAGTTTGAGCTGTGGGAGTAACCAGCACAAATGTATTCCCCTTACACCAGACTTCTAGTCCTGGTTGATACGGTAAGTTAATTGTTTTCCTCTCTGGGCATACTAAAGTTGCAGGTTGTTGGGCTTTGATGAAATCATGCAATGTGGTAGCCATTTTATAGGCACCATTTTTCTAGAAGCTTACCTTTCAGCATGGACATGTTGTACACCATTGGTATGCAGGTTTCATCTGTGTGAAAGGTGTGTGAGGTTCATTGCACCTGCCTTTCTCTCTATAGAAACCAAAATCATAATGTGCATAGCTAAATCCAATTGCAATGCCTGTACACCCATTTAACACTTATTGTGTTAAACAGAATGATTAATCAGTTGGGAAAACCTATACAAATGGATATTATCTTTGAAGCACATGCAATTTGTCAACTTTATTCAGAACTGCACCTAACCCATGGCTCATATCTATTTTTAACTTTCAACCTTTGATTTATAACCCAGGAAGATTTCTGTAAAATTAATTACATGCCTTGTCGGAGGAACTCAGGTTCAGGACAATAAACAAGGTTATTTTCTTTTGATTTGACTTGATTAATCACTTGAAATTGGAATGAATGATTTTTAAAACATGTTTGTCCTTGCCTTTTACACTTTAGTGGTGAGAAATGAAGATTACATTAATTGTCTTTCAGCACCATTTAAAAATAATATTGAACACGTGCCTAGGCATCCAAGCATTTGAAGAAGATTGTTTTTCCCCCTAGGGCTTTTAGTCTCCATAAGGATAAGCAGTTGTTGGAAAATGAATGTTAAAACCACAGCTAAAAGAATGGATTGTTGCTTATCTGAGGTCTAATGATTTACAAGATCCATGACAGCATGGAAAGTAATGTCAATCTAGGTATCTAAAATGTAAGCAATGGAGTTTCATAGCCATTGGAATAAATTCAAAATAATGATGGGTCTCATTATTTACAAGGAATTACAAGTAAACATTTTCATTGCAAGCCTTTATTTAACATGATTTGAATTTTAGAACTATCATGACATGGAGTGACACTCCTGACAATGGTCAAACTCAATCATGATGAATACAGAGAAAGAGAAACAACGTCATAGCTGTACAAAGGACATCCAGTAAGTAACCATTTAAATTGTAAGCCGACGTTGAATCACTCACCGCCTTGTAGCAAATCCACGGTGCTGATCCTCAGGATTCCAACCCCAACAGACACAATCCAAGAACAGAAAAGACCGCACTTAACGCGGATTAGCAAAGTAAAAAAACTGCTTTATTCACAGAGATACACTGGGACACCACCCTACATTACTGTCTCATGCATTTCACACGAATATTGCTTACTCATAGACTTACTCATGTCTATGAGTAAGCACTATTTGTGAGAAATGCGTGAAACAGTAATGTAGTGTGGTGTCCCAGTGTATCCCTGTGAACAAACTCAAACATGAACCAGCAGTGATATTTCAAATGTGTTAACAGCATCCACATCAAGGTGAAGATTTGTATTCCAGTTTGTATGGAACATTTAAAGAAAACAAGCTTTGTGATTTAATTTAGGATAGGATATTTTTATTCAAGATAAGTGAGTTTTGAGTATTCAAATTAAAATCCTTATGGGTATCAACAATGAAGGTAAATTGTCTCTTGCTGTGACCTATCCGGTCAAGAGACCAGATTCCACATCTGAGGGGAGGCAGCTTACACTAGGTAAAAGGGGCAGGAGGGGGATACTTTATCAATTAATTAATCTTGAACTACAACTCTGACAGTATTGAAATAACACTCTCCTTGGCCCAAATACTATGAAGATTAATTGGAGCTGCTTTTTTTGTGAAACATTACTATCACTTTAAGGTCCAGCCTAACTTTTCACACCCCAAGCAAGCTACAAAGTAATGCCATCTAATGAGATTCATATTTACTATCTGTGTGGATCACTTCCCTTGCAATCCTGTTGGTTGAAAATATGCATGAACCATGAGATTAACCATCTTGTATTTTCAAATATTTAATCTTAAACAAAATATCTGGATTGATAATGAACAATGTTCATTTTCTATATTTGTTCATTCTCTCCAAGGCATAAGGTCCAACTTTGCTTTAAATTACATTTTGCTGATGCTCAAGGTTCAACTTAAACATTTACATAAATGTAGGTGCATTCACCCTTACGCTCAGTACTCTGAGATCCTAGAAGAGATATAAGGCTGTAATAAATTCTGTAGATAATGGTAGATCTTAAGATATCTTCTTTTGCTTTTCATATTTTTCCAACATGGAACAAAAGATATCAGGCATTACACATGTGAGGAGTGAAGCCTCATATATTTTCTTCCATGTTACAGCACAATATATTGGGCCTTGTTCATAAGTGGTGATGTACTACAAGTCTGTGGTTCTACTTCAGGTGGTATCTCAGTGAGGACTATGCCTAGATATGATCCTGTTCTCCTTAGTCTATCCATATCTAGACTGTGCCTAGATATAATCCTGTTCTCCCTATTCACAACAGATATCAACATGTTTAGCATTTGGATAGGTAGTGGAATGTCTAAATAGTGTAGTTTTCAACAACTGAGGGGTTTCAAATACTAAGGGATAACTACTAATACTACAGGGTTAGATGTTGTGACAATACTATGCAATTGAGACGCACCTAAAATAGCACCAGAAGTACTCATAGCTAGAGTTGTAGATGCTGACTACTTTTTCTGATTTGGAAATGATAGTAAGTGTGACTGAGTGGGGAATGGACTTAGAAATAGTGGTGGTGGTGATGATGACTGATATGATTCTGGACATAATGATGGTACTGTTGATTTTTACTGAGAAGTACACAGCAGAGCTGTTAGTGTGTGGAGTGATGTTTTGTGTCTAAAAATAATGTGTGTCTCTGGTTCTGCCATTGTCACTCTCAGTCTCTGCCCAGTTGTAGGAGTAGGAGCTTCTGTTTGTCTCTGTCACAGTCTGCTGCTGGTCAGGAAGGGGTACTGACCACAGCAAAAAACAACATAAACAAAGTGGAACCCAAAGAGCAAGAAAACCAGCGCACACACACAATTAAAGGGAAAACCAATGTATTATACAATCCATACATGAAACATGAAATAGCAATATAATACATATGCATAAATGGAACATGAAATAGCAGAATTATACATATGCATACATGGAACATGAAATAGCAATATTATACATATGCAGACATGAAACATGAAATAGCAATGCACAAACAAACCTTAAATGAAACAACGAAGAACAAGCCCTCTGAGCAACAAGGAACAGGGCTTCTGAGAAAGAGGGGACTGGGCCTCTGGGTAATGGGGAACAAGGCCTCTAAACAATGGGGTACCAGACCTCTGGGCAACAGGGAGACAGTCAACTCTGGGACACAAAAGAGCAACCGTCTCTGGAACACAGAAGAACAGCAAACACTGGACCTCAAGGGGTACAACAGCCTACACAGGAACTCAGGAGTATTACAGTCTCTGGAACACAGGGGAACAGCTAACTCTGGAACTCAAGGGGTGTAACAGCCTGCACGGAAACTCAGGGGTGCAATGGCTTGCACTGAAACTCAGGAGTACTACAGTCTCTGGAACACAAGGGAGCAGCCGACTCTGGAACTCAAGGGGTGCAATAGCCTGCAGGGAAACTCAGAGCTACAACAATCTCTGGAACACAGGGGAGCAGCCGAATCTGAAACTCAAAGGGTGCAACAGCCTGCACAGAAAATCAGGGTTGCAACAGCCTGCATGGAAACTCAGGAGTACAGCTAGCTCCAGGAACGCAAGGCCCAGGTCCCAAGAAAAGAAACAGTACTGGGACTGATCTGGACTGATAAGTATAATCTGGCCCATGCAAGGGGAGAGACTGAACTAAATAGGGAAGTGATTGCAAGGTAGAGACTGCTGGAAACAGAATCAGGTTTCTTCAGTCTGAGTGCAGTAGCCTACAACAGTACCATAAAAAGGCAATGGCACTGTGAGGTACTGCACCAGACTGCCGAGGAGAGAACAGAACCATGACAGTCTCTGCTACCTATTAGTCAAAAGTATTTTTTAAACTTTCCGTCTCAATGTCAGTGTCACATCCACACATCATACAACCATCCAGAGAACTGGCTAGAGCCAGAGCTCCTTAAATCAAGCAACTTCAGATTCCCCTGTTTGCTTGTCTGCCTCTATACACAAGTAGCTAGTATCAAACTTTGACCAGGCTTCTCCTTCTCTCGCCAAAAAACTGCAGTGGCATTTTTACATTGCAGTACAGGATATGCCTCTTAGTGTCAGGTTCAGCAACTTTCAATAACTGGTAAAGTGAACAACAACTGGTGAAGCACCATTATACCCCAATATATGCTTTTGTTTTTTGTTCTAGTTGATGTAACAGCAAGTGTAAATAGCACACTATGCCAGGTTTTAGCTGTCAGTTTTCTTGAATGTATGATGTATTTATGTCTGTCTGCACAGTGTCTGTAAATCAGTCTGGGTAGGTTCTCAGACAGCCAATTAGCTCAGGTAGAAAGGAACACTTCACCTGCCTCTCTGACATCAAATAGGGTTTGTTTTTGTTTGTCTGTTTGTTTTAACTCTACTTTCTCCCTTCATACCCACACTCAGAGAACAACTGGTAGTAACTACCACCAATTCTCCTATCCAGCAACTCAAGCTCCCTCTCTTTGCTGGTCTGCTTTCTCTTGCTCTCTTTCACAATCCCAAACTGACATTCCATTTTATACTTTAGCACAGTGTGAATACATGGGAGAAACTCTCCTCATGAGGGTGGAAATATATTATTATTATTGATTTCAATGCAGTGGAAAAAAGCAGAAAAATCCAGAGAAAATGCACTGTTTTTCATGTTTCAGTTTTGAGGCAGAAAGCTTCATCCATCCCTACTGTTTAATAACACTATTTATACCCAAACATTTTCCCATGACCACCAAAGGAAGGGTAGAGGAGGAGAGCATGGGCATTACGGGGAGTACCTTACTTCAACCCCTTGTTTAACTCCATGTGCTATCAAAACTCAGAGGAAACTGGTGTTAAATTACTTTATTTCCCTCTGCAGCCTATAAGAGTGATGTTTGAGGTTAGCTCACATTAAAGGAAAACTGAACGTGACATTTAGAACTGATTGAAGATGTTATCTCTTGATCCTATGCGCAAGAACAAATGTATAGGGGTCATTAGGATTGTCTTGCCATAGGCAGCTAAGAGTGTTTGTGTGTGTGAGGGTTATTATTAGGAGGTGTCAGTTCTTCATTAATGCGAGCTAACACCAAACACCACCCTTATAGCAACACTGCTAGTCCTCTTTTACCCATTGCAATGCTTTGGATAACTCTTGGGTGTTCAGAGGGTTAAAATCTTAACCGATTGCCATGAGTGGGCAATCCTAAACGTCCCATGTCCGTACTAACATATAATACAGCAATATCCAGTATGTGGGTGTTTATTATATGTTAATACAGAGCTGTGGTTTTTATGATTGTCCACCCTTGGCCAATACTTTTTTGCAACCCTTTCAGTGGCAGAGTGGTATCCAATGCATACCTCTCTGGCTTTGAAAGAGTTAAACAGATCTGCTAACATGTACACCAGTTGTACACTCAATGCATGTATTTAAACCCTATGTGGGCAATCATAAAACCACAGGTCTATATTAACATATGCACACACCAATATACTGTTTATTGGTGTATTATAAGTTAGTATGGACATGGTATTCTTAGAATTGCCTACCCAGGGCAAAAACTTTTTTTATGCGTAACTACTAACATATACATCTGCACACTGCATATATTCAAAACCAAACCTAACCCTGACTTTGTCAGTGTTTTAATTATATGATAACAGATGAGAGTTGGTACCGTGTTAGCCGTATAAATACAGGAGGCAAATATACTTTTTGATACCTTTTATTGGCTAACTAAGCAGATTTAAATGCAAGCTTTCAAGACCTTAGGTCTCTTCCTCAGGCATGTTATACACTATAACATGCCTGAGGAAGAGACCTAAGGTCTTGAAAGCTTGCGTTTAAATCTGCTTAGTTAGCCAATAAAAGGTATCAAAAACTATATTTGCCTCCGTTAATTATATGATGTTTCACAAAGTCAACATCATAAATTTAAACTGTAATACAGCCAGAATTAGGTTTTAAATATATGCAAATATATGCATAAATATGTACAAATATATGTATAAAGTAATTTGGGTTTTTAGATTGTCCATCCCTGGTTAGTAGTATCATATTTAGCCTTAAAGGGATAGTAATACTTAAAATGTAAGAAAATAAATATTGTAGGGTTTATCCCCCTGAGTAAAATAAGAGTACTCCAACTACTGAGAGATATTTTATTAAAACATTATAACACCTCAAACTTGAATTTTTTAGGTGCAATATCATAGTGGCCTGAAAATTTACAGTGGTGCTGTTGCTACACCATCCTATGGACTACTCTGCTCTGTAGACCATAAATCTCCATAGGATGGTGTAGCAACAGCACCACTGTAGATTTCCAGTCCACTGTGATATTGCACCTAAAAAATTCAAGTTTGAGCTGTTATATTTTTTTAATAAAATATCTCTCAGCAGCGGGGAGTACCCTTGTTTTATTTGGGGGCATAAACCCTACAACATATATTTTTTTACATCTTAAGTATTACTATCCCTTTAAGTTAACTCCTAGCACTCAAAAGACTAAACCTTAATCCAGAAGCCACAATGTAACCTTTTAAATATCTAATGGGTGTCCAGTGTGACATGTGCATTGCTTTGAAAAGCATTGTGCACCCCTCTGATCCTCAAAAGGTTACTCAAGCACGAAAATGAGCATCATGATTCATGAACCTTTTGAGGATCAGAGGGGTGCACAATGCCTGCAAAGCAATGCACATTGAACACCCATCTGATATTTAAGGATTTAAGATGTGACAAAAGATAATATTGACTAGTGGGTTAGGGTTTATCCCTTTGAGTGTCAGAGTGGTATACAATCCATTGGGTTAAAGCTGGCCATTGGTGAGCAATAATGATATGACTGCCCGTTACTAGCCAGCTTTAAATCCAGTACTAAGCAGTCAGTCACATTGTTGTCATAATGTGATTGCCCTTCCCTGTCCAGCTTTAAACCAACCCGGTACCAAACTCATCATCTGTCATAAGTTAACTGCTTGAAGAATTAATGGGTGAACAATATGCATTGCTTTGCAATTCATTGTGCATAGCCTTATGCTTTATTAACCTCTTGAGGCTCTGAATGGAGCACGACCCCTTGAAAAGAGGACATTGACGGCTGTGTTTAACACTGGTCAGAGATGGGCAGTCATATGTGAAAAGCTCACTTAAGTACACATATTAAAGCAGAGGGCTAAGCAATGCACTGCTGTCTAGTGTATTGCTTGCCCCTCTGGTACTCAAGGGACTAAGTGTATATGACCCCTTAAGGACTATGTGATGTGCTATGACCGTCACGTGGTTTTTGCCTTAAGGACCAGTGATGGTCATACATTTTACTTGTAGGGCACCTCTGGGAGCACTGTAAGTAAAGACGGGGTCTGAATTTGAGCACTCCAAGACTGGAATGGACTCTCTCAGACCCCAACTCAACACGCCGCTACTCATAACAGGTCACGTGTACTAGTGCGTCAGAGAGGATCAAAGTGGTCCTTAAGGGAAGGTAACTTCCTTGGACCTCTGGTCCTTAAGGGGTTAACACCTTAAGTGCTGCAATTGCTTTCAACTTCTGATATGTGGTCTAAAGTATGAAAGGTGTTAATGTGTAAAATTATACTTTTTTTGCATTAACTCCTTGGAAGTTAGAGACTCCACTAGCACCAATAGTTAAAACTGTATCAGGTTAAGGGCGCGATCCAAATGTTTGTGGAGAAAAATCTGGTAGGGTAAAATGGATACCGACCAACAAAAGAAAATGTCTAAGTCAGTATCCAAATGTCCTACCGGCTTAAAGCACAATGAACGTTAGGCCACAGAAATGGTCTTGTGGCCAAACGTCCGTTTTGTGCGTTAAGTTCCCAAAACTCTGCAAAATAGCAGCAGTACTGGGAACTTGACATTAAAAAAGCTAACAATCGGTGCCTGACATACTGCCATGCACTGATTGTTAACTTATCTGTGTTACACTTACCTGTCATCTACTGTCCTTCTCCTTCTGTCTTCATTTCAGCCTTCTTCTTCATTCTTCTCTTTTTTCTAGTATCTTCTGCCTTCTTTTCATTCTTCTTTCTTCTTGGTGTAAATTAAAGAAACATATTAATACAAAATATAAACTATTACATCATTTAACCCCTTGAGTGGCAGAGGTCTACGCAATACATTGCAAAGCAATGCATTGCAGACCTCTCTGGACTCAAAGGGTTAAGCAATGTATCAATACCCTTGATCATATAAATATGCCTCCATTATTTGTCATTAAAATAAGCCATTATACTATAAAAACTTGCACCAATATATATAAAAATGTAATGATTATGCCCTTAGCTTGATTAATTGTCTCCACTGTTGTGTGCGGCCACAGAGGAGGCAGCAGAGGAGACCGTGCCATGTGCCACAGGTTCCACTCTTCTCCCTTTCAGGTCAATGACCATTCCTCAATGAGGGAATTTGAACAGAGTCTACCTTTATATATGGGCAGTCTCTGATCCAATTCCCTCACAGCCATTGGCTGAGATGTGTTTATGCACATCCCAACCAATCAGATTCGAGCTACTGTGCTTTAAACTAATTTGCTAGGATGTGCGTAAGCACATCTCAGCCAATGACTGTGAGGGAATTGGATCAGAGACTGCCCATACATAAAGGCAGTCTCTGTTCAAATTCCCTCACTGAGGAACGGTCATTGGCCCGATAGGGAGAAGAGGGGAACCTGTGGCACACGGCACTGTCTCCACTGCTGCTGCCTCTGTGGCCGCACACAGCAGTGGAGACAATTAATAAAGCTAAGGGCATAATAATTATATATTTAGATATATTGACGCAAGTTGTTATAGTATAATGGCTTATTTTAATGACAAATAACGGAGGCATATTTATATGATAATGGGCATTGATATATTGCTTAACCCTTTGAGCCCAGAGAGGTCTGCAACTCATTGCTTTGCAATGTGTTAGGTACCTCTCTGCCACTCAAGGGGTTAAACAATGTAATAGTTTATATGTTGTATTAATACCTTTTTTTTTTACTTACAGCAAGAAGAAAGAAGAATGAATAGAAGGCAGAAGATACAAGAAAGAAGAGAAGAACAGAAGAGAAGACTGAAGAGAAGGACTGAAGAGAAGGACATACTTCGGATGTACTGATATGGGGCATAGGGCCCCATATCAATACATCCACTGAGGACTTAGAGATGTTTTACTTTTTTTTTCTTCAAGTGTCTGCATTGGCTGTTTGAAGGTCTGATAAGGGACTCAAGTCATAAAAAACTGGGTCTTAACTTTTCTGCAATAACTTGAGTCCCTTATCGGATCTTCATGGATAACTCAGACATTTGAATTCCAAATTGCTGTGTTTTCATCATTTGCTATGGATGAAAATACCTCTTAACTATATCACATGATGGCTCTTTATTTTGCCAGTATTTTTTCACAGCACCGGCATTTGACTAGCTTACTGTGCTTGAAAAAATGCTGTTGGCAGAAAAAACAGCCGTCTCCAACATTTGGATCAAGCCCTAACTCCCTTAGGATGCTATGATGCCCATTCATTTATAGCAAGGTGGGACAGGAAGCAAACAGGGTGCTGCCTCCTCAGAGCAAGTGTATAAGACTGGATTTTAGACTGAGAAAACATAAATAGCCATTTTTCTGAGTTTGGCATGGATCTCAGTAGTATTAAATCCTTTGAGTGCCAGAGGGCTGAGCAACGCACTGCTGGCTCATCTTGCACTCAAGGGATTAAGCGTATATGACTCCATGTTCATGCTCTTATGCAATTGTTCCTTTAATTCCTTGAGTGCTGCAGATGCTTTCAACTTGTTATATACACTGGTTTACAGGAAGATGCACTGTTCTTTATTAAATTAACACCTTGGAGGTAAGGGATGACAGTTCTAGAATCCAAGTGGTTAATCAGGAGACATCTAACACGTTTATTATTTGGTTTTGTCAGTTGGTCTTGAGGACCAACTGACAATCATTTAGAACAATGGAGAGGGTAATAATGGTAATAATGGCTGCTCCCTCAGAGCATATGTAATACTGGATTCTAGGCCACAGAGAACAAAAGAATCTAGCATGGTGTCCATGATATTTAAGTGTGTATGATCCAAGGCATTTTTAGATGTTGTTATCCCTTTAACCTGGATGCCATAACTCTCTTCAAACTGAAAGATACACTTGTCAAAAGTAATTAATGTGCAAATCTCCCAGACAATATGCATTCTGTGGTGATTGCACTTATTAGAGCATATGTAAGTAATTATGTTTTTACATCTGTACATATTTGGTATGTGTGTATTAAAGAAATCTGGATCATTCTTA
This sequence comes from Rhinophrynus dorsalis, assembly GCA_037306005.1. NCBI lineage: Eukaryota > Metazoa > Chordata > Amphibia > Anura > Rhinophrynidae > Rhinophrynus > Rhinophrynus dorsalis. The sequence goes on from CM074724.1 coordinate 76,008,871, forward strand.
CTCTTCTTTGTATGGTTATTTATTGTCATCAGTGGGGAATTTGGGGATGGAGCATGACTGAGTGTGGGGCAAATAGAGTTAGCAGAGGTGGGCCCTGCGTTTTGTCTCTCACTTCTTTTAAGGTACCTGTAAATAGGAGCCAGGGTGCCCTGTAAAAGTCAACAATGGAAGTTCCCATGGAACAAATATAAGACTATATTTTAGGCCTCAGGTAAACATGAGACTAGATTTTAAGATCCTTTAAACCTCTCTACCCTAATAAAAAATGCTCCCGTGTGCAGATTCCACAAATTCAAGCAGGAGGCCTTGATATATTTGCAGGGTTACTCAGTAATTACAGTGATTACATTTTTTTGTTCTAGTTTTGTATAAAGGAGACTTTAGTTCATAAACCTAAACACCTTGGATAGGAGTAATGTCTCCAACACACTGTGAAGCAATGCACTGGAGACCTCTAGAAGGTAAGAATCGATATTTAGTGCATTATACATATAATGAAGAGAAACGATTCTATGGCAACTAAATGCACCGTAGGGGGCATATAGCAGTAGTGCTGTTGATTTGTCAGGGAGTGTGGCAAAATGTTCTTCATTTGCAGTAATATCTATGGCTCCGACTACTGTACTTCATATACCAAACACAGAGGAGTATGAGTTTGAGTTTGTAAGAGAGATAACAAGGGTTGCAGAGTGTCCACACACATGCCTCATCCACCACCTCCACTGCCACAAGTCATGGTGTTAAAACAATAAAATTTCATAGTTCATCCACTATTTACTGTCTAGTGTTGAGCGAGCATGCTCGGCCGATGCTCGGATCGGCTCGAGCATCGCTCTGCTCGGCACATGGCGGTACTCGTACGAGTACCGCCATGTGCTCGCCCGCCATGTTCGGGTGGCAGGGATCTGTGCCGAAGGAGGCACAGATCTTACAGACGCTCCGCTGGACCACCAGGGACTGGAGGTAGGGGGCATTGCGGAGATGAAGGGGGCATTGCGGAGATGAAGGGGGACATTTTGGAGATGAAGGGGGACATTGTGGAAGGGGGACATTGTGGAAGGGGGCATTGCGGAGATGAAGGGGGCATTGCGGAGATGAAGGGGGACATTGTGGAAGGGGGACATTGTGGAAGGGGGGCATTGCGGAGATGAAGGGGGCATTGCGGAGATGAAGGGGGACATTGTGGAAGAGGGGCATTGTGGAGATGAAGGGGGGCATTGACCAGGCACCCTCCCCTCATCAGAGCAGGGGGTGCCTGGTGTAATGCTCGTGTCGCCCCATTGAATTCAATGGGGCTCGGGTGCTCGGCCGAGCACTCGAGCCTCCGGCACTGCTCGGTCAGAGCACCCGAGCACCCGAGCATCGGGGTGCTCGGTCAGAGCACCCGAGCACCCGAGCATCGGGGTGCTCGCTCAACACTAGTACTGTCATCCTACACTTACTGAGTTCTAGAAAGGAGTCAAAACCTGCATACAAATAATATAAAATTATAGAATAGTAAAAATTGGTGGTTGACATGCTGTCCTTTTGTTTTAAAGAATTGATGTCATGTGTTGCACCCTGTTAGCATATTTCAAGCCATGATTATTTTTCAAGAATACCTGCGTTAGAGTTGTAGAAGAAGGTAGTTTGTATCGTGGACAATGGACAAAGGACTCTAACAATTTTTTCAAAGCACATGCTGCTGTAGGACTCTGTCTGCTCAGCTTTTGCTTTCTCCACTTCAGCAGTAGTACTAAAGCAGGAAATACTGCAGACAAAGAAAGCAGCATAGGTGTAAAATGGCAAATTTCTTGAAAGAAATTTATTGGTGTGGAAATTTCCCACAGAAACATTTTTTTAACTTTTTGTCCATCCCTACTAGGAGTACATTATATTTAAATATGAACCCATTTTAGGTGTTACCGAGGCTGATGGAAACAGAAGAACATCTCCAAAATTCCCACTGATTTACAATAGCTTTTCATCAGCCTCACTAGCAATGTATTTAACACAAAGACAGGAGGTCATCAAAGTGCAGGAAGAGCAGCATATGCAGCGCTCTGCACTTTACTGCTAGCATTGACAGGCACATTCTGGAATTTTTCAATGATTGGATGTTCCCTACATGTGAAGCAGGAAACTTCTGCAGCAGTGGTATCCCAACCTTATCCTCATGCATCTTTAAAAGGCCATGTCTTTAGAAATCCCCTATCAGTCAATCAAAGGGTCAGTCATTTAATTAAACATGTTTTGTGCTCAAGCATGGAAATCTCAACAACATGGCCTGTTGGGGTCCCTGAAAATAGAGTTGGGCATCCAGGGGGACAAGGGAAGGCAAGTTAGGGCAATTTCCCCCTACACTTGCCCCCTCCATATAAACATAGGAGCTTGGGGGGCAGGCATTGAGGGTCATATTATGACTCTCCAAAAAAAAGTCTGCAGACGCCCTTGGTTTGAGAAGCACCACTCTATGGCATTCAAGGTATTAAAAGCTCTATTTCCATCAATAGGATTTTTTTATTTGCTCCAGATTTGCTCATCTTTTTCTTTCTACAAAGTATTACAAAATGTAGCAGCAACTGGCTGCGATGTGTACAGCTATATAAGCACATTGATATATCTATACAGAGACACAGCCTCAAAACAAAATAGTTAGACTTTTAAATAAATCCTTAGTTTGGTATTGTCCTAATGGGTACTTTCTGTATGTTCAGATAAAGATTTAGAAAAAGAATAAATGTGTAACTGATTATTAGACTATGATCTCACTACATATACAATAATCATATAGACCCCATGGGCAGGGCATATAAAGTTCCATTATTGCAGGCTTTAATTTCCAAACGAAATAGGAATCTGTCTGCTCTATTTTTCATATTATATAAAGTCCATTTATATTACCTTTTTTATGACTATAAAATACATACCTGAACCAATGGGTTTGTATTAAATTCTGATTTCTTTATTTTCTGTTGGGCTCAGGGCTGACCTTCTTGGAGATATCTGATGTTTAAAACTTTTTATCCATACTGCAATCTGTCCATCTTTTGATGAATTTGACAGATAAATCAATGTTAGCTGTAAGTCTACTCACATTTCCACAATTCAGATATAAAACTCATCTGTATAATATTAAATAGAAGAATAGTTTGCCGGAGGAATCACAATGGAATTCCCTGTAGTCTTTTAAAAAGCAATATCACTTGTACTGCTACTTTGAAATATAAGTACAATCTGAGAAATGTTTTTTTTTTACTTTACCCTTGTTCATATTCATGGGAAATGAGAATCATGTATTAAAAAAGTGAATCAATTGCAATAATATCAATAAATCTCATCTAAAGCACCATTAAGGCTAATGTACTAAGAAGCCCCAGGGGAGATGCACTAAGGGTATATGCAATACAAAAGCATTTCTGGCAATGTTTGGCAATTGCTCTGTCTTGGAGAATAAGAAACACTTCTCCATATGCAGTAATAATTATCTATGCAAGAGGAGGGGAGACACTTTAATCATTAGCATACGAGATTGGCATAATGCCGGTGTTTGGTGGGCAAGTGCAGAGTGGCTAGGATGTGCTCATGCTTCAGCACCTCTTGCATTCAAGGGGTTAAAAACCACATTCATGTAAACTCTCACAACTGAGACATCTTCGCCTCAAACTCTCTCAAACTCTCTCTCCATCTGATTGACACTTTGTGCACTCTGCACCCGAGAGACAAAGACTACACCTTCTACTCCTTCCCTCATGATTCTTACAGTTGGATTGACCATTTCTTTGTATCCCAATCCCTCTTATATTGCTTGACCGCCTCACAGGTCAAAGCTATCTCCTGGTCTGACCACTCCCCTGTCTCCTTTTCCCTATCACTTTATGAAATGCCAGACCTCCCACAGCCATGGTGCCTCAACAAATTACTTCTGACAGATCCCACTTAGATCCAAACACTTAAGGGTAGACTTCGAATACTTCCACCTAAACTCTGACACTGAAACCTCGGACTCTATCATTTGGGAGTCACATAAAAATGTAATGTGAGGCCACCTTATTAAGCTAGGTACACATAAAAAACAAGAAAAATGGCACAGAATACATGAACTAATAAAGAACATATGTTCCCTGGAGTAGAAACATAAACAATTGCTTTTGTCTGAGGACAGAATGGCCCTCAGCTCGCTTAAAGGGATAGTAATACTTCGTTTTATCTTTATTTTATTTTGTAGGCATTAAAAAAAACATGAAGAACGATATAAGTCTTATCTCTCAAACATTTATGGTTTAAAAGATATTCACAAGCAAAGTATCCCCCCTCCCTGTTCAGCCAGATCAGAATGGAGGTGCCCAGGTAGACTGCAGAGAGGGACAATCTTCAATTAAGATAAGGGAAAAAGCTGAAAAACTTGTCAAGGGGGGAAGGGCTTTCATTCTTTTCATACAAAGACGATTGTCCCCTGCTGTTATCTGTCTGGTCATACAACCAGACTCACATCTGAGAAGAGATGGCTTACACTAGGAAAAAGGGGCGGGAGGGGGAAACGTTGCATGTGAGTATCTCTTAAACCATAAAGGTTTGAGAGATAAGACTTATATCGTTCTTCATGTTTTTTTAATGCCTACAAAATAAAATAAAGTTAAAACGAAGTATTACTATCCCTTTAAAGAAAAAATCAACTCATTCCTTAGACAAGGAGTAGCTAAATACAAGCAAAACATGGAGAGCAACAAACATGGTAAAACACTTGCATCATTTGTTAAGCGCCAAAGGCAAACGGTCTCTGTCCCGTGTATTAACAATCCCTCCAATTTGGCTTCTAACACATTCCCAGCTTTCAGTTCTTACTACCACAATCTTTATAACCTAGAGTCGGAGAATAATGGGAAGTTATCAGATGATGTGTAAAGTGATTTGTTTTATGGAGCAGTTAGTGCCAAGATTTTGAAAGCAGTGGCCAAGAGGGCTTAACCTCAACAACTCATCTCAAAATCATGTCCCCATATATTCCCCACTGTGTAAAATCCATTCCAGTGATTTTTACAGGAGTTGCCAGGGTGGTCTTGTCTCCCGGCCGCGCCCATTAATATCAAGCCCCTAGCTCTGTACCTACTTGTAAAGGCAATATGGAGGAAATTGGTATTTCCTCTCCTTGCTGCCATAATGGATGGAAAATTTGAGTCATGTGAGTGTATTCCCTTTTATAGATATAGATTTACAGACTCATTAATACTTACTGACCCAGAACTCAGCCAGTACTAAACCTCTATATTAACAAAAGACAAGCCTTTAATGTCAGGGCTGGATTTCCCAATAGGCAGAGTTTGCAACTGCTAAGAGCTCCCAACTTTGAGGGGAGCCTCTGCTGTGCTGTCACACCCACCTAGATAATGTGTTAAAGATACTGCTTCCTCCACCACTGTCGCCAGTGATGTCGGTAGGATTACAGGCCAAATATCCCCCGTTCTTGACACCTTTCGGGCCATTGTCCAAGCGTCTCTGTGAAAAAAATTTAACAGAGACTGGATTTTCTATGGCCAGTCTCGCTTCAAAATGGTTTCCAGCCTACCATAGGCTGGGATGTGTGCTTACTCACCTCCCAGACAATCAGCTTCTAGCAGGGGATGACGAAACCTGCTAGAAGGTGATTGGCTGGGAGGTGCATAAGCACACATCGCAGTCAATGGTAGGCTGGAAACCATTTTGAACAGAGACAGAGAATATAAAAGCTAGTCTCTGTTCAATTTTTTCACAGAGATGCTTGACTCCATCAGTAACCTTTGTATTCGATTTTGCTCACTCATTTCAATGAGCATCTGGCCAAACAAGTTACTGAGTCCAGTCTGCATATGGGGTATTTCTGTGTGTAGGAGGGCTTTCTGGTCTTCAATACCACTGACAGTGGATGCAGTTCTCTCCATGTTGCGCAGACCTCTGGATGTGGATGTATTCCTTATCCATCCTGCTGGTTAAGGTTCTATCACGGTGCCCGTGATTCGTGCTGTTCTCTGCCTGTCACTTGCTGATTATTCATGATTGGCTGGCTGTTTTTAGCCCTCCTCACACAGCCTTTTTAAACCCAGGTTGAGCACTTCCAGGTTGCCCTTTCGTGCTGTTTCTGACTCCACTCTGCCTGACCTGCTTGTCAGGTCTCTGGGCCTGTTCTAGTGTTCCTGTATGCTACGTTCCGGTGTTCCAGTGTTCCAGTGTTCCTGTACATTAACGTTCCGGTGTTCCAGTGTTCCAGTGTTCCTGTACGTTAGCGTTCCGGTGTTCCAGTGTTCCTGAGTGCCTGAATTCCGGTGTTCCTGTGTTCCAGCACCTTGCGGGTTAATCTTGACGAGTTCCTGAGGTTCCTGCTCCAGCTATCGCTCTGGCGACATTGTTCTCCTCGCTATTGTAAATACCTTATTGGTTCCAGCGTGTAGACGCTGGTTTACTCCACTAAACCTGGTTGCGATACACATTGTTGGTTCCAGCGTGCGGACGCTGGTTTGCTCCACTAAACCTGGTTGCGACACACATTGTTGGTTCCAGCGTGCGGACGCTGGTTTGCTCCACTAAACCTGGTTGTGATATACATTGTCGGTTCCAGCGTGCGGGCACTGGTTTACTCCACTAAACCTGGTTGCGATACACATTGTTGGTTCCAGCGTGCTGACGCTGGTTTACTCCACTAAACCTGGTTGCGATACACATTGTTGGTTCCAGCGTGCGGACGCTGGTTTGCTCCACTAAACCTGGTTGCGATATACATAGTCGGTTCCAGTGTGCGGACTCTTGTTTGCTCCACTAAACCTGGTTCCGATATACATTGTCGGTTCCAGCGTGCTGACGCTGGTTTGCTCCACTAAACCTGTTTGCGATACACATTGTTGGTTCCAGCGTGCGGACGCTGGTTTGCTCCACAAAACCTCGTTGCGATACACCTTGTTGGTTCCAGCGTGCGGACGCTGGTTTACTCCACTATATCTGGTTGCGACATACATTGTTGGTTCCAGCGTACGGACGCTGGTTTGCTCCACTAGAACTGGTTGCGAGATACATTGTTGGTTCCAGCGTGCGGACGCTGGTTTGCTCCTGAAATATCCTGTACTGTGGTCAGTCGCTGTCCACTCCTTTGCAGTTGTCTGATTATCCCTGGCTATAGACTTCTGCTGAGTAGACCCTATACCTATTCTCTCTGCTGTCTTGGTCACCTGACATCTGGTCTACTCGCTCAGGCTGCCCTGCCTGGTATTGGTGAGGCCAGTAGAACCTTGTACGTTACTATCCTGTAGGTTGCCTCACCTGGTATTGGCAGGGCCGGTAGAGCCTACTACAGTACTCCTTTGGGCTGCCCTGCCCGGTATTGGTAAGACCGGTAGAACCTTGTAATTCACCATCTTAAAGGTTGCCTTACCCGGTATTGGCAGGGCTGGTAGAGCCTACATTCAGCATTCCATTGGGTTGCCTTGCCCGGTATCGGTAAGGCCGGTAGACCCGGTATATGTCATCTCACGGTTGCCTTACCCGGTATAGGCAAGGCCGGTAGAGCCTGTCATTAATACGGTCACTTGGGTTGCCTTGCCCGGTATTTAGGCAAGGCCGGTAGAACCTATTGTATGTTCTATTACTGTTGTATTGTTATGTATGTTTACCCTACGGGGACTGCCTTTAACTTTTAATAAAGTTAAGTATTTTACCAAACCTTAAGTCTGAGAGTCTTCAAAAACCGTGACAGGTTCCTGTGGCAGATGATGATGCTGTGAATGGTGCACATGGTGGTGCTGATGATGCCTCGCCTCCTTGGTCTGTATCTGGCCCTTGATCAGTGGTCCCCTCATAGCTTGCGTGTGTCTCCTCTGATGCTGCAGCTGCTGGTGAGGCAAATATGGAGACAGGGGCAAGCATGTGATGTAATAGAAGGTAACCTTTCAGTCCCACATCTATGGTCTCCTCATTGACAGCTGATCTTCATTCCCAAGGTTCACTCTGTGCTGGTGGTGTGAAGTCAGTGAGTGGTTTAGGTCTCTGTGGCTCATTTATGAAGCCAAGATGTTGGTAGCTGAGTGGAAATAGGTCATTTTGTGGCCACTAGAATATGTTTCCTTCCCACTTTGGTTGTGGCTGTAAGCTGGTCTCTTGCTGGAGTTGCATCCAGTTGCTTGTCTGTGCTCATGGTGTAGGGCCATAAGATTCATATTGTGGTGTGCTGACCATGCTGGGCATTCAATGGTGTCCCATTGGTGCAGATGTGGGGCATCCAGTACAGCCTTGATGTTGTTGGTGGCATCCCCCTCTGTTGTTACACGCAGTTGTGGGAATCCTGGGGAATCCACTTGGGATATTGTTGGTAGCAGCCTGTACTGTGACTGTGGTGATAGTGGTGGTGGCATCCAGCTGGTGCCCTGAACTGGTTCATCAATGGCTGTGTCACTGGGGGACAGACTTTAATCTTCCTCCTGCTCACTTTCCTCCTGCTCAGATGCAGGCATAGATGCTGCGTGGGGAATATTGTGTGCTTAGTAATCTGAGCAATGACAAGAAGGATGCAAGACCATAACTTTGACATGTGAGCCCTTGATTGATAGAATGGTATCATGTGCATTGCGTTGCAATGCATGGGATACCATTCTGGCACTCACTGATTGAACAGCTTGACAAGAACCATTACATGAATGGAAGCCACCTTATCACGGTTCCCGTGATCTCTCTGTCACTCTCTGCTGTGGTGCGCTCCCATTGGCTGAGCTCGTTTGGCCCGCCCAGTGTGGCCTTCATATACCGAGCCTCTGGCATCTGTCAGGTGCCCTTTCGTGGTGTTCCTGTACCAGTGCTACCGTTGCTGTGTTCCTGCGTCCCTGTGTACCAATTTATCCCGTCTGACTATTCTTATTGGTTCCTGCTCCGTGATTGACCCGGCTTGGCTGATGTTCCTGCTCCGTGATTGACCCTGCTTGGCTGACGTTCCTGCTCCGTGACCTGATTCCGGTTATCCTGTCATCCTGAGAGTGTTTCTGCTGAAGATCCTGACTCTATGTCGCCTGGTGACATTTTTTTACTTTTGTGTGCAGTGCTGTGCAGACTGAACATCCAGTTAACCCTTGCAGAGCTTGTTGCCTCCATACACTGGGCCTTCCGTTACACTTGCTGAGCACTGTTGCCTCCGTTATACTGAGCCTGTCCGTTAACACTTGCTGAGTACTGTTGCCTCCGTTATACCGAGCCTTCCATTACACTTGCAGAGCATTGCAGCTTCCACTATACCGAGCCTCCTGGTTACACTTGCAGAGCATTTGTGGCCTCCGTTAACTGTGCTTCCGCTTAACACCTTACTTGCACAGTATATCAGTTGTCACACCGAGTGGTACTGTTGGGTGATTCCTTCTGCTCTCGCAGTTTACAGGGTTCCGTTACTGCACCGGAAGGGTGCTAGTGTATCACAATGCCTGTGATCTGTCTGTCACTCTCATCTGTGGCAGATTGTGATTTGCTCTGTTGGTTTGGCCCGCCCCTTGGTGACCTTTTTATACCTGACGCTTACATCTGTCAGATGCCCTTTCGTGGTGTTTCTGAGCCAGACTTGCTGTTGCTGTGTTCCTGTATCCGGATTCCTGTGTACCGACTTTGGCCTGTCCTGACTACTCTCCAGTGTTCCTGTTCGTGTATGACCCGGCTTGTCTGAGAATCCTCTTTGTGCTACGACCCGGCCTGTCTGAGAATCTTCTACGTGCTACGACCCGGCCTGTCTGAGAATCTTCTACGTGCTACGACCCGGCCTGTCTGAGAATCTTCTACGTGCTACGACCCGGCTTGCCTGTGAATCCTCTACGTGCTACGGCCCGGCTGGCTGGCGTCCCGCTTCAAGTCCTTCCCGGCTGCCTGGCTGGTTGTCGCCGCCGCGACATTCTGAATCCTGCATTGCTGTGCCAATCTAGTGTGACCATTACCCTCCTGGGTAACCCATCCATCTGTGCAGAGTTCCTTGCCGACTTGCAGAAGCTGTGCCTCTCGTACCGAGCCTTTACACGTTGCAGAGCTAAGCTACCATACCGAGCCTGGGAGATTCAAACGTACCTATTAACCCTTGCACTGCCGCTCCTTACTGACCGGACCTCCTTGCTCTATACAGAACCGTTGCCTTGTAATTCTACTGCTGCTGAGTTGGCCGCTACTTGGACGGCGACTCCCGGTTATATTTGCAGAGTAGTAAATCCAGGTAGGCCGTTTGGTCGTCCTTGGTTTCACGGTTATCAACGGAGGTGTCCGGTGCGGCTATTGGTGGCAAGGTTAGGCTCCAAGCTCTTGCTCAATCTGTAGGTAAACGCCCGCGGGGGCTCTTGGCTCGTGTTGTGCTTACAGTGGTTCTCGGTGATACGCCCGTGGGGGCTAACACGCCAGCTTCACATCTTGGGCTAGTCTCGATCACACCCGTGGGGGCTACATACTCTCGCACTTGCAGGCTCTCCGGTCTATTCACGAACGCCCGTGGGGGCTATCCTGGGTTACTGTGCTGCTAATACTTATATTGGTCACTGAACATCTTCTATCATCTTCATATGAACTTTGTGCTGTGCACACTTGCTCAGTTTATCTAGACACCACACGGGTGTGCCAAACCCCACAGCTGAGACTGACTAACTGTTTTCATACACCCTTTAGGGTCCTATTCCCTATTCTTAGTACCTATGTTGGGTGCCTTTCGAATATTGTATTAAAGTTGTATGTACTGTGTAATAGCTTGCTATTGTCGCAGTCAACTGTAGAGGGCGATCCTTTTCATTTTATTTCTTTCAATAAAGATTGATTTATTTTACCTACTGGTCTGAGTGTCTAATAAACCGTAACAGTACGAAAGGGCCATGACCTCAGACGGTAAGGGTGAAAGTAACGCACAAAACATCCACTGGAGAATGGATGTCCATGAGCAGCGCCTAGATCAGTTGGCACTGGCTCTACAAACCCTACTTGAGCGTACGGTACACCTAGACAAGCCTAATCCAAATCCGGTGGTCCCCCCAGTCTTGACACCGGACAATCCGCCTCTAGCTCCTCCCACGTGTGTCAGAGGCTTAACGGCTGCGGCGCCGTTACCATTGCGATATTATGGCGAGCCTTCTCTTTGCAGGGGTTTTATTAACCAGCTAGAGATCTATTTGGAATTAACGCCTCAGGCTTTTCCTAACGACCAAAGCAAGGTCGGTTTCATGATATCGCTACTAACAGGCAAAGCTCTGGCTTGGGCAAACCCCTTGTGGGAGAGTGCCAAACCCTGCACGCTGAACTTTTATGAGTTTGTAAAGAAGTTCTGCCGCGTGTTTGAGGTCCCTGGCAGAGTGGCCTCCGCTGCCAAAAGGCTAATGGAGATACAGCAGGGCGATCGTACATTGGGCAATTACGCAATAGAATTCCGGACCCTGGCAGCGGAGGTGGGCTGGAACGATGAGGCATTATTAGCAGCTTTCACTAAGGGTCTCTCTGAACCAATTAAAGATGAGATAGCTGCTCGAGATGTACCTAGTGACCTGGACGAATTCATTGATTACGTAATGCTCATTGATTCTCGTATCCGGGAAAGACGGCTGGCAAGGAGGGCGACCTCCAGAAAACATGGGCAGGACAGCTCCTTTGACCCACCCTCTCCACCCTTTACTACTAAGCGTCCAGGAGAGGCAGCTGAGCCAATGCAGCTGGGGTTTACTAGACTCTCCAAAGAGGAAAGGTCTTTTCGTAGAAAGCAAGGCCTATGTTTATATTGTGGCAAACAGGGGCACCTTTTGCGCAATTGTCCAGTAAGGCCGGGAAACGCACGCACCTAGGTTACCTTGGGGGACAGGCCCTAGGTGGTGTTCAACAGTCCCTAGATTCTAACATTGCTAAACCCACCATCCAGGTGACGTTCTTTTGGGCCGACAAGGGCGCAGAAACCTTGGCACTGGTGGACTCGGGTGCTGCCGGGTACTTTATGGACCAAGCCTTTGCGGCTTCACACAATATTCCCCTGTGCAAGAAAGAATCTCCATTGGCAGTAGAGGCCATTGATGGCAGACCATTGGAACCTGCCTTTATTACAATGGAGACCATTCCTATTTGTATGTCAATTGGGGCACTCCACAAGGAGGAGGTTCAGTTTCAAATTATTCGTTCACCTCACCATGCAGTCATTTTGGGGTTTCCATGGTTGCTTCGACATAATCCTCAATTTGATTGGCAAAAATGTGAGGTTAGGTCCTGGTCTGATTACTGTAAAGAAAACTGTCTGTCGCTTCCTGTCAAAATTATGTGTACCTCTCCTGCTGTGCCAGTTGAATATGTGGAATTCAGTGACGTATTCAGCAAGGGGGAGGCTAGCGCATTGCCCGAACATCGACCCTATGATTGCGCTATTGATTTGCCTCCAGGTGTGATTCCCCTGAGGGGTCGGATCTACCCACTGTCATGCGAAGAGAACAGTGCAATGGAGGAGTACATTATGGACGCCCTTGGCAGGGGAATTATTCGCAAGTCTACCTCTCCGGCTGGTGCCGGATTCTTCTTTGTAAAGAAGAAAAGTGGCGAACTTAGGCCATGTATTGACTACCGGGGGCTTAATAAGCTGATGCCCAAGAACGCATACCCTATTCCACTCATCACCGAGCTATTTGACAGATTGAAGGGCTCTTCTGTCTTCACCAAACTTGATTTGCGGGCCGCCTACAATCTGATTAGAATCAGAGAAGGTGATGAGTGGAAAACGGCATTTAATACCAGAACTGGGCACTACGAATATCTGGTAATGCCGTTTGGCTTATGTAATGCACCTGCGGTATTCCAGGAGCTGATTAATGATATCTTGCGTGACATGCTTCAGTCCTGTGTGGTGGTATATCTGGATGATATATTGATTCATTCCGCCACTCTTTCCCAACACATTAAAGATGTCACACAAGTTCTGTTGGGACTCCGGGAGCATAAGCTGTTTTGTAAAATTGAAAAATGCGAATTCCATGTCTCACAAGTACCATTCTTGGGGTTCGTGATCTCCAAAGATGGAATCGCTATGGACCAGGACAAGTTGGCAGCTGTATTACAATGGCCTCGCCCTAAAGGGTTAAAAGCAATTCAGCGCTTTTTAGGGTTCGCCAACTATTACAGAAAATTCATACGTAACTTTTCTACTCTTGTGAAGCCATTGTTGGATTTGACACATAAGGGCGCTACTCCCTCTCAGTGGTCCGAGGCCGCTGAAAATGCGTTTGAGACCTTAAAATCTGCCTTTGCGTCTGCTCCAGTACTGTCCCATCCCAATCCCTCCCTGCCTTTTACCTTGGAGGTTGACGCTTCTGAGGTTGGGGTTGGGGCAGTACTCTCCCAGCGTCCTGTGGGAGGTGGTACCCTGAAACCTTGTGATTTCTTTTCTAAGAAATTGTCCAGCGCACAGAGCCACTATGAGATTGGCGACATGGAGTTATTGGCTATTATTCTGGCACTAAAGGAGTGGCGTCACTTGTTGGAGGGTACCAAGAACCCAGTACTAATACTGACCGATCACAAAAACCTGACATATCTCTCTGAGGCTAAGAGGTTGTCTTCTCGACAGGCCAGGTGGGCATTCTTTTTGTCCCGGTTTAACTTTGTTATATCGTACCTCCCGGGATCTAAGAACGTGAGGGCAGACGCATTGTCTCGTCAGTTCGTGTCGGACACTGACAGGGAGGAAGCACCGGTACCCATTATCCAACCCGATCGTATATTGGCGACTATTCGCACTAGTATAACCTCACCCCTGGGGGAGGAGATTTTGGGGTCTCAAGCGAGGGCTCCACCTGAGACTCCAGTTGGCAAATGTTTCGTAGATGAGCCTTTTCGCACTCGTTTATTGGAGACCTATCATTCGTCTAGGGCAGCCGGGCACATTGGCAGGGATCAGCTGGTTTGGTCTCTTTCACAATTATTCTGGTGGCCTACGCTCAGAGCCGATTGTTCCGCTTTTACTGCCGCTTGTTCCACATGTGCCCGTGCTAAGACCCCCAGGCATCTCCCAGTGGGCTTGCTTCAACCTGTGCCTAATGGAGACCGGCCCTGGTCCCACATATCTATCGATTTTCTGGGAGAATTGCCTAGCTCGAGGGGGTATACATTTATCCTTATGGTGGTCGATAGGTTCTCTAAAATGGCTCATTTTGTGCCACTCAGGGGTCTTCCATCGGCTCAGGAATTGGCTAAGGTCTTTGCTAAGGAAGTGTTTCGTTTGCACGGGGTCCCTAGAGTGGTGGTCTCCGACCGTGGGAGTCAATTCGTGTCCAGGTTTTGGAGGGCATTCTGTGGCATGATGGGCATTCAATTGTCCTTTTCCACCGCCTACCATCCCCAGACCAATGGAGCCGCTGAGCGTGCTAACCAGGGATTGGAACAGTTCTTGCGCTGTTTTATTACTGATCATCATGACAATTGGGCCGACCTGTTGCCATGGGCGGAGTTTGCCAGGAATTGTGCAGTTAACTCATCGTCCGGGAGCTCCCCGTTCTTAATCAACTATGGGTTCCAGCCAGGTTTGCTCCCGGACTCGTTCCAATCTCAGCAGATTCCGGCTCTGGATGAGCATATGGAGCAGCTCCGTTCCACCTGGGCACAGGTACAAAGGGCCCTCAGTCAGTCCTTCCAGCGGCAGCAGCGATATGCAAACCGTAGACGGCTGCCAGCGGTCTCCTTCCAGGTTGGGGATAGGGTATGGCTCTCCTCCAGAAACCTCAACCTGCAGGTTCCCTCGAATAAGCTGGCTCCCCGGTTTATTGGCCCATTTAAAGTTATTTGCAAAATCAATCCTGTCTCCTATGCTTTGGAACTTCCACCGTCTATGCACATTCATAATGTGTTCCATGTGTCTCTGTTGAAACCCCTGGTGTGCAATCGTTACACAACCACTCCAGTAGTTCCTGGGCCGGTGGACGTCCAGGGGCAAGAGGAATATGAGGTTCAGAGCATTATTGATTCTAGGCTACTTAGAGGGAAGTTGCAATATTTGGTCCACTGGAAGGGCTATGGCCTGGAGGAGCGCTCTTGGGTTGACCAGAAGGACCTCCATGCGCCCAGACTTGTGCGCAGCTTCCACTCTAAATATCCTCAGAAACCTAAGCCTCCAGCTGGGAGAGGGGGTCTTTGAGAGGGGGGTACTATCACAGTGCCTGTGATCTGTATGTCACTCTCATCTGTGGCAGATTGTGATTTGCTCTGTTGGTTTGGCCCGCCCCTTGGTGACCTTTTTATACCTGACGCTTACATCTGTCAGATGCCCTTTCGTGGTGTTTCTGAGCCAGACTTGCTGTTGCTGTGTTCCTGTATCCGGATTCCTGTGTACCGACTTTGGCCTGTCCTGACTACTCTCCAGTGTTCCTGTTCGTGTATGACCCGGCTTGTCTGAGAATCCTCTTTGTGCTACGACCCGGCCTGTCTGAGAATCTTCTACGTGCTACGACCCGGCCTGTCTGAGAATCTTCTACGTGCTACGACCCGGCCTGTCTGAGAATCTTCTACGTGCTACGACCCGCTTGCCTGTGAATCCTCTACGTGCTACGGCCCGGCTGGCTGGCGTCCCGCTTCAAGTCCTTCCCGGCTGCCTGGCTGGTTGTTGCCGCCGCGACATTCTGAATCCTGCATTGCTGTGCCAATCTAGTGTGACCATTACCCTCCTGGGTAACCCATCCATCTGTGCAGAGTTCCTTGCCGACTTGCAGAAGCTGTGCCTCTCGTACCGAGCCTTTACACGTTGCAGAGCTAAGCTACCATACCGAGCCTGGGAGATTCAAACGTACCTATTAACCCTTGCACTGCCGCTCCTTACTGACCGGACCTCCTTGCTCTATACAGAACCGTTGCCTTGTAATTCTACTGCTGCTGAGTTGGCCGCTACTTGGATGGCGACTCCCGGTTATATTTGCAGAGTAGTAAATCCAGGTAGGCCGTTTGGGCGTCCTTGGTTTCACGGTTATCAACAGAGGTGTCCGGTGCGGCTATTGGTGGCAAGGTTAGGCTCCAAGCTCTTGCTCAATCTGTAGGTAAAAGCCCGCTGGGGCTCTTGGCTCGTGTTGTGCTTACAGTGGTTCTCGGTGATACGCCCGTGGGGGCTAACACGCCAGCTTCGCATCTTGGGCTAGTCTCGATCACGCCCGTGGGGGCTACATACTCTCGCACTTGCAGGCTCTCCGGTCTATTCACGAACGCCCGTGGGGGCTATCCTGGGTTACTGTGCTGCTAATACTTATATTGGTCACTGAACATCTTCTATCATCTTCATATGAACTTTGTGCTGTGCACACTTGCTCAGTTTATCTAGACACCACACGGGTGTTCCAAACCCCACAGCTGAGACTGACTAACTTTAGGGTCCTATTCCCTATTCTTAGTACCTATGTTGGGTGCCTTTCGAATATTGTATTAAAGTTGTATGTACTGTGTAATAGCTTGCTATTGTCACAGTCAACTGTAGAGGGCGATCCTTTTCATTTTATTTCTTTCAATAAAGATTGATTTATTTTACCTACTGGTCTGAGTGTCTAACAAACCGTAACATAGTGGCTCTGGTACTATTCAGCTCTGGCAGAGTTGAGACTCCGTTATCGCACCGGAAGGGTGCTATTGGCTCTGGTTCCATTCAGCTCTTGCAGTGTTCATGACTCTGTTACCGCACCAGAAGGGTTCTATTGGCTCTGGTTCCATTCAGCTCTTTCAGTGTTGTGACTCCGCTACCGCACTGGAAGGGTGCTATTGGCTCTGGTACCATTCAGCTCTTGCAGTGCTTGTGACTCCGTTACCACACCAGAAGGGTGCTTTTGGCTCTAGTTCCATTCAGCTCTTGCAGAGTGTTGGGTATCTCGGTCATTGTGTCACGACAACTACACCAGGAAGGATGATACCCGCAGGAGAGGGAGTGCTTAGGAGTGCAGAGTGGGGTGCGATGCTCGGCGTGCGGTGGCTGCCTGTACGGGTACCGTGCTGCGGCCTAGGCCAGGTATAGGTGCCAGCCGCAAGGCTGGATGACAAACTCCAGAGGAGCTGGGAGAGTGCCCTGGATGATACCCTACAGACAGCACCTACTCTCCTGCGGGGGAGAGTGAATGCTGGAGAGCGCTGCGTGGGGAGCGGAGCTAGCGAGCGGGGGCCTGGAGGCTGAAACTCTCCTCGGATGAAGTAATATAGTGCAAAGAATTACTCTCCAAGGCTGGAGAGAACTGACCTGTCCTGAGAGCACTTAGAACTGGAACTGGAACAGCTGGAACTGGAGGGGGTTCTGAGAGTAACTGGAACACCCGGAGACAGGATCTCAGGCTCCCAATTTGTCTGGATAAAGAGAATGGTCTAAGGCAAGCTGGGTCATACACAGGCAGGATCAAAGGTAACTGGAATTGGCAGGCAAAAGAGTGGTCAGAGGCAGGCTGGGTCATACACTGGCAGGATCACAGGTAACAGAATCGGCAGGCTAAGAGTGGTCAGAGGCAGGCTGGGTCATACACTGGCAGGATCACAGGTAACAGAATCGGCACGCTAAAGAGTGGTCAGAGGCAGGCTGGGTCATACACTGGCAGGATCACAGGTAACAGGAACTACAGGCTTGTACCAAGACGTGGATACACTGTAAGAGTGCACCAGTGCCTGTCCGGAGCTCCCTGAAGTAGGCGCCGTGGGATGACGTCACTACGCACGTGACGCGACATCGGGGTAAACCCGGAAGAGGACCGGAAGTAGGGAAACCCCATGCCTCCGAAGCAGCCGGAACGGGAGCGCGGCTGACACTGCCCCCTACCCAGGAGGCGCCTCCGGAGCCTACCTAGCAGGCCTATCAGGATGGGAGCGGTGAAAGGTGTGCAAAAGGGCGGGTGCGTGCACATCCTGTGCTGGCACCCAGGATCGTTCCTCCGGACCATAACCCTTCCAGTTCACGAGATACATGAGACGGCCACGGGACCAACGAGAATCCAGGATGCCATCGATCACATACTCCTCCTGACCATCCACAGTTACCGGCGCTGGAGGTCGAGGACCTGAAGAGGGACCCACAGAAGGTAGGAACGCCTTCAGGAGGGACACATGAAAGACTGGATGGATACGTAAACTGCGAGGGAGAGTGAGACGGTACGATACCGGAGACAACCGCCAACTGATATGGAAAGGGCCCAAATATTTAGGACCCAACTTCCCTGAAGGCTGAGCCAAGCGAATATGCTTCGTAGAAAGCCATACCCGGTCCCCGATATTGTACAGGGGTGCTGGAGTGCGCCAGCGATCGGCAGCAGCCTTATGGCGAATTTGTGCTCGTAACAGTGCTGCCCGTACGGTACTCCAGTGCTCCGTCATAGACCGTACCCTATCCTCAGCTGCCGGAACCAAGGAAACCCCGGGAGCTAGGAGGAGTACGCGTGGGTTGTATCCCAGGGCCGCAAAGAAAGGCGAACATCCTAGCGAGGAGTGACGCAGAGAATTGTAGGAGAACTCCGCCCAGGGTAGGAGACTAACCCAATCGTCTTGTTGGTGGTTGCAGTACGAAGTAGTGTTCCAGAGCCTGATTCAAGCGTTCCGTCTGCCCATTGGTTTGTGGGTGATAGGCGGAGGAGAAGTGCATGGCTATTCCCAATCGGGCACAACAGGACCTCCAAAACCTGGAGACGAATTGGGTACCTCGATCCAAGGTGATGTGCAGAGGCATCCCATGAAGGCGAATGATGTGAGTGATAAAGATGTCCACGAGTTCCGAAGCGCTCGGCAATTTGGGAAGAGGTACGAAGTGTCCCTGTTTCGAGAAGCGGTCGATGACCACCAAAATTGTGGTCATCCCGGCAGAGACCGGCAAATCCACCACAAAGTCCATGGCCAACTGGGTCCAAGGAAGAGTAGGAACCGGCAGAGGTACCAGCAACCCCACTGGACGGACACGGGGTGTCTTCATCCTGGCACATACTGGACAGGATTTAACCCAGAGGGAAACGTCAGTACGGGAAGTAGGCCACCGAAAATAACGGGAGAGTAGCTCATGGGTTCATTCCACCCCTGGGTGCCCCGCAACTCGGGACTGATGGGCCCAGGTCAGGACTGCTTGTCTACAATCCTCAGGAACGAGCAGTAAAGGATTGGGTGAGACATCAGAGTCGTCAGGTGGCTGCGCCTTTCTGATGCGCTCGAGTAGGTGAGTGGACAGGGACCCCAGGACACGTGCAGGTGGCACTATAGTGTCGGGTACTACCGGTATAACAGAGTTTTCGTCGTACAAACGGGAGAGTGCGTCTGCCTTGAGATTCCTGGTTCCAGGGATATAAGAGATCGTAAAATCAAAACTGGAAAAGAACAGGGACCATCTAGCCTGTCGTGGAGTCAAACGGCGAGCAGACGCCAAGTACGCCAGATTGCGGTGGTCAGTCAGGATGCTGATTGGGTGAGCTGCCCCTTCCAGTAAGTAGCGCCATTCCTCAAATGCAAGCTTGATGGCAAGTAACTCTCTATTACCGGTGTCATAGTTACTCTCAGCTGCGGTGAAGCGGTGGGAGAAGTAGCAACAAGGGTGCAAAGTGCCAGAGTCTTTAGATCGTTGGGACAGAACAGCTCCTGCAGCAAGCGCTGAAGCGTCCACCTCCAGGGTAAAAGGTAAGGAGGGATCTGGATATGATAGGAGAGGTGTGGACTTGAAGGCTTGCTTAAGGAGATGAAAAGAATCCAGTGCCTTCTGTGACCAAGAGGAAGGATCAGCTCCTTTGCAAGTTAAACGGGTGATGGGCTGGATGATTGCGGATAAATTCCTAATGAATCTCCTATAATAATTGGAGAATCCCACAAAGCGCTGGATGGCCTTCGTGGTCTGTGGGACCCTCCAGTTTACCACCGCACTGATCTTGTCCGGGTCCATGGTCAGACCTTCTGCGGAGATTACGTATCCCAGAAATGGCAACGAAGTCTTCTCGAAGGAACACTTCTCCAACTTAGCATACAGATGATTATCATGAAGACGGGTCAACACAGTACGTACATGCTGGTGGTGTTCGGCCAAAGTGGAGGAGTAGATGAGTATATCATCCAAATACACGATCACACAGATGAGAAGAAGATCTCGGAAGACGTCATTGACCAACGCCTGAAACACTGCTGGGGCATTGTGTAAACCAAATGGCATGACACAGTATTCATAATGGCCAAAGCGCGTGTTAAAGGCGGTCTTCCACTCGTCACCCTCGTGCATCCGAACCAGATTATAGGCTCCCCTGAGGTCCAACTTAGTGAAGACGGAAGCCCCCCGGAGACGCTCCAGCAGTTCTGGAATGGTTGGAAGCGGGTAGCTGTTCGTTCTCGTGATGGCTTTTAGGCCTCGATAGTCTATGCAGGGCCGCAAGGAGCCGTCCTTTTTCTTCACAAAGAAGAAGCCCGCTCCAGCACGGGACGTAGAAGGCCTGAGGAATCCCCTGGCGAGATTCTCCTGAATGTAGGCCTCCAAGGCTGCCGTCTCAGGCAGCGAGAGGGGATAGGTCCGGCCCTGGAGCGAGGTCGATAGTGCAGTCATAAGGGCGGTGAGGCGGCAGGACCTCAGAACGGGTTTTGGAAAAAACATCAGCAAATGCCAAATAAGGCACTGGGATCTGGGTGGATCCGTCCTCAACCGACGGGGAGACCGAGGAGACCACTATGGGGGACGAAGGACCTGTAGGGAAGGACAGAGTCCTTTCCCTCCAGTTGATCAGAGGGTTATTCTTCTCCAGCCAGGGGAAGCCCAGGATAATAGGAGTGTGGGGCGAGTTGATAATATCGAACTCCAGACTCTCGGTACGAGAAGGGCTCATGTGTAAACGGAGAGGAATTGTCTGTAGGGTAATGCGACCATCGCCAAGAGGTGAACCATCAATTACCACCACGCTCACAGGAGAGGTCTTAGACAGGAGCGGAATCCCGTGTTGTTGGGCAAACGACTGATCCACAAAGACACCCCCAGCTCCGGAATCAACCAAAGCATCGTGGTAGATGGTTGTCCTAGCCCAGGACAACTTTACCGGTATCGTTAAGCATTGGGTGGAGGGAATTGGAGGCTGACTTAGGGTGGATCCCTCCAAGCGCCCTAAGTCCGGTCGTTTCCTGGTTTGTTTGGACATGTAAGAGCAAAGTGTCCTGCACGCCCACAATAGAGATATAGGCCTGAGTTGCGCCGTCTGGCCTTCTCGTCTTCTGATAGCCGGGTCAACCGGCCGATCTCCATGGGTTCCACAGGTGCATCGGAAGAGGACAGGGGTGCTTGAAACTTCGGTGCAAGACGGATGGGTGGGCGCATCACGGAGTGTCTGGAGTGATCCCTGTCTTTCTCCTGGCGTCGCTCCTGAATGCGGGTGTCTAAGGAGGAGCAGAGGGCTATCAGACCCTCCAACGTTTCTGGTATGGGCCGAGTGGTCAGGTCACAGAGACCACGACGAAAGGCAGCCTTCAGGGCGCTGCTGCCCCAGTCCGTGTCGTAGGCTAGAGTCCGGAAGGTGATTGCATATTGAGAAAAGGACTGTTGCTCTTGTTGCAGATCCAGCAATGCAGCCTCTGCGGCTGCCTGTCTACCAGGAACGTCAAACACGGACCGAAAGGCGGCTACAAAGGCATTGCAGTCATCGAGCAGGGTGGACTGACGGTCCATTAGCGGCGAGACCCAAGCCAGGGCCTGTCCTCGTAGCAGGGAAACAATGAAGGTGACCTGGGACCGATGTGCAGCGTAGACCTCCGGTTGACTTTGGAAGTGTAAACTACACTGATTCAGGAAACCGCGCAACAACTTGGGATCCCCTTCATATTTGTCTGGCAAAGGCAGGCGTGGGGGCACGGAGACATGAGTCACCCTGGGACCGGTAGCAGAAAGAGACGGCTCCGTAGGTGGGGTAGCGGAGAGACCTGGACCCTCCAAATGTTGCTGCATACGTTGGAGGAGAGCAGTGATGGAGTCAAGTTTTTCATCCAGGTGCTGGATTTGTGTTGCGTGCTGCTTTAAAACAGCAGCCTGTTGGAGGACTGCCTGGGAGACCTCTGTGGGGTCCACCGACATGATTACGGCAATGGCACTCTGCCAGAGCGCTGCGTGGAGAGCGGAGCTAGCGAGCGGGGGCCTGGAGGCTGAAACTCTCCTCGGATGAAGTAATATAGTGCAAAGAATTACTCTCCAAGGCTGGAGAGAACTGACCTGTCCTGAGAGCACTTAGAACTGGAACTGGAACAGCTGGAACTGGAGGGGGTTCTGAGAGTAACTGGAACACCAGGAGACAGGATCTCAGGCTCCCAATTTGTCTGGATAAAGAGAATGGTCTAAGGCAAGCTGGGTCATACACAGGCAGGATCAAAGGTAACTGGAATCGGCAGGCAAAAGAGTGGTTAGAGGCAGGCTGGGTCATACACTGGCAGGATCACAGGTAACAGAATCGGCAGGCTAAGAGTGGTCAGAGGCAGGCTGGGTCATACACTGGCAGGATCACAGGTAACAGGAACTACAGGCTTGTACCAAGACGTGGATACACTGTAAGAGTGCACCAGTGCCTGTCCGGAGCTCCCTGAAGTAGGCGCCGTGGGATGACGTCACGACGCACGTGACGCGACATCGGGGTAAACCCGGAAGAGGACCGGAAGTAGGGAAACCCCATGCCTCCGAAGCAGCCGGAACGGGAGCGCGGCTGACACATTGCCTGTCCTTGGAGTGTGTCAGTTCTGCCTCACTGCTAAGGTGCTTTCACACCTTGCACCACAGTCTCTTGCTGCTCTTACCATCTACTGGGCGTTGTCTAAACACACAACAGAGACTGATTACCTACCTAGGACTTTAACCCTTGTGCCACTACTGTTACTTATTTTGCCTGTCTTGTGACAGTATATGCTCCTACACTATATTGTGCCTGAGAGGGCATCCATTATCTATATCCATTTACCTGTCTTTGCCAATTTAGCCTGTAGTGGGCAGTGTTCCTTGTTTTTTCAATAAAACTGTGTTTTATTCTAACCTCCTGGTCTGAGTGTCTTACAAAACCGTTACACACCTACAATGGTTGAGCTTTGGTTATCACTAGTGTTGAGCGAGCATGCTCGGCCGATGCTCGGATCGGCTCGAGCATCGCTCTGCTCGGCACATGGCGGTACTCGTCGAGTATCGCCATGTGCTCGCCCGCCATGTTCGGGTGGCGGGGATCTGTGCCGAAGGAGGCACAGATCTGAAGACGCTCCGCTGGACCACCAGGGACTGGAGGTACGGGGGCATTGCGGAGATGAAGGGGGCATTGCGGAGATGAAGGGGGGCAGTGTGGAGATGAAGGGGGACATTGTGGAAGGGGGACATTGCGGAGATGAAGGGGGCATTGCGGAGATGAAGGGGGACAGTGTGGAGATGAAGGGGGACATTGTGGAAGGGGGACATTGCGGAGATGAAGGGGGCATTGCAGAGATGAAGGGGGCATTGCGGAGATGAAGGGGGACAGTGTGGAGATGAAGGGGGACATTGTGGAAGGGGGACATTGCGGAGATGAAGGGGGCATTGCGGAGATGAAGGGGGACAGTGTGGAGATGAAGGGGGACATTGTGGAAGGGGGACATTGCGGAGATGAAGGGGGCATTGCGGAGATGAAGGGGGACATTGTGGAGATGAAGGGGGCATTGACCAGGCACCCTCCCCTCATCAGAGCAGGGGGTGCCTGGTGTAATGCTCGTGTCGCCCCATTGAAGTCAATGGGGCTCGGGTGCTCGGCCGAGCACTCGAGCCTCCGGCGGTGCTCGGTCAGAGCACCCGAGCACCCGAGCATCGGGGTGCTCGCTCAACACTAGTTATCACATGTATCCTGAACAGTGGGGATGGCAAGGAGGCATGCATGCATGTTGAGTATGTATTATGTGACATGCAGGACATATCTGTTTGAATCCAGGGGTAGCCAACCGTGGCTCCACAGATATTCTGCGCACAATTCCCATTATCCCCAATCATGTATCATGTGCTTTCTAAGACATGCATGTTGTGGTTCCCTAATGCTCTGGTTTGGCAGTGTTGGTAACCCATATTTGATTGTTTGTTCCAGCATCACATTTTAGATGTGTCTTTGTCAAGGTTCTCCTGGTGGGTGAAACATGTCCTCCATCTACTTGTGTTGCTGTGTCCACCCATCAGTGTGTGCTTGTGGAGTTGTTTGACTGTGTGCGGTGGTGTCATTGTTTCAACTAGTTGTTATGGTTGTATGAGCAGTGCAAATGTGTGATTTGGGACATGAGGTTATTGCTTACGTGGCCTATGTGTTGGATATGCAGTTGGTTTGTGTGAGTTGAATTGTCATGTGTGCTGACACCTGTAGAGCTTTGCAACATGACCCTGATGTTGTATGTTCATCCTTTTCCGAGCAGACTGCTCTTGCTGCAACCTGTTGTTCTGCCTCTGCTCCCATCCCTCTACCCAGCATCTGATGATGAAGGAGGCTTTCTCTCTATAAGCTGGAGCGATCTCATTGGCAGAGATCGATATCTAGCCAACGAGACCGCTCCAGCTTAGAAAGAGAGAGCCTCCGTCATCGGGGGAGGGAGGGGAGCAGAGGCAGTGAGACAAACTGTGGCAAGAGCAGTCTGCCCAGAAGTAGGGTGCAGGTCAACCCTTTAGACCTTAAATTTGGCAAAAGTAGCATTATTTAAAAAAAAAAAAATAATAAAATTTTTACATAATTCGCTAAATGCTGTAACTAATGAGAATAACTTATAAAGAGGTGAGAGATCCACTTTAAGTGCTGAACAACTCCATGTGGCAATGTGTAACATTGTTGAAGAACATGAAAAGGTTTTTGTATTACAACGTGCTGGCAATTATTGTTCGTGTGAAGTAAGCATGTTTGATCAACACAGCACTGAGGGGGTTAAAGGACCAGTAAACTTTTTTATGAAACAATATATATTGTAGGGCGTTTCCTATTGAGTAAAATAAGGGTAATTTCACTGCTGAGAGATGCATATTTCTAGCACTATTACAGTTTAAACGCTTGTTTATTTACAAGTGGTCAAATTCCAATATGTAATTCTGTTATATTCTAAGTAGAGGAAAATCAGTGACTTACAGTTCTCCATAGAATGTGGTAGAAACTGCTGAGTCATGCTGTCAGTTAGAACTTCAAGGAAGTAAACATACAGTAAATTGATGGAGTCAGTGGTATGCTTACACCTGGACACATTATTCATTGCGTTCAGGACCTGAGGCCAGGCAAGCTTCTGCCTAAAACCCATCCCTCTTGGCCTGCCAGTGCTCCCTGTCAAGTATGCTCTGCACCAGGGCCATGTTCTCCTTGTGGGAGTACATAGGGTCCGGCAGTCTGTCCTCTTTCAAACCAGTCTGGGACATATCGGAACTGTATTTGGGAGTTTGGTGGTCTGGCCCTGCCTGTGCTGTCCCTGGATGTGTATGTTACTGTTACACATCACCTCCGGTTCCTAATGGTGTTTCAGTCTCTAGCCGATATGCACCTTACCATTGCTGGGTACCTTTCCACCCACCAGGTCTCCCTCTCCCCCTCCTACCCTGACTGTGGATCCCTTGCTCTCTTTCCTCCTCTCCTGCACCTCTCCCAATCCCATCAGCCTCCACTCCTATCCCTGCCATCTGACAATCACACTCCTAACTCCCTCACACAGCCACTCACAAACAGTCACCCACAGAGGCACTTGGTCAGACTCACTTTCTGGCACTCTCTTGCACTCACTGATTCACACTGTATGAAATAAAATTAAAAATATGTTGAGTGTCTAAAAAGAAAATATGTGTGTCTTTGTGTTTGTGTGTGATGTGTGCAATATGTGCCAAAGTATATTACGTGTATCTAAATCCATTTCTCTCCACTCCCCATTCCAAATCTACCTGTCTCCAATTTATGCTCCTTTCTCTCTGATGCTAAGTCTATCCTCTGCACCTGGGCCCTGTGTTGTAGCACTGAGAACCTCCAAACACAGGCAGTGTGTGTTAGTTATTTTGGGATATATATACATGTATTTGAATGTAAGTGTTACTTTGGTGTGTTGTGACTGGCTGTGATTTTGAACTTGATTTGACAACATTTGGTGTAGCTAGATAACGTCAACTGTTAGATTGTTTCCTTTGAAGTTGACATACCATACATTGTTTATCAACTGTATTGGTAAAAAAGGTGTGATGCATGTTACAAGGCCACATGTGTTTGTTTGGCTACACTTGTTGACTGTTCTGGTAGATGGCTTATTGCATAGCTGCACTACAAAGACATGGCTAACTTTTGATAATGCTTCTTGCCTTACCAACAGTCTTACCGTGACTTTGGATAGAACCCTAGGAATCAATGTGTAATATATTTTTTCAATCTTGCTTTTCATAGGGCAAGGATATTTTCTATGCTGGGAAACAGTGGGTGGAACTGAGGCAGGGTCATGTGGGTGGAACTGAGGCAGGGTCATTTGGCCATGGATGGAGCTACTGGTGCCTAGAATGTCTTGCCTAGGGGTGCCTGGGATGTCAACCCTTTAGCAAAAGCAAAGGAGGAATTTTGCTCTGATTTTCTTGAATCCTCTATTAGCACAAAGCATGGGAAAGGGTGCATATAAGCTCCCTGAAATACCCATGCACTCCCACACTGCCCACTCTTTGATGCAAGCAGACATTTAAACTTGCAGTTAGCTTTGTATGCTTACAGCCCTATGCCTTCCTAAAGCCAATTTACAAAGCTGGTTATACAAAAATCTCTCCCCTTAATTCTGCTTTCACCAATAGAAGTTCAGGGGGGCAGTCCATGGGCCTTCCTTTCCTCTTCACCTTCTGTACTAAACAAAGAATAGAGTATATATGTAATTTTACACCATTTCCTACACATGCTATTGGACAGTCAAAAGGGCTTGTTGGTATTAAAGTCCTAGTGATGGCAGATTCTGTGTGCTAGTGTGCTGTAAAGTGATCATGGTCTCAAGTGTGTACCCTGAAGCGCAGCTACTGTTGTTGGATGCTAGCGGAGCTCTACAGCCATACTCATAGATTCACCCCAATGTCATTCAAAAATTGTTCCTGTCCAGTTCATCTGAACAAGGTAAGAAAACTACTACAATTAATACTATGATCCAGCAGGAAACTACAACTTCAACAAGTTATCTCCTCTTTGTCCTCTTTCTATCTCTCCCTCTCATTCTCTCTCTGCTTTTTCTGTAGCTTTTATCTGAATTGATAAAATCAGAACAAAAATGTTTCAATGTCGAGTGAATTGATCTGCAAATCAAATCAAAGTTTCACTCATCTGTGGGTGGGAAGTCTTTTTTACAGTCTGACCCCCTACAGAGTGGATTTATTTATCAAGTGAGATACCAGAATCAAGCCTGGTCTCACCTATGCGAGCATTTACAACAATGATGAGCTTCCAGGTTCCTCAAATAAACAGTATTTTCTCCAGCCTCAGAGTCATGGTTTACCAGGAGTTTCTAATCCTCTTGGATGCTAGAGACATCTACAAAGCATTTTGAAACAACAGGTTGGTAATGTAGCTAGCATCCAAGAGGTTAAACTAGTATTTACTATAGTAAGTAGAATTGATTGTATTTTCCCCAGTTACTCATTGAATCACACACATTTCTTCATCTTTTCAGTTATTCAAGAATTAATATTGCTTATTAGCAACTGAGAACTGAGTAGTTCCAGTTATATAAAGCATGTTTTATAGATTACACATCTTTCCAAAGGTTTAATTTTCCTTTCAGTGTTCCATGTGTTGCCAAAAGAGAAAAAGTGTTTCAGTGTTGATAGCAGATATTGTTCCTTATCCTCCAAACTAACAATTCAGACCTCACATTATAATAGAAGAGCCTGCCAACAATGAGTCTCTTGGTGTCCATAGCAAGAAACTGCAGATAACATTGAAACAGAAACTCCAACAAGTGAAAACGGATGGCAAGAACTGAACTTCTTTAAAATGCAATTGATTAACGCAATTTTTACTTAGTGAGGTACCCTTATGTGCAGAAGGTTCAGAAAGTTGAGTAGGAGACAAGTAAAGGAAAATAGAGTAGCTTTACATCCCTTGATTAGTTCTGAAAGTTGAGTAGGATACTAGTAAAGGAAAGTAGAGTAGCTTTACATCCCTTGATTAGTTACATGCCTTCTGGCATAGGAGAAGCACTGAGATGACTAGGATCATTGAGGGAAATATCAATGAATGTTTTGGGGCACTCATTTAATCTACTTCTTGTTTAACACTGTGTACTAAACAAGAAACATAGAAAATTAAATGTTATACCATATTTTATGGGGCAGGTGTAAAGGGCTTGATTATAATGGTGTGTCATTGGTATGCATTAAAACAATGATATGCTGTAATACATACTATAATGCATAACCTAAGGTGCAACCTCTGGCAGCTGGTGGAGGCTAATGCCAGTGGAGCTACTCTAGCTTATTCGTACATTTCCCCAATGGTCACTATAAAAGAACCCGGTCTTGTTACTCCATTATGCTTATTCCACCATTGCAAGTGTACCACGTTGAGCAGATGTCCCCAGTAACACTGTGGTTCCCTGGTGCCTAAGCTGGAGTGAAATATTAAAAAAGTATTCACCATTCAAATTGGCTGCTGGTCCCCTGTCTATATCCAATCAGGAGTGCCTCCTGTTGCCTTGTGCCTCTCCATTCCCAATTGGTTGCTCCTTTCTCTGCCTGGGTATTGGTTGGCTAGCCCTGGTTTGAATGTTTTGGTTACTCCTGTACTGACCACCTCTTTTTCTATGGTTCATCCCTTGCTACTCCCTCATCCTCTGATTGGTTGCATCTCACTATGATAAATCTCAGTTGAGTGCACCCCATTGGTCACCCCCTCCGGAGGTACCGTCTGTTGGCTGGAGATTTTTGTGGGCGATTTGATTTGTTTTCATGTGATTGTCTGCAACACCATTGTTCTGGTTGATACATAATGGACCGGTTGTCCTGCAATAAAGTGTGTGTGTGTTCTTGTGATATCCAGGCTGTTGTGTCATTTTTGGGGTCTCATAGGGAGTTTGGTGGGGAGGACAGTCTTAGCAGAGCTAGCATCACTCTGAGAACTGAAGTGACTACCCAGTAGTAGTCATCATTCGCTAAGAGGAAGCCTGCAATGATGGTCAGGGCCCCTGCAGTAAACCTGGTTCCCATTACAGTCAAGAAATTGTATAATTCAGATCCTTAAGTTCAAACGAAAACAAGTTCTTAAAAGACATTTAACTCCAGAAACTTTTTGTCTTTAAAAATGATACATTTCAGAAAAATAGAGGCAACATTTTTACTAATTAAAGCCCTGAAAGACAATTTTACAGAAATGTTCTTAAAAGTGGGATGGTCATACTCAATGCCAAAAAAAATATTTTGTTCAAAAACAATGTTCTTAACTCTAACTGTTAACTCCAAAAATGACCTTCAAAAGTAAAATAGATCTAACCAATTACATTCATTTTCAAATCTGAAGAGTGTGCACACATTTGTACATATTAGCGTGACTAGTAAAAGGGAATAACTTGCAAAATAATAATAATAACATTGAGCTCACTCAGGACAGAAGCAGTGCTGTAGGCTTTAAATCCAGAATCTACAATTTTTTTTTTTTTTAAAGATTTTTATTAGGTTCGAAAACAGATACAGAGGTAATACCTTTTTCCATAAAAAGTTGCACAAGATATATGACCTCAAAGTGTGTACAGCTCGTAGGTTAAAAATACAACCGTGAATATTTATGCAACAGTGTTGGGAAAACCCTGAGGAAAGTATACCATAAGGGTCATATTATGACTATAGAAGAATCCAGTGGTATCACCGGGCGGGTTAATGAGTATATTAACCTAGTTTTGAGTAACAGGAAATATAGAAAAAAAAAATAGAAAAGGTCAGGAAGAGAAAGGTGAGAAATAGAAAAGCATAGAAGAGTTTAGGAGTTTCCAGAGATGGGGCAAAATGAATAAGAAAGAAGAAGGCGAGTGGGAGTGTAGAACACGAGTATAGAGTAGAGTAGAGCAGAGTAAAGTGCGATGTGTCCATCCGGATCCCCCCCAAATTGTAGCAAGCTACTGAGGAACAATGTGTGTGTTGGTCTTTGCTTCAAACCACTTGGTGACCCATAGAGAGAATGTCGCAGAATCTTTATGCCTATGTATCCAGGACATTTTAGAGTAAATCAGGCGATCATCGACGTTACTTATACATTCATGGAAAGAGGGAGGTGTCGTAGACTTCCACTTCAAAGGGATCATAGCTTTTGCAGCGTTTAGCCAGAATCTACAATTTTTAATCAGCTTTTGGAAAAAATATTCACAAAAATCATAAAAAAAGCCTGCCACATATGTTTATTTTTTACAAAGGTTAGAAAAATAAACTGTAATGTAAAGAAAGCTGTTAATATAAAAAAAATACACAGGAACAGACTTTTTTTATGCCAGAGACACAAACAAATATAGACACCCTTTAAAGGGATAGTAACGTTTCTCAATAAAAGCAGCTCCAATTAATCTTTATAGCATTTGGGCCATGGAGAGTATTATTTCAGCACTGTATCCCCCTTCCAATCCCTTTTACTGATGTAACACTGCTCAGCTCAGAGTTGCAGGGTGGTGTCCAAATGGATTGCAGAGAGGGACAATCTTCAATTAACATAAGGAAAAAACTTGAAAAACCCATCAAAGAGGGCATGGTTTTCCTTATGCTCACAGTAAGAAGAGTGTCCCTTGCTGTGAGCTGTCTGGTCTGTGGACCAGATTCCATATCTGAGGGGAGGTGGCTTACACTAGGTAAAAGGGGTGGGAGGAGAATACATTACAATTCAATTATGCTTGAACTACAACTCTGACAGTATTGAAATAACAATCTCCATGGCTCAAATACTATGAAGATTAATTGGAGTTGCTGTTTTTGTGAAACGTTACTATCCCTTTAAAGGGTGTCTATATTTGTTTGTGTCTCTGGCATAAAAAAAAGTCTATCCATTTAAGTGTCTGAAAGAGATACAGGTAGGTATATACAGTAGATAGATAGATAGATAGATAGATAGATAGATAGATAGATAGATGACACTTAAAGTGTTAACATGAACCATAGGCATATCCAATATTTTGACATAATAAATTTGACCTTGATTTTCACCTGACATGTCCTAAATGTGCTACTTTTACCTACCTGTATTTTGTCATTTGTCTGAACACCTGGGCATAGCATTACATTTGCAAGAGTGTTTCGATCTCTATACTTTGTCTATTGCATATGTAGTGTAACATTCTGGAGGTTTATAAAAACTGTTCTTAGTACTTTTTAAAGAACTGTCCTTAAGTCGTGGCAACTAGAGATAGTGTCAGGGCTGATTTATAAATGATTTAAGGCATTTTATAAATAAGTGATGGTAATACTTAACATTCAATATATTTAGTTCTGTAGATACTTAAAAAATAAATTAATTGCACCATTTCTGATCTCCCAACCCTTTATGGTTTGGGAGATATCAGTCTGCAAAGTACCCCTTCCCTCCCCTTATGCTGACGTCAGCTTTCAAAGTTACAGACGGAGATCGCAGTCCATAGACTATCCTGCGGCTCTTCAGTAGAGCCATGATCGCGGTAGTTGCAAAGAAATACTTCCAATGTTATTCTATGGAGCCTATGCACTAAGATCTCTTAGACTTTAGGAAACTTAGAACATAGGCTCTATAGAATAATATAGGAACTGGAACATTTATCACACTGGAGAAGTTTTCTCCACTTTATCACACCTTAATGTATATTCCCCATGGAGTTTAATGAGGTGCAGAGAAACAGCATGAAACACACACATACACTCCCTTACTGCCTTTTTACTTGCTGTAATTGAAATAAAAAGGACATTTTGTGGCATAAACAGCTTGGTACACAGGCATGAAGGAAGTACAACACACAAAAACATGGTATCTGTGCCTGTATTAGAGCAGAACTGTATTTTTTCATTCCCCTGATTGAATAATTAGAACCGTTGCCACTGAGATTCATCTTTGGCATCAAAAGTCTGTTTTTTCTCTTTAGATTGTAAGCTCTCAAAGCAAGTGTGTAAATCACATTTTTACTCAGATAGTATACATTTTGATGCTCCACAATTTAGGGGCACTTACTGATTCTCGTTAAGGAATATGTTATTTATTTACTACAGTACATGACTCTATTCAAAACTGAAAATAATACTTAGGTGTAAAATACAGTATCAATAAATGCTATAAAGGGCTTTTGCAACAATTAGCTAAATATTCCAAAGCTTTCTGAATATTTATGGATAAAATCATTCACGTATCCAGTGAAAACCCTTTAAGGGTTAAAGTTACTATATGATGAGGAAGAATTACAGTAGGCAGTCAAGCTAGCCAGATACTAGCTCAGTGACGATTAACCCACTGAGTGTCTGAGGGGTGTAGCATTGCAATGGGTATCTCTTTGATACTCAGAGGGTTAAATAAAGTAATTTCTAGACACATTCATTCCATCAAAGGTTTCTACAATAATTTTCCCTATTTGTTTTTGGTTACTACTTAAAGGCTGGGGGAAGGTAAGGAGAAAGATTGCAGGTGGGGAATAAAGACAAAGATAAAAAGTCATTGATATATAAGTTTCAATGACTTTATTTATCTCTAATACCTTTGATTAGATTGACCTTTTACTTTGAGAGAATGAGCTCTTTCAAGGTCACTTGACTCTAAAGCTTTCTCTCATCCTCTAAAAGAGAATATTAGAAATATGTAGGAATTTTGTGTTCAAACACTAAAACATAATTGCAAAATTAACCCACTGGATGCTAGCAATGTGTCTTTTGCATTGCTTTGCAATGCATTTGGAGACACCTTTGATATACAAAAGGTTACATGTAACATTTTCTCCTACAGACCATAAGCAAAATATGGCAGATGTCTCATAACTTAAATAAAAATGCTTTTCAACCTTTCAAGGTTCATACATCCACTTTATGGAAACAGTATGACTAGAAAGTCTAATTAATAAAATAAATTATGCATAAATTAGTGAAGAAAAAATAAATTAAAAACTAAACATGTATTTCAAAGGCTTCGACGCCTAAGCTTAGGTGTTCTCAAAGAACCTTAGCATCAAGGCTGTTGCTGCCAAGGTTCTACAAGCTGGTGCTGTAGGGGAGATGTTTACCTCCCAACATTTCAAATGGCCAAAGAGGGACACTTCTGTTTTAGGTGGTGTTTCTGTGTGTGTGGCTGGTGGGTGGGCATTGACAAGGATTTTGTAGGTTATTTGATGACCTATTGATAGCTCTTTGTGTAACTGATTCATGATTTAGAGCAAGACCAAATTGTTTTATTTATACAGACCAATTAATAAATATATACACTGAAGATTAACAACACATTTATGTGATTTTTATTGCTGTGGAGCTATGCAATACACACTACTACTCATTCTGATCTCCTAAAAAGAGCGACAAAAGGGTAGGAAAGAAGGACAGAGGGATCTGGGTCTCAAAGAGGGAATCAGTGTGGTGGCAAATTAAGATCCTCCAATAAATTTTGCAGTAGTACACAATGTTAGTCAGCAGCTGCAAAATCCACCAGAACATTAGCATGCCTAAATTACATAGATATAGGGGACTGTGGGAACAAGTATAATTTGGTTTCCATATGGCCTCACCTTAAGAATAACCCTTTAAGTGCCAGAGGGGTATGCAGAGAAATGTGCTGCATACCCCTCTGGCATTCAAAGGATTAAAGTAAAGTTTTCAACAAAGTTGTAGAAAAATAGACATTCTGGAACTGGAAAGTATTTAGAGATATAAAAGAAAATTAATAAGGGGAATTGAAGACTTTAGTTCTGACAACAGGCTTTCCAAATAGGGATTGTTTGCTCTGGAAAAGAGGTTCCTAACAGGTAATGTTGAGCGAGCACCCCGATGCTCGGGTGCTCGGGTGCTCTGACCGAGCACCCCCTGATGCTCGAGTGCTCGGCCGAGCACCCGAGCCCCATTCAAATGAATGGGAGCACTCGAGCATTAAACCAGGCACCCCCTGCTCTGATGAGCGGAGGGTGCCTGGTCAATGTCCCCCTTCATCTCCGCTATGCCCCTCTTCCACAATGTCCCCCTTCATCTCCTATGCCATAGCGGAGATGAAGGGGGACATTGTGGAAGAGGGGCATAGCGGAGATGAAGGGGGACATTGTGGAAGAGGGGCATAGACTCTATGCCCCTCTTCCACAATGTCCCCCTTCATCTCCGCTATGCCCCTCTTCCACAATGTCCCCCTTCATCTCCTCTATGGCATAGGAGATGAAGGGGGACATTGTGGAAGAGGGGCATAGCGGAGATGAAGGGGCACATTGTGGAAGACGGGCATAGCGGAGATGAAGGGGGACATTGTGGAAGAGGGGCATAGAGTCTATGCCCCTCTTCCATAATGTCCCCCTTCATCTCCGCAATGCCCCCTTCATCTCCGCAATGCCCCCGTACCTCCATTCCCTGGTGGTCCAGCGGAGCGTCTTCGGATCTGTGCCTCTTCCGGCACAGATCCTCTTCACCCGAGCATGTCGGGCGAGCACATGGCGGTACTCGTACGAGTACCGCCATGTGCAGAGCAGAGCGATGCTCGAGCCGATCCGAGCATCGGCCGAGCACGCTCGCTCAACACTACTAACAGGTAATGTGTTTACTATTTTGAAATATATGCAGAAATATTTTGAAACACCACTGGGATCCTTTTCATCAGTAGAGCTCTACAGATTACAAGAGGTCATTCACTGAGATTGGAGGAAAGAAAATGTTGTATTCTGCAGAGAAAGAGTTAATTACAGTAAGAAACACTGAATTTGCTATAGAGAGAGGTGGCATTGGCAGGTACAACATAATTATTCAAGTAAGTCTTTTTTTTGCAAAACATGATATACAATTATATGTTTTAAAGGGTTTATACATTAATTTTTCATCTTCATTTATGTAAGTATTTAACTATGAAACACAAGCTTTGAGAATCATGTTTCATAGAGGCTTCTACAAATATTAGTAGATCTACACTTACGGGATGACAGGAAATTGGCACACTTTATAGTACTGTATGAGTTCCCCGTTCTTGTTTTCTTGTTGGGCTGAGGTCTAGAAACTTTCCTACCTTATAAGAGTATGACAATTTTATGTTTATGTCAAGCACACAGTAAATACAATTGATATCACTAATAATGCTTTTACAATGTACATTGCGTTGCAATGCATTGGATACCTCTCTGGCACTCAAATGGTTAACATCTTACATGGAAACTCACCTAGATATAAGAGGATCTAGCACTGAAGTACAAAGTGTGTGCTTTAATACTATGCTTATCAGGCATGCAACAATTATGACTTAAGAGAGCCTGAAGATGTGGAAACAGAAGTTTTCCAGCACCCTGAGGGTCCATCTTGGCTGGAGCTAGAGCAAACATACTTGACCCTCACAGTCATAGGTCTAGAATGAAACATATACGTTCAGCCTCCACCTCCCCAGCTTTGTTCCCCTGACTATCATTACTCAAATGTGCAGAGTTAAACCCTGAGCACATCCTCAGGGAACCCAGGTGTTTTTCTTGTCTTCCCACAATGTAGGCTATGGTTTTTACCACTTATCAACCACTTCTACAATTATTAAGCCATTATAAGTTCTAAGAATATACAAGGCCCCTGATTTAGTTATAAAAGGAGGCCCCAAATGTATGAATGATGCTTTCATTAGTCAGTGCATATTTATATATTTGTTTACTTGATTTCAATCCATATCAAGTGACACATCTATGGATACATTCCACAGAGAAAAAAATAGTTTGTAGTGAAGTTTAAAAACCACTATTCAGGACAATTTTTGTTGAGGGTCTGTTTTGCTCATTAAGATCCTCTTCAATTTTTTTTTTATTCCTTTTCTCTACATTAAACAGTGACTTAATCTAGCAATGATGAGAAAAAGTTAGTGATCTGCCACACAATGCTACAGCCATAGTCTTAGGCCCTTTGTATATGGGAAACATAAATGCAAAATTAAGAAATTAATCTTTATAAAAAATAATGGTAAAAATAATGTGGTCTATGAGCCCCTTCACATGTTTGCCCAGCACATCACTAGCTGTTGCAGCATGCTGTAGCTTTACTGCATTCAATGTGAACAAATTCAAGTTGCAGCATGCCTGATTTACACGGAGATATATGGAGCTGCTATGCAGGTTGTTCACGGGAAAGGGAGGCAATGAAGGTTGTAATGGACTTCACAACCTCCAATGACTGGCCGCACAATTTGGACATCAGCCAATATTATATGGCAAAGAGTTTTTGACAGATATGTTAAACATAGCATGAAAGCTGAAACAGATTAGGGGTGATGAACTAATGGTGGCAGTAGAACATAAGTGCCTATATTGTGGCAAACAGACCATACATGTCTATGTGCATTTAAGGATGTGTTAGTACATAGAGGTACAGAGAGTTTCTCCTGAAGACCATCTAGGGGCTCAACTTGTAGAGCAGAAGTAAAGAAAAATATCAGTTTTGCAGAGTCCTGAATTTCATACACATTTGGACTCTTAAATCATTTCATCAAAGATCATAATTTTCAGTCAAACAAACTGTCATAAACTGAACTATAGCAGGTTTGCTCACATCTAACTAGAGATATAAAGATGCCAACAGTTATAGGTCAATAATAAATACCTAAGGGCATCTATGACAACATATATAGATAACAAAGTATCGTATGTTCAGAAGAAAAGTTGAAGAATTCTGGGCCACTAAAGGGGGAAAAATTATTCAAATTATCCATTCATTTAAATGGGTATTTAACCACTGTAATGCCAGAATGGTCTTCAATGGTCTTCATTGTTCTGCAATGTTTTGGAGAGCACTCTAGCATTTAAAGGGTCAGGTTTTGCATAAATTAATGTGAATTTTTAGACCTCCCCTAGAGTGCAGTTGGTTTTCCCTAGAATTCCAATTTTCTTTTAAATATCCAAAATTCAAAATGTATGTCTTTCAGGCATTCCAAAGCTTTCAGTGAGTCTTGGAGTTCTGCAGAATCACATCTGTCTCTATAGACCAGATATCCAGAGATAAGTAAGGTTAATTTAGGGGAACTAGTCCTCTAGGAACAGATTTTCTGCTCAGATTAAATGGGGAATTATTGTTGTTACTGTTCCTTTTAATATAATGTACTCCTAGACATCACCTGAAAAACTGTTTCTATGTTATGAGAGTTCTGAAATATAGCATGACATAAATGCAATCCTATGAGTGTGTAGAGTGGCCAGATATATTATCAAGCATATTAAGAAATGGTAAAACCTAATACAGATAATTACTCTAAAATTACAACCTTCCAAATTTTGGATCACTGAAGAGGTGCTGGTGGAACTGAATTGTAGTTCCTGTTCTTACCTTAAGCTAAACCTGGTCTACAGTATAGTAACTTTCCTTGTCCCATGTTTAGCACGATGTACTAATCAGGGCTTTAAATTCTAAAACTAAACGGTGGAGTGTATGCACCAGTATGTACTAAAGTGATCATAATACGTGGTACTCTCTATTACATACCCAGTGTGCATGAATAGTAAGTCAGCTTCCCAGTACAGAAAATTAGCTGTGTTGGCTGATTCATTTATTGCCTTAGATACTTCTATTTATCAGTTTACTGGACATACATGCATGTAAAATATATCAAATAAATAATCAAAATATTAGTTTCATCATAAATTATATATAATTCAAATTGGTAAACCAATAACCCCTTGGTGTTTACGGAAGTCAGCACTGCATTTAGAAGCAATATGCTGGAGACCTGTATAGCAACCAAGGAGTTAAAGGTCAAATTTAATAACACTATGCTTTAAATGCAATGCTTCTTAGTGCCAATATGTAATAGTTTACTGTATTTAATTTAAGCACTTGTTTAAAAATATCTGGGTTTTTCGCCAATGCACAGAGCTGATTTTTAGCCAGGCTGTGCCAAGTATTGGTGCCAGTTTTATCTGGCATCACAAGAGATCACCAATGCGATTCACTGCTACGTGCCAGCAAGAGGGCAATCCACTGTAGAATTAGGTAAGCTGGACCCATATTTATAAATGCATACTGGGATTATTTTGGAGTAAACCAACTGCACCATAGGGGACAAAAAAATCCTAAAAAAAATCCTAAAATTCTATGCACTTGAAGACAGCTTTTTAACCCCTTGAATGCTAATGAGGTCTCCAGTACATTGAAGCCTCTCTAGAATTCAAGAGGAGAGATTCAGAGATGATATACTGGAGAGGATTTCTCCAGTTTATCACTTCTCCAATTCCTATGTTATTGTGTAGAGCATATACACTAAGATCTCCAGAGTTGAAGAAATGTAAGTGCATTGGCTCCATAGAATCACATAGGAACTGGAGAAGTGATATCTCTGGAGAAGTCATTTCCATTTTATCAACTCTTTATCACACCTTAGTGCATCTCCCTCATGGTGTTAATAGCCCAGTATAAATAATTTTCAGTCTGATTCCTATGTTGCATTTGGTTTACTCCAGAATAACTCCAGTTTGCTCTTATAAATATGAGTCCAGATGCCCTGCTTTTTAAAAAAAATGCCTTATGACAAACCTTTGGAAAGTCTCACATAAGTTGAATATATGAATACCTGTACTCTTAAGAGAGGCAGCATTTTAGGAAACAATGCAAGTCTTTTTTTTTAACTGAAGGAATTATATATATATATATATATATATATATATATATATATATATAATAGTGTAAAAGCACGTGTACACAGGCCAAGGACTGAGTCATGTTAACTCTTTGAGTGCCAGAGGGGTACGCAACGCATTGCTTTGCAGTGAAATGTGTACCCCTCTGGCACTCAAAGGGTTAAGAGGCCGGTCCTGCTCTACGTACTGCCGCCGCCTCATTGGGGATGCACATGATGCAGTCATGCGCTGTAGAGACTGCCTGAACGCACAGAATGCTCCCAGCACAGAATGCTCCAAGTATTCTGTGCGTTCAGGCAGTCTCCACTGCGCATGACTGCATCGGACAAACATTCTGGGGTTTAATTTATAGGATATATTTTTATAAAAATATAATCTTATTTCTAGCATTCAAGGGGTTAAAATACAAACTAAGGAATCAAAGAAAATATAGTGGAATGAAAACCTACAGGGGAAAAGGCACTTGAGAAAATGTAAGCTTTTGTTAGACGAGATTGTATCAATACGCCTGACTGCACAGAAGGAGCAACTTGTATGACTGTCATATCCACACATGGAGTCAGGCTTCTGAACCTAAGCAGCAGGAGGAGGCTTGGCCACTGTAGATTGGCTGCTGGCTAATCCTTCAGGGCTCACTTAAAAGATTAGAGTGGGTGGTGCTAAGATTCCCTAAACTGGGTAAGGAGTTTGGGAGCAGGCAACCAGCACAGACTTTTAATTCACTTCTTGTGCAGCATACAAGCTCCAGCTGTCTGTCTTTGCAACTGCAGAGGACCTAGTGAGAGTGAAAGGGAGAGTGAACTAGGAAGAAGGAAAGGGAAAGACAGACTCTTTCCCTGGTAACATATTAAACTGCAGAGAGGAGAACAGTCTATGTTTATGTTTTTTACAGATTATTTTTAATTTATAGTGGAAGAAATCCTATAATATTAATAGAAGCATCTTTGAGGATATTTATGAACTAGCGCTGAAATTTATTTTTCCAAGTTGTGGAGAAGTCATGAGGTTTCAGTGGAATATTGTGACTTGGGTGAACTCTTTACTGTTTGGTTGTATTCTCTGGACCTCTGCAGAAGAATATGACTATTATAGCTGGCAATCAGACAACTTCCAGAATGGACGCTTCTATAGCAAACAGAGCCAATGCGTGGACATCCCTACAGATCTCCATCTGTGCCATAATGTTGGTTACAAGAAAATGCGGTTGCCTAACTTGCTTGACCACGAGACCATGCCTGAGGTAAAGCAGCAAGCCAGCAGCTGGGTGCCCCTGCTGGCAAAGAGATGCCATCGAGATACCCAACTATTTCTGTGCTCACTTTTTGCTCCAATTTGCTTGGAAAGACCAATCTATCCATGCCGATCCTTATGCGAGGTAGTGCGTGATAGCTGTGCGCCGGTCATGGAATCATATGGTTTCCCTTGGCCAGAAATGTTGAACTGTAATAAATTCCCCCTCGATAATGACCTCTGTATCACCGTGCAGTTTGGCAGCAAGCAAGTTACTCAGCCTCCAGGTAAAGCACTTTCTGTCCTTCACCCTTTGAGTGCCAGAGGGGTATGCATTGCATTGCAAAGCAATATGTCACATAACCCTCTGGCATGAATAGGGTTAAAACGCTATAGCTTATAGTGAAAAATGTATGCTTTAACCCTTCCAGTGCCAGAGGGGTGCTTTTCAAATATTCCCTCTGGCACTCAAAGGGTTACTGGAAAATAATCCGTCAATATTCAGATGTAGAAGACACATCTGAATAGAATTTTGTGAGAAAAAGCAAACATATATTCAGTTGCAGCTTTAAGTTATATTACAAAAAGGTTATTATTTCATTTAAAGACATTGTAAAATATGCATTTAGTGGTATTGTTTTTTTTCAGTGAGCAAAACCTTGGTGTGTAAATATATGGCGCCATATTCTGGAAAAGAATACACCTGCACCATAAGGGTCAAATAATAACCCTACAAAGCAATGCATTGATCACCCCTCTGGTATTCAGGGGGTTAACCACTAGAATGTTAGGGAAGTATCCACTGCATTGCTATGCGTTACATTGAAGACCTCTCTAATGGTCAAGCGGTTAAAACCCCTATTTGAATCATTGGGGATTTTAATTTGTCACTTATGATGCAGTTGGTTTGAGCCTGAATTGCTCCGCATTAGCTCATTGAATATGGCCAGTGTTTCCAATTCAGGAAACCAATACACCATGGCAGCTAATTGTTGTAGTTATTATGTGGCTGCACTTTGGGATATGTACGTGTGCATGCCTTTAGTGCATACCAGTGTACACGCTGCTATCATTACAAAACCCTCATGCACAGTAAAATGGTGTAATTGTGTGTAGATTTCCACTGCACCTTCTTAGTACAGTGAGTAACAGGACTAAGGTGCCCTGAAACAGTCATACACTTACCAGCTGCTTTCCCCTTAACACCAGCAATATAAAGAGGATTTTTTAATCCTTTTAGTATATTCCTCTACTGTAGGAACTACTGCAGACAATTCAGATTAGAGATTCTCAACCTTTAACAAGACAGTCAACCTCCTTTTTGACTTTGCAAGTGAATAATATGTCAAATCAAATTGTTTTTACTTCTTTTAATGTTTTTGAGTGCCAGAGGGGTAGTGCGTTGCCTACCCCTCTGACACTCAAAGGGTTAATTTTTTTCCATCTTCACCTTACTTTTTTGGCAGTTTTGTGTCCCTGACATTGAGCTTCCTGGATCTGCATTTCCAAAGAGCTTTCTGTCAGGGAGTGTGAAAACTGTGATATTTATTAAACTGTGATATTTATGTAACACTATGCAGCACTGAGTGCTCTGTATGCCACACAGACAGGCTTTTCTATATTGTAACACTTATTTACATTGTATATTTTTTACATTGTTGAACACTCTCTTCTCTCGTGGTCCCAGACTAAAAGCTGGGAAGAGCTTACTGTACCTGTGCAGTTCTTTCAAAGATTCAATGATAACTCAGCAAAACTGGTATTAACCATTTGCATTGCACACTCCTCTGGCACTCAAAGTATGAAGGACTAGAGTGATATGCAACATATTGCACACCTATCTGGTGTTTAAAGGGTTAATTGTGGTTGTGTTCAGGTCAAGATGCTGAAGTTGAATTACTAGGAAAGTTGAGCAACTCTCAGCAAAACATCTACATCACAGACATTGAATACAAAGTCCCATTATTTTAAAAAGGAGCTTTTAAGTCCTTGAATCTAAGAAGGCTTCCAATGCAAAATGGCAATTTGGAAAATTTGTACTTGTTCCCTAAATAAGGTACAATTGGTTTTCTTCAAAATGTTTCCATTTTTCCTTAGCCCATCAGCTTTTCATGTACAGAGGTCTCCAGCGATTTTCTGTGCAATGCATTGGTGACTGCTCTGTCATCCAAGGGGTCTCAGCAATTCATTTATCAGCTTCATATGTGACTAATTAGACAGACACACTGTCACAGAGGTCCACATTGTAATTACTATTATTTTAATGAATTGTACACTAATGAGCTACACACCGTTCTGGCCCCCAAAGGGTTAATTATACATATTAGTCGTCTTCACATTAAGATCGTCAATGTAAGTGAATAGTTCTGAAAAGTTCTGCAATCTGATTTTTATTGTGTGATATAAAATAAACTGGAGACCTTTTTTTATTTAACAGATGAGAGTTGGTACTGTGTTAGCCATAGAAATATAGAAGGCAAATATAGTTGTTGATACCATTATTGGCTAACTAAGCAGATTTAGGATGCAAGATTTCAAGACCTCTTAGGTCTCTTCCTCAGGTATGGTTAACATGCCTGAGAAAGAGACCTAAGAGGTCTTGAAAGCCTGCATCCTAAATCTGCTTAGTTA
This sequence comes from Rhinophrynus dorsalis, assembly GCA_037306005.1. NCBI lineage: Eukaryota > Metazoa > Chordata > Amphibia > Anura > Rhinophrynidae > Rhinophrynus > Rhinophrynus dorsalis. The sequence continues at coordinate 76,051,363 of CM074724.1, forward strand.
GACAATAAAGGTATCAACAGTTATATTTGCCTCCTTTTTTATTTAGTGGTCCTTGCAAAAATTAACTTTTATATGTGTGTGTGCGGATAGAAAGATAGATAGTTAGATAGATAGATAGATAGATAGATAGATAGATAGATAGATAGATAGATAGATAGATAGATATTAAACCTATGAGTGCCAGAGGAGTTGTTTCTCACATCGCTGGCACTCATATGATTAACCCTTTGAGTTCCAGAGGGGTATGGAATGCATTGCAAAGCAATGCATTCTGTACCCCTCTGGCACTCAAAGGGCTCAAGTTTCCTCAGAATAGAGTACTAAAATGTTTAGTGCACACAGAATTTCTATATATAAAAAGTACATAAATTGACTTGTTCACTGAAGTGCAGTGACTGTTAATATTTTTAGTACAGTTCAATACAGTTCATCATAGTTCTTTCTACACTATAAAGAAATATGGCCCATATTTATTTAACCCTTTGAGTGCCGGAGGGGTACGGAACGCATTGCTTTGCAATGCGTTCTGTACCTAGGCTGACCAGATCTCACCTTTAACAGGGGACACATAGGAAACAGGCAAATTTCAGTGCTTCACTGAAAATGCAGTCCTGCAGTATGCATTTTTCCTATGCGTCCCCGGTTAAAGGTGAGGTCTGGTCAGCCTATCCGTACCCCTCTGGCACTCAAAGGGTTAAGCAAACTGGAGTCATTCTGGAGTAAACCAATTGCACTATAGTGTTACATTAAGCTGGGCTCTTCACCCCTTGAATGCTAGAGAGCTCTCCAATTCTTTGTGAAGTAATGCATTGGAGACCTCTCTGGCATTAAGGGGTTAACAAGCTCTATGCAAGTGCGTGGGTATTTAGGATTTTTTCTTTTGTCCCCTGTGGTGTGGTTTACTCAAGAATAACTTGGATTTGCTTTTATAAATATGGACCTATGGCCCTTAACCCTTTGAGTGGCAGAGAGGTGTCTAGTGCATTGCAGTGCAATGCGTTGGATGCCCTTCTGGCACTCAAAGGGTCAATCGTCATGCTAAAAATGTTCCATTCTAGAGTAAACCCACTGCACCATAAGTTCTGCAAACTCCCATCGATTTTAACCCCTTGAATGCTACAGAGGTTTCCAACACATTGCTTCAGCATAAACTGGAGACCTCTCTACCATTCAAGAATTTAAACTTCCCATTTAAATAAATGGACATTTTAATCCCTCGTCCCCACAGTGTTGTTTGTTTGTTTCAGAACTACACCTCTTTATTGATGAACACGATCTTATATTCATGAATAAAAGGAAAAAAAGAATCAAAAGAGTCTAAATATAAGGAGCACATACAATGGATAGGGCCGGTGAATATACAGGATACGTCTAACGTGAATTGGCCAATACTTTTTACAGTAAAAATTTTGACTCCAGATTAGAACTTTGGTTAAATGTTCCTTTGTTCTCTCCTAACATTACATCCTTTGTTACAAAACAACTTTCTTATAATGAAATTTCTATCATATCCCTTCAACATAGAAGATAAAATCACAGCTCACATATTGCATTATGATGTAATATGAATAATACATGTCAATGTCTCTAATACTCAGCAATGTTTTGCAACTGTATAGTCTCAATTTCATTTTTCTTTTAAAATTATTTAAACTACCTTGATCTTTTCTGCCAAGAAAAGAACAGGGCTTTGTGGTGGTGATCACACATACTCAGACCATTTTTAATAATTGGAAAAAAAAATACATTCCACGGCTGACATTATTCTCTGGACAGATAAGAAAGCAGACTGTTCCCAGAAGAAAGATGTGAGTAGAATACATTTAGGAGTTATATAGGAATTGAATGGAAAGTCAAGACTAAAACAACTTGATTATGAACTGCGGTCAAACTGCATTTTGTTCAGCAACTGAGAAAATCTAACTATTCGTGATTGCATCAAGTTAACTATATGACAACATTTTGGAAGAAAATGCAAGAAAGAAAATTATTTATTTATAGTTTTTAAGAAGTAAAACACAAACCCATGTTAAAGTAAATGACAATGTAAGTGAATATTACACTTTTCCCTCATTCAATTCGTGTGGACGATCAGGCAATTTTAAAATGATATTTACTAGGTTTCATATGACACAAATGCTTGCAGATACAAGGTAGTTTAGAACCCGGAGAACAAGGTTAATGGTAGGTTATTACTCACTAGTGTTCACTGAAATTATTAAAGTAATAACATTTTAGTAAATTAAGCTACAACAAATAGTTTTGCGCAACATAATTATGTAACTGGACTAATCTTGGAATTATAAAAATAATACTGGGATCATCAAACTTTAATTGAAATCCTATATAATAATTCTCTACAAAGTTTGTTACAACACAGTCATGCGCAGTAGCGACTGCCCGTGATAAGGCTGGTACAGAGTGGGGGGCTCCGAAGGAGCGGGCGCGGGCAGTCTCTACTGAGCATGACTGCACCGCAACCGGCTGGCACTGTATCAGCAGCGGCACAGGCAGTCTCTACTGAGCATGACTGCACCGTGACCGGCTGGCACTTTATCAGCCGTGGCGTGGGCAGTCTCTACTGCACCTGACTTCCCCGCGACCGGCTGGCAGTGGCACTGTGGCCCATGTAACGGGCTCTTCAGCTAGTATATATATATTTGTCTTTGATTAAGTAGACTGTTGATTGCACAGACATTTTCAATATGCATATTTGTGATAATAGTTGATTAACATTAATTAATAAAACATAAAGGGGGTGGGATTTGAATCTTCCAGCACCACTCAGTCTCTGTGCTTATACATTAGAATAAAAATCATGTCTGCGCCTACAGGTTTGTGCCAGCGCTTTAGTGCATACTAGCACAAACACTATACCAGCATTAAGATTTAACCCTGTGAGTGCCAAATGGGTACACATCACATTGCTCTGCAATGCGTTGCGTACCCCTCTGGCATTCAAAGGGTTAAATGTAAGCAAGCCGCAAATATCTTTCCTATCGTATGCACAGGGAAAAGGAAGATTTTTGCTCGGATTATGTCTGCACTTTGTTCATACATGCCATAAACAAGGCAGACTGTCAGATTTGTACATTTCTTCTAGTATTTTATTCTAGAGTGCCTAGACACCAAAGTTCTAAAAAGGAGCCATGGTCCATATTCAATATTGTAAAGAGGAGCAAATCTACTGTACCATGGGCATACCTGGAAACGCTAGAGATTTCCCTCAGGGACTCCAGTTTTCCAACTAATTACCGGGTCTCCGGAACAGAGACTGATTCTCTGGATGTGGGGAGTTTACAATGAAACTCTGCCCACTCTTCACCCACTTCTTCTCCATCCCCAGCCTATTCCTCAAACATTTTTTAAGTTTACTAAGTCCCACCCCCACTTGTGATAAGCCCCACCCCTTTTTATGTGAATTGCGTCATTGATATCCAACTGCGGCACCACGGGACTCACATCTCCGGGGAGTCCACAAGAAAGTTCCCAGGTATGACCATTGATGATTTCAATTTTTTATGCCTATGAGATTTGAAAAAGGGGTTGAACCCCGAAACGCATCATTAGGCTTGTATATTTATTACACATATTGACGTATGGCAATATACATGTATTTTAAATACATTTTCTATTAAGTTATTAGGATCCATTTCTTCTGTTGGAGAGAGTAACTGTAACGGGGCGGTTTACATATCCCCATTTGTTTTAGCTGGTTATACCTTTTACCAGCTACCCTGTCCAGGAATTGTGAGTACCTGTATACTATTGGTCTTATTTTGACATCAGATAGTCCTAGGATATACCTATGGTGGTTTGAGCTTTTCTTGTTTGTGTATGACCATAGGAGACAAGTTAAAATCCCCAGTGATTCAAACTGGATGGGGTTTTACCACTTATATGTTGAAGAGATCTCCAAAAGCATCACTTAGAAAGTGTTGGAGACATCACTATCTTTCAAGGGGTTAAAAGAACCATTTATACAATGAAAATGTTGTTGTTTTTTTTCCATATGGTGCAGTTGGTTTGTCCCAAAATTGTTCCAGTTCTTTGTAATACATCAGCCTTAATTCATTTTTATTATCTAGGCATTAGTAATATAATTCAGATTATGTTTCATTAGATAAAGATTACTCCTAAGTAAATAGAGCGCTAATATCATGGTGATTACGTATTAATAGATTCTATTTTACAATGCAATGATAAGCAATGCTTTGCAGGCCTCTCTAATATTCATTTGGATAAAAGTCCCATTTGAATCACTGAGAATGTGTTACCTATGGTGCAGCTGGTTTTACTATGCAATGATATATTTTTCCTATGTACAGCATCTCATTTAACTCTTTGAGTGCCAGAGCAGTGCACAACCCATTGCAAAGCATTGTGTTGTGTTCCCCTCTGGCACTCAGAGGGTAAAGTTTAGAAATGAAAGGAGTGAATGCTGTTAGTCTCATTTGGCATCACCAAATTCACTTAAGCCAATGCAAAACTTTTACAAATTGCTCAAATTAGCTGTCTGTCATTCCAAATTAGTCTTAATTTTACAGCTCAATGAACATTCTATCTACTGACTACCAGGAATTTTGAAAGAAAAAAAAAACCTTGGTCCATTTCTATCCTTGTTAATGCCTATTCTAGTTCTAATGGAGAGTTGGTCAATCATGTTAACCATTTGATTGTCCTAGATGTGTGCAACATGTTGCAGAGCAACTGGCTCCTCTATCTAGTTTTACTTTTATTTCAGATTAAGGGATATACATCTGGAGCAAGTTCCTTGCCACCTTGAGGATGATGTACTGAGAAACTGGATAAGGGTTAAACCAGCTGCATCATATGGGGTCAAATTAAAATTCCCCAAATTCCAATTGATTTAACATGCTCTTTCAAATCCTTAAATGCTAGGTCTCATATGCAGTGCTTTTTCTAATGCATTAGAAACTTCTCCAGCATTAAAGGGGGTTAAATGGCCCATTTAGATTTAAGAGGGTTTTTATTAAGCCCATATGGTGCAGCTGGCTTGCCCCAAAATGTATTCAGTTAGTCCATGATTGTCAATATGTGTTCTAAAATACATGCATCACAACAGGTATCTGAAAATAAATGAAGCAGATAATTTTTGTGGTCGTTTAACAGTTTAACCCCATAGATCAGGCCATGTCTCTTGAATGTTTGTACTTGAGTACAGTGAGCTAATCAGAGACTTAGACATTTAACCCCCAAAAGTGTGAACAATGCATTGCTAAGCATACCCCTCTGGTGCTTAATGGATTAATTAACTCACCTGTACCCAAGAATGGAAATTCTAAAGACCTGGGTGCTGGGAGCCCTTGCCTTAGAAGATAGAGATCAATGCATTGAGGGATTCTCTAGTAACCATGAAATTAACAGGATCATATTTATAGAACACATAGAAGGGAAGTGTTAAAGCAATTCTTAGTGATAAGTTTAAGAATGATTGCTAAACTTTATAACAAAGGGTCATTTTCATACTTGGGAACTTCCATATCCCCCAGAGTAACAACAGGAGCTGGGGGTAGGAGTGTTTAACCCCTTCCCAACAATGGACGTACATGTACGTCCCGCAGAAACTGTCACTTAGTGACAGAGGATGTACATGTAGGTCCCGGAAGTCCGGGTCCCCACGCGGCTGCACTCTGTTCGGGGACAACGGATTACTTTAGCGAAAAAAAAAAATTTCCTAGCCGGGTGTTGAGTGACAGCCACGTGTGTGCGCGGCTGCTCACTAATGGGTTAAATGGATTAATTTGCATCATATTGTGAGTGGGTCTTAACTGTCTGGAGCGGAAAGGATTGGGTAATACAAAGGCAGGGTTTGCTATAAAAAGGGGTGGAATGGGGCGGGCAGCATGAACAATAGGTGGGGTTACCAGGAAACATACCTCCCAACATTTCAAATTGCCCAAGAGGGACTTTAGGCTATTTTATGACCTATTGACACCTACTTGTGTAACCTAATAAATAATTTAGGACAAGACAAATGTATTTTATTTACACAGACTAATTTAGAAACACAAATACTGACATTTATACAAACACTAATGTGAGTTTTACTGCTGTAGAGCAATGCGATACACTTATATACACACCACACAGTCTGATCTCCTAAAAAAAAGGGACATCAGGTTGAGAAAGAGGGACAGAGGGATTTGGGTCTAAAAGAGGGACTGTCCCTCCTAAACAGGAACACTTAGGAGGTATGGGAAAATCACCCAGAGAATCATCCCTGACCCTGGAGACCTGGTAATTTACTCAGGAAACTGTAGTGGCAAATCTGGAGTGTTCCCAGGTATGGTTATTTTTATGAAGAAGTAAAGTCCAGATTATTGATATTTCTTTATCTGATAAAGTTAGCTAATTAGAATTTTATTTTTTCATACATAGTTTACACCCTATTACATCACCTTATCCACAGCTGTCCTTATGGTCAAAGCAATGTGAACTATTTCTTCATTTTTACAATAGGAAATAAATAAAAATGAATTGATTTATATTACTGATTAGCAAAATGAGGCCCTCCAGCTGCTGCCACTGCAGGCAAGATTAAACTGTCTGCAGTGTATAATGTTAATCCTTTGGAACTCAAAAAATATTTTTATCAATCTAAAACTATTACCTTTTGAGCATACCTGGGAACCTGACAGGCAGGGCTACCCAGAGGGCAGACCTGACAGTGCGATCCGGGAGGGAAATGACGTGATTTGCGTCACAAAAGGGGCGGGGCTTCGTCACGAGGTGGGGGTGGGACAAAAACAAAAAAGGCCAAATAAATGTTGAATGAGGGTAAGAGAACGGGGAGTGGGAGGTACTGGGGCGGGATGGAGAACAACCCAGAGATTGAGAGACTGCCCCGGAGACCTGGTAATTCACTGTGAAATCTGGAGTCTCCGGGGCAAAAACAGAAAGTTCCCAGGTATGGTTATGAGTTACACCACTGCTTTACTGTTGTTTTTTTGTTTATGTGTACAGAAAGGTGTCTGTAGCTCTCTATCTGTATTATATACACACTAGTTGAAGAGCCTGTTACATGGGCCACAGTGCCACTGCCAACTGGTCATGGGGCAGTCATGCGCAGTAGAGACTGCCCACGCTGTGGTTGATACAGAGCTGGATGCTCCTTCGGAGCGTCCAGCTCTGTATCAGCCTCAGTGCGAGCAGTCTCTCCTACGCATGACTGCAGCACTCGCAGGAGTCTCTACTGTGCATGACTGCATCATTACACGCATTTTAGTGAATTTTTATATAGGATATACATAACCTAGGTATAATTTACTTCTCGGGACTTGCCTGCCATTTTTTGTAGCCAATCGATTTTTGTCAGTTTTTGTCACAACAGTCAATGTGCATTTCTTTTGCTAGAGTCTGAATTTTATGTATGCTCTCTAGAATTCCTCCTCTTAATACACATGCACAAGAGGACAATGGAGCAATTTGTGTGTGTTTTGAGTTTGTCCTTTCCTCTAAGCCTTGGTTATGACTTTGTAATAAAAAGGAGAAGAGGAATTGTTGAGTGTGTACACTCACACTATCAATGGTGGAGATTGTCCACTAGAATGCAATACAGTGCTCGTACACTGTAGTTAATACCCTGAGGTGTGGTGCAGTCACAGGGATAAGTGGCTATCACTGGGGAATTTAACCCTGTATCCTTTCCATGCGACCTGAAATTACAGGCTCAGAAATGGAGGTTCACATAATTTCTGATGATGACATTCTTGATTCCCCTATTGTACCATGCTACCCAGAAATTGTTTTGCAGGGAGAGAGGGGGCTGGATTCAAATGCAGGAGATACATGTTACCTCCCGTTTTTTCAAAAATTCTCCTATTGAAGTCTATTGGAAAACCTGGAGATAAAAGCAGAGATAAAATTAGCACCTGCATTTAAATCCAGCCCAAGGACAGCAGTTGGTTGCATGAATTTATTGACTATGTTGATCAGGTAAGTGAATTAGTGATATTAGTGGACTCATATCCTTCCAGTGAGGTCAGAACCCGAGTATCTAGGTGACAGATTGCATTTCTTAGGTGACCTGGTGTCTGGGACTAAATCAAATTCCTCATATTGATTTAACTATGGGTTTAAGTATTGAATATTTGGGTGGCCACCAACACCTAAACCATGATAAAGTGGTGATAAAGCAGAAATGACTTCTCCCGTGATATCACTTCTCCGGTTCCTATGTTATTCTATGGAGCCTGTGCACTAAGATCTCCAAAGTTGAATACATTTCCACTTTATCCTCTTTATCTCACCTTAGTGCATAACCCTCATTGTGGGGTAATGGGTTGGAGACACGTCTGGCATTCAAGGTGTTAAAAGGCACATTTAGATCAATGGATATATTCATTTGTCCCCTGTATTGCATGTGGGGTGTTACAGAATTGCTCTACTTCTTGTTTTTGCATAAGGCCCATATTTTTTACTAATGTTATTCTGGAGTAAACCATTGGCACGATACAGGACAAATAAATATTACTCTTAAATTAAATTGGGCTTTTAACCCCTTTAATTCTAGAGAGGCCTCCAAGAAACCTCTCTGGCAAGCATTAGGTTAAAAAGCTCTATTCAAGTGCATGGACATTTAGGCATTCTTATTTGTCCCCAAATTAGTTGGTTTACTCCAATAACAGACCTAAGTTCCTGCAGCTCGTGGGGCTGGATTCAAATGCAGGTGCTAATTTTATCTCTGCTTTTATCCCCAGGTTTCCCCATAGACTTCAGTAGGAACATTTTTGATAAAACTGGAGGTAACATTTAGCTCCTGCATTAGAATTCAGTCCCTAGAAGAGCAGAAAGTAAACTAAGGGCTGGATTCAAATACATGAGAGAAATGTTACCTCCTATTCTATAAAAAAATCCTATTGTAGTCTATGGGGATACCTGGAGATAAAAGCAGATATAAAATGAGCACCTGCATTTGAATCCAGCCCTAAGTTGGTTACACTGGCCTAATTAACACCATTTGTACTGCATCAGCCATTCCAGTGCAGTTCATTAAAATGTATTTTAATAGAGCAATAACCGTAATAAAAAAGTTAAGACCAGAGTCCATTAAAGGGATTGTAATGTCCCAAAAACAGTATCTTCTAAATGGTAGCTGCAATAAAAAACATTTAATGCTCTTAATCCTTTCTCTCAAACCGTTATGGTTTGAGAGATGTAATAAAATAAAGACCTCCGCTCCCTCCCCCTTCTCTTTACAGTGGACATCATGAGATCCTGCTTCTGGGACCAGACGGCAACTCTTCAGGAGTGCTGTCATCTAGATATCTAAGTATAATTACTTCATCGGTATGGTCTACAACGTGTGCTTGCAAGCCAGGCACACACTGTAGACCATACCGATGAAGTAATTATAGTTAGATATCCCGATGACAGCACTCCTGAAGAGCCGCCTACAGTCAGGCGACCGGATTCTGCCTCTGACAGCTTTACAGCTTGTCAGGCAGAAAGGGGGGGGAATGGAGGACTTTATTTTCTTATTTCTCTCAAACCATAACGGTTTGAGAGAAAGGATTAAGTGCATTAAGTGTTTTTTTATTGCAGCTACCATTTAGAAGACACTTTTTTGGGGACTTTATAATCCCTTTAAAAATTCATAGATGAAAGGCAAGCAAATGCCCTCCATCTTCTTTGGGATTATAACTCCCATCATCCTCGGCTATTTATTGTAGTCCATCAAGAGTTTTAAGACCTCAGGTTGCTGTTTTAGTGATAACACTGCAAAGCAGCAGCTAAGGCTAAATGTGTTGGAGAGGAATGAGCAGTGCATTGCTTTGAAATGTGTTACACATGAGTATGGCACTCAAAGGTAGGTTAATTAACTTGGGAACATTTTAAAATCATTCATCTGTTAAAAAACAAACAATTTTTTTTAATGGGAGACCCCCTGAAAAACTCCCATTACGCTGAATGTCTCTCACTCTCCATATGCTTACTTGGTGACACAAGGAATCTTTACATTTATTCTCCCCCCTCCCCGAGAATGTTTGGGTCTGCTACACCCATGTTCCCCCTGGTGCAGTTCATTAGACCCAGAATGACACAATTTTTAACAAAAGGCCCTAAGTTGATTTAGCTTGTATTGACCCACTGAGTAAAAAAGTCATATTAATTTGTTACTAAAAAGAGTACATAAGAAATGTAGCATGACCTTTTGCAAAGCACATTTTTCTGCTTAGTAATTACAGGCAATTGTAGCATTAACACTTTGGGCACCAGAGGGGTATACAATGTATTGCTTTGAAATGCGTTGTCTATCCCTCTGGCACTCAAAGGGTTAATGCTAATAAGTAGGTATTCTTCATACAGAAACCAGTCACTGTGTATCAGTTTATATATTTATTGCATTGTATCAGCAGTTGCCTGCAGTTAAGGGTTTCTGCTGAAGCCTGTCTTTACACCTCCTCTCAACAAACAATAGACTTCATTATGGGTCACTTGTTTTTATCAAACTGAAAGCAATTCAGATACAAACCAACTGCACTGTAAGAGACACAACTTCCTATTGATTGAATGATTTAACCCATTTCATGATAAAGAGGTCTGCAGCACATTGTGTAGCATTCAAAGAGTTAAATCCCCTTTTAAATAAAAAATAATCTGGGGTCTTTTTTCCCATTATAATGCAGTTGGTTTTCCCTGGAATTACTCCATTCCCTTTCCACATTAGGCACTTTTACTAACAAAGAACCTGATTCTACCTAAGATTAGCAGAAGCACAATGGATGTTGCAGTCACAGCAACAGATGAAAAACAAAGCAAGAATTGTGAATCATTGTGTCCTATCAGCCGTTCACACTGGCAACATGCTCTGGGATTGTTGCAGAGAGACACAATATACTGCAGGTTTCCTCTGACAGTACAATAACACAACTACAAATCTATAGTATGAGTTTCAGTGGAATTACATTGAAATCATACAATGACTGCAGGTTACTGTGTCCCTGTAATTTATTGCACTGTATCTGCAGTTGCCTGCATGTAATGGTTTCTGATGAACACTGCCTTTATGTCACACCTCCTCACAACAAACAATAGACTTCATTATGTGTCAGTTGTTTTTATCAAACTCTAAACTGAAACTACAGTAACTAGCAGTAGACAATAAAGATTAAATGCAGAAAAGGTGATTAGAGTGTACAATGCATTTTTCTCAGTGTGTTATACACACATCTGGGCTTTAAAGGGCTAAAATGCAATTATTTCAATGTAATGTTGATCAGTAAGCAAACATTATCTAAACGTCTATACACAAAGACACTCATACACAAACTCTTAAACTTTCTCCCCTTGTACTCATCTGTTACTTTATTGACTGTTTTACATAATGTATTTATTTTTAATATTTTCTTCCAATTGGTGCTCATCTACAACATTTTACTCACAGTTTCTAGAGAGCAATTAGAATACTTTACAATACGTTTACTTCTATGATTGTTCTCATACTGCTACATAACTTAGAATGTTGGTTGTGTGGAGGGTTTCCCGAAGAAGTACAAATGTACCTACAGAACACACTTTAGTAAAGACAGACAGGAGAATAAGATAGGAGTATGACTGTGGTTTGGTCACTATCAAAGAATGTTTGAATAGTTGAATCAATTCATATAGTACAAATCTTTTGTAAAACATGTATAATATAAAAAACACTATATAACCTAGAGCTCTCTTTAAAGGGATATTAATGTTTCAAAATAAAAACAGCTCCAATAAATCTTCATAGTATTTTGGCCATAGGGAGTGTTATTTCAATATTGTCAGAGTTGTAGTTCAAGAGTAATTGAATGATAAAATATCCCCCTCCCGTCCCTTTTACCTAGTGTAAGCCATCTCTCCATAGATGTGGAATCTGGTCCACAGACTAGACAGCACACAGCATGGGACAATCTTCTTATTGTGAGAACAATGAAAACCCTGCCCCCCTTGACAGGTTTATCAGGTTTTTCCCTTATGCTAATTGAAGATTGTCCCCCTCTGCAAGCCATCTGGACACCACCTTGCTGTTCTGAGGTGAGCAGTGTTACATCAGTAAAAGGGTGAGAGTGGAATACTTTATCATTCAATTACTCTTGAACTACAACTCTGACAGTATTGAAATAACACTCTCCTTGGCCCCAAATACTATGAAAATTAATTGGAGATGCTTTTATTTTGAAACATTACCAACTGCATTTACTACACAGTCTACGCAACACCTTGCAGAAGGAAAATATACAATAGATAAAATTGTGGATACAATTAAGGTCCACATTCTTAGAAAGAGGTTGCTGGTAGAGAATGACTGGCAACTTGTAGCCCAGGAGGCAAATACAACTAAGTGGCCCATTTCTACTATACTTTGATCCCACTGTCCCAGCCCACCCCCTTTTGTTAATTTTAAAATGGACATTAATATTGTGAAGGCAAGTGATACCACATAGCGTACAGCTGAAATGGGGACACTAGTGATACTACAGAGCTTACAATTTATCTAAAGCTAACTAATGGTATGGTGTAGTGTAGCTCCATTTGGATTGCAGCACTGTGGTATAATTTGTGTATCACAATTTCAATTGTAAACTCTGTGGTATCGCAAGAGGAGCTCCATTTACAGCAACAAGCGGGAGAGGCAGTGGCTCACTGCTCCAGACATATAACTAGCCCAATGGGCAATTGCTCCCTTGCCCCCCAGGCCAGCCCTCCCCTGGTTGCTGCTTCTAGGAGCTTACAGTCCTTTTGATTTTTAGGAGTCTAACAGATAAGTATGAGGTTGGCAAAAGCTGTGCAATGCTATTATATTGACAAATAGCATTTATCTGATACATTTTAGTCTAGTAATTTAGTCTTTTAGGAGCAGTAAACTTTTCTTACATGCTATAGGGCTCCTGCTGAGTAAAACAAGAGTACCCCCACTGCTAGCAGTTTTTTAAGTCAAATGTTAGAGCCATACAAATTGTCACAAATTGATTAAGCTGCTGCTATCACATTCTATGGAGAACTACAGTCAGCTCACCTTTCCCAAATAATGTAATAGAATAACTGTTGGTGCATCAGGTGAACTGCAGTTGAACTTTATGGACACCATAGGACACTATTCATGCAAAAACACAGTTCTTTTAATAAAAAACCCCCAACAGTTTATTCATCTTTTAAATAAGTACCAACAAACATACATATACATTTGGTTAACCTCATGAACATAGCTGGGAACTCTCTGGCAGAGTCTAATTTGCCGGATGTGGGGAGTTTCTCTTGAAACTCTGCCCACTTGTGCTCCATCCCGCCCCATTCTCCTCCTTCCCCAGGCTTTTTGGTCATTTTTTTTCTTTTTGTGTGGTTTTTTTATTTCTTTTCTTCAACCCCCCCGTCACGATTAAGCCCCGCCCCTTTTTATGACGCGAATCACGTCATAGAGCTCAACCGGCAGCTACCCTCCGGTTTGCACCTTCTATAAAGTTCCCAGGTATGCTCATGAATGATAGAAAGCAATGAATTAGAAACCTCTCTAGCATCTAAAGGAGTAAAAATCCCCAATGAAATCAATGGGAATTTTGAACATTTTTTTCTCTTGTGGTGCAGTTGGGATTACTGCCCCACAGAACTTACAATTGTAGTGCATGGAACACAGGAAGATAAAGTACCTTGTCCAAGGTCTCAGTGAGAGGACACTGAGATGGGAACCATGCTTTCTGATAAGTCCCAGTGTGTTGACAAACCTCTTCTTATTTTTTAGTTCTAATGGATGTTATTGCATTGTTGTCATTGTAGATGAAATATACCATACAATGGCGACAGACTGATGATGATGATGATTGATTTAAAATGCACAAATGTTGAGATGTTAACACATCTCACAAAAGAATGCACAAAAGAATACTATTCAGATACAAATAAAGTGTACACTAGGAGACAAATATTGCAATGGATTTAACCCTTTCAGTGCTAGAGGGGTACGTAGTGTATTGTGGTGCAATGCGTTGCGTTCCCCTCTCAAAGGGTTAAATATGGTTTTTATCCATAGGTATGCTAGAGAGGTCTCAAACACATTGCAAAGCATTCAAACGTTGAAGCCCCTTTTAAATAAAAAAGGAATTTGAGATATTTTTATTTCTTTGTTATTGATCATTTGGTTTGCCCTGGTATTACTCCACTTTTCTGTTGCACATAAGTCCCTTTAACCCTTTGAGTGATCCACAATCTAACACTCAAAGAGTTAACGAACAAAGAACCAGGTTCTACCTAAGATTAGCAGAATCACACATAGGAAACAGTTAGGGGATGTTGCAGCCACAACAATACATGAAAACCTAAACATGAATTGTGAATTATTGTGTCCTACACATTATCTCATACAGGCAACACGTGCTGTGATTGTTGCACAGAGACCCAGTAATCTGTATGTTTCCTTAGACAGTGCAGTAACACAACTACAATAACACAGCTACTGCAGGCACTGATTATTCTCCCAGCATTTTTTTTCACTATTTATACTAAGAGAATGGGATTCTGGGAAAACATTCATAAACTGGAAGTTTCACCTGTGAGACTCATGATCCCAGGTGAAACAGCAAGTTAAATGAAATCCAGATCATATTTTTTTTTCAATTAAATCTTTTGGGCTTACTGTAAAAGTGGCAAAAATCTAAACAGGCAGGCGTCTACAGAAGGTTGTCTGTGGTACAACAAGCTGTACAGCAGAAAACAGATTTGCATTTTTATCCCTCCCCTCAGCTGTGCTATTTCCCATCCACCACCCATACAAAACACTATCCTCCACACTGAGCACCAGAGGGAAGGAGCAGGAGCAGAAAGGGATTAGGGTGCTCTGCCAATCATTCTGTACACTGCCAAGATGGCAGCACTCTCCCTAACAGATGACACAATCAATCGGACAGTAAATGGGAGACAAGAAATATTTCCTAATGGTAAAACAGTCCATTGAGGACTACAACAAAGTTTTAAGTTTTAAAAATATTGGGTGTGGGTTTCAACATAGGTGATAGTTCCACTTTAAAAAAGGCATCATTGCTACTAATGTAATACAAAAGATTTGCACTAGTTATGAGATGGCATAGACCAGGGCTTAAAAGTTGAAGTCCTTTGCTACTAGCCAGACCTGAAAAGTTACTCGCCACTGCAAGTCATAGCATACCCACCAGGGCTGAATTTCTACTCGCCAGGGCAAAATTTTCACTCGCCATTGGCTAGTGTCGAGTGGAAATTTTGAGCCCTGGCATAGACAATGACTAGGCTTCCACCACAGGGAAATGTGGATAATCTTCTACATGATTACCAGGGGTGTGGTCAGGAGCATCATTTAATTGAAGATTTCTGACTACCTCCCCTAGTATTCATGATGTTGTATATCCCAATGATGTTTATTTTTGCTTATGTGACGTACCTTCCCTTTCCTCTTACCTTTTATATTTCTGTCTCCCTCCTCTGAATGATAATAATGAAATTCAGTTACAAAAAAGGTCTCAATTAATTCAACTACATATCTATTGCCCCCAATGGTGCAGCTGTAGGTTCACAGTCCTCATTCAAACAAGTTATATATATATATATATATATATATATATATATATATATATATATATATATATATATTCTATATAACAATTCGCTAGACTGTTTGTCATGATGCAGTCATACGCAGTAGAGACTGCCTACATTCAGGCAGTCATGAGCATGATTGCATCATGTGAGTGAGGCGACACAAGACTGCATTGCGTGGAGCAGTGAGGTAGTGGCCGCTTAACCTTTGAGTGCCAGAGGGGTGCGCAACGCATTGCAAAGCAATGCATTGCATACTCCTCTGGCACTCAAAGGGTTAACATTACCCGGACCTTGGCCCGTGTACACGGGCTTTTACTCTAATATATATATAAACAGAGAGAGTGTGAGCACCTTTTTACCTGTGCTTATGCACAGAAGCATTTAGTACAGGTGGATGAAGCTCAAGTTCTTGGTATGAAACTGCTAATCTCTCTGTTATTAACCCTTAGAGTGCTAAAGGGATGAGTGACACATTGTACCACAATGGTTTGGGTACCCCTCTGATAATCAAGGGGTTAGTCATTTTAGTGCCAAAGGGGTATCCAATGCATTGCATCGGATACTAGGCTTGTGCACACAAAAAAAAAAAATTAGTCTGAATTATTCATTAAAAAAATATATTGTTTACTATTATTTTCAGTTACTCAGAATTTCGTTCAAAATTTTGGTTGCTTTACAAAATTCATTCAGCACTATTCCCTATGGGGAAGGCCCCTGCCACCTCCTTTGGAGTGATAGTTGTACAAGATTCCTTCAAATACATAGTCTACATAAAACTCTTACTAAATTTGGAGAAGACAAAATAAAGCACCCTTAGCAGATAGGAGTGAGAAGCAGTAGTACTGTGTTATTAACTGGTAAAAAAAAGTATTTATTTATTTGAAAATGTTCATTTTAATGACAAAGTTAAAAACATTTTAATGTCACAATTTTAAGTGCAATTTTATCAAGCTCATCTTACTGCCATTTTAATTCTTTATAACATTTTCAAATGTGATGGATTTACTTCTGCAAATACTGTCCTTTTTTTACTACCAACTTATGATCTGACAATTTTTTCATATAACGACTATTTGAACACATTGCAGGTTTAGACCTCCCCCAGGACATTCCCCCACCAAACTTCAGTCATTCTAATTAAGGGAAATTTAATTTTAGAGGCACCATTATGTAATTAATTAAAGTTTGAAGTTGTACCTTATTTAGTGAGTTATGATTTGTACTCTGAATGACTACAGTACTAGACTTAGACTTACTATAAATGCAGGAAGAAAAGAGGATTATACTGGCTGTGACACTGCTTGTCTTCTAAATTCCACATAAGTTAAACTTAAAGGGATAGTATTGTTTCATAATAAAATCAGCTCTAATTAATCATTATAGTATTTGGGCCATTGAGAGTGTTATTTCAATACTCTCAGATTTGTAATTCACGTGTAGTTGAATGATAAAGTATCCCCCTCCCACTCCTTTTATTGATGTAACACTGCTCACCTCAGAACAGAAAGGTGGTGTCCAGATGGCTTGCAGAGAGGGACAATCTTCAATTAGCAAAAGGGGAAAACCTGTGAAGGGGGGCAGGGTTTTCATTGTTCTCACATTAAGAAGCTTGTCCTTTGCTGTCAGCTGTCTAGTCAAGCAAGCAGATTCCAGATCTGAGGTGAGCAGTGTTATAGTAGGTAGTGTTGAGCGAGCATGCTCGGCCGATGCTCGGATCGGCTCGAGCATCGCTCTGCTCGGCACATGGCGGTACTCGTACGAGTACCGCATGTGCTCGCCCGCCATGTTCGGGTCTCCTCCCCGCACGTTTTGCGGCTGCTGCGCAGCCAATAAACGTGCAGGGAGGCTCTGACATCGGTGTAATGCCAGCAGCCATGTTGGCTGCTGGCATTACACTGATTGGCTGGCCAGAACCCGTGGTCAGGTGCTGTATAGCACCTGACCATCGAGTTCGGCTCAGTCTGAGCCAGGGAGAGCTGAGGATAGGAAGGGAAAGGCAGTATAGGGAGGAAAAAACAAAAATTGTGACAAAAAAAGAACCAAAAGTCCTTTTTAGGACTACTGTGTGTGGGGGCAGCAGGTTATATTGTGTGTGGGGGGAAAAAAACAAAAAAAAAAAAAAAAAATATTCTGTTTAGTGTGAAAAGTTGCAGATTAGAGCACATTCTGTTTAGTGTGCACAGTTGCAGATTAGAGCACATTCTGTTTAGTGTGCAAAGTTGCAGATTAGAGCACATTCTGTTTAGTGTGCAAAGTTGCAGATTAGAGCACATTCTGTTAAGTCTTCAAACTAAAATATCAAAGTCACGTATTCCATTCAGTGTGCGTCGCCGCAGTTTAGCAGCACATTCTGAGTACTGTGCAGAGTTGCAGAATAGGAAGAAATACTGTTAAGTCTTCAAACTAAAATATCAAAGTCACATATTCCATTCAGTGTGCTTCGCCGCAGTTTAGCAGCACATTCTGTGTACTGTGCAGAGTTGCAGAATAGGAAGAAATACTGTTAAGTCTTCAAACTAAAATATCAAAGTCACATATTCCATTCAGTGTGCTTCGCCGCAGTTTAGCAGCCTATTCTGTGTACTGTGCAGAGTTGCAGAATAGGAAGAAATACTGTTAAGTCTTCAAACTAAAATATCAAAGTCACATATTCCATTCAGTGTGCTTCGCCGCAGTTTAGCAGCCTATTCTGTGTACTGTGCAGAGTTGCAGAATAGGAAGAAATACTGTTAAGTCTTCAAACTAAAATATCAAAGTCACATATTCCATTCAGTGTGTTTCACCGCCGTTTAGCAGCCTATTCTGTGTACTGTGCAGAGTTGCAGAATAATAAGAAATACTGTTAAGTTTTCAAACTCAAATATTAAAGTCACATATTCCATTCAGTGTGTTTCACCGCAGTTTAGCAGCCTATTCTGTGTACTCTGTACAGTTGCAGAATAATAAGAAATACTGTTAAGTTTTCAAACTCAAATATTAAAGTCACATATTCCATTCAGTGTGTTTCACCGCCGTTTAACAGCCTATTCTGTGTACTCTGCAGAGTTGCAGAATTATAAGAAATACTGTTAAGTTTTCAAACTCAAATATTAAAGTCACATATTCCATTCAGTGTGTTTCACCGCCGTTTAACAGCCTATTCTGTGTACTCTGCAGAGTTGCAGAATTATAAGAAATACTGTTAAGTTTTCAAACTCAAATATTAAAGTCACATATTCTGTGTAAGATGAAGAAGGCGGGTAAAAAGGGACGGGGAAGTGGACGTGATCCTGAAAGTTCAGGGCGCGGGTCAGGACGCGGAGAAACTGTGCCTGGTGCCAGAGCACAAGAAAGAAAGACATCCACCATACCTAGCTTCATGTGTAATTTTACAGGGCGTCGCAGGACATCACTCTCGAGGTCCGACCACTGCGAACAGGTGGTCGGTTGGATGACAGCTGATACTGCTTCCAGTCGGTTAAGCACCACCCTGTCTTCCACCAAGTCCACTCTCAGTAGCCAAGAGTCTGGTCAACATAATCCTCACTCTGATCATCCTTCCTCCCACCATACACGGTCTGGTCAAAGAAGTGATCCCACACTGGGATATAGTGAGGAGCTCGTCTCATCACCAATCCTTCATTTGACCCTCTCTCCAAGAACGCTTGCAGAGGAACATGACATCTTGTGCCCTGATTCACAACCTCTAGAGGCTACCCAATCTCAAGAAGATGACAGATGTGAACGGCATTTAAGGTCAAAGGAAGTAGTGGATGATGATGATGATGAGACACAGTTGCCATTAAATCAACCACTATTTCCGTCTCAAGACCTTGTTGAGGAGAATGTTATACAGTTGTCAATGACTGAGTATGTGGTGGGATCAAGACTTGAGGAGGATGATCAGAGTGAGGAAGTGGAGGAGGACTTGGTGGACGATGAGGTGACTGACCCCACCTGGGAAGGTGTAGAGC
Source organism: Rhinophrynus dorsalis (assembly GCA_037306005.1). Classification (NCBI taxonomy): domain Eukaryota; kingdom Metazoa; phylum Chordata; class Amphibia; order Anura; family Rhinophrynidae; genus Rhinophrynus; species Rhinophrynus dorsalis. The sequence goes on from CM074724.1 coordinate 76,070,877, forward strand.
CGAGCGATGACAGCAGTCCTGAGGGTGAGCCATCTGCAGCACCGCAACAGGCTGGAAGAGGCAGTGGTGTGGCTACAGAAAGAAGGCGGACCGCACCAAACCGGCCCGCAAATGTTCCACGGAGCACCCCCTTGCGTAAATCTACCTTGCCAAGGGGTAGGTGTTCCGCGGTATGGCGTTTTTTTAAGGAAAGTGCGGACGACAAAAGAATTGTAGTTTGCAACCTGTGCCACACCAGAATGAGCCGAGGCATGAACACTAGAAACCTCACCACCACCAGCATGATCCGACACATGGCATCCAAGCACCGTAGTAAGTGGGAGGAACGCCTGGATCGCCCATCTGTGTCTGCAGGCCACACCACTGCCTCCTCTTCCCCTGTTTTCGGTGCCGGCCAATCGCCTGTCGAAGGCGCAGGCCCGCATACCTCCCGCCCTGCACCTGTAGCATCTGAAGCACCATCAGCGACCACATCCACTTCCCTGTCCCAGCACAGCGTCCAAATGTCGTTACCCCAGGCATTTGAGCGCAAGAGAAAGTACCCAGCCACCCACCCACAGGCCATAGCACTAACCTCACACCTTTCCAAATTACTGGCCATCGAAATGCTGCCATTTAGGCTTGTGGACACTGAGTCCTTCCGCAGCCTGATGGCAGCAGCTGTCCCTCGGTACGCGGTCCCCAGCCGCCACTACTTTTCCCGGTGTGCCATCCCCGCATTACACCACCATGTGTCCCGTAACATCACCCGTGCCCTGACCAACGCAGTTACTGGGAAGGTCCACTTAACGACTGACACATGGACAAGTGCTTGTGGCCAGGGACGCTACATTTCCCTGACGGCACACTGGGTGAATGTCGTGGAGGCTGGGAGCGACTCGGACCCTGGGATGGCACGGGTGCTACCCACGCCGAGGATTGCGGGCCCTACCTCCATCAGGGTTTCCACCAGCACCTACGTTATTGGCTCCTCCTCCTCCGTTTCCACCTCCGAATTCTCTACACACACCGCCACTCCCCCATCAGCCAGTAGCTGGAAGCAGTGTAGCACTGCAGTGGGGAAGCGTCAACAGGCCGTGCTGAAGCTGATCTGCCTTGGGGACAAACAGCACACGGCCTCAGAGCTGTTGCAGGGGATTAGTCACCAGACCGAGCAGTGGCTCTCGCCACTCAACCTGCAACCAGGCATGGTTGTGTGTGATAATGGGCGTAACTTGGTGGCGGCTTTGGAGCTCGGCAAGCTCACACACGTACCATGCCTAGCGCATGTATTTAATTTAGTGGTGCAGCGATTTCTAAAAACCTACCCCAATGTGCATGATCTCTTGACCAAGGTGCGCCGCGTGTGTGCACATTTCCGTAAGTCATCAACAGCTTCAGCCGGCCTGTTGAAGCTGCAGCAGCGCTTACAATTGCCAGCTCACCGGCTGCTGTGTGACGTGAGCACGCACTGGAACTCCACCTTCCACATGTTGGCCCGGCTTTGTGAGCAGCAGAGGGCAGTAGTGGAGTACCAGCTGTTACACGGTCGTCGCCTCTCCGTTCAACTTCCTGTAATCAGAAGTGAGGAGTGGGAATGGATGTCAGACCTCTGTGAGGTTTTACGCAATTTTGAGGAATCGACACAGATGGTGAGCGGCGATAACGCTATTATCAGTGTAACCATCCCACTTCTGTGTCTACTGAAACGCTCGCTGCTCACAATTAAAACCGACGCTTTGCATGTGGAAGAGGTGGAAATGGGGGAGGAAGAGCTTACACAAGGTGATAGCCAGAGCACCCTCACTTCGTCTTCTCAGCGACAATTGGAGGAGGCGGAGGAGGAGGAGGAGGAGGAAGACACGGTTGCCTCCGCTACAGAGGGTAGCCATGGAACTTTAGTTCCATCTCTTCAGCGTGGGTGGGCAGAAGAGGAGGAAGAGGATGAGGAGATTGAGAGTCATCCTCCTGGTGAGGACAGCGAAATCTTGCCTGTTGGTACTCTGGCACACATGGCTGACTTTATGTTAGGCTGCCTTTCCCGTGACCCACGCGTTACACGCATTTTAGACAACACGGATTACTGGGTGTTCACCCTTCTGGACCCCCGCTACAAAGAGAATTTCTCATCTCTCATTCCTCCGGTGGAGAGGACAAGCAAAATGGTGCAATACCAGAAGGTTCTTGTTGAAAAATTGCTCCAAAATTTTCCATCTGACAACGCTGGCGGCAGAGTACGTGCTACCTTGGCCAACCGAGAAGGGGAGAAAAGGGGAGCACACAGCAGTTCCGAGAAAGGCAGGGCAACACTCTCCAAGGCGTGGGACACCTTCATGACACCCCGCCAGCACCCTCACCCTGATGCGCAGCCTAGTGTCACAAGGAGGGAAAAGTTTTGGAAGATGGTGAAGGAGTACGTAGCAGACCGTGTCAGCGTCCTCAATGATCCCTCTGTGCCTTACAACTACTGGGTGTCCAAGCTGGACACGTGGTATGAACTGGCACTCTATGCCTTGGAGGTGCTGGCCTGCCCTGCCGCCAGCGTTCTGTCTGAGCGGGTATTTAGTGCTGCTGGTGGCATCATAACAGATAAGCGTATCCGCCTTTCCACCGACAATGCTGATAGGTTGACACTTATAAAAATGAACAAGGCCTGGATTTCCCCTGACTTCTCCACTCCACTGGAGGAAAGCCCCGGGGGAACATAAACCCACTTTATATATGTTATTTACAATGATGGGAATACTCTGTATTCCCATTCACCCCTTCCACCCAAAAAACGGGTATATGGTTGACTCTTAATCTTCTCATCCTCCTCCTCCTCTTCCATATGCCCTGGGATATAATTTTTATATAGGGCCAGCTCACCAGCGGGCCCTGTGATATAATTTTTATATAGGGCCAGCTCACCAGCGGGCCCTGTTTGACAATTTTTATATAGGTCAGCTCACCAGCGGGCCTTCTCATATAATGTTTTATTGGGTCAGCTCTCTAGCGGGCCCTCTCATATAATGTTTTATAGCGTCAGCTCACTAGCGGGCCTTCGCATATAATGTTTAGGATGGTCAGCTCTGCAGCAGACCCTCACCCATAATGTTTTAGATGGTCGGCTCAGCGCACGTTTCCCTCTTAATCATGGCCTCAGTTCAATAAAATCAAGGAAATTTTTGGGAGAATTTGCCTCTGTGCACGTTTCCCTCTTAATCATGGCCTCAGTTCTGAAAATCAAGGAAATTTTTGGGAGAATTTGCCTCTGCGCACGTTTCCCTCTTAATCATGGCCTCACTTCCGAAAACCAAGGAAATTTTTGGGAGAATTTGCAGATGATATACAAGTAAATATACAGCAAATATTGTTTGGTAACAATTTTTCGCCTAAAGTCGTTTTTATTTTCCTTTTTGTGTGTTTTATGGTCAGTCTGTAAAAATGGCGTACTACGGGCGAAAGATCGTTCCCAGCAGCGATGTTGGAGTCCAAGATGCATCCAGACATCCTCCCTATGCTGTCCCTGAACCATTTCTGTGGTGTTTCCATCCTTTTCTGCCCTTTTCCTATGGACCAGGCACCCTCCCCTCATCAGAGCAGGGGGTGCCTGGTGTAATGCTCGAGTCCTCCCATTGACTTCAATGGGGCTCGGGTGCTCGGCCGAGCACTCGAGCCTCAGGGGGTGCTCGGTTAGAGCACCCGAACACCCGAGCATTGGGGTGCTCGCTCATCACTAATAGTAGGTAAAAGGGGCGGGAGGGGAATACTTTATCATTCAATTACTCCTGAAATACAACTCTGACAGTATTAAAATAACACTCTCCATGGCCCAAATACTATGAAGATTAATTGGAGCTGCTGTTTTTGTGAAACATTACTATCCCTTTAAAGCAGAACTTTCATCCGCTATAAAGTCACCCTGCTATAATTAAGCAGGTAGTGACTTGCTTCAGAATATATATTTTCATACCTCCCAACATTTCAAATGGTCAAGGAGGGACACTTTTGTTTTTGGTGGTGGTGTTGGGGGCTTGGCTGGTGGGTGGGGAATTACAGAGAATTTTTAGGTTATTTTATGACCTATTGACACCCTCTTTGTGTCACTGAATAAATGATTTAAGCAAGACCACAGTATTTTATTTACACAGACTAATTTATAAACATACACACAATTAAGTCTATACAAACATCACTGTGAGTTTTATTACTGTGGAGCTATGTGATACACTTATATACACACCACACAGTCTGGTCTCCTAAAAAGATGGACATCAGGGTGGGAAAGAGGGACAGAGGGATTTGGGTCTGAAAGAGGGACTGTCCCTCCTAAAGAGGGACACTTGGGAGGTATGTATTTTACCTTTGAAAAGTAGCCCGTTTTAAAGAAATCAGTAATTGTAGGAGTCTGATGGCTGGGTTAGCGCAGTCTGTACGCCTGTGCCGTCAGGCCCTTCCAGTAACCATATGGTGCACTGCAGTCTACTCAATGAAGACCGGGACTGACAGCACAGGCGTGCAGACAAGATTCCTGCACTATAGCCTGGGTTCTGGTCTCCTACAATGATTGATTTCTTTAGAACAGGCTACTTGTGAAAGGTAAAATATATATTCTAAAGCTAGTCGCTACCTGCTTAATTATAGCAGGGCGATTTTATCGCGGATGAAAGTTCCACTTTAATATAGGTTTGAGGGTCCATCCCCTTGGAAATCAGAATTGGTCAGAGTGCAAAACCTATGACAGATAAATGAGAGATTCCCAGGCTGTTGCAAAATCAATCACAGCTATAACCAAGGAGACTTTATGTCAGTATTGTATTGGCCTTTCTGTGTATCAGTCTCTTCTCTTTACGTTCCTACACACAGTCCCATCCCAGTTTCCCCACTGAGAGCATGAAAATGAATTGATTGGCATGTAAAAACTGACTGTGCTGTTTCAGTGACTGTATATTTGTTGATTGGTATGCCATTTTAATTAGAATCTCACAAAACACATGATTTTCAATTAATTTCAAATTTGTTACAAATAAATGCAAATGTCTATTAGATACCCCCATGGCACTCAAAGGGTCAATAGTGAAGTTGGGCTGCACCGTGGACTAACAACATGTTAGGTTCACCCAAACCCTGCATCTTTTGGGAACCTAGCAATTCCCTTGATTGCGGGAAAAATGATGTGAAGTACAATGGGATAACAGAGTAAGCGTTCCATACACATTTTAATGTGATGTACACGTGATATAAATAAGATGGAAATTTTTTTTACTAAACAGTGAATATGAATTTATGTTTTATGTTGCCCCTTCTGTTTATGGGAGCTATATTCAATAGAAAGGTATAGTAATTATGTGTTAATTCAACTGTACCATAGTGGGCAAATACAAATTCCCACTGATTAACTGCATGTACATTTTTATCCACTTAAATGCTAGAAAGGTCTCTAGTGCATTGCTTTCTAGCATTCAAAGGGTTAACCCGTTTGAGTGCCAATGCATTGCGTACCCCTCTGGCACTCAAAGGGTTAAAAGCACCATATAAATCTATGGGACTTTTGGGAATTGTGTTTATCTTTTATGATGTTTTTGGTTTTCCCCAAAATTTCTCAATTTTTCATCTGAAGATAAGGACCCGTGTCATACAATGTATTACTTTATCAATGTTTGGTATATTGCATTGGTCATCCTTTCCTATCCACAACTCTCCTCTTGACTAGTGTGACCAATACAAGATTACTGCTGCTTTGGTGAGAGTTCATTCTGCTTCTCATTAGGGATAGATAAATATTTTGATTCCCAGTGGAAATAGATACAACGTCAATTCATACACATATGTCCAAACATCCGAGTACTGGGATTTTTCTGGAAACATAAAGGATGCTGCCCTAGTTCCCTTGTGTTAACCCTTTGACTGTCAGAGGAGTTCACTTCGCATTGCTTTGCAATGCATTGCATACCCCCTGGCACTCAAAGGGTTAACAATAATCTCACTAGCCTTAGATATAGCTTTCATCCTAAGAACTAAAGGTATCAGTTAGTTAATGGCTTTTTGCTGCAGATTGTGAAGCACATATTTATCAGTGGTTTTCTATGTGCTTATGTATCAATGAAAGAAAGGCTGTATCACATAAATGTGCAATCCCTATACACCAGATTCTGGATGGTGTATCCCATTCAAAGGGGATGTGAGCCTACCCAGTAGGCTTTATAAACAAAAGAAAAAGAGGAGCACTTCTGGAGCAACTGCATCATAAGAGACACATACAGTTATTCATTGATGTAAAGAGATAGTAATGTTTCAAAATAAAAGTAGATCCAATTAATCTTCATAGTATTTATGCCGTCGAGAGTGTTTTTTCAATACTGTCAGAATTGTGGTTCAAGAGTAATTGAATGATAATGTATCCCCCTCCCGCCCCTTTTACCTAGTGTAAGCCGCCTCACCTCAGATGTGGAATCTGGTCAAGGAACCAGACAGGTTGCAGGAAGGGTCAATCTTCTTACTGTGACCATAAGGAAAACTCTGCCCCCTTGACAGGTTTATAAGGTTTTTCCTTATGCTCATTGAAGTTTGTCCCTCTCTGTGATCCATTCGGACAGTCTTGCTGCTCTGAGGTCTCTGTGATCCATTCGGACAGTCTTGCTGCTCTGAGGTGAGCAGTGTTACATCAATAAAAGGGGTGGGAGTGGGATACTTTATCCTTCAATTACTCTTGAACTACAACTCTGGCAGTATTGAAATAACACTCTTCATAGCCAAATACTATGAAGATTAATTGGAGCTGCTCTTACTTTGAAACATTACTATCCCTTTAATTTGAGCCTTTAACCCTTTGATTGCCAGAGGGACTTGTAATGTATTGCCGCAGTGCACCATATGGTTACTGGAAGGGCCTGACGGCACAGGCGTGCTGACTGCGCTAACCCAGCCGTCAGACTCCTACAATGACTGATTTCTTTAGAACGGAGCTGCAAGGGAACTCACTGAGCCCTGAGAATCAGCCTGTGTCCACAGAGACCTAGTAATTACTACTAAAAGTGGAGTTGTCTGGTAAGATTTGGAGAGTCCTTAGGTATGCTCATCACTTGCCTTCCAAACCAGGGATAGTAATGTCTTAGATATATAAAAAGTAATATTGTAGAGAATAAGAAAAGAAATCCGTCAATGCCATTCCTGTCTCTCAAACCTTATGGCTTGAGAGAAAGAACGTTTTAAAGTTCTCCCCCTACCTGATATCAGCTGTAAAGCTGACAGAAGGAGATCCATGTTGGCTGACTCGAGGAGGCTCTTCAGCAGAGCCACAATATCGCTATTTATAAAGTTCTACTTCATTGGAACGGTCTACAAAGTGTGCTTACAAACCAGGCGCACTTTGTAGACAGTTCCTGTGAAGCAGTGCTTTTTAAATATCACAATTTTAGTTCTGCTGAAGAGCTGCCCACCAGTCCCGGGACTGGGATCTCCTGCTGTCAGCTTATGGCTGACGTCAGGGAAAGGGGGGGAGGATTTTAAAACATTCTATCTCTCAAGCCATAAAGGTTTGAGAGATAGGAATGACATCAATGGATTTCTTTTTTATTCTCTACAATATTACTTTTTAATATATCTAAGACATTACTATCCCTTTAAACAGGGCTCAAAATTTCCACTCACCACTGGCCAATGGCAAGTGAAAATTTAGCCATGGCGAGTAGAAATTCAGCCCTGGTGGGTATGTTTTGGCTTGCAGTGGCGAGTAACTTTTCAGGTCTGGCTAGTAGCAAAGGACTTCAAATTTTAAGACCTGCCTTTAAACCCTACCTGCAATATCTTTGGGCATAAGAGAGATACTCTAATAATTCACTTTGCTGGACAATGGCAAGGATCACTATGATAATGATGTCCTGATTCTGGAAGAGAGGCACTGAATTTCTCTGAGACATAAGTGCACTTTAGTAGTAACATGTAGCAAGGTACAGCCATGACTCTGTTAATGGATCTAATTGTAATCTCAGTCCAGTGTTCGTGAGACAGCCTTATATAGTATTTTGCACATAAGGACAGAATGTGGTTTCAGCCTCTTGGCTGCTGCCTAAAGCTGTTGTCTCAGTTCAGGGGTTCTCAATTTTTTTATGCTCAAGGTACCCCTAACATGCGCTGTTGAATTTTTGGGACACCCCTAACATTTTTAAGTCATTTGTCAAGGGTGTGAAAAAAGGTACAACTGTATAAATATATTGGTTTTTTTTAGGTCTCACAATCAGAATAACAAAATCAAACTGTGCATAATAATTGTCATAAATATACCTTTTAAACCCATCATTCACATACATGTAAAAGTCTTTATAGAAAACCGGGGCACCCTAATTGGAAGTCCAAGGTGCCCCAAAGTGCCATGACACCCTGATTGGAAAACACTGCCTTACATGCTTGAGAATTCTCCAGTACATTGTGAATAAATATGTTGGAGACCCTGCTAGAATTCAAGAGGTTGAGATAACAATGTAACAATGATAAATTAAAAGTACAACACAATACTGCAATAGACAATTATTTTTAAGGCCCCTTTTACATGGGAAACATCAACACAGAGATGGTGCAAGCTCAATGTTGCCCATGTGTAAAGGTTTGTTTGTGGCTTATGGTGCCTTTCCCATGGGGACTACTGCCTCATATGAATGCACTTAGATCACACACTTATGCAGTAAAGTTGTTGCATGGCTGAGCTGCAAGACAATCTAGGGTGCCACCAGCAGATTTTTCACACAAACCTCATTAAAGACTTAAGTAATACAATAATATGTGAGCGCAAAAATATTATAAACAATACTGAGAACTCAAAATAAAAATAGAATAGAACAGATAGAGATAGCACTTCAAAAACTCCTAACTAATATAAATAGATACTAAAAGTGTCAAAAAATATGATGAGTCAGCGCTGTGATTATAAATAATCAATCTGTGAAGAAGTCATATAAGTGATACAATTCATCACTTACATGACTACTACACAGTTTGATTATTTATAATCACAGCGCTCACTCATCATATTTTTTGACACTCATTAAAGACTGTTCATTGTAATTGCTAACAAATGACTGACCCATAGGAGTTAGCCATCAATAATCACTGAAAATACAAAAGAAATGCAGGAGAAGGTAAGTTCAGACCACTGGTAATGGAAATGCGATTGGAATGCTACTATATTTCAGTCATCTATTGGAAAGAGCCCTAAATATAAACATAGTAAGGCTGATATACTACAAAAGTGGTTAATTCTGGAGTAAACCAGTTACATCACCGGGCAGCTATAAAAAGGTAATTCATTTAAATGGGTCTCCATTGTATCGCTTTGTAATTCCTTGGAGCACCATCTAGCATTCAAAGAGTCTGAAGACCTGTGTAAATCAATGCATGTGTTGTGAATCTTTATATGTTCCCTATGGCACAGTTTTTATGGCCCCAGATTTGCGGCACTTTCCCTACTACATCAACCTCACTATCAGGGTTTGTATCTCTGATAACGTACAGTACAGTTTGACACTGACAAATTTAAGTCGTCAAGCTCTGATGTTGTCTCATTTGAGAGGAGAATCAATCAAAGATTTTAATATATCAGTAGAGATGAGAAAAACTGTAGAGATTCTGTAGATATATCTGAAAATTGGATAACCGACAAACACAAGTCTTGGGCATCTGGTAGTGATAAGGTAAGACATGCAGACCATGTATGGATGAAAATCAGGCCACAGCTTTATTGAATTGATTACACAATACACCACTACAACTTCAAGCCCTTTTCAACATTAAAGGCATACATTTTATGCCCTACACCTTGATGAGCGCAAGTTCAACCCCCATTCTTCCTCTACACACCACACCCCATTAACTGGGTTGTGCAGCTTAATGGGGGGGGTTCCTACAACCCGGGACCGTGGTCCAGGTGCTTTTGTACCTAGGCCACTGGCCAGACATCTTCCTGTTAACAATATATAACCACAAACTTTTTTGCTATTTTCTCCCTTGACAAGGGCCCAAAGCGCCAAAAGCTGTGACAAAGCATACCCCAGGTGCTTTTAAGACCTGCATAAACAAAACCAACCAGAGCAACCCCCAAAAGGGCCCTGACAGAACAGGGAGGGAGAGAGGGAGGGGCCACATATGGAAGTTACATATCCAGGAATCCCTTTATATATGATTACCCACCACCCCTTAGTCTTCCCAAACACCATTGCCATGAGCCAATCCTGACCCTTCTTACTAGGCACTCCCAGCCCAGACATTATTCCCCTTCTTATGTTGTTGTGGGAAATTCTTTATAGCAGTCATTGTAAGTAATAGTAGTAACCCAGTTTAGCAGTTCTCTTGCATTGTTTAGACAAGTAGTGACCCAGACAGGAACCTACTTTGAATGATATTAAAGGCATTTGAACCTTATCTTTGTTTCTCGGATCATGTGATCCCTTTTCTTAAAATCTGGTTAAAATGGCAATGGAAATTCTATGCAAAAGCTCTGTTTCTTGAAACCGGTCTGTTTTGTACAAATATTAAACTTACAGAATCATTTTGCTCATCCATAGCTGCCAGGTTTTATATTGACATTATTTTGATGTTATATTTAGCATACTGAAAATATTCTGACATATAAAACTTTGATGAAAACCAAAGTTAACAATAACTAGCATCAAGTTTCATGATAGATTAGTAAGTATGGTTCAAGAACTAACTTTCTTTTCATACTGAAGGAGTAGTAAACATTGTTATAAAAATATATAATTAATAGGGCTTTTCCTGCATGAAATAAAGGTAATGACACTGAAAGTTGCTTTTCAAAATATATTACCAGTAAAACTGTCACAAAGTGATGTAGCAAATGCTATCAAATTCTATGGAGAACTGCAGTCAGTGACCCCCATCTCCCATAGAATGCAAAAGAAAACTATCTGAACACCACAGGGCCCTGTTAATGTAAAAAAAGAAATGTTTAAAACATTGGTTTCCAACCCTACCCTCAGGGCATACACCCTGTCTTAAGGGAAGCACTACAATATTTGTTTTAAAAAAAATGTTTGCTTGTCCTTTAAAATGTTAGTAACTTCTTTGTTTTCTAAAGCAGTACATCTCAAAGTTTGTGTAAACCAGACAATTATCATCACCCTAATTCATAAAACAAAGAGGCCACTCACTTTTGTTAACGCAGTGATAAAGTCATAGGATATATATCTTTTTAAGTTTGTGGGGGGGGGGGGACCCTGCGGGATTGAGACAAAGTTGACATTTTTTATTTTCTTTAAAAATCAGGTCAAATTTTAAAGCAATTACTTTAATTATCAGGAGAATCATTTATCAAGAGATAATTATTCTGCTTTGGTTAACCCATTTGCTTATGGATGTGATATATATACTGCATATAGATTCTACACAACACCAACACATCTGGAGGTATATGTGCTAACATACTTATTTCACTTGATAATGTTAGTTATGGTATTACAAATCTATTACTGATTAACTCACTATCATTTGTTTTAAAGAAGTAGTAGCCAATGTGAGGAACTTATGCAAAGGCCCCTTGGCAAACCAAAAAAATATATATATTTAAAATTTTTACTTCAACATTTTCCTTAACCCTTTGAGTGCCAGCTGGCACTCAAAGGGTTAAAAGGAAAAATGTTCAATTTTTTTCATTAAAAAGTTAATGTTTTGACTTTTTAAAGTCTAAATTTAAACAATTAAAGTGCAAGTTTTGTCTTCAAAAGTCACATTTTGTACTTTACTAGTTAAAATTCTAACTTTTAAAAATTATATAAGCAATGAGAAATGTAATGATGAAAAGGTACAATGGAGAAAGTAGTTGCTAAAGCACACACTAGGCAATTCATGCATTTTCATGAAACACATCTACATACACTGTGATATCAATTAACGGTTTTCATTCCGGAGATGTCCAACACGTTGATTTGCAATTGATTTCCTACTCCTCTGGCACTGACAGGATTAATGGGCTTGATTCCATTAGGTTTGTGAAAGGCAGTAATCTGAATTTTAACTTTAAATACTATAGGCATCTCCAGTGTTTGTTTTTCAAAGCGTTGAACACATCTCCAGCATCCATCGTGTTAAGATACCCTGCTGTAAAGTTTTCTTAACTCCCTGTTTCTGTTGCTAGTAAAGTGCCAGCAAGGTCAACCGAAAAGCAACACATCAGGGCAACGTTTACTAGGACAAGAGAAATGATGTCACATTACCAAAAATACCTTTGTGAACTCATGTATTCACAATGGGATGCACTGTGGCTGCTATATAAACATAACAAACATAGTATATCACAGTGTACAAAATCAAACACTCCCTACCCTAATAAAAATATCACCGCTACCTTCCATGCCTCACCCACCACCTCCCCATCAGGGCTTATTTTAGCATGGAGGCCTATAAGTACATTTACCTCACTGTATTGTGTTTATATGTGTGTGTTGATGAATATGTGTGGATATGAATGTTTAAATATGTGTACATAAAAGTACATAATGGTAGGGTGACTAGATATTCTTTTAGCTATAGGGCATTTATGAAAAACACACAATTCTGATTTGCACTGATATGGAGTACTGAAGAAAGAAATTTCCATATGTGTACTGTATATAAAGGGATATCTGGTCATCTTACATATAGGTGTGTGAATGAGGTGTAAGAGTGTGAAAGTATATGTGTATGCATTGAGGAATGAAGGTGTGCTTCTTAGTATAGCCAAATATATGTATTTGAATGTAGCAATGTGTTTGTGTATAAATCTGTGTGTTTATTTTTGGAAGTGTGTGGCTGTGTGAGTGTATGTATATGTGTGTTTAAAAGAATGAACTTACATATGTCAGTGTTTAAATGTATATGTCAGCATGTTTAAGGATGTATGGGTGTGTGTATGAATGCACGTGTCCATAGATATGTGTGCATTTTTTATATATTTGTAAGTGTATGTATATATATATATATATATATATATATATATATATATATATATGCATACACTTACAAATATATGTACATAAGGATGAATAAACAGGGCCCCTCTGCTCCACAAGAACAAGTCTGGTGATGCAACAGAAGGTTCCTCCATTAGGGTAGTGATGGAAGCAGGTCACCACTGGAGAGCTGCTAGAGGTGGAATATGCCTGCCCTACAGGAACACAGCATTTCCTGTGGTTAAAAGTATGGAGTTAGGGTGGGAAGGGGAGTTGATCCCCTCCAGATGCTGTGGTGTGTTCGAAGAAGGGAAGATGGGAGGGCTCCTGGAAACAGATCTCATCAGTCTGGCAGTAATGGAGGGGATGTGAAGGCGCCATTCAGATTGGAGTGGCGAAAAGCTAAAAGGTGTCTATAGTTTGCATGGAGTGGATGTTTGGTGTGAGAGATGAGCAAGAGGCTTTGAGTTATCTGTGAAGGTAGGCATTGAGAAGGAATGGTGAAAAGTTATAGCTGAGTTATATAAGAAGAACTTGAGTAGTGTTATAAGAGAGAGCAGTGATAAGATACAGGATTTCTAAGGAGGATGTGTGGTAGAATTCAGTGGTTATAGTCTGTAAGATACCTGGGAAGGACTTGCAGCGTGTAGGTGGCAACATGGTGAGCATCTCAGAATACTGCTGTTGAGAGTGAGTTATGTGCAAAGTGACTCTTTAGTTGCTCTTAATTTGTTTAACAGAAGGATTATGTAAGTGTCTCTAAATTGGACCTGTCATCTTAAGATACATTTAGTAATTTGAAAAAGAATGAAAAGCTGCCTATCAGTTGTACTAGCAATTTGTGATATAAATAATCTGTGAGAAATTAACCTCTGTTTGTTGGTGGCAAAAGGTGGAACTTTATGCCTATTAGTTCTGTGCAAGGTGAAAGGAATTGCCTAGTGAAAAGCACTCCAAAATCAAATATCTGACACAAAAACACAAAACTGTAAATCAAATAGTATTTCAAGAGAAACAGATAAACAATTACACCAATTGATGAATAGATATTAATACATGACATGAGTAGACTGAGATATATAGAAAAGAAAACAGTTACTGACGGTTGTGATGGTAATGAGGGTATTCAATCCATGTACTGAATAAGTGAAATTCAATGCAATGAAATCTTCAAATGTGAGTGCAGCAGGATGAGACGATCTAGTGGCCTTGTCCACTCTCTGTAGCAACTTTGTCCAGGATAACCTCAAAAGACAGCGCACAACACAAAGAAGAAATAGCTAAGTGTAATATGTTTTATTAAATGATAAATATAAGAGTAAAATATTGCACTTACAATAGCCCTACTTTGGCTTTAACAGGTCCCTTATCCCTTTAGCCAAACGAACTGTGTCCACCCGTCATTATGCTCTCCAAATATACTGTCCTTGTTAGATGTATTATCCACATGTTCTGCTCTCTGATTATAACTGGATGGTGTAGTCTAATATTTGATGTTGGTAGAACAGAGAGCGGAACATCTGGACAATACATCTAACAAGGACAGGATATTTGGATAGCATAACTACGGGTAGACACAGTTCGTCTGGCTAAAGGGATAAGGGACCTATTTTACGCATAAAGCCCAAGTAGGGCTATTGTAAGTGCAATATTTTACTTTTATCTTTATCATTTAATAAAATATATTACACTTAGCTATTTCTTCTTTGTGCTGTGCGCTGTCTTTTGAGGTTATCCTGGACATAGTTATGTGCTAGACCAATATTACAAACACTGTGCTATCAATCTAGACAAAGCCCATATATGGGTACAGTTCTAGTAGCACAGTCAGTGATACGTTTGGCCTCAAACATAACTAGCATATTGTGCAGATAATTAGGATAAAGTGCCACACTGCGTCACCAAAATATAAAGTTAATATTTCAAAAACTATTTACTTTTACAGATGTCCTTCTATATAACAAAGTAAGAGCCACTTACTCCTGTATGTGCAGTTCCTTTTTAAATCAGCCTCAATAGAATGTGCTGTAGACCTTTTACAATTCCTAATGGGTTAACCTTCAAAATATTCTGGCACATTCTAAGGCTCCCAATAATTACACAAAGAAAAGTTTAGGTTGGAATGAGTAATGAAAATATTTTGGTGAGTGAACTCATTAATAGGCTTGAAAATGCTTTTACTGTAAATTATTTTCACAACTGTGCCTGTTACCTAGATAAGTGTGTAGACATTAAACAGCAATTTTTCAAGTATCTCACTGTGTGTCCAAAAGTTTCAGCAAGTTCTGAAGTATGTCGGTAATTCAGGAGGTGAAAGGACAGAGTTATTATGAGTCACAAAGCTAAACCTTACCACCAACATTTTTCTCAGCAAAACCAAAGGCTCCATGTGACTCAAGAATGTATCTATAAATTATTAACTTGGAATGTTACTTGATTCTAGATCTGGGTGAAAAGTTCCATTTTTTTCATGGAAATGTCATTTAAAATAAACAGTTTGCCACTTTTACCGCAGGAATTCCCGCTCAGAGAAAAAACACGTAATTTCTGCCTTTTCGCTAACACCAGTAATTTTCCTTGAGAACTTTGTTGTTTTGCACCTGTACGTTCTGTGGCCATGAGAATTTCTACAACAATTATATAAAACCTAGAACTTCCTGGCTACTTTGTGTTTGTAGATTACTAAAATATATGGGCTGAAGTGATTGAGAGAGCAAAAAAGAAAATGTTTGAGTACTGTTGCAA
Source organism: Rhinophrynus dorsalis (assembly GCA_037306005.1). Taxonomy (NCBI): domain Eukaryota; kingdom Metazoa; phylum Chordata; class Amphibia; order Anura; family Rhinophrynidae; genus Rhinophrynus; species Rhinophrynus dorsalis. The sequence goes on from CM074724.1 coordinate 76,086,521, forward strand.
CTTGTTTGATGGAGAATGAGTTAGATGAGTTGGAGTGATGCTGTTGATGGGGACAAATGCAAAAGCAGCAGTGGGAGCCCACTGAGCCCAGCAGATAGTGCTGCCGCCCCCACAACATCCCCAGGGACCCGGGATAATATTTCAAAAGGGTGAATGTTAGAGGTGGCTATGTGCAGTAGCAGCACAATGCAGCTGCCTGGGTCTGAGCCTGCTGCCACCCTCTTTGTGATGATGATCACAAGTGTGACACCAGGGGTCCCTAAGTCACACTTGCCACCACCAAGAGAGGAGGATGAGACTGATGGTGCTGATGACTCTCGGGGTGAAGAAAAGGAAGACAGTATGAGAGCTTTTCTTGTTCATTTAAGAGTGGGAGAGGGATATTCTTCTGGTTCCTCTGAGTTTGAATATATGTCACAGCACAAACACCAGGCTGGTGTGTCTACTCCACTTATGGGTAATAGTAGTGGTGGTTGCAGGAGTAGCATTGATAGTGATATGGAACAGTTAGCAGTGGATGAAGTTCCTAATATTCATCCTAGTATTAGTGTTGAGGCAGTAGCAGAAGCAGTACAAGCCACTGCTGGTGCATCCAGTCAACAACATCCTTCTGTATCTCCCCTGCCCTTAAATCATGGGTTTTAGATTGTTTTTCTTTGGGTGCAGTACTGTGAATTGTCATCAGCCACAATGTGCACTCTGTGTGGCAAGTTTCTCTTCTTTCCCCACAGGCATGTAAAAGGGTTTCAGGTTCTCACAGCATGGTATTCGGTGTTTGCGAGAGGAAGAGAAAGCAGCACATCTTGAGCTAAAGAAGACAAGCCAATAAAGTGGAGTTGAAGCTTAGTTTAGGGAGTCTTGTAGGCAGGAAAACTATTCTCTGTATTAGGGGAATCTGGGGGACAGGAAGGGAAAAAGGAGATTGACCCTTATATGAGCTGTGACTGAGGCAGATGATGCTAGATAAGATAGATTATTTTGTAGAGATCCACGGTAATCAGTTCTATTGTGTACTTTACAATAGCAACACACAACTAGTTGAGTAAAGGGGGAAGGTGAAAGGATTAGGAGCAGTGCAGGGTTGTGTAAGTAAAGTCATAGTCCAAAAACTGACTGCAGTCATGGTTGCTGCAGTGTGTAAAATAAATGATGGTGATCTCTTCCCTCCTGAGGAAGATGTAGTTTGTAAAATTCCCACCAAACGTTCCAACACCAGCAGCATTCCAGTGTTGTTGGCATAATGCAAGAAGGTGTAACAGCGCAACCAACTGCTGCATCTGACAGTGAGACAAACACAAAAACACCTGTCCTGAAAGTAGTACCATACATTATTAAATTCCCTCAAATGGGAAAAGTAAAAAGAAATTGAGACCTCTAAAAACCTAGAGGAATATAAAAATAGTGGGGAAGAAGTGGTGGGCTATGCTGAGCATGATCTAATGGCTGATGATGATGTAGATGTAGAATATATCCCTCCAGCATCCTCCTCTTCTTCACATACAGATGAAGGTGAGATAGATGATGACATGGCCAGAAAGTTAGCTGAAAGGCAAAAGCTCAATCTTCCACCACTGAAAAGGAGCACTGTGTATGCCTATTAACTGTTTAAGAAAACAATTAGAACGTATGACCCTGGACAAGCAAATATGCCAAAAAATACACAGTCATCCTGTCAGTCATCATCAACATAATCACCACTTCCATATCCAAGTCCCACTCAGCCACACACACTAATAGTTTTGAGTAACCCACAACAACACATGTTATCAGCATCCACATCCTTATCCATAATGAGTTTATCTGCAGCTCTTGGAAGTGCAGCATTTGTAGCACCTTGTAGTACAAGTACAATTTTAGCAACACTAATCTCAGTAGTAGTAGTAGCAGCCTCTCAAGAACCCCACAGTCTATGAAGTCTACAGTATGGAGATATTTCACTCAGGATCCAAAAGCTAAGCATATTGCTATCTGTTGTCTGTGTAAGAAGCATGGGAGCAGGGGGAAAGCAGGCTCATTCCAAGGCACCTCATCAATGAATTTCCACCTGAGGCACAACCACTGACTGGTAGACACACTATCCCAGGTCAGAGGTGCCACAACTATCAGCAGCAGACGTACTCCTAAATATTCTTGTGCTCTGGGATATATAATAGTGCTGTTGATATTGTGCCAAGATTTTCTGCTTCTGCTGCAAAGAAGTATGAGTTTGTTTTTGAAGATGACAAGAGTCACAGAGTGTCCACACATAAATGACAATAACAATCATTATCACATTATCTTCTTGTGCTAGGGTCGAGGGCCAAGATAATATCTTTGTTGTCCCCCCAGCGACCTCAGGGTCCCCTTCAGCACTACCAGTGTTGCCAGAAGTACCACAAGCAGATAGTGAATATGCTGGTGTGAGGAAGTGGACTGTGTGATACAGTGACCAAACATGCTATTGTTGTGGAGACTAATCAAATACAGGGAATAAGGGAGCATCTGCAGACTTTCCACCCTGCAGAATATGCCAAGCTCATAGCATGGAGGCTAAATTTTTTTATCAAAGGAACCATATTTTGTGGAATGGACAAAGGCCATAGTGACTAACAGTACCTGGATCCACCAGCACAATCAGTACAGATGATGATCACAACCCCAACCCCACCTCCATTACTAAAACTTATTGGCATGGTGGACAAAGCAGCCTAATCCTGTGACATTTAATGCTCAGGTACTCAGCAACAGGAACTAAAATAACAAAAGCCATAATTTCACAGCTGGGTGGGTGGCATAAAATGTTCCTGGTGGCAGTAGGCCCATAGACCTGAATTTTTTTTTTCAAAGCTTGTCTTCTTACAAGCCTACTAATAATTATTTTCAAGACAAGTCTTTTAAGCCGGATAAATACATTTCATATCATGTCTTTCTGTAAGCAACCTAACTTTTTTTTTAAGATGATAGTTTAAATATCAAAGGTTGAATTGAATGCGGTGGATGTGGATGGTGGTGGTGATTATATCATGAAGATGATGATTAATAGGAAGGAATGTAAGACAAACTATATGAAGGATTATATATAATTCTAATATAATCTTGCCTTATGATTTGTCAATCAGTTATCAGTGTTTAAAGCACTGGTCAGTGGTGGCAACAATGCAAATTCCTCCTCCTATTCCTCTTACTACATGTGCCAAATGCTTCTCCTTTATGCTTTTCCACTTCTAAGTGATTCTTGTATGGTATTAGATGCTGGCACATTTTTAAAAATATAAGTCTACCAATACTGCTGCTGGATAAACATCTCTTAAAGTTATTAACAATATAACCAGCTGCACTAAAACACTCTCTAACTGCACATTTGTTGGACAACTAAAGGTTTTAACAGCAGTATGCATCAGTGCTGGCCACAATCTTTGGCTTTTGAGTACTCAAGTGGGTCATCATTTCATCCTAGAACAAAGCTATCCTGCCAGTATACTGTAACCATCTCCCGTGGAGTGGGGCCACTCACTGGAGATAGATAGTATTCAAGTGCATCAGTTAGCAACCCATATACTGGGAAGTTTGTTTTAGTCTAAGTTTGTTTTAGCCGAAAGCATCTTTCCTCTAGTCTTAATGGATGACATCTTGTTTTTGGCTCAGCTCTTTGAGCAAATAGTTCCTTGTTTTAAATATAGTAAATCAGATTAGTAGAATCATGTTTAAAGTTAAAAAAAACAGAATTTATGGCCATGACATAATTGGTGCACATGCCTAGTTGAGAGCTTACAGTGAAACAATAATCACTCTGGGTGTAGTAGCAGCTTTGATCAATAGATGGCACTGCTGGTTTTCAAATAAGCTTTGAACAAATAAAAAAATGTCACAATAAACCTAACTGCTGGTAAAGGATTTAATAAATGGATAAACATACTGTAACCCAAGGAAATGTAATACTAAACATCAAAACATCAAACAGAAGTATGTAAAAAAGGGACAACAGCTTTACTACATACCAAGTCTTAAAAACTTGTGCCCAGTGCCATGAAAAAGTAATAATTTGCAAAACATATGGAAATTCAATGACAAAAAAAACCTTTGTTAAAGCCATAGTTAATTTTTCACTCAAGTGGCAAACACAGGTTGTGTTCTTTCAACTTGATTCCATTCCACCATGTTCTTTTAGAAAACAAAAAATTGCACATGGGAGCATGGTATTAAGTTGGAAGTAATTTTTGCCACTATCTACTAATCTATAAATAACTCAAATTGACTAAACCGACATATTGGTGACTTTAAAAACGCTTTCAAAAATAAAAACAGGTATTTTTAGATGATAGGGTTCTTTTAAAGTATATTTTGATAGGACTTCAAAGGGATTTCATTTGAAATAAAATGGCTCTACGACTGCAAAATTTTTGAGAACCACTCAGCTTAGGCTATTAAGATACTGTAGTATTGTTTAAAAGAAACAAATTACAAGTAGCCACATCTGATGTGCAGGGTAATTTTCTGCCACAAACATCAAGCATTCTATTAATCAACTGGACGTCATAGTAGCACATGTCTCAACAGATATGTTACTTCCCAAATTGGAATAGAGATGTTCAGCAGGTGCCCTGTGCCCTGAAGTGTCTATCAAACAGGAAGAGGTGATGATAGACTGCCTGCCTGACAAACTGATAACCATTCAGACTTCTCACCACTCAGCAAACGCCACATTCCTGCATTACCCCAAGGCTTTTGCTATATAAGTTAGATTCTAGAGTCTTGTTCCTCCTTATCTGCAAATCCAGATTATAAGTCCTTTACAATTAGACATATTGCTGGCCGAAAACAACAGCATATGTATTTCAACCTTTGAATACCAGAGTGGAATGCAATGCATTGTGAGGTAATCCATTGTGTACCCATATGGCAACAAAGGTTTAAAGAATTCTTTGAAAAAGCCATAAAACATGTGTGATTATTTCAAATAACAAATATCTGGCTCACAGAGTTAGAAAAACTCTTTATTACATTATAGATGGTTCAGCTACTCATACCTTCTGCTTTTTGTTTTCTAATCAGTTGAGTAGTTTTAGACATGTTTAATTTAGTTGCTGGGGAATCTAATCTCAGCAGAGTTTTGTTCTCTGATCAGATAAAGCCTGCATAATTAATTACTTAAAATGTAAGTTTCCTTCAGAGGCTGAAATAGATAAATGGGGAGGAATTATTGTGCAAATCCTTTCAAGATGGAGGTCCCATTGAAAGAAGGATTTGGAAAGGTGACAAGTTCCTTTTAATATGATGATCATTATTGTAATTATTATTAATACTCAGGGAAGCAGTTAGGCTTTGAAAAGGCACTGGGTTTCAGCCAACTTAATTTATTATTAGTGCATCATGCACAATTGCACCATTAATAATAGAAGATTAGTACCATTACTTATCCCAAACTCTCAACAAGACCTCATGAGACCCGAGGCTTTAAAAACTAGAAACGCATTTTATTACTCATTGTTTATGTGCATACTGTTTGCTTAATGTGCAATTGTGGCTGTAAGCAAGTAAGATACCTTTTACTGATAACAATTAACTGGATGAAGCGGGCAACTGTCTTGGACAGGGGTGAACAAACTGAGGCCTTTCAGATGTTGAGGACTACAATTGTACTCTGCAACATCCAGAGAGCCTCAAGTTGCCCAGCCTGGTCTAGAAAATGGGTGCCACAAATTTCTGACCAGACATGTCATAATGGGTTTGGGAGGGTCCAGCTCAGTCCAGATTCCCCTGCACCAGACCCTCACTTCTGGTTTATGGTAGACAGTTATTTATCTGTTTATATATTCTATATTCTGTTTGCATGATACATGGGTTTATGGTAGACAGTTATTTATCTGTTTATATATTCTATATTCTGTTTGCATGATACATGGTATTTTCTGTGCCAGACAACAGTGGATAGTGCTAAGGATGCGGACATGTGAAGAGGGTGTGTGTGGCCATGTGTTGGGCTGTAGGATGTAAAGGCAAAATGTAGAGCAATTCTGGGGAAAATGACAGCAACATAGAGGAACATTAAAATTCAATTCTGTTAATTTAAAAGAGTGGTTGGAGACCTTTCTATCAACCATGAGTTTAACTGGAACATTAATTTCCATTATACAGCTGTATAAGCCTGGGCAATCATACTGTAACAATAAGTGCTTTTAATGGACCACCAAAACAGCGACCACCGCTACATTTAAATGGATTTTAGAAAATGAATCTCAACTGAATAGTTATTTTGAAAGCTGTGCACGCTTTAAAATCAAGTTAAGCGACCTTTTGTTTGGCACGACTCTGGTCTCATGTGAACACATTAAGTGAATTGATATACAACAGCAGTTTGTGGAGTGTGTCCTACAGCCTGTGCCATGCATTATGGGGAAATGGCTGTTCATAAATTAAGTGGTGAGCTAAAAATGATTCTTGCCAACTCTTTCTACAGAAACCTGCTTAACCCTTTGAGTGCCAGAGGGGCGTGCAGGGCAATGAGTTGCACACTCCTCTGGCACTCAAAGGGTTAAAATATCTAATATTTAGGAAACAAACCCTCTGCCCTTTTAGAATGTTTAATATAAACTGTATGATTTCAATATATATACATATTAATAATGTTTCCCTCTTTGTTACAGTGACCAAGATCTGCACTCAATGCGAAATTGAACAAAAATCAGAAACCATGAGGGTGCAATTGTGTGCAAGTGACTTTGGTAAGTGTATGTCCCCAAGGCCGGATTTCCCATTAGGCTGAGTAAGTTTTGAAGGAAGCCTTAGCTATGGTGGCCACACCCACTTTCAGAATTTTGGGTGTGGCCATAGCACTCTCAGTGCTCTTGGTTAATGGTAGCTATTTTATTTAGCAGTTTGTACACCCCTGTTACTGACCATTATTTAGCCTCTTGGATGCTAGAGAGGTCTCCAGTGCATTGCCAAGCAATGTATTGGATACCTCTCTAGAAAGCAAGGGTTAAAATCTACCTTTGTGCTTGTATAGTATAGGCTAAGAGTATTTTCTGTGCTAGGTAACAGTGAGTGAGGTCTTGTGAGGGGTGGGTGTGTGGCCATAAGCAAGCTTTTATCTAGAGGTACACGAGACGTAAACCTAGTCCTGTGTGACCTGTGTATTATGATCTAACGCTGGCACAACAAGCTGATGCCTTCCAGCTGTTGAGGACTACAGTTCCATTTCCATTCATCCCTGGCCGGCCAATGGCTGGCTGGGGATGATGGGATTTGTGGCCACAACAGCTGGAGGGCCTCAGGTTGCCCAGTCTTGATCTAACCTCTCTTGCATAAGGGAAGCTGGAAAATAAATAGATATTAAAGGTGCAATAAACTGTTTAAAAAATATATATATATATATAAAAAAAAAAATATATATATGTATATATATATATATGTAATGCTGTGTGAGATGCACTCACTGTTATGCTGAATAAATCCAGGGTGCCAATCATAGAAGTGATACGGCATTCACTGGAGATTGATTGAAAAGAAAATTCAAGCGATGTTTATTTCGAAATAAACATCGCTTGAATTTTCTTTTCAATCAATCTCCAGTGAGTGCCGTCTCTTCCTAAAAATATATATATATATATAAAATATATATATATATATATATATATATGTGTGTGTGTGTTTGTTATAGGGTTTTCCTGTTGAGCAAAATAGGGTTATTACCACCACTAGAAAATGTTTCATTTGAAAGTTATTACAGCTCAGATTTTTTGTATTTTTACTTAAACTGTGATTTTCTATTCTGGACAGCAGGTGGTGCTATTACTATCATTTACTTAGCGCTAGCATTTAACTGTAGTTCTCTCTATTGGTAACAATTTGATTTCATATTTTATTATTGATTTAAATAGGGGTTTTGTTTGAGAACCTCTGGTATATATAAATGTATTTAATTTGATGGCTTCACTTTTAATTAAAAGAAAACAAGCATTTCTAAATAATGAATGCACCCTTACTTTGTTATGTCTCCCATGCCCTGATTGTTTTATATCTTCCTTTGTTCCAAAGATGTTCCTAAGTGTTATGTCATTGGGGGTGGATATGGCTGCAGCTTGCCAGACTCACCGACCCTGAAGCTCCACTCACTTTAGCTGTAAATCTTTTGCAGGCTCCTGTGCTCTGCCAGCTGTAGTGAAGAAGAGTCTCAGTTATAAGGAGCACTACATTGCAAAAAGATATTCCCACAAGTATTTCTCAGCCTCTATATTTCCCACAGTAATGCACTACTTTTTAATTTAAAAAAACTGAGACCTTGTTGGGGGAGAATCATGACCCTCACAACAGGTGATTATTACTATAACTCCCTTCCCCCGTCCCTCATGATGATGTGGGTGGGCCTTCTGGGTCCTGAAACCCATCCCAGAAATGCAGAGAATGGCAACTTGGTGAGGAAGTAAATAAAGGCAGTGAAGTGCCTTCCAGTTTGCAATGTTGGTCACTTATCATAATCAGATACCAGAGGTGGTATTAGTAGTCCTGATACCCCACCAGTGAGGTCTGAGTATGTTATATATATCATACCATGTGTGCTAGTCCATGTGTGCCCCTCATTTGATACTGTGTGTTGAACATCTGTTTTCTCAAATGGTATGCCTTGAATACCTTTCCTTCATAATTTATGTTATGACCATTTTTACTGCAGGTAGCCAATTTCAAAAAGAAAAATGGTAGGTATAATTTAGTGCTACTGGCAAGCCCCTATGCTGTGTCAACAAAGCAATAGGTATTTAATACAGTAGTAAAGTTCATGGTGCTGAAAAATGTTATCTTCTTTAAAGTGATTAATTTAAAAAGTATGTTTTTTTGTCCTTTAGTACCACATTCTGGAAATAGTTGTGTACACTAGTCTAGGGGTGAAATCCAACTGAACCTCTCATTTAAAGCAGCTGTTTGTCTGCTTTCCAAAATGGTAAACTTTGCCTACCTTTTCTTCACTTTTCTAGTTGTTACACAATCATGTTATAATAGGTAAGTCATACATGAAAAATGTAAGAAAAATGAGAGATTGTAGTTGTTGTTTTGTGCTTGTGGCACCCCTACATGATGGCAACTCATAATAATGGGGTGCCATGTTTCTCTAAAGAGAAGTAGCTAATGAGTATCAAATCCATATTTTTCAAATATTTCAGTACCTTTGAAGGGGAGAAATGTATTTTTCATTTAGACTCATCTTTTATAAATATTTGCACATGCCAGACAAGGGATAAAAAGGCATGTAAACTATCATCTGATGCAGAGGGATATCGTCGTTCCAATATGAAACGCATTTTCTACCTTTTCTTAATTTTTGTAACTGTTACAACTATTTTATAACAAGCAAGTCATACTTGAAAAATGTAAGTCAATATTAAGTTGTAGTTGGTGTAGTTTTATGCTTCTGGCACTCCCTACAGTATGGCATCTCACACTGAACCTCTCATTTAAAGCAGCTGTTTGTCTGCTTTCCAAAATGGTAAACTTTGCCTACCTTTTCTTCACTTTTCTAGTTGTTACACAATCATGTTATAATAGGTAAGTCATACATGAAAAATGTAAGAAAAATGAGAGATTGTAGTTGTAGTTTTGTGCTTGTGGCACCCCTACATGATGGCAACTCATAATAATGGGGTGCCATGTTTCTCTAAAGAGAAGTAGCTAATGAGTATCAAATCCATATTTTTCAAATATTTCAGTACCTTTGAAGGGGAGAAATGTATTTTTCATTTAGACTCATCTTTTATAAATATTTGCACATGCCAGACAAGGGATAAAAAGGCATGTAAACTATCATCTGATGCAGAGGGATATCGTCGTTCCAATATGAAACGCATTTTCTACCTTTTCTTAATTTTTGTAACTGTTACAACTATTTTATAACAAGCAAGTCATACTTGAAAAATGTAAGTCAATATTAAGTTGTAGTTGGTGTCGTTTTATGCTTCTGGCACTCCCTACAGTATGGCATCTCACACCAGTAGGGTGACACCAGTAGGTTTTCTTGGAAGAGAAGTAGCTAATGAATAATGTAGGACATCCCATAGTTTTCAATGATTTCAGTACCTTTTGTAAGGGTTGAAAATGCTTAAAAATGCAATTTTTTTCCTTTAGCACCATCTTCTGGAAACATGTGTACACCAAAATAGGGGTAGGAAGGCAATTGACCTCTCATTTAAAGCAGTGCTATATCCACTTTTAGGAAATGTATGCTTTTATGTTATGATATATTGATGTTATGGGATAATTCTGCCTTCAAACTATGTTTAGTGCATTTTGCTTTTCTTAATTATCCCCTTAGTGATGAGGGTTTTTTTACACTAAAGGACAAGAGCAATTTTAGCCTTTTTTATACCTTTGTTAACCATATTTGCCCTCTAATTCATTTAGTCCACAATCACAAATTATATAACATTTTTTAAGCAGAAGCAGGGCTTAGGACATCTTCTCCCAGCGCTCTGCATTCCTGAATAGGAGACCGTACAGGAGCTCCAGCAGCTACAGGACTGTGTCAAAGGAGGCACAAATGACAGATCTCCTGCCAGGGAGGTAGGAAACGGACAACGGGGGAGGTAGGAAACGGACAGTGGGGGGGGAGGCAATGTGAGGGCAACATGGAGGTGGTGGGGCAAGTTGGACCCAAAGGGGGGCAATGTGAGGGCAACATGGAGATGGTGGGGGCAATGTGCAGCTGATGGGGGCAATTTGCAGCTGATGGGGGGCAATGTGAGGATAACATGGAGCTGACGGGGCAAGTTGGAGTTGATGGGGGGAAATGTGAGGACAATATGGAGATGGTGGCGGAAATGTGGAGCTGATGGGGGTCAAGTTGGAGATGGTGGAGGCAATGTGAGGGCAATATGGAGATGATGGGGGCAATGTGGAGCTGATGGGGGCAAGTTGGAGCTGATGGGGCAATGTGAGGACAATATGGAGATGATGGGGGCAATGTGGAGTTTAAGAGCATTGTGGAGGTGTCCAGTGGAGATGGCTAATGGGGGGGGGGGGGGGCACTTCCGATTTCTGTGCCTACAGGCTCCTGAGATGTAAATCCGGCCCTGATCGCTTCACAGTAATAACATTTACATTAATGTGTGTTTATATTACTTATATGTATTTATAAATTAGTCTGTTTAAATACAAATTACTTGGTCTTGCTGTAACTCATTTATCCAGTAATGCATAGATGTTTAATAGATCATCAAGTGACCCACCCTTAGTCTTGTCCCCAGCACCACCAATTTAAATGATACGGCCCCCCTTGTTGGCCATGAGGTGTCCTGGCTGCTCTGTTCTCTTCTTCACTCTTCCTCACAGTAATATTGCAGTTGGTTTGCTCCTGAATTGCTCCAAGTCCTCTTATCATATCAGCCTCAGTTGGTCTAGTTTACACATTTTCGCATTTTAAAGACATTTTTGAAACATTATAATTGTTTCTTTAATGATTTTTGCCTGTTTTTTTGAGCTGCCATTGTTAAAAAAAATACAAACTTTAAAAATGAAAAAGTTCCCAAGAGACTGTACTGAGCATAATTTATTGCAAATAATAAAACGAAACAAAAGCTATATATATATATTTTGCTTGTATATATAATTCTTCCCCCAACAATTTCTACTGTCTTTTAACGTTGTTAAAATAAATCCAAAATTATTTCTGGATTTCTTAATTAAGAATAAACACTGAGAATGAGGAACACTAAATATGCAAAGTTTACTGGACTCTGCAAAGGTATCATGGAGCAAAGGTGGAATGATTTATGTCAAAATTATCTGTATCTAAATGCTTATTATAAACTCACACATTTTTATTGAGCAAAGCTCTTGCTATATAAACAGTTTTATTTATCGTACTCTATGGATGACTCAGACTCAGGCTTCAGATATTTTTCTGTTCAAATCATAATCTGTTGCAATCCAACTGTTCCTTTACACAGAGTTTTTTTTAATAATCCAATTAGCTCACTGAATGAAGACATTACCCAGAGGCCATTGCCACAGGAAGTCATTTTCCTATTGATTTAAACTCTATTACAAGAGCCCTCAGCAACCACATGTCTATTTTATTTAAACAAGTCCACTTCCTTCCTTCTTAAGCTTCTTTTGGCGAGAAGTTTTCAGTAGATGCGTATGAAAACAATACGTGTGGCCTTGATTTATGAAAACAGCTGACTGTGAATAGCTTTGAGGGATAAACTCTAATATAACATCAATTTTTCACTGGCTTGTTTGACTAAGAAACAGTGTAACACAATCTAACTCAAGGTTTTGTTTTTTTTTTAAATTACAAATGCCATTAAAGGTGCAAATGTTTATCATTAATTTTGATTTTCCTTATTATTGCAAATAAAGATGTTTCAGCAGTAATACTAGTTTTAGCAAAATGTGGATCTCAACCAAGCCCTTGATTACATTTGATGATGTTTGGTTGTTTGGTAGAATGAATAAATTGCTTCTTCAAAGTGACTCTGGGTTGACAGCTTCCAGGCCATATCTGGCATGTGTTACATGCTTCAACAAGCAACATTTAATCTGCTCACACATATATTTGTAGTAGAATATACACATCCACAATTAAAGTGTCCACACATTGAAAAAGTACAGCCTGCCTCTTAAAGTGACAGTAATACACATTTTTCATGAATCTCTGGATTTCTGTTTCCAAAGGCCTTTGTGTTGTTGTCCTCTTTTTCACAGGAAAATCTGCTTTAAAACCAGTGATTAAAATCTTCACATTTTAGAAAGTTAGAAAATTTTTGCCCATTGATTTACGTGTTTTTCAACTTTTCGCTATAAAAACGTGACGTATTCCAGGAAGTGAAACACAATAGAAGCAGCTACAGAGCGAGGTAGACATGCTGTGCTTTTCTGCTGTGATCTTTTAGCAAAATTGAGGCAGTAGAGGCTCATAGTAACTGCTATTACTATGAGAAAGTAAAAATAGTAAAAGGAGAAATTGGAAGGACCCTTATGTGTCCACTGTGTCTGAGGAGGAGGAGGAAGTGAGCATTACAGAACCAATGCTGTCCAGTCCCCCTAAATCACCCCTAGGAATCTTGGGAAATTTAATGGGAAGAGAGGAAGAAAGGGGTAGTAGTGAGAGCAGGACAGGTTAGCTGCGTGTACCTGCTGCCAGAAGTAGTACCCCTTCTGCCACCATTTCTTTACCTGCTGTCAGACGTGCTGCCCCTGCTTCCACTAGTGCTGTACCTGCTGTCAGACGTGCTGCCCCTGCTTCCACTAGTGCTGTGCCTGCTGCCAGACATGCAGCCCCTGCTTCCACTAGTGCTGTGCCTGCTGCCAGACGTGCAGCCCCTGCTTCCACTAGTGCTGTGCCTGCTGTCAGACATGCTGCCCCTGCTACTGCTACCACCATTGCTGTGCCTGCTGTCAGAAGTGCTGCCCCTGCTGCCACCAGTGCTATGCCTGCTGCCAGTGCTGAACCTGTTGCAACCAGTACCATGCCTGCTGTCAGACATGCTGCCCCTGCTACTGCTACCACCATTGCTGTGCCTGCTGTCAGAAATGCTGCCCCTGCTGCCACCAGTGCTATGCCTGCTGCCAGTGCTGAACCTGTTGCAACCAGTACCGTGCCTGCTGTCAGACATGCTGCCCCTGTAGCAGCAGTAATGGTGAAGCAGCCGGTGGGACTAGTGTTAGGTGAGTGGTAGGGGAAGCATTTGAGAGCATCCAGACTTGCGGTCAAGGGAGCCCAAACTATTCCTCTGGCCCTGGGAGTCCCCTTACCTTCACTACAGTGAACAAGTGGAACATGACCCTGAAGAGGCCAGAACTGCTGGGGGATAGCAGGCACAGAAATAATACCACCACCACCAGGAGAACAGATCAGCTGCCTGTGCCTGCTGCTACTGCTGCCATCTACCTTCTTCACATCACCAAGAAATGTCAAGTGTGACATTAGGGGACCCTCTGTCACACTGCTCGTCACCGCCTCCAGCCAGCAGTGAGATGTCTGTAATAGAGCAGCAGCATATAGGGACTAGTGGGGGGTGGTGATGATGATGGTGGAGAAGCTGGGGTGGAAAAGTCATTGATGACCTATTTAGCAGAAACTGAGAAGGAATGGGAGACAGGTATGAGGATGGGCATCACCACCACCACCACCATTAACTGGCCCCAATCCCAGTAAACAAACCCCCCCCAAAACATTCCCTGTTTAACGTATTCTTTGTCCACACCCCACCAACACATGCACCCTCATGCCCCTTTTATACTATGCCTTTGGGAAATAAAATAATATTTGTTATGTGTTGTGTGTAAATTCAAGGTTCCCATTGATTTCAATGGAATAGGATATGCGAAAAAAGCAGGAAAAATTGCACTTTTCGTGGGAAATTATTCACCTAGCGGGAAGTGCCCTTATTCGCCAATTTCAGTTTGAGGTGAAAAATTTTCACCCATCCCTACATAAGAGTGTAAAAAATTGGTGAATTTGACTTTCCATACTACATATTTACAGAATATCTGGTTCAAAAAGGAGTTTTACTATCACTTTAAGCATACTGCTATCCTTGGAATGACTAATTATTTAAAGTTACAGAACACTCTGCAGTAATTTGTTCTGAGAAGTAAATAAAAAGATCAGCATATATAGGAAACACATTAATTCCCTTGAATGTATTTCAGTTGTTCCATAATCATTCATCTTAATGTCATCAGAGCAGGATTTTCCCAGTAGGCAAGTGATTAGGACAGCATATTGTGAGAGATGGCTCAAGTTTACTGGCCATACCCACTGTGCTGATTTTTGGCCAATCACCATCCCAATGCTCCTGCACCTGCTCCCAGTTTAGAGGTACCAGTTTATATATTGTGGGGTAAAGTCCAGATTTGGTACTAAGTGATGTTTACCACTAGGGGTGGGTGAAAAGTGAGAAAAATTTCCTGCATGATTTTTCGCGAAAAACGGACAATTGTTCTTTTTTTCGTGAAAGTTTTCTCCTTTTCCCCAATGCTAAATTTTCCTCCTTTTCACCTATACCAGTAAATTTTTCTCCTATTCCAACACATTTTTCTCATATTCTAACACATTTTTCCTATCCCAACACATTTTTCTCCTATGTTTCCTATGGTGCAACATTTCCCAGCACAATATTACTTCTTCTGAGGGCTGAGGTGGAGAAATAAGTAGCTGAAAGTCAAAGTTGTGAATCCTACAGCAACGTATACCTTGAAAAATGTAGCATGCAGATGTGCATGGTAATGGTGGTGGGGGACTAGCGTGGTGTGATTGGTGGGACCTTGACAAACTGCAGCCACCCTGGAAGGAGTGGGATCTTCATAACTTCTTGCAGATGCTGCATCATCCATTGTTGCAGTCAGTTTTTGAACTATCACTCCCTCTCCCACTGCACCTTGTGCATTTGCTGGACATTACTCAACTACTGTGTGTGTGCTTTTACCCTCTATAGTACACAGCTGATGAAGTGTGATGTCTTGCCTTAGCCCTCAACAGAATTCTCAGTGTTGTCTGCTGTCTATGAAGTCTGCCTCAGTCACAGAGCTCACATCAGGCTCACAGTCAGCTGTCTGTCACTTAATACATTTGTTTAATTATTTATGTATTCATTTTTTACATTTTATTTTTGTTTTATTTTTATTTTTTTAAGTTGTCCAACCTATCTTACCCCTCCTCCCTTCCTTAAGCCATTTATTCATTCATACTGTTCCAGGGAATAGACTGGGGGGCCACAGGAGACGTCTCTGAGATGCATTGATGCAAGTGTAGCCCTGATTGTTGCATAAAGCATCAAACGTGACCAGGAATAGCAGTTAAAACCCACCCTAGTGGAGTTGAGTTTTTTGTTATCTGGGAAGTATTAGATGATGGGAGGTCCCAGTGCAGGCTTAGTCTACTGTATCTGGACAGAACACATCCATAATGTGGATACTGGTAAGATGACAGCATTGAATTCCAAGAAGGCTATGGACAAGCAGGGCCCTCTGATCCTATGTTCTCCACATTTAATTGTACTATTTAATTCCTCTGTATGTCTATTCCCTATTGTACAGCGCTGCGGAATTAGTTGGCGCTATATAAATAAAGATTAATAATAATAATGTGCTGCTGTGTTTGTGTGGCCATATTCAGTCTATTTTCTTTTATACTGCTTATAAAAGGCCACCTTGGTTATTATTGTAATTTTTTTGGCTTTTTTTCCCCTCACATGGGGATTTTCAACATATGTGTTGGTGAGCTCTTTAGCATTCAGTGTGTTAAAATTATGGATTAGTGAAATGATTCTGTACATTTTAATTTTGTACAAAACAGTCATGAACCACATTTTGTAAAATAGATGTTTCAGTTTTACATTTCTTTTATGGTTTCAAGCAATTAGAAAGCTGGAAATACAATCATGTGATGACCGCTGGTGACACATGTCAGTGGTAAATGCCCTGATTCAAGAGCGTACTCAAACCGTAAGGTTGCAGGTTCGATTCCCGGCAGGGTCAACTCAGCCCTTCATCCTTCTATAGCTGATAAATTAGTACCATTGACTGGGTATTAATAACACCTATTATTCAGCGGCCAATGCGGTTAATTCCGCTAGTGTGTGCTGACAGCGCTTTGAGTCCCACTGGGATAAAGGTGCTATGTAAGTGCTAGTTATTATTACTGCCATTAAAAGAGAGTCATCTGAGCAAAAGCACCTTTTCTGTTTGGTCTGCTGGCTGCCTCTTTTCCCTTTCTATCTCCTCTTCTCTCCGTCCCTACATACTTCTCTTTCCTGTTCTCCTGGCTCCATTATCAATGTGTCCCTCCTCTCTCTCCAACACATCAGGCTCTCTTACTCTCCTTCTCACCATCATGCTCACCTTTAGCCCTATCTCATTCTTCCATACCCCACTCTATTCACAGCCCATGCTTTGTCTACATTTGGCCTCCTTTCAATGCTGTCTCCCACCCCCTCTCACTGCCACCCTCTCTAGATTTCCTGAGCTCCATCTTCAACCCTTGCCTGTTCCTCCCTCACCCTATTCCTCCTTCCCTCGGTCCCTCAGTGAGGCATTTCAGATTGATTTGGACAAACTCCGGATTTTCTCCAGGTCTTCCAAATCAATGTGCAAAACAAACTGCACTTTTTTCACTTATCTCAAGTTAAAATTTCCATTTACATTAACAGGAATTAACATTTTTCCCATATGATGCAGTTCGCTTGCTCCAGAATTGCTCCCATTCATCTTAGTATATCAGCCTCATTAGGCTAAGATATGTGCACAATTAGCAAAATGGACCCAGGCTACTCAATAAACTATTTCTCAATGGCAGAGTTGAACATGCTGAATTAGAAAACATAGCATGTAGTATTGCATGAGAAGAGGCAACTTACCCCTGAGCAAATGTCGCCAATTAGCCAACTGAGCTGTCTTCACATTCACTTGCGTAATTACCCGATTCACAATGAAATATTTTATGCTAATGGTTCAGTCAATAGATACATTAATACATATATATCTGTTTAACCCTAAAAGTTTAACTTTATTCATATGAAACATTAATCCTTTGAGTACCGGAGGGGTGGGCAGTGTATTGCTACTGATCCTGCCCCCCACCCCAGTACATAAATGATTATGGTTTCCTTATGGTAATCAAAGTAACACAACTGATAATTTGTGTTATTTATTTTCGTTAATAAATGAAGTGAAAGTGTAGGTGGTACCCTGCACGCTGTTGCATAATTATATTTCTATCACAGGTTCACATGCACTAATGAACTTTAAATGAGACAAAAGAATGTGAGGGTATCCAGTGTTAGACTAGGAATAAGCAGGGAACACTAAAAATATATACAAAATCCAGGATCACTAATAACATTTTCTGGCCTCCCACTAGTAGGGTGATGTTTAAAGGGATAGTAGTGTTTCACAAAAAAACAGCCCCAATTTAATCTTCATAGCATTATCCAATACTGTCTGAGTTGTAGTTGAAGAGTAATTGAATGATAAAGTATCCCCCTCCCGCCTCTTTTACTGATGTAACACTGCTCACCTCAGAGCAGCAAGACTGTTTGGATAGATCACAGAGAGGGACAATCTTCAGTAAGCATAATTAAAAACCTGAAAATCCTGTCAAGGGGGGCGGGGTTTTCATTGTTCTCACAGTAAGAAGATTGTCCCTTGCTGTGAGGTGTCTGGTCTGTGGACCAGATTCCACATCTGAGGGGAGGGGGCTTACACTAGGTAAAAGGGGCAGGAGGGGGACACTTTATCATTTAATTACTCTTGAACTACAATTCTGACAGTATTGAAATAACATTCTCTACGAAGATTAATTGAATTCCAGGAAAGATAAAAATGGAAGATAAATCATGTAATATAATGTCAGTTGAATTTCCCAAATCCATGAACACAGCTCATTTTCACATGCCTGCACAGCGGGATATGTACAATTTCCTCAGTGCATACTGGTGCATATACTCTGTCATCATTAAGACTTTAATAGTATAAACCAGGAATGCTGTCCCTACAGCATGTACAGGACATAGGCACAGATGTTCGCTCATTTCCTTTGTTTCTTGCTAGTGCATGGCAAGACACAAGGTGCAGAGGAATGGATTCTCACAACACACAGCCATGTCCTCTCCTTAGCAAAAGTAGCATACAAATTAGAATTCTTGGCATTAATAGCTTAGTAAATGTGCATTAGGCAATGGAGCTATTACTTTCAATTAAACTTTGTTATTTGAAAACTGTACTGAAGATTGCTTGTGTATCGTCAGGCAAAACTATAGCACAAATCCAAGTTAGGATGTATTTTCTGATACTTTTATTTCTAAAACATGGTCTCTGACTGCACCACCATGCATTGCACTGAGAGCTAAGTTATATATCCAATGGACTTTTGAATAAGATGATAAGTAGTTTTGAATGTAAATGTTCAAAGTCATACTTCAAGGTGACAGGTTCACTTTAAAGCCTGACCTGTTGGTGTGTCCTTTGCACTGATCTTGTGAATCAGTTCTATAGTACATTGCTGGTCAGTATGTATGCCTCCATTTGATATAGCAAGGAGAAAGAAATAGCAGAACACTCATTAAGGGGATTTACTAATATTATTTGATTTTATAAGATTCCCTGAGATCAGTTTCTGTCCTCCGCTTGCCTAACACAGTTTTGTAAGCTACTTATGCCGAAGATGTTACCCCTCTGGCACTCAAAGGGTTAAATGTACATGCACCAAGTGGAGGGAAATGGGGAAATGCATAGACATTTCTGAGGATTCCTCTTCTCTGTGTTTTGTTATATATTATGTACCAAACAAGAGGCAGTGAAAATGATATATCCATTCAATTTTCCAATGCATGCTAAAGATAAAAGAATTTAGGGTTTACCAACATTTAAAGGGATAGTAATGTTTCATAATAAAAGCAGCACGAATTAATCATCATAGTATTTGGTCTTTGGAGAGTGTTATTTCAATTCTGTCAGAGTTGTAGTTCAAGAGTAAATCAATGACAAAGTATCCCTCTCCCGCCCCTTTTACTGATGTAACACTGCACAGCCAGAGCAGAAGGGAGGTGCCCAGGTAGACTGCAGAGGGACAATTTTCAATTAAGATAAGGGAAAAACCTGAAAAACTTGTCAAAGGGGGCAGGGTTTTCATTGTTCTCATAGGAATAAGATTGTCCTCTGCTGTTATCTGTCTGGTCTATGGACTGGATTCCACATCTGAGAAGAGATGGCTTACACTAGGTAAAAGGGGCGGGAGGGGAAACTTTGCTTGTGAATATCTCTCAAACCATAAAGGTTTGAGAGATAAGACTTATATCGTTCTTCATGTTTTTTTAATGCCTACAAAATAAAATAAAGATAAAACTATTCCTTTGATTCAAAATGAAGACAGTGTGTGAGCACTGGCAAGAACTGGCGGAAATCAGCTATACCATAGAGGACAGATGCTTCAGTATCTCTTAAATGGAACTTTTAATCCCTTGAATGCCAGAGAGGTCTTCAATGCTTATTAGATTCCTCTCTGTCATTTGATGAATTAAAAGTCCCATTTAATCGATGGGAATGTTTATTTGTCCCAAATGGTGAGTTGGTTTGCCTCTGTATCACTCCAGTTCCTCTTAGTATAACAGCTTCATTGTGAGTGGGATGTACTAACATGATTCCACTCTAAAATGGGAGATGGATTATATTTTAATACCTTATTCATTCCATGTATACCAAAAATTATCTCCATAATGCCTCCTAAACCAAGGGAAGGGTACTTAGTGATTGTGTATGCTTTTAGTACGTTCCTCTCCTCTGACCCTTATTTACCAACAGGAAATTGGCTTCACTTTACTTGTTTTTCCTATGCTTGCTATAGGGGAAGCATTCAGGGTTTGCTCACATTAAAGTCTTAATATGGAGGCTGATATGATTTGTAGGCTAACATATTGGGACAGAAAATGTGCTGCAATGGTGAATTTGCACATACATTCCCCCTTGTGATTGTTGTGTAGTAAAAAGATAGTAGGACTAAAATATTAACCCAGAGCAATGCATTGCGTACCTCTCTGGCACTCAAAGGGTTAAAGCAGTTTGCTCCTAGTTTACTCTACTTGACCCTGTGGGAAATGTATGCATAATGTAAAGTGTGATCTCTGTAACTTCTTAGTGAGATGCAACTTAATTTTAGCCTAGATGACCAGGAGTCATTACCACTGTGTAATATGGCAAACACTTCTCAGTTACAGACATGGGGGATTCTGTTCACATTACTGACATGGTAATTGTGAAACATTACCATGAACCTCAATATCTTAACCATGGACATCTGTATCCATGTACAGACATGTAGCTGATCCCTTTAGATAGCACATACAAAATAATGTTCTTTTTATCTTTTCAAGCAATATTGGTAGGTCTATGTAAAATCCTGGCCTTAGGTTCCTTTAAAAGTTCCAAATATCTCTCACCACTCCTTGGATCAAGGAGGTAATATGTCCAATCCCTTTGTCATTCTCTACAGCAGGCATGTCAAACATGTTTCCCACAGTTCTCCTGTGGCCCCCTGCCTGCTAATTTGTGGCCCTCAATAGAAGGAACCTTTTTAAATGTCCTGCTGCCAGGGATCTTCCCTCACCTTCCTTACCTCAGCCTAAGGTTGACACCTGTGTGAATTTCTGGCTTCTGTCTGGGCTATACAGGTACAATCATTTGCAGGCTCCTGGCTTGATCCACAGACAGAGCATTATGGTTGTGGGTAGATTCTAATGGGCTAAAAGAACTTCTGCATGTAAGCTGGAGTGGTCTCTGGCCAATGAGATTTCTCCAGCTTACATGCAGAATTGTCCATTATCAGAGGAGGCCGGATAGAGGGAGGAGAGCAGAGGAAGAGTGACAGACTGTGGTACAGAGCTTTTAACCACAGTCTGTCTGAAAGTAAGGAACGGGATAATCTTTACACATTTAATTTTGGCCAAATAACGATTTAAAAAAAGAAATGAATATAGTGTTCCACCTAGTCACTATATATCCTAACTTTTTAGACAAACTTGTATTGGGATGATAGATCCCCTTTAGTAATAATAAAATAAAAAAAAATCACACTAGTTTAATAGAAAAAGCGAATTGAAAAATCACCTGTGATGTTCGGTGTGAAACTTCCCTCTGTGTCCTCATTTTTCCACCCACCACCCATCCCAGCTATCTCAATGCTCGCATGTTAGGTGCATGTGAACTTTGAAACAAGAGTCTGCTTCCTTCCGAAGGGGCAGGCTTTGGGAACAAGACTGACAGCTCCTCAAAGGCAGAGCACTGTTAACTTTTTAAAGAATTCATAGGCAGTTTTGATGATGATTTGAGGTAATAAAGGAATGAGGCTAGGGGAAGTAAGAATATGAAAGGTACACTTTAAATGTTTCAATCTTCTACATATTCACTGACAGTCACAGAACCACACACACATTAATGGTCACCCTAGCTGTTACACTGTCTACCATCCCTTAAATATTTTCTGTAGAAACTCTTGTACTTCTTTATTGGAACACAGTTTAAAAACAACATCATGTTCAAGAAGCTAGATTAGTGAATGTCATACTGGTGAAGTACGTTGCATATGTTGATTTATGTTGTTTGGAAGCAAATTGCCAAAAAAGGGTGGGTGAGTTAATGATGCAGACGTCAAATGGAAGTAGACATTTTCTTCAAAACTGTAACTTTTTCTTATTTGTAAGTATTAAGACTAGTCATTTTAAATTCAATAACGGCTCTTATAAATTTCTGATACCTGTTTATAAAACATCTATTTAGCTTTTTCTTAATATTAAAGGGATAGTAATACTTCATTTTATCTTTATTTTATTTTGTAGGCATTAAAAAAACACAAAGAATGATATAAGTCTTATCTCTTTATGGTTTAAGAGATATTCACAAGCAAAGTATCCCACCCCCGTTTAGCCAGATCAGAAGGGAGGTGCCCAGGTAGACTGTAGAGAGGGACATTCTTCAATTAAGATAAGGGAAAAAGCTGAAAAACTTGTCAAGGGGGGAAGGGCTTTCATTCTTTTCATACAAAGAAGATTGTCCCCTGCTGTTATCTGTCTGGTCTTACAACCAGATTCACATCTGAGAAGAGATGAATTACACTAGGTAAAAGGGGCGGGAGGGGGAAACTTTGCTTGTGAATATCTCTTAAACCATAAAGGTTTGAGAGATAAGACATATCATTCTTCATGTTTTTTTAATGCCTACAAAATAAAATAAAGTTTAAACGAAGTATTACTATCCCTTTAAAGGCCAACTAACACAGCTAAATTAAAAAAAAATTGTTTATATTAAAGTTTAGTAATTTTACCAGTTAATCTATGTAACTTCTACTACCTCTTGAAGTAGCAGCAATGTAAACTTACAGCCCTCAGTGTTCTGGTCCTTTTTGTCTCCAGAAAAAAGCAGCTGAGGAATTTTAGTCTTTATGGATAAGTAGCAGATGATGACTCCTATTATACAATTAGAATGACGTTTCCCACACACGGTTCTGCTGTGATTGTAACATGCTGAGCTTTAACTTATTTTTTTTTTTATATTAGTTGCCTTTTAAGTAAATTAATACATTGAATAAAAAGCTCCCCTTAATTTCTTACTTACAGATGGTCTACTGTACATACATTTTTATTTATGTACTTTATCCAACATTTTACAATGCACTTTCCCTACTTCTGTATAAGCATCAGAACTATGCTGGACCCTTTTCTCCTAGACTCCTTCCTATTCGTCTAGCCTAATGGCATTTCCTCAGCCGATAAATTAGCATGTAACATTATTTGCTGTTTTGTTTTGCCTTTCAATTTTGAAGAAATATTACATACTTTATCTTTCATCTTTATCCCATATTTATTTTAGAACAATCTCACATCCTCTCCAAAAGACCATTATCATGAAATCTAAACCAAATACACATCCTTTATTTGAGTAGAGTTTTGGTTTTCATTTTCATATTTGTTTATATATTTTTGAAGGCTGCAAGCTATTTCTGTTTCTGATTAATGTGATTGATAAAGTATTTGGTAATAAGGGTATAAAGTTAACATGTTCTGTTCATTGTGACATTTGGCACAGAAGTATTAATCAACTATAATTTCCTCTGAGTTGAGGTTTTGAAGAATATAGCAATGTGAAAGTATAATGGATTGTGCAGTATGCAGAACTGTTGTGATACTTGGAAATGCACAGGGCTTGACTGTGTTCACATCTACAATATGACAATCTGGGAAATGTTTGGGGGGCCTTATTAGGTATAGTAGGTCATGAGGGGCTTACACATATTACTTAGTCATACTGAGTTATAAGAGTTATGATGGATTTATGACTGAAGGTAAGTTGATGTAAATCATGGAGACCTCACAGGGACTTTTAGAACTTGGTCAAAGTCTGAATTTCATTTATTGCTGATGGATTTCTAGTATTTCAACAATGGTTAGAATTGATAAACACTTCCACTGCTTTAAAACCTTGACTGCTATAGAGTTTTCCAGCACAATTCATGCTCTACACACTCATCTCTTTTCCTTTATGACGCCTCAATCTCCCTCATTCAAGCAAACTATAAACTGTAAATTTGTAAATAGTGATCAGTTTCAAACAGCAGTCGCAAAAGCAAATAAAGCACTGTATTGCATAAAAGAGGTAGTGAAGCAAGAGAAGGTAATATAACTTTGCCACTGTACAAAACCTTACCTTAAATATGCAGGGCAGTTTTGGGTACCATTTCTGATAAGGATATTGTTGAACTGGAGAAGAGCTACAAAATTAGGGAATGGAGAATTTGATGTATGAAGAAAGTCAAGTCAAATTTGGTTTATTTACTCCAGAGAAAATATGCCTAAGAGGGTATCTTATTAATATTGTATAAGTATGTACAAGGTTAATACAAGGACCACTCATGTGAGCTTTTCATTCCAAGGTCTGATCAAATTATTAGGAGACACCCCGTCTGATTAGAAGAAAATAGGTTTAAACTTCAACAAAGGAAGGAGGTTTTTTTTACAGTAAAGTCTGTTAACTCCTTAAAGTCATAGTAATACTTAAAATTCAATAGATTTAGTTCTGTAGATATTTAAAAAATAAATTATTTGTGCTGTTTCTGATCTCCCAAACCTTTATGGTTTGGGAGATATCAGTCTGCAAAGTTCCCCCTCCCTCCCCTTGTACTGACGTCGGCTTTCAAAGTTACAGACGGAGATCACAGTCCATAGACTGTCATGCGGCTCTTCAGCAGAGCCGCGATTGCGGTAGTTACAAATAAATACTTCATTTGAACCATCTACAACGTGTGCCTGGTTTGTAAGCACATGGGGAGGGAAGGGGGAACTTTGCAGACTGATATCTCCCAAACCATAAAGGTTTGGGAGATCACAAACTGCACAATTAATTTATTTTTTTAAATATCTACAGAACTAAATATATTGAATTTTAAGTATTACTATCACTTTAACAACCACCTGATTTGGCACGTGGGCAGCTGTTAAGGACCATGGAGATTTTTTTTTTTCTCATTGAATTCTGGGATGGCAGAGTGGCATGAGGCTACGCTGGCATCCCAGAATTCTATAACGTGCCAGGACCATCAACGGCCCTTAAGTACCAGGACCGGCATGATGGTCCTGGCATGTCATGGGTCCTTAAGAGGTTAAATTGTGTAATTCCTTGCCCAAAGATGTGGTAATGACAAATACAATGGATACATTTAAGAAACTATTATATGCATTTCTCAGGGCTTAAAATTTGAAGTCCTTTGCTACTAGCCAGATCTGAAAAGTTACTCTCCACTGCAAGTCATAACATACCCACCAGGGCTGAATTTCTACTCGCCAGGACTAAATTTTCACTCGCCATTGGCTAGTGGCGAGTGGAAATTTTGAGCCCTGGATTTCTCATAGTAGAGAACATACAAGGTTATACTGCGTATTAGATAAAACAGGCTAATATCCATTTTATAGTAAGGAAGGCTTATATAATTCTCATTTTCTGGGTTACATTATGGCAAAGGTTGAACATGATGGATGTGTGTCTTTTTTCTTAATTTACCTTGTAACTATGCACTTTAGACTTCCTTCCCCCATGCAGTCTCTACTACTCCTCCCGAGCTACCTTTCCTCAAAATGTTTTACGTTTGCATTTCCCCACTTCCCATCTCACCACTTTCTTAGTTTATTGCTTCTACTCCATCCTCTTTGAGGAGCATCATTATAAACTTACAACCTTCGATGTACAGCCTCTCTATAGCACCTTCTCACATTTCTTACAGGAGTTTAGGCTGCAGGTGGGTATGACATCACAGCAGCCAACAGGGATCTGCTGCCTATGTAGCTCACCATACCAGTTCTGGAGAAGAGAAGCCCAGAGGCTGTACACTGAGTTCTGTAAATGTATAACACTGCTTTTTTTAGAATTAGGAACAGAAGCATTTAACAAATTAAATAAAGTTAGCTGCCCTTTAAACTCCTAATTCACCCTTCATCTTCCTCCACTATATATCCCACCACCTAAGCCATCTGGGCAGATAACTGTCATTTTTTAGAAAAGTCAAGGCTGAATTCCATTGCTGTTGACTTTGTCTTTATCCCTGTTCTAACCTACACATTTCCCAGTAGACTTCAAGAATAGTTTTAAGATAAAACCAGTGATTACATTTATCACCTTCTGTGGAATCCAGACCTCAGAAAGCTTACAGAGATGATGATTCCACTGCTGGTAGAAGCATTATTACAAATACATGTTAAAGATTTATGTGACATAATGCTGTACATCGTATTCCTTTGTGATGCCTTAGACACATCTCTGACAGACAAAGGCTTAGTGTCAGAGTAACCAACTTATATACATTCAAAGTCCATAACTGGGCAATATCGATAATGGACAGCCTTGATGAATAGTGGCCAGCTACCACTGGTTAGAGTAGGAAATACAGCATACACTCACTTCATTCACATTTTAAATGTGCAATGGGGTCAACTAGTTTTTATCCATGATTGGTCCAATGTGAGGCCAGACATTTAAAGGAAAACCAACATCTGTTTACCCCTAATTGCCTTAATATGACTAGAATATCCAAGAGTCCTTGTGAATTTTGCCAATGTGCCTTTGCTCAATAGATAACATATTCAATATGTCCTGGGTAACATATCCATGGAGGCAGACATGACAGTTGCTAGCAGGACCCCAGACTCTGCTCACTGCACATAGTTATCTTAAGTATGCTCATGCAATTTGCCTCTTTTACATTACAAACGACCTTCAATGGTCATGTCCAAGGACATTACATCCAGAACTGACTTAAGATGTTATCTCTTGAACAAAGGCAAAGAGGCATAACTCATAAGGGTCATTATGATTTTCTTACCAAAATAAGGCAAGTAGGGTTATTATTAGGAGGTGTTGGTTCTCCTTTAAGTTCTGTTATAAATATACGGAACATTCTGTGTTGTTTATAGTATTACCTTGATCTACTCATGGCCCTGTTTCTGTAGAGTATAGCAGTTTTGACCAGGGAATATTGCAGGCATTGATATTGGCACTATGAATAATGGCTGTATTTTAATTTTGGTCATGCCACATATATATGTTTTTGCCTTATCAGTACAAGGGACTTTCAGAAGAGAACACACTAACCCTTGATATTCAGTGGACACTTGAGGTGAGCTAAGAGGCCTAATTAATTTCTCAGGCCAGTTTTATGAAACCTTTAAAGAAGTAGGAGATGTTTTTGTTAAAAATTATTACAGTCCAATGTTTTTCTTTAACCCATTGAATACCAGAGGGGTACGTAACCAATTGTGAAGCAATGCATTGCATACCACTGTGAAACTCAGTGGCTTAAATCAAACTGTTAAGAACAGTGTCAGCTGGCATAGAAAATACATTTTTTATAGTGCACTGTATGGGAATGCTTCATTCATAGACTACAGATCTCTAAAGTAAGTGGTAGGAACAGTAACTCCTGGTGCCCACAATAGAACATTCCAGTAATGCAGTTTAATGAAAAATAAAATAATGTTTATGATGTAATATGATTTGCATGAAAACAAATCTTCTGGCAATGGGAGTAACCTTGATTTACCAAATAGGGAAAGTCATATAATACACAAACACACATTATAAAACAAGCTGGGTCTATAAAATGAACAAGCTTTGGTTATAACCATTTTATCCCAATTTATTACAAGGTTTTTTGTGCTTGTGGATAAGGGGATTTTCTGTAATAGGATGGGTCTGAATGTGGTGTGATGCAATGAGTGGGGAGGCAGAGGAGTGGCTATATGTAGGATTAGGTACACAAAGAATGCCTGGTCTAGGGGAGCCTAAGATGAAAATCCAACTCTACCAATATTTGTAAGGCTGGTATTTAGAGCTCTCTCTGAGTTAAAATCAGATGGGTTGCCATGGTCATCTCGCAGCCAATTGTCTAACTGGTGGAAAGGCTGATGTCAGAGAAGGAGGAACCAGGGTGGATTTTAAAAATGAAATTACTCCAAAATTAGTGACATCATTCATACTCTATAATAATTTATAGTGCAATGCATTAAAGAAAATGCATCACTATCACTTTAAAATTCATAGTCAGAGCATATTTACCTTGTCTTGGCCCCACCATTTTTTAAAAGGTGACTAATATATTGCATTTACATACCAACCCTATTTTGCATTTTGGACACATGATTTTCATTGTACTAATGAAACTTCTGTAAATAGAATTGATGCCAGTAACTTAACTGCCAAGTTGTTCTGTCAACCGTCTGGTGACTGAGAAATACTGAGCAGCTTAAGATGAGAAGAAAAATAACATTCTGCATAAAATCGATGTATTTCACATCATTTCTGCTGTTCAGACTAGTCACTGAAATAACCCTTCAAGCACCAAAGTTGTGTAAAACATAATCCAGATCATTGCAGTTCACGTGACTCTGGGAGGAGAATAATAAAAGATTAAGAATAGGGATGAGCGAGCACCCCGATGCTCGGGTGCTCGGGTGCTCTGACCGAGCACCCCCTGATGCTCGAGTGCTCGGCCGAGCACCCGAGCCCCATTCAAATGAATGGGAGCACTCGAGCATTAAACCAGGCACCCCCTGCTCTGATGAGCGGAGGGTGCCTGGTCAATGTCCCCCTTCATCTCCGCTATGCCCCTCTTCCACAATGTCCCCCTTCATCTCCTATGCCATAGCGGAGATGAAGGGAGACATTGTGGAAGAGGGGCATAGCGGAGATGAAGGGGGACATTGTGGAAGAGGGGCATAGAGTCTATGCCCCTCTTCCACAATGTCCCCCTTCATCTCCGCTATGCCCCTCTTCCACAATGTCCCCCTTCATCTCCTCTATGGCATAGGAGATGAAGGGGGACATTGTGGAAGAGGGGCATAGCGGAGATGAAGGGGCACATTGTGGAAGACGGGCATAGCGGAGATGAAGGGGGACATTGTGGAAGAGGGGCATAGAGTCTATGCCCCTCTTCCACAATGTCCCCCTTCATCTCCGCAATGCCCCCTTCATCTCCACAATGCCCCCGTACCTCCATTCCCTGGTGGTCCAGCGGAGCGTCTTCGGATCTGTGCCTCTTCCGGCACAGATCCTCTTCACCCGAACATGTCGGGCGAGCACATGGCGGTACTCGTACGAGTACCGCCATGTGCCGAGCAGAGCGATGCTCGAGCCGATCCGAGCATCGGCCGAGCACGCTCGCTCAACACTAATTAAGAAGGCTTTGCCTCCCCAAAAGAAACACCCTCATCAACAAATATTATGGTGTGAGCCTTCCAATATAAACATATTATCATTATTACCCTTCCCAAACTGTATAGCCGCCTTATTCCTGTGAATCTGGGTCACAAGAGGGTTAATTTCACCTCAGCTGTTAATCCTGTGGTTCCTAAATCATCTCAGCTATCAACCCCTTGGACGCTAGATGTCCCCCAACACATTGATTTGCAATGTGTTAGAGGAATTTCTAGTTCCCAATGGATATAAAGGAAAATAATGTTAAAGGGATAGTAATTTTTCTCAAAAACAGCAGCTCCAATTAATCTTCATAGTATTTGAGCCATAGAGAGGGTTATTTCAATGCTGTCAGAGTTGTAGTTCAAGAGTAATTAAATGATAAAGTATCCTCCTCCCGCCCCTTTTACCTAGTGTAACACTGCTCATCTCAGATGTGGAATCTGGTTGCTTGACCAGACAGATAACAGCAAGGGACAATCTACTTACTGTGAGAACAATGAAAACCCTGCCCCCCTTGACAGGTTTTTCAGCTTTTTTCCCTTATCTTAATTGAAGATTGCCCCTCTCTGCAATATACCTGGGCATGAGGGATGGGGTAAAATTTTCAACTCAAACTGAAATTGGCGAATAATTGCATTTTCCGCTTGGCAAAAAATTTCCAGTGAAAAGTGCAGTTTTTTCACTTTTTCCGCCTTTTCCACCCATTGAAATCAATGGGAAGAAAAATATTTCTACACCACACGAAAGTTTTCTACAGCCATATAAAAGGCTGTCAGGCTCTCACAGAAACCATTCTGTGTTTGTGAGAGGAAAGAGCAGCATGTTTTTTAGCTAGAGGAGATAGGCAAATAAAAGGGAATTGAAGCTTAGTTCAGGGAGTCATTTAGGTAGGACTTTTGTTCTCTGTAGTAGGGGAGTCTAGGGGCACTCTAGGGGATAAGAAGGGAGGAAGGAGGTTGTCCCCCAAATACTCCAAAATTCCATGTGACTGACAGGCAAGACACAGGCAACCTATTTGTTTGCTGATCTTGCTGTTATTGTCCCTGTGCTGGGTGGGGAAGTCTGGGGAAAGACATTGTTGATTTTTGTTTTCAGTTATAATTTTTTTTGGAAAGACTGTGATAAGACAACAGGGTGGACAACTTAAAAAGAGTAAATTAAATAAAATAAATAAAACAAAAAAGAATAAAAAAACGAAATATCTTAGTTGACAGTGAGAGACAGCTGACTGGGCTTAGGCAAGGCATCATACAGATCTATCAGTTGTGTTGTGCACTGTACAGTAAAGAAACACAGTGTAGTTGCAGAATGTCCAGCAAACGCACAATGGGAAGGGGGAGGGGTGGAGCAGTGTAGGGACGTGACAGTAAAGTAGTAGTCCAAAAGCCTACTGCAGCAATGGTTGTTGCAGCGTGTGCAATCAATGATGATGGTTCTTTTACTCCAAGGGAGGATGCAGTTTGTCAAGGTCCCAGCAAAACTAAGTCCAGCACTACCAGTGCCAGCAGAAATATAGAACCACATAAGAAGAACACTGAAGATGATAACAATTCACATTCAAGTGTTGATGATGCTGGCAACAGCATAATAGAGAAAGGTGTAGCAGCTGAACCATCAGCTCCAAAACCTTAGAAGAATATAAGGGTAGTAGTGGGCAAGAACTGTTAGGTGATGCTGATGCTGCTGAGGATGACCTAATGATGACTGATGATGATGCAGATCTAGAATATATCCCTCAAGCATTCTTTTCTTGTTCGGATACAGATGAAGTTGAGAGTGAGGATGATGACAGGGCTATAAGGTTAGCAGAAAGTCAAAGGCTGTAACTTCTGCCACTTTTAAGGAGCACTGTGCCTGTCTATAAACTGTTTGAGAAAGCCATTGGAAAGTCTGACCCTGGACAAGTACAGATGTTAAAAAGTACACAGTCATTCTCTCAGTCATCCTCAGCATTATTGCCTCTTCAATGTCCAAGTCCCACTCAGCCACACACACCTGTTTTGAGTACCCAGCAACACAGATTGTGTTAGATATGATGAGTACCTCTGGTGCTGCTGCTATAAGTGATGCACCTTTGACACCTAGTAGTAGTGGCAGTAGAATTACATCAACATCCAGCTCCAGTAGTTGTAGTAGTAGTAGAAACCACACATGACAGACAAATCGAAGACAAATATATTAACAGCAGCACAGATGAGGAGGTGGAGGACGGATGTGAACAAGGGTTGCCACCATCTGCCCCACCTGGGACCACTGCTAAGACCGATAAGTAATATGTGTCAATAATCTGAGAAAGAGGATAGAGTATGACAATGGTAAAAATACATACACAAATCACACCATGCCAGTCCCCCATCACCACCACTACAATACATATCTGCCACATTGTAGGTTGTACTTTATTTTTTTTATTACTTGATATCATCCTGAATATGCGCCAGTGTCACTTAAGCAAGAAAGTGTTGTGGGAAAAGGACAAATACATTTTGTATGCTAACACATTTTTCAAGCCATATTTTGCTGTAGGACTCACAACTTTGACTTTCAGCCACTTATTTCTAAACTTCAGCCCTCAGAAGAAGTAATATTACAGTGGTAAATGTAGTACCTATAGGAAATATAGGTGAAAAATGTGTTAAAATAGGCAGAAAATGTGTTAACATAGGCGGAAAATTTGTTAAAATAGGAGAAAAGGAGGACATTTTTGCATAGGCGGAAAGGCAAAATTTTTTGCGGGAAAAGCGAAAAATTGGCACGTTTTCACGAAATTTTTCACAGGAAATTTTTCACACTTTTCACCCACCCTTCTGGGCACCTCCCTGCTGCTCTGAGGTGAGCAGTGTTATATCAGTAAAAGGGGTGGGAGGGGGATACTTTGTCATTCAATTACTCTTGAACTACAACTCTGACATTATTGAAATAACACTCTCCGTGACCCAAATACTATGAAGATTAATTGGAGCTGCTTTTATTTTGAAAAATTACTATCCCTTTAAGTAATAACATAAATGTAGTAAAAAAAAAAAAAAAAAGAGCACCAACAACCAAATAGCTGGTACTACTTAAATATTTGCCCTAATAATTAAATTATATGTGAGTAATTGGAAACCACTAGTACTCATATAAACAGTAAAAAATCAAAATGACTTAACCCTTTGAATGCCAGAGAAGTATCCAATGCATTGCAATAAGTTGAATACTTCTCTGGCACTCCGAGAGTTAAAAATTGACAGTTAAACGCTTATTCCCACATGTTTCCAGTGCTGATACCAGTCAAGTGCCTATGCTTGTGTATCATACGGTTATCCATTTTGAGCACAAATGTAACAACATTTAACCCTTTGAGTGTCAGAGTGGTACAGAATGCATTGCAAAGCAATGCATTCCGTACCACTCTGGCACTCAAACTGTTAAGGTTATGAGCTGTTATGTACATGAATAGCAAACATACTAAAACACATTGTTACACTTACATGTGTATATAGTTTATTGGGCATTTGTGCTCTGTTGTCTGCTGTTAGTTGTTTCAGTTTGCAAGCTGTTAAATACTTGTGACCCTTATGAGTCATTCAGGCCTGTTGAAGTGCATTGTTTGTTGTGAGGAGATGATAAATAAAGTCAAACGTCAATTAAAAATACTGCCAATACAAGGCAAAAATAAACCATTATAACTGACTTCTAGACAAAAAGCCTCTACATAGTTAATTGACATCTAGATGAAAGGCATCTACATAGTTAATTATTTCTGTTAAATAAAATAACAGCCACTTACTCATTTACTTAATTCCCTTTTAATTCTCCTTTAAAACTAGCTCAGATTCAAATACCTATTACAAAATGCCAAGATAAAATCTGTTAATCACAAAATGTTTCATATGTTCATGCTTGTCTTGAATTTTGGAGATTTATACCGCTGGGGCTGGTATTATTAATTTATTCCACATGTTGAGTTTTGCTTTATTTTTATTTTTCCAGCTTCCAAATGTTAAATGTAGGAATATTTGTCTTCATTCTTTTCTATTCAAAGCCACCATAAAGCACATGCAGTTTTCATCAAGTGGTTAAAGACAGACAGATAGGCCTAACTGATGGAAAAACTACTGGAGAGGGGAAACAGCCATAACTGAACATCTTGGGAGAGAGAGAGAGAGCAGGGCCGGTGCCACCTATAGGAGAGTTAGGCGCCAGCCTAGGGCGCACATTCTCTGGGGGTGCATCGGGGCCAACCCCACCACCCCTGCTCATCGCTTATTGCCCAAGTCAGTGGCATAGTGTCGGGGAGAGCCCAGAAAATATTAGCCTGCCCGTCTAAAAAAAAAAAAAGTATGTTTCGATGCCCTCCCTTGGCTAGTTATTTTTTT
Organism: Rhinophrynus dorsalis; assembly: GCA_037306005.1. Classification (NCBI taxonomy): domain Eukaryota; kingdom Metazoa; phylum Chordata; class Amphibia; order Anura; family Rhinophrynidae; genus Rhinophrynus; species Rhinophrynus dorsalis. Next base: position 76,120,084 of record CM074724.1, read on the forward strand.
AATGTAGCACAGCAATGCCCGTTTCTCTCTCCCCCTCCGCTCCTTCAATCCTGGACAAGGACTGAAGAACAGAGGGGGAGAGAGAAACGGGCATCGCTGTGCTACATTAAAAAAATAGCCAGCCAAGTGAGGGCACTGAAACGGAAAGAGAGGAAAAGAAATGAATGTGCACCGGGAAGAGTAAGTGGAAGGGGGGTCAAGAGGGGATAAAGAATCAGATGGGGGGGGGGAGAGAGTCAAAGGGGGGATCAACAGTCAAGAGGGGAAAACAGTCAGGCGGGGGAGAGAGTCAAAGGGGGGATCAACAGTCAAGAGGGGGAGCGAGAGAGTCAAAGGGGGGATCAACAGTCAAGAGGGGGAGAGTCTCATATAGAGAACATACACTCTGTCGCACTGATACTCATATAGAGAAGCACACACACATACTTACACAGTGATATCCTTACAGAGACTCACACATACTGACACATTTATATACATATAGGGAACACACACTGACACACTTACATACATACAGGGAACACATACTGACACACGCACACATACACATATAGAGAACACACACAAAAACTGACACTTAAACACATACAGGGCGGGGTATAAAGGGGTAGGACACAAGGGGCGGCAAAATTAGGTTTTGCCTAGGGTGGCAAAATTCCTTGCACCGGCCCTGAGAGAGAGAGAGAGAGAGAATGAGAGAGAGAGTGAAGGAAACAAAAGCAGACAAAAGGCAGAAAAAGAAAAAAACTTGAGGTTTGTAAGAGGGAAAAAAAGTACATTGGTTAATTGAAAGCAGAGATTTAACTATTCCAACTATCTCAGATGTGGACTGCTGCTAATAAGCTGATTAGTCCAGACTATAACAAAAGAACAAGAGTCTGACATAATTTATTAAATACTAGTTGCTTGATTTAAAACACTTCATTTTTATAACCACTGAAATAACGGATAGAATGGCAGGGGAATCCTATAGGTATGACCTGAGGAGAGGGCTGGGAACCTCAGCTATAGAAAGTAGATCTTGGCGCAGAAAAGATGTGTTACTATAAAACAGGAGTGGATGTTTGCTAAAGGGGAAATGGAGTTGCTCTGGTCAATTCAGAATGTGGATGTGGACAATACAGCTAAATGGACACAAATCTTGGAGCCAGGGGTAGTCAACCCAGGGCTCTACATCTGTTGCTGAGCTACAACTCCCATGATATGCTGGCGGCTAACATCTCCTGGTAGTCTAATGGTAGCTGTTTCAGTCTGATAAAGATATTTGATACCATTCAGGTTTACTAAAGCCAGGCCTGAAGCAAACTATGACTTTGGTATTCCTCGTACCCTCATTTCCACTGTCACCCCCTAGATGTCCCTTCAATTAGTCTCCTCCACTGACCCTCCCCCCAGTATCTTTCCAATGGCAGCATGGGGTCAAATAGAAATTCACATTCATTCAAATGACAATTTACATCCATTGAATGCTAAAGAGTTCTCCATTGCATTGCAACACAATTGACCTCTCCAGCTTTAAAGTGGTTAAAATACCAATATAGATATTAGAACGGGAAATGTGCAGTTGTTTTGCTCTACAATTGTTTCGTTCTTCTTTTTTTTTTTTTTCATAAGGACCTCAGTGGGGGGGGGGAGAGAAGGAGAGAGACTGTGTTTGTATTTGAGGATGGGGGAATCAGACTCAGAATCGGAATCAAGAGATGAAATTAAAGCCCTTCCTATCCCGTCCTTCCCTCACCATCATACACAGAAATATGTATTTCTTCTAGAGCTACATCTGCTGGCCAGTTCAGTAGTGTTCAGTTCCAGTGTGAGTAAGGAGCGCTTCAGTCCCTTGTGTGCAGGAAGTCCTAAATGCCCTGCTTCCCATATTTCCTCATTAGCCGTGGGATGTTCCACATAATCCTGTATTTGCTGTATTAACATATCCTTATATATCCTTCATTCCTGGATGCTAAAGATGTCACCAATGCTTTGCTTTGCAATGTGTAACCTGATTGATAACATCCAATCAGGAGGGAGATATCAAGATTTTTTAATATAAGCAAATCCAACAGCTCCTTCTGAGCTTCCTCTGCAGCTCGACTATCCAGGTGACTGCCTTGGTCACCTGTATAGATACACTTGCTCTGAGTGAAGCCCACTGTATTGTTGTGAGGAGATGTGATAGAGGAATACGTCAATAGAAATCGTTATAAACAGGAAATTGTAGTAGAAAAGACATCTACCTAGGTATTTCCATGCATCACTTATTCTCCATAGAAACGTTACTTTTAAAAACACATTAATACTGTCTATTTGATTATTTTATATGACTTCTTGTGTACTGGTGTGAATAATGACTGATCTGCACAAGCATAGCTCTAAGTCTGTGTAGCAAGGTTTTCTATTGGTGCTGCTCTACATGGTACCATGAACGACTAGGAATAAACTGTGGTTTGACTGCTTCATTGAAAGGATTCCAGGAATATTTCATAAAAGTTGGCAAATATTACATATTAATTTGGCAATGCATAAAAAATAAAAATGACAGCTCTTTATCCAATCAATAATGTTAGTACACAACTGATCAATACAGAAAAATACATAGATTTAGCCATTTGCCACTTGATGAATCTACCCAAAGTCTTGTTTTTACTAAGGCAGATGTGATCAATCTTTGGACCACCACTGCCTGGGTATGATAATTCTCGTCATCTCCAACTAACTACATATGGTAGGGGATGATGTAAGTTGTAGTCCTCAGCAGCTGGAAGTCCAAAGCAAGAGACCTTTGCACCAAGAAGGGAAAATAAAATGTGAGGGATAACATTTTCAGTCATTCATATTTATTTATTTTTGAATGTTGCCTTGACAATTTTACTAGATGGAAGATACCTGAGAGTAGCACAGTGTGAATAATAGAGTTACACATTAAAAACAGTCTTCTCATATAATTCCATACTGAAAGTCCTCTCATGAATGAATGTTCATGCCATTCCAGTAAAGTGAACAGACTTCCCCTTTAAGGCTGGATGCTTATGAAAACCACACAATGTAGGGTTGTACTGGTTTGCTGAGCGGTCAGGAAGGATAACAATTCAAAAAGGTTTCCTGAATTAAAAGGCAAATCAGTGATTTCTACTCCGCTGTTTTGACTGAGTACAAGACATGCGCCCTCTCCCTATACACAGGATAGTATTGTGTAAAATGGAAACATATATATGGCAGGGTTTTACCCTCTTAGTAAAACAAGGGTACTCCCTCTGCTGAAAAATGTTTTATTCTAATGTTACTGTAGCTCACACTTGGAATTTTTTTGGGGATCCAGTACCTCTAAGGCCATTTTATGATGGTGCTGTTGCTACATCAGTGTTTGAACACCTATTATCACTGACAATAACCTTCCATAGGTTGCTGTAGAAACAGCCCCACTGTAAAAGTTCACACTGTGGAGGTACTGTACCCATAAAAATGCAATTCTGATCTGTAATAACTTTTGAATAAAACATCTCTCTGCAGTGGGAGCACCTTTGTTTTACTCAGCAGGATAAACCATGTAATATATATTTTATACCATATGATCCCTTTAAAGGAGAATTCTGGTTACCATACTTTATAACAAAACCATTTTTTTAGGAAATTAATTATTTCTGCTCTGCCATTATTTGTTGTAAATTTGGGTATCACACCTCATCTTACTCCCCGTCCATACATTTAACATTTCACAGCAACAAGCCTGCAATTCTTGAGCTAAAGTGCACCGGAACTTAACTGTAGTTGATAGTGTGTGGTACAAAGGTCTTCCCCACATTTATTGGCTGTCAAAATCATCTCAGTTTCATCTTCTAAACATGCCGCTAGCTCAGCCTGTAGAGTGCTGATTTGTTAGAGAGAGAATTCTATGAGATATAGGCCTCCCTTATACTTCAATTAGTCATGTGAAAAAGGGGACATGGCTTGTGTCTTAACAAATTAACAAGGAAGTGCTGCCTAACATCAATCTGACATGTCCGCACTGTTCTAAAAGACTATGAAGGATAACCTTGTTCAGAAGCCTTTCCATTAACAGGAATTGGTCCCTGTGCATAAAGAAAACTGTTATTTTTATAAGAAACCCTTCTAGTCCTGGTATACATTAACAGACTTCCACGGTTTTCTTTTTTTTTTATTTGCTTTCTTGACCAGAACAAGTTCAGTATACACCCAGAGATAGCTTCTTTAGTTCATTTTGCACATAGTGTACAATAGGGGAAGACAATATTTGACCACAAGCTGTTATAGACTACGACTTCCTTAAATGTTATTGTGCAGTTGGTTGGTGATAATGGGAGTTGTAATGGGACTCCAATATTCGGAAGTCCAAAGACTGACTACTCCTGCTATTCAAGGTGGGCATTGTCCCCAAGCTAAAGGAGGGAAACTACCCAGAGCAATAAGTGGATCATTTGTAATGATTTTTTTTTCCTCTTCCTTTACATGCCAACCTTATACTCACTAACTTCATTTCCCCCTATCATGTATTCATATAATTAATTCTATATGTTTGTATTATACTTTGTGTATGTAAATGTCATGTTATTCCAGCTTGATTTTTAACCATACCTGAAGAACAGCCCTTAATGTCCTGAAATATTGCATTTTATATCCTCAGTTAGCCATTAAAGGGTATCACTTTGATATCAGGCTTGTGAGTTTTAATGCAAGTACTTTGATTTCTATCTATAGTTTTCTTAAAATATATTTTCTAATATTAAAATATTTAACCCTCACATTCTTCTAAACAGAGATGCATAGTAGGGGAGACAACCATGGACGACTTTGAGTTCAAACTTTATGACATACTGATGCATTTCATGACCTCTCATAAGATCTTGAAATGAGTCAGGAACCAGGAGATTCAATCCCTTCAACGCCAGTCTTGTTTCATGTGTTGTGAAATGTGATTAAAAAAAACGTGTTTCCTAAAGAATATAATTTTTTTAAATATTTTACAGTAGCCCACTTCTTGGTATTTTACTTTTTTCTAAGCTATAAAAAAGGTTAGTGACAATGTTGGTGAAAAAGGAAGATTCATAGCTATCAGTTTGTTTGATTTGTATTGTATATATTTTTGATTCCAAGGAAGCCTATGGGCATTAAAAGGCGAATATCATTGGATTTATGTCCTATCGGCAGATTTGCTCCCCTGCAAGAAGACCTGCCAATTAAAGGGATAGTAATGTTTCATAATAAAAACAGCTCTAATTAATCATCATAGTATTTGGACTTTGGAGAGTGTTATTTCAATTCTGTCAGAGTTGTAGTTCCAGAGTAATTCAATGACAAAGTGTCCCCCTCTCTCCCCTTTTACTGATGTCACACTGTTCAGCTTGAGCAGAAGGGAGGTGCCCTAGTAGACTGCAGAGAGGGACAATCTTCAATTAAGATAAGGGAAAAACCTGAAAAGCTTGTCAAGGGGGGCAGGGATTTCATTGTTTTCATAGGAATAAGATTGTCCCCTTCTGTTATCTGTCCAGTCTATGGACTGCATTCCACATCTGAGAAGAGATTGTTTACAGTAGGTAAAAGGGGCGGGAGGGGGAAACTTTGCTTGTGAATATCTCATAAACCATAAATGTTTGAGAGATAAGACTTATATCATTCTTCATGTTTTTTAATGCCTACAAAATAAAATAAAGTTAAAACCAAATATTACTATCCCTTTAAGCCAGGGCTGCACTGTGATTCCTGGCACACCAACAGGTGTTTGAGATGAGACCCTCCTGATTCTCCCCTGTTGGATCTATGCTGCATCACTCAATGCAGTTTCCTGTGCTTGTGAGGGAGCTACCTAGTGATCAACTTTATCAGGCTTAAAAGCCAGGCACAGAGGATCTATGGGGAATGTGCAGAAAAGTGTGGCTGTGAGTCTCAGACTTCTGGTTTGCATTTCTGGGCATCATTTTTCTAAGCCCTAATAAAGCTATTAGGAGCACTTTCAATGCTGCACAGAGCAGCGCTAGGGTTTCATTTTAATAATTTTGCTTCCATTGGAGAAGACTTAGTAAACCATGATAAATGCTCTTTAAGTTCTAAAGAAAATCAAAGTAATTCTGGGGCAAACCAGCTGTACAAGAGGGGACAAATACAATTCCAACTGATTTAAACCATTAAATGCTGGAAAAATCTCTAATGCAATGTTTCTCAATCTGTGGAGACCTCTCTAGCATTCAATGGGTTAAATTCTTCAGTTGAACTATGGAAACTTGTTTTTTGTTTGGATTTTTAATTTAACCTCTATTGAGCAGTTGGTTTGTTGGAATGTATTGGCCCTATGAGTACATTGCAGACTCTCTGGTAGTGAGGAGATAAGACCACTGGTTTCTATAGATGTCTCCAGAGCATTGAGAAGCAATTCATTGGAGTCCTGTTTCTGGCATCCAAGAGGTTAATAGCTTCTGGTGTTTCAAGTCAGTGGTATGTTTTAGAGAGTTTGCTTAATGATCTCAATGAGTTGAGTGGTATGTTTCATATACTTCAAAGAATGTTGTAAAAATGAGTTATCTATATGAAGCCCGATATGCTTGTCGTTTTTAACTTTGAAGTGCTTTGTGGTTGACCATTGGCAGTGGTATGTTTTATTTTTTCATTCCTCTCAATCAGTTCAATACTGAACAACTTGTCATTGTACTTCATTACAAAGAATTCCATGTTCTAATAATAGGAGTCTAGTCAAATAACTTTGCCCTTGAAAAAATAATCTCAATCAAAACTTTCTAAAATTCCAGTACTTTATCATGAGGCCAGCTATGCAGGATGATGTATAAGCTATTTTCTACAACTGACTAGTTTGTGAATATTTCCTTAGAATACAGTCATTGGGGTTCAACCACTGATGGCTTAATGCATGGATGGGCAGCTGGTGCTCCCCCTGCTGTTATGATCCAATGGCTTGCTGGGGATGATGCAACTTGTAGTTCTCAATAGCCAGAGTCTAAGGCTGCTCACATCTGTATAAATTAACTGGCTTATTGAGTATCAGTGCAGAGCCCAGGGCTGTAGGGGGGGGCTCCATGTACACATGTGCAGACAAAGGCAACAAAAATGGGGGTAGCTTTGAGATTGTCTAGGGCCGAAGGGACGTTTAATCCAATACAAAGTTCAGTTAACCATATGTTGAATAACCTATTCTAGTGCTATCTAACATCTTTAGAATTATGGATCATTGCATTACTATATAGGAGATGAGAGGTGGCAGATAGACTTTATTAACACCAGTTGGATAACCATGATCTAAACAAGTAAAAAAACCCTGAAAACATAGTTATTATTATTAGAATTTATTTATAAAGCATCAGAAGTTTTCACAGTGTTGTACCATGAGATATATCACCATGTATCCAACATAAAATGAGAGAGTATTAAGATTGCATATCATATAGATACTAAATAACAATTCCAGCAAGGCTGACATAACAAGTTAGCGTCAAGTATCTCCCTATGGCATCCAAAACTGAGAAAGGATCATGAAGAGTTAAGAAACATGAATAGCCTCTCTGACATTATTATGACGCTATGAGTAACCATTTCTAGAAGGAGCTATACATGTTCTGGTATGTCCTGAAATGCTATGTGATGGCTGTACCTAAAAGTACACCTAAGGGATTCACAAATGTATTGACTCTGATTACCTTTGCAGAAAGGTCTGATCAGCCAGTCAGCCTTATGTGCACATCCTGTTAACCCTTGATAACTAAACACCAGTTTAAGTTATGGCTGCATCTAAAAATACATCCAAGTGATTCACGAGTGAGCGAGACATAACGCTATTCAACACAGACATGATTGGCCATTTATCAAATTGTCTCAAACTGTGAATAAACTCAAACAAATCATAAAAATACAGTAAGACTCTCTGCATAGGCAAATGCAAGTGACTAATTATTTTAAACAAGTAGAGAGCCTCTCAATATAAAGCATATTGATGCTGACTACTTTGTTTGAATAGCCTAACTAAATCCATACGTAAGTCCTGATACAGATATACTTTCACTTCACAGCATACGTGAAAGCGTTTGTAGATCTTGTGCATGGCTCTGGGAGATGGCATAGAACAATATACAGTGCAACACTGAGCACAAGATTTCATTATTTGAAAAATAGCAACCTGATCGATCCATTAGTTGTTCTAATCTAATGCTGGAGCACGATAGGAAACAAAAGCATCAGGTTACAACCATTATCTTATGACAATACTAGTAAGCAGCACTGTGGTGAAAATTTAAATAATGCTACAGAATAACGGCTGTATTTAGTAGCCATGCAAATATGTGGTCTAACCATGCTCCAAGTAGAAGAGTACCGTCATCATCGTAAATAAGGTGATCTGACATAATCATAATCCTCCCCACCAAATACCATTTTGTTGAGGAATAAGCTCAAACCCACTCCCATCAATGAATGCAACAAAACATTCTTCTGTGATATCTGTTTATTGATTGTTTGTCTGTCCTCCATATGCTTTGTCTTTTCATTGTTTTAATAGTACTCAATAAACTCCAACTGTTTTCTAAATTTAACTCTAATGAGTGCCATAATGCAGGTAGTTCATGTTGAAGTTTTCTTTTTCTTCAAACTCTCTTTTTTCCAGTATATATTATTCCTGCAGCACATTACTGAGAAATAGTAATAACTCAGTAAGGGTTTTTTTGTTAGTGCACAAACCATTCTCCTTATTACATGAGACATCAAATAGGCATAAAATATGAGTCAAAAATGTTTGAGGGCCCTACTGTTGTGAGCTTAGAATCTAGATGACGTAGTTATGGCTAGAGTGTATTGAGATATATAGATTGTATCACCCACAATTACAGTAGTTTCATGAGTATATGACTCATTTTTGTACAAAAATATTTCCTGATGTTTCCCTGCATCTTAAAGTCCACACTAATCAATTTCTTTTATCCCTACCTATCACCTTTAAAATATTGGACTATATTATAGACCAGGGCATCTTAAGATCTACAAAATTGTAGTATTAGAAATTGATAATTACTATTCTGCAAAGTTTTCCGAAAGGTGATCATTTGGTAGCAAGACCACAATAAGTGTTTTCTGCTTGTTCAGCATTTTGAGGTTCATCGGAGCACTGAAAACTTTGTATAGCTCTGTTATAGCTTACCATGGTTTCAGAGTCATCTAGAGGACAGAGGCTTGAAGCATGCAGCAGGCCTCTGTTTTATGTGTTTGCTTCCTGTAGTCTCCTCCTACCTACTTCCTCCTACCAACTTCCTCCCTCTGAGCTGCTCCTCCTACCTACTTCCTGAGGAGGGGTTTAAAGGGCAGTCTGAGTCCTGACTCAGTTGCCCTTGAGTTTTTGTTCATAGCAGTTCTATTACCTTGGTCTCTGTGTATGACCTGGCTAGTCTTCCATCCAATCTGGTGCTGACCTGTGGCTCTGTCTGACTATTCTTTTGCTTATCCCTATAGTGGACATCCAACCTGGTACAGACCTGTGGCTCTGGATGACTACCTGAACTGTGTATGACATGGCTTGTCTGACTACCCCCTCTGGTGCTGACTTGTGGCTCTGTCTGACTACTCTTACGTTTGTTCCTTGTACCTAGAAGACAACCAACCTAGTGCGGAACTGGGGCTCTGGTAGATTAGCTCTGATACTGACTGCAGGCATGTCAGCTATATATTTCCCATTCTCACTCCAGGCCTAGTCTCCAGCAGATTGATCAGGCTCGGCAGCCTACTATTCCTGATAACAGTGCTCGCTGGCCTGTAACCATCTGCTTGTTCCTGCTGTGTATATTGTATATATTTTGCTTACCTTTCGGTTATCAACCATTTGCATTTAACTATACTGTACTGACTCTTGAACTTCTCTGGGAACCATGACAAGCTCCTTTAAAACAATGTAATACCTTGACACAATTTTATTTAAAAAAAATACATGTTCTGGCATGTCCTAAAATGCTAGTGTTGCATGTTATTGTAAGTGACTCCTCCAGATAGCAAGGCAACCAACTACACTAAAAGGGATGATGAAAAGGTCCACATCTTCCCTTATCCATCTCTTGCCTCACTGATGCAGAAGGAGCAAGCATTTCTTTTTTTTCTGTTCTAAAACCTCCTCACACCCTGCTTTAGTTTTGTTGTGAACAGGAGTCTGTTTGTGATACTGATAAATAAGTTATAAAAGTTATATAAAACAAAAACAGGCCGTGTCGAGGTTTGAGATAAAATGTGTGAGTTTGCTTACTTTGCATCAGTGATATAAATGGAAGAAATATATATATACTGCCTTGTTCCTTGCTCCCAGTGCAGTGTTTGCAATTGGATCCCTGGCTATCTAGGGAAGATAATTTCTGTGCCAGTATGCTGCTCAGTTTCATATCTTCTTGAAACATAACAAGTTCACTGAGATCACTGTTATCTGGCAATGGAAGCATTAACTGGAATGGCAGGAATTTGGGGTTTATGCTCAGTGGTATTGTGGATCAGACAGTGGGCTGGGCAGGCTATTGGCACCCCTGTTTCCTCTGCCTGATTCAGTCCAAGGAAAGCCTATCTATGGAAGATAATGGCTGTGCCAGTATGTTGCTCTGTTTCATGTCTCCTTGAATATATAACAAGGTCAATGAGATCACTGTTATCTGGCAATGGAGGCATTAACTGGAATGGAAGGAATGTGGGGTTGGTGCTCAGTGGCATTGTGGATCAGACATGAGACTGGGCAGCTATTGGAACACCTGTTTCTCCTGCCTGACCCAGTCCAAGGGAAGATGATATCTGGCCAATTCATCTTGGGCTTCTTGTACCTTGATTTGGGGTTATTTTAGAGTGTTTTTCATCATTGCAAAGAATACATTGATTGAAAAAAATGAAATAAAAGCAATTTGGCAATCCAGTTCTCTTCCTCAGTCAGAATGTAACTGTATAACTGGCCAGCTGAAGCTAAAAAAAGTCATTTGGCAAAAAATTCTAGTTATAATGGAATCCAGGAATACATAAATACTATATTCTTATATTTGATTTCCGGTCTCTCATCTTTCCATAAGATATATTTTTGAATAATAGTAAACTAAAGCTTCATCTAGGCATGCTTTTCTTTCCATTGCCACTTAAAAGTTAATTTACAATATGGATCTCGAGGTGTGATGTGTGAGAACCGTTGAGGCACACATTTTCCATGAACTCCTAGGGCTGTGGGAACTTTTACTCAAGAACTATAAAAGATGAAGCATATTGTGTAACCCAGTTCCCCACCATGATCACTGGCAATCTCAGTGGTTGTAATCCACTATATGTGTAATGTAAGTTTATGGAGAATGGTCCCAAAGTGCCCAGTAATAAAGGTTAATCCCAACAAGCTGCTTCCTGCTGCCATGTCCTCCTTACAATATACCCTGTGTCCCTTGTGTTAAAGGGATAGTAATACTTCATTTTAACTTTATTTTAGTGTGTAGGCAGTAAAAAAATATGAAGAATGATATAAGTCTTATCTCTCAAACCTTTATGGTTTAAGAGATATTCACAAGCAAAGTTTCCCCTCCCACCCCTTTTACCTAGTGTAAGCCATCTCTGGTTGTAAGACCAGACAGATAACAGAAGGGGACAATCTTCATACAATGAAAACAATGAAAGCCCTGCCCCCCTTGACAAGCTTTTCAGGTTTTTCCCTTATCTTAATTGAAGATTGTCCCTCTCTGCAGTTTACCTGGGCACCTCCCTTCTGCTCTCCCTGAAAAGTGTTATATCAGTAAAAGCGGCGGGAGGGGGACACTTTGTCATTGAATTTCTCTTGAACTACAACTCTGACAGAATTGAAATAACACTCTCCAAAGTCCAAATACTATGATGATTAATTAGAGCTGTTTTTATTATGAAACATTACTATCCCTTTAAAGTCTGTTATTGTTTTCTATGTTTCCATGTGTAAGCACCTCTGTGTTTTTATTTGTGTTTTGTGCATTCTGTGTACATAGGATTCTGATGCCTAAAACTATCAGTTAAAGTTAGGGCCTGGGCATGACAACAAAGGAATACTAATTGACCCCTGCAGTGAGAGAAATTCTCTTTCAAGGACTTTTTCCTGGATTGGAATGGAGGGCTCTGATTGGAGACTAAAGTATTGTCACTTATTGGTGCCCTGGGGTTTCCTCTGATTGGATAAGGGGTCAACCCTGTTCCAAGCCTTAATTTGAATATGTATAAAAGGATACCAGCTGTGAGTGTATAACATGCACTGTTCAGTGCAAATAAAGGCTGTTTTCCCTACTTAAAGGGATAGCAATGTTTCAAAATAAAAGCAGGTCCAATTAATCTTAATAGTATTTTGGCCATTGAGAATGTTATTTCAATACTGTCAGAGTTGCAGTTAAAGAGTAATTGAATGATAAAGTATCCCCCTCCTGCCCCTTTTACTGATGTAACACTGTTCTCCTTAGAGCAGCAAGACTGTCCAGATGGATCAGAGAGAGACAATCTTCAGTGAGCATATGAAAAATCCTGTCAAGGGGGTCAGGGTTTTCCTTATGCTAACAGTAAGAAGATTGTCCCTTGCTGTTACCTGTCTGGTCCAGGGGCCAGATTCCACATCGGTGATGGCTTACACTAGATACAAGGGGTGGCAATGGGATACTGTATCCTTCAATTACTCCTGAACTACAACTGACAGTCTTGAAATAACACTCTCCATGGCCCAAATACTGTGAAGATTAATTAGAGCTGCTTTTTTGCGAATCACTACTATCCCTTTAATACAGTACTTGGATGTATTTCTGGAGGGGATTTTGACTGGAGATTCTAATCCCAGCCACTGCATGAGCTAAATTCACTGTACCAGTCTACTGGCATGAGGCGGCCATGAATTCCTGACTTCAGCCTGATCCTGAATATCTAGAGCAAGAGCCAACAGAGTACTCCCATTCAGGTGAAGCACTTTCTCCACGCAAAGATGTTTTATTTTTTATCGCTTTTAATACATTAAAATTAGTCAGCTGCTAAACTACAATTTATCATATGTATTCATTCGTTTAGTTCCTATATTGTTTTCATACAATGTCCCTTCTCAGTGAACAGAACTTCATCAATATATAATATATACATTTTGCTGGCTATTCAGTTTTCTGACTTCTTGTTGACAGGTAATAAATATTTATGAAATACAAGTTGAAAGGCCCGTTTACGCGGGCCACAGTTCCACCTCTGTAGGCATGAGCAGTAGAGAGTCTCCACGACTCGGCTGATATGGAGCGAATCGCTCTGAATTCAGACCAGAGTCTCTGTGAGACTCTGCTCTGAATTCGGAGAGCCCCGCTCCTTAACAGCCATGGTGCGGGCAGTCTGTACTGTGCATGACTAAATCACATGCAGCCGTCTCTACTGCGCATGACGGCTTCTGACAAACCTTAGCGAATTATTATATAGGATTGCTTTCTGTGTATATAAAATATCATATATTAAAAGACACTACCAAACGATTGCAGAGAAATACAATTACCTGTATTATGATGTACAGCATGTTGACATGTCAATAAACATTTTGGCTTCCATATTCTAATACAAACATAAATAAGGTCAATCCTACAGTTATCCCAACTCTTAATCCCTTGGATGCTAGAGAGGTCTCTAACGCATTTTGAAGCAATGCTTTGGAGATCGGTCTCTAGTATCCAAGGGACTCATAAATCATAGCTGCTTGCAGTTTGTCATTTTGGCATAAACCATACTATTTTTAGCATGTGAAAGCATTCCAAAGTTAACTCCAATCAGCATGTAAAAAACAGCACGCATACAAAAACCTAATTTTTGCCCTTATACTGTATGTTAATTCAAAAAACAGTATTCTGCATTCAGGGGTATGCATGAGTTTGTATGATTATTTTAGACTCCACTGCAGCATGACTGCAGCATGTACTGACTAATTTTACAGCAGCTTTCCCTATCCCTCCTTAGTACATGATAAGAAACAAGGAGGGGGGAGATTCACTAAGCAGTGATAAAGAGGTGATAAAGTGGAGATGACTTCTCCAGTTTATCACTTCTCCAATTCCTATGTTATTCTATGGAGCCTATGCACTAAGATTCCTTCAACTTTGGAGATCTTAGTGAATAGGCTCCATAGAATAACATAGGAATTGGAGAAGTGATATCACTGGAGAAGTCATCTCCACTTTATCACCTCTTTATCACACCTAGTGAATCTCCCCCCAAGGTGCAAAGGAACAGAATACCCAACACTCATACACTCCACCCTCCTCTTGGCACAAGCAGTGTAAAGAAGACAGTTTTCAGCAGGGACAGTAGAGTGAATAGGAATTGGACGGGCACAGAACACAAAAAGGGGTTTTGTTGAAAAATTGTTCTATTCCCTCTTAACCCTTTGAGTGCCAGAGAGGTGGAGCAAGGACATGATGTGCGTGTGTGAGACAGGGTGTGCTCAGTAGCATGAAATGTATCTGAGGTGGAAGATTGCCATAGGAATATTCCTTCAGGTAATGCACTTACAAATGCATGCAGGGCTTCCCCTGCATGCATGCATTTGTCAAAGGTATCCCCTTCCTCTGTGGCTATTTCTACCCATAAAAAGTCTTTCAGGTAATAAACATAGTAAGACATGTGGGGCCTCTGTCCCAGCATGTCTAACTAAACCCATGTGGCAGGCACAAACCCTGTAACGTTCTTAAAATGGGACCTACCACGTAACTTTCATCATATCTATATTTAAGTGTGGGACAATAAGGGGCAGTAACTTTCACAGGAATGGGCAGAGGCAGAGAGGTCCACCAGGTTTCTGAAGTGCACAGTGTGCCCAAACTTATAGGCAACTCTGAGCACCATTTGCTAGTTTATATACCTCTTTCATCTGACTTGAATATTTAATTTTGCTGTTTAGTATTGATTTTTACTTGATAAAGGGAGTGTCACGTAGGGTCCAGTAGCAGCTGCCCAGCTAAACAAGGAATGTATGCTTTACTAAACTAACCATGCAAAGAACAACACTAAGAAGGTATAAGCAGAAAGCTACCTGCTCTAAACTGATGCTGAACGAACACACAGCAAACACCAGTAGTGTATAGGAACCCAAAAGCAGACAGAGCAAGCAAACCCCAAATACAGGACAGTGTACAGATAAGCAAACCCCAGTATAGAAGAATGAGTATCTTGAGGAGCAAGCAGTAAGGATGGTCAAGCAGTCCAGGGTCAAAACACTTGTTGTACAGCTCAGTAACAAAGGAGCAGGCAGAGGAATGGTTACGTCACAGATCAGAGTCAGCACACTAAATCCAGCAGCTCAATACCAAAAAGATCAGGCAGGAGAATGGTCAGTTCACAAGCCAGGGCCAGCACAAGAAATCCAGCAGTTATTGATAAAAATTCAACATAGTGTAGAATGATCCATTAATAAATAGAGATCTAACATATTTCAATTTTTTATATATATTCATCTTCAATACATTACATTACATACAATACACTTATGTGATTCTTAGGGTGGGTTATTTTGGACAAGAGCTTTTAATTGCCCCTTTTTTCTGATTTGCTTTACTATTTATCAGTGGATCATGATCCTACACAGTGGTGAGCGCTACTTTTATCATTGTGTGTTTTTTGCTCATTTGAATGATCAGTTAGAACTGGAGGCAGAAGCGTTCCTTTTGTTCCTCAAGGAGAATTAGCGATTTAATCTGGGCAAAAGGTGGTGCCGTGTTAGCTATGGAAAAAGCAAGAGACTGGTAGCGTAAAAGTGATACCTTTATTGGCTGAGTAGTTTTAGACTACAAGCTTTTAAGACCACTTAAGTTTCTTCGAACAGACCTAAGTGGTCTTGACAGTTTGCACTCTGAAGCTACTCAGCCAATAAAGGTATAAGTTTGACTCTACCCGTCTCTTAATTTAATCTGGTGAGAAAATATTGCAGTTTGTTTTCTCCAGAAATGTACCTTTCTGCTTATTAAATACAGACATATGTCCCAAAACTGTGCACCAAAAGACAAGGTGTATGAGACCAGCATGACATTATGTCATTACATGAGACAAGCAGGACTATACAGTGTTACATGACAGAAGAATATTGATTGAGACAAGCAGAGTATTAAAGGAGACTACAAGGTTAATACACCCGAAAATTAGATGAAAAGATTATACCTAAGACCAGAAATTCAGTGCATCATTTACATGAAACCAGCAAGGCAATATAAAATCTATTATTGTAATAGTGCACTGGACTGCTGATTTAGTTTAGTGCTCTGCTGTATCACCTTGCCGCTCTCATATAATGTTGTATTGCCCTGCTGATTTCATGTAGGCTAATTTAGAATGGGGTTATCGAATGGTAAAAGATCAGCTTGTCACTTTGAATACTGATTGATGCCAAGATCAGAACTGAAATGAGCATCCTATATGTGTTAATTTGAAATCAGATTGTAGACGCATGCTATGGTGTTTTGGCATTTTGACTGTGCCAATTAAAACTAGACTGTAAATGCATGTCATGGTTGTGCCGGTACTCTGTTAGCCGACAGAGGGATATTGGTAGCAACTAAGGAAAATAGAGAGCTGTATGCTTCAATTAGTTGCTTTGAACTTGAATTGAAATAATTATTACAAGCAAATTTAAAGTGGATCTATCACATATAGATATCTAATGTTCATTAGATAGAGCATGTAGCGACAAAGTTTAATATGTTAGTCATTTTTGAAAAAAAAAATCTGCACAAAAATTCAAGTTTAAAACATGCCCAGCAGAATACTTCCTGCTTGCAGCACTGCCGCTGCTCCTGTCCCACGATCCAGCATCCTCCAATGACGGAGTCTTTCTTTCTCTAAGCTGGAGCAATCTCATTGACAGAGATCAATATCTAGCCAATGAGATCGCTCCAGCTTAGAGACAGACATCCTCCATCATCGGAGGATTCTGGGTAGTGGGACAGGAGCAGCCTCTGTGTGACAAGCAGCTTGCCACAGCAGCGAGAGGAAGTAGGTTGCTGGGCACCTTTTAAACTTGAATTTTTACATAGATAATGTTTTTTTTTTTCAAAAATGAATAACATATAAAACTTTTTCGCTAAATGCTTTATCTAATGAGCATTAGATATCTATTTGTGATAGATCCACTTTAAAGGACTTGTAAGGATCCTCTAAAACTTAGGCACCAGCGTCTTCTCTGTGCTTAGTGGCAACTAATGGGTTAATTGGAGTGATATATATACTTTACCTGTCAATTAGCTAATATCAAATTCCTTGTTAAAGGCTATTTTGTCCTTAACTTATATAAGAGGGGTAGATGTTGATTATGAACTTGTGATAAGTCTAAGGCTTGTTAACCCTTATATCTCTGCACTATAATAGCAGATGATAATGACACGTTATATGTGAAGGCTCCAGATGATCTCGGCAGAATATCAAGTATGCAGTTACTGATCTGTAGGTCTGAATAGGATATATAAATTACAGGGTTATATTTTAGATCAGTGGATATCAATTTATCTTTAAATAAGAACTAGTTTAGTCTTTGATCTTTAACTCTTTCCAGATTAATATAAACAGAACTATTAACCGAAAGAAGATACAGAGTTTGTCTCGTTTCAAATTGGTTCTGGTCAAATGAAATACACTACCAATTCCCCTTTCTGCCTTGTTTTTATTTTCTTTTGCTTTTTCCTATTCCTCTTTGTTTTTAATATATCACCAATAAAGAAGTGTTTTTATTTTGTATTGTCCTTATACCAAAGGTTATTTCGATAGGAAGAAGTTAGGTTTTTGAGTGCCATTGATAGTGGTCCCTTTTCCCTTGTGTATGGTTAACTATTTGTTTTCCTCTAGGCACCTACACCTACCAAGGTGTTCTAACTTAAACTAGTGTTCAACTGTTGCTGAAATAGAAAACTTCTACATATGATCATATATGATTGTTTAGCGCATAGAGGTGCACAATACTGTTGTTAAGACTTCAATGCCATGAACACCTCCCTATCCCTTTGAGTGCATGTGGTGTACGCAACACACTACTTTGCAATACAACACATTGCTTTGCAATATGTTGCGTACCCCCTGTGGTGCTCAATGGGCTATAGCACGAGTAAGAAAAAAGAACATTATGCAAATTTTCTGTGCACCTTGTTAGCAGAGATGGGCAAAAAGTCCCCTTTTTCCATGGAAATGTTCCCAGAAAAACACCATTTGCAGCTTTTTTTCCACATAAATTCCAGACATAGGAAATACATACATCATCATACATACATCTGCCATTTCTTTCCAACAATCATATTTCCCTAAAACCTTTTCCAATTTCTGCTTATGGTTTCATTCGCAATGGGGAATCTCATTGGAATACTGCTGCAGCTGAATGCTGAAACTGAGAAATCCACAGGTGAAAGTTCACGTTATTGGTGGCAACATAAGCCTGTAAAAAAAGTGTTGATAGGCTCAGGGCTGCAGTAATATACATAAGCCTTGAAAAAATTGTTACTAGACTGATAGGGACTTCTGTTGTAAGCTGGTAATAGGGCAGGGATTTCTACTCTTGTTAGGAATGTATAGCTTTTGGATCATGACTCTGAGTAAAGTATCTACATACTGGATAAAATATTTCATAGACTGGGGGATTACTACTAATACTATGTCAGGCACTAGATGATACAATAGTACTAGTAGTTGGTGTCAGTGGCCCTGCTCTTAGAACATCAACAGAAGCACTCATAGCTAGGATTCTGGATGTTGACCTGTGTTGCTGTTTAGCCAATAATAATGAGTGTTTGGGTGTGGGTTGGACTTGGAAGCAAGTTAGTTAACGGTGATAGTAAATATGACTGAGATGATATCTGCATATTTTTAGGCATGTTTAAATGCACAGACTTTCTAGTTGATCTCTCAAAGAGTTCAGGCACATATTGATCATTTTCAGTTGTGGGAGACTGAGCCTTATACTTTCAGATACAGAACTGATTTTTTTTTGTTTTTTGCTATATCATCAACTCTCTGATTCTGTATTTCATTTTTAACAGAAGAAGAAGGGGCGAAGGGGCAGAGTGTAAAGGCAAATATTCCAAATCAATATCATAATCAATAATTAGATCTTCAGCATCAGTAGTATCAGGCTTTCCCTCCCATACTACTTTCATATTCTTGTAGGTTTTTTAAGGTTTCAGAAAGATTCCTTTTACTTTTCCCCTTGAGGATTTATACAAAACTGGCAACTAGCTTGAGGTGGAGTGTCACTGTCAGAAGCAGAAGTTAGTCTCACTGCTAAACCATCTTCCACTATGGCAATAACACTAGAATGTGGTTAATTATTGTGTTTAGTGTTAAAAGACTGAGTATTACTACTGGTGGAACTTTTCATATCACCTTTGCAAACAACTTTTTCAGGAGGAGGATTATCATAATTTATTGTACAAACTGCAGCAACCATGTTCACAGTCAGCTTTATAGTACAACTATACCAACACTATGCACTGCTCTTACGCCTTTCTCCATACCCCTTTTCCATCTGAAAATAATGTATTATTTATGTCTCAGTCTCAGATCAGGTGTATGGTCTCTTGCTTGCCTGTGAACTATTAGTCTTTTTTTTTTCATTTGTTTAAACTGTTCCTGTATGTAACTACTGGTATTACTGTCTACAAATCATGCCCACACTACACTACAACAACAAGCAATTCCAGTTCCCTCTATTTTACTGTCTGCCTCTATTTACTGGTTAGTAGCTTGTTAAAAAGGTCTAACGTTTTCTTTTTCTCTCCCAAGGACCATAGTTTTATTTTTTACAGTGCAGTACAAGACATACTTGTTAACTAAAGAATCAGCAGCTTGCAAAGATTAAGCATATAGCTGCTGGTACAGCACCCCCATATCTCAGTTTAGGCTTGTCCTTTTTATTCTTGTTGAAGTAGCAATGAATGTGTGTAAGTAACATATTATGTCAAGTTGAATGTATTCCTGTCTGTTTGTCTTATCTTTAATTTATAATATATTTATATCTGACTGCACAGTATTAGTCATTCAGTCTCAATAGAGACTCAGCAAGTCAGCAGCTCAAGTAGGAAGGATAACTTCAACTGCCTGCCTAACTCTTGTCGAAACGTATATATTTTTGTTTTTTTATTTATAGGAATTCCCACAGAAGGCAGGAATTGCTGTTATTCACATGATTTTCTTAGTGAAAAGTTTCATCCATCCAGACTTAGCCCATCCTTATTGCTTCTTAGTACAAAGAAATAAGATACAAAATCACAGAATGCCTCAAAACCCTATTGTTTCTATGATTGCAACACTTTTTTATCCCAATTTATTTATTGTAACATACTAGTGTTGTAAAGTACTGCATACACTGTGTGGTACCATATAAATAAAGATATACATACACACTGACTCCCCCAATGAAAGAGCAGAGGAAAGAAGAGAATGTGCAGTGTAAGTAGCTTAGTAAATAGGCTTTAAGCTGGAGGTTCCAGGGCCTATTTTGTTATGAAATTAGCTTGTTTATGAGGTGTCTCCAATGCATTGCAACACAATGCTTTGGAGACATTTCTAGTGCATAAGGGTTAAGGTTTCCCCATTCCAGGAATGTGTGGGTCCTGCTAGTATCTCTAACTGTTCACTGCCTAAAGAAAAATATGTTGTTACTCTGATTCTCAAAAGCTGTTATTAATCTATCAATTTGGTAACAACTTTAAAGCAGAAATGATACTGTTTACTGTATCTGAGAATATTAAAAGCTTTGCTTTCACCATTATGTAATATTTTGGCACATTCAACATAGCTTACAAAGCACTTTGTTTTTTTGTCTTGAAACATAATGAATTATGTTCTAGATAAGTAAAATAGAAGGCAGTGGTAACACTCAGTTCTGTATGCATTTGACTTTCCAGCCAGACTGACTATTTATTTTTTTGAATCCTTTCCAGTTCTACGGATGCGTATAAAAGAGGTGAAGATTGAAAACGGTGATCGTAAGCTCATAGCCGCGCAAAAGAAGAAAAAAGTTCTTAAAGCAGGGAAGCTAAAGAGGAAAGAATTCCGTAAGCTTGTCCTGTATATTAAGAATGCAGCAGGTTGCCCATGTCCTCAACTTGACAACCTAAGTGGAAGCTTCCTTATCATGGGTCGTAAGGTGGACAATAAACTTCTTCTTACTGCCATTTACAAGTGGGACAAGAAAAGCAAAGATATGAAGTATGCAGTGAACTTCATGTACTCCTATCCATGTTCTGACACTATTTCTCATGGCACAGGATCACACTTAGGTTCATTCCGCTAAAATTGTCACCTTTAGAACTTAAAGTATCACCTTCTCCCAGCCTTACCAAATGGATTTTGTAATTAGGGATAGTAGTAACTTAGCACTCTCACTTGGGTGCCAAAGAGGACTCTGACACCTCTCTGATTCCCAAGCTGTTAAAAAAATAAAACAATGATTACTAGGGTAGTCAAGTATGTTGAACAATGCAAACGAGAGGGAGAAGAATGTGACCTTTTAAAAATAGACAGTGTGAAATAAGAAGGGATTGAGATATGGAGCTTGAATTGAAGGATATGTTGTTGTATACAGTTGAAGAAGGAAACAGAAAAAACATATTTGTAAGTCTATGATTGTCACGGTTGTTAAAAACAGTAGTTTATCATCTCCTTAAGAGAATCACATTATTATTAAGACCTAAATCATTGCTGGTGAAAAGATGAAGAGCATTTACAGAAGAATTGTTGAATCGTGACTGAGCAGCGTTACTTTGTCATAACTTATCCTTTGTAGGATGTCAAGTTAGCATGCCATAAAGCTTATTTTTATATATAGGTGCTTGATTTGATTTGCATCTGTAAACAGAAATATTTCCCATAACTCATAGTCATCACCACTTTTCTCAGTGCCAAGATTTATTTACAAGGAGTAATAGATGTTATCTTCCAAGAAACATAACATTTTTTCTTGTCAAAGAAAAAAAATTGGCCGTGTAAAAAAATGGTGGTAAAAAGGTTCTTAGCTGTAAGGAAGTAGGGCAATTGCTGTAACTCTGATCAGAGATAGTTCTGGTAATATCCGTCTCACCTGGTCCCTTTGATTACCAGAGAAATATTGTGTTGCAATGCATTGGATTACTTTCTGACACTCAAAGGGTTAAAAGAGTACCTATTATGGTTTGTTTTTTTTATGAACCTTTAATTAGGTGGTAGTTTATTTTAATCCAGTATTGTAGTAAATATAAATGCTGGGTTCATAATTTTTTTTAAATGCTAGAGGGGTGTGTAATGCATTGCTGAGCAATGCTTTGCTTACCGCTCTGTCATTCAGACGGTTAAGTTTTGCTTTGCGGAAGCACCAGCTAAAAATGTTTAAAGGGGTTGTTACACCACCATTAATAATCCCGAATTTCCGTACTATGGCCAAAATCCTTGTAGCCCCTGCAAAATTTGCCCTTATGAAGATAACATCTTCAGTCATTCAAACTGAAGCAGGCAGATGGTATGAGCCTACTTAAAGGGATAGTAATACTTTGTTTTATCTTTATTTTATTTTGTAGGCATTAAAAAAACATGAAGAATGATATAAGTCTTATCTCTCAAACCTTTATGGTTTAAGAGACATTCACAAGCAAAGTTTCCCCCTCCCGCCCCTTTTTCCTAGTGTAAGCCATCTCTTCTCAGATGTGAATCTGGTTGTAAGACCAGACAGATAACAGAAGGGGACAATCTTCTTTGTATGAAAACAATGAAAGCCTTCCCCCCTTGGCAAGTTTTTCAGCTTTTTCCCGTATTTTAATTGAAGATTATCCCTCTCTGCTGTCTACCTGGGCACCTCCCTTCTGATCTGGCTGAACAGGGGGGATGATACTTTGCTTGTGAACATCTCTTAAATCATAAAGGTTTGAGAGATAAGACTTATATCGTTCTTCATGTTTTTGTAATGCCTACAAAATAAAATAAAGGTAAAATGAAGTATTACTATCCCTTTAACACAGAACATAGAACATAGCATTTGACGGCAGATAAGAACCATTCAGCCCATCTAGTCTGTCTATTTTTCCTACTGTAAAAACCTCAAACCTTATTTGGTCCTTGGTCTTGTCTTATGTTCAGAACAGCCTTATGCCTATCCCATGCATGCTTACATTCCCTCACTGTATTAACTTCTACCACTTCTGCTGGTAGGCTAACCCTTTAAGGACCAGAGAAGTGTACAACACATTTTGAAGCAATGCTTTGCATACCTCTCTGGTCTGTGAACGGTTAAAGTGTTAGCAATGTCGAAAAATGTATTGTATTAGATTTGTAGAGGCTAAAAAACATTGCCACAAACCCCATCTCTCAAATCACTATGGTTTGAGAGATATTGGCATTGAAAGTTTCCCCTTCCCTCACCATCTCTTGATGTCAGCTGTAAAGTTGACAGAAGGGGATCCGTGTCGGCCGACATGATGAGGCTCTTCAGCAGAGCCGAAATCCCGTTATTAGAAAAGAACTACTTCATGGGAACCTTTCCAGTGAAGTAATTCTTTTCTAATATTGGGATTTTGGCTCTGCTGCAGAGCCGCTGGCTGATCCCCGGACTGGAATCTCCTGCTGTCAGCTAGATGCTAACGTAAGGAGAGGGAAGGGGAAACTTTCACTGCCAATATCTCTCAAACCATAGCGGTTTGAGAGATGGGTTTGTGGCAATCTTAATCTTTTTTTAGCCTCTACAAATCTATTACAATAAATTTTTCGACATTACTAGTACTTTAACACCTTCGCGTCCTGTGACGTACCCGGACCGTCACGCTGGTCCGGCACTTAAGGACCAGTGACGGTCCTGGTGCGTCACGTACTTTTACTCACCGCTCTCCTGCAGGAGCGCTGTGAGTAATACCGTGGACTGAAATTGATCGCTCCAAGACCGGAGCGATCTCTTTCAGTCCTCCTTTCGATGTGCTGCCCCACGTGGGATGCCACGTCGAGCTCGTCTATCTGATCCTTAAAGGACCAGACACCGTGGGATCATCGGACCTGAAGGGGTTAAGATTACCATAAATGGTGGGTGGAGTTTTGTGCCCTGTTGTCCTGCTACTAACTGTCATGTCTGCATCTATGGACACAATATCCAAGACTGTTTGAAGATGTTATATCTTGAACAAAGGAACCAGAGCAGCATTGGTAGGAGGCATTATGATTTTTTGCCCATAGTAACGTTATTGGGTTATTAATTGGAGGTGTCAGAGCTTCTTTAACCCTTAGGGTGCCAGAGAGGTATCCTACGCATTGTGTTGCAATGCGTTGGATACCTCTCTGGCACTCAAAGGGTAAATAGCATTTAACTCCCTTCACTCACTGGATATTATAATAAAAGAAAAAGATTTATAGGTATTTTCTTTTTTTCATTGACTGATTACTTTTTTCGAAATGAAACAGATGGCAAATGTGTGGGAATATATACTTTTTTTAATAATCTTTAACTAAGAAAACAGAAGTAATCAGTAAAATGCTTCAGAATACAAGGGAGAAAATCAATTCTAAATAAATATTATTTTAATTTAAAGTACAAAAGTGGAATTGGTGCAATCAACCATGTTCATTATCTCTGCGTAATTCTAAAATTCAATTGTTTCCCAGTAATTTGTTTTAGCAAAAAAATGAATGTACTAATAACTAGGAACAAAAACAGAAAGGTTCCTGCCCGTTGTCTCTAAAGAGCATTCCTGTGTTTAGAGATTTGGGATTTTCCAAATGAACAAAATGCATTAACCCTTTGAGTGCCAGAGAGATATCTGCGTTGGATATTTCTCTGGCATTCAAATGATTATTCATGATTCATGCACAGTTTTCCAGGTTCTAGATATCATTGTATAATTGTGATACTGGCAGCCATGTTTTTTTTTGTGTACATGCACAGATTATACCTTAATCTGTAGTAGTCACTTAAATGAATAAATGTATGTTACTTCTCAGTGTCCCATAATGAGGATTTGTCTCTGGCAGGACTGTTACCTTGTCCCTTTCATACAGGGGTGAGCAACGAGAGGCCTTCCAGTTGCTGCCACACTACAGCTCACATCTGGAAATTGTAATTTAACAATAGATGAAGGGAAATAAATAGCTGAGGGTCCAAAACTACAGAGGTTCTGCAGCCCTGTACTATGCATCTTTCATAACTGATTTGTATTAAACATACCTGGGAACTTCATCTTCTGGGGTCCCCAGAGGGGACTCCTGTGGTGCCGCTGGGGATTATAAATAACACTGTTCAAGTCCAAAAAGGGAAGTAGCTTACTCGTATATCGGGATGGGACTTACACCATGTCACAAAAGTTGGTGGGAAGTGGGAGGAACTGGGTGGGAAGGAAGAGAAGAGGGCAGGAAATGGGAGGAACAGAGTGGGAAAGGGGCAGAAGTGGACAGAGTTTCATGAGAAACTCTCCACAGCTGGAGAATCAGTGTTTGTCAGCTGCAAAAACCGGAGTCTCCGGGGGAGATAAGGGGTGTTCACAGGTATGGTATTAAATGGATAATGTGTTTTCTTCATAAAGAGGTGTAATACTGAAGAAAACCATCAGCATCACACAGGACAACTAAAATGTCCATCGATGCGTTCCTTTGCAATGTGTTAAGACTCTCTAGCATTCAAGGACTTAACCCTGGTCCCAGGAGCGGCAGGTGGCTCTTCAGTAGAGCCAAAATACTGAAATCTAAAAACAAATACTTCATTGGAATGGTCTACAAATTGTACTTGATTTGCAAGAACACTTTTTAGACTGTTCCAAAGAAGTATTTGTTTTTAGATTTCGGTATTTCAGATCTGCTGAAGAGCCTCCTCGAGTCGGCCGACACAAATCTACTGCTGTCAGCTTTACAGCTGACATCAGTGAGAGGGGAACTTTAAAATGTTCTATCTCTCAAACCATAGAGGTTTGAGAGATGAGCCCATTTAGTTTATTTTTTTTTAATAGCTACAATAGTTGCTTTTGTTTTACAACGGCATTACTATCCCTTTAAAAGCCCCATTTAAATCAAAGTAGGTTTGAAGTATTTTTATTTGCCCTTATGTTGCAGCTAGCTTACCTCAGAAAGCACAAGGTGACAGTTCTAGTCACAGATCGATCACAAATAAAATAGACACAGCTTTAGATATTGTTGTGTTGATATACATTTCTGAGGACAACTTTTAGATTTTACAATCATACAGACTTATAAATACACCTGGGAACTCTCCAGTCTACCCCAGAGATTCCTGTTTTCATAATGGAAAGCAATGCATTGTGTACCCCTCTGGCACTCAAAGGGCTTAATACCGGGTCTCTGGCAACAGAGACTGATTGGTTTGTTGAGTTCAGTGGTAACCCCAGCCTGGACACACCCATTTCAGGGCAAACTCTGTCTTTCTGCACAAAAAGTGACTAAAATTAGAATATTTCCAAAAGTGAAGCATGCCATATGTCTTCTATGATTTCAGCAAACAAATAGCTGATTTCTATTAAGTTCATATTAAATCATAGACAACTGTTTCTAGATTTATTAATAAACCAGTACCTTGACAAATGATCATACCATACATCTCTGCCATTGTAAACGTTTATTTTTCAGATTAATCCAAATAGCTTTTTAGGTAGTACACCAGAAAAAAAAAAAAAACAGAAGCAAAAAAGTATATTTAAAGAGAAACTTCAACCCACCCCCATCAATCTTAGAGGGTAAACCATATTTAAGGAGAAATAATATTCTACCCTAACCCCCATTAGTCTTAAAGGGAAATAAGCAGGGTTGGATTTCTCAATAGTCAGAGAAGGCAACTACCTAGAGCTTCAAATTTTGAAGGATGTCTCAGCTGTGCTGCTCACACCCATATTTCCTGTTGTGAATGGGGCCAGAGTAATTTAATTGTCTCTGAACCAGTTTTATACCGCATTAAAGGCTATTATTTAAACCCTTATATCGCAATGCATTGGCGATCTCTCTAGCAACCAAGGGCTAAGCCTTATAGCATTTTTTTTTGGTTGTTGCTTGTTATAGGTCAATGGTATACTCTAGCCAGGAAATAGTGCATGTGACTGTGGGTGGAGTTATGTGAGGATGATGGGCGTGGCCATGGGTGGAGCTAAGGGCACCCAGAGTGCCTTGCCTAGGGGAGCCTGGGATATAAATCAAGTCCTGTAAATAATTGGAAGTATTATCTGGAGACAAGTGTTTTAAAAACACTAATGTGCCCTGAAATATTAGCACAATACCTTGTATTTAGCCTTTACTTGGCACCAAATGTGTATATTGCACAAATAGCAAGGCAGAAGCAATTGGCCTCTTACAGCATAAAATCAACTTTGCATCATTGTGTGTGTGTATCCCCCCTTTCTTTAACCCTCTGAGTGCCAGAGGGGTCCGCAACACATTACTCTGCAATGCACTGCATACCCCTCTGGCACTCAGAGGGTTAATTCAAGCCCTCTTCTTGATTTTGCTTTCACAGAGCAAGATGAGTTTATTTAGTCTAACGTCAGCTGCCCTCCTCTCTCTCATTTCCTCCAGAAGCAGTACAGCTCATGGTTCGTCCAAGTGTCTAATATTATATCTCAGGCAGCCAAAATGTACTGTGTTTAAAGAAAGCACACTGTCTTATGCTGATGCTGCTGTGATGTAGTAATGGTATTCCTTGATTCTTTTTATAATCATTTGTCTCAAGGCAATAATTTCCTTTTAATATTCTATAAATGTGATATGCTGTGGGGAGGGGTACTGGCAACATTCAGGGAGGGGTCCTCATTTGCATAGTTCATCTACTCCTACTACCCTTCATTTCTGGTGTCCCAGACCACATAAAGGATAGTAATGACCAAGTGGTAATAGTATGTCTTATCTATTGCATATTAAGATAAGATGAATAAGGTTGGGCACATTTTTCTCTTAATATTTCCATCTATGTGAAGGATAGACCTGTGTTAACCAGTACATTTTTTAAAACATTTTCTCTATCTTCCAATCTGTCTTGTGGGATGATCTTCAACTGTCTACACCACTTTTTGAATAGTACTTCCATGGGATCTAAGCCGGCTGCTTTGCAGCATTTCACTTTCTCTGCAATATAATATACATTGTTATGTAGAATACAGTAATCTAGGGTTGAATTCCTTAGTCAATATGAGTATGAAATTGAATATGACCTTCTAAGTGTTAGGTATTCAAAATATTTTCAGCACCGGTGCAATAGATTTGCTTTGGGATTCAAGAATAGTAGAACTTAAGTGGTTTTGCACTATTTATTTGACGGAGTGCCTTAATTATTTGTTGACTAATACATACATAATGGCAGAGTCTATCCCTACATGTGGCCTCTGGTACCATGGAATGGGGCTAATATCCCATATAAATAATTATCAACTAGGTCAGACATCAATTTAGTAACTTTTGTTTCATGGAAGCAACAGAAACACAAATAATTAAAATCTGACATCACACCTCTTTTTTTAAAGGAAACTCTGACCAAAATGTAATTGTGAGTTATTTATTTATAAAAAAAAAAAGAGACATATTTGTGTATTTTGTCCAGAGGAGTCAAAATGTTATCGTATAGGTATAAAAGGCCAGTATAACTGACATAGTTTATTATGAAGGAGGAGAATGTGAATGTTTTTGTTTTATTCAGTCTTTAACTCTATTGGTGCCAGAGGGGTACGAACACATTGCCATAGCTGGGAATTCTCTGGATTCGCCCCAGAGACTCTGGTTTTTGCTGCTAATTACTGTGTCTCTGGATGTGGGGCGTTTCTTATAAAACTATACACACTTCTACTCCTTCCTAGTCTGTTCCTCCCACTCCCCGCCCACTTCTCCTCCTTCCCCAACCTATTCCTCAAACTTTTTTTTTTTTTTTTTAATAAAGAATAAAGAATTCAGCAATACAGAGAGGAAAACAAAACAGAGGCTGTCACTCAGAGCTAGTGACAGAAATACAGATTCCTCAAACTTTTACAAAGTTTTAGAAGCTCTGCCCCCACTCATGATTAAGCCTCACCCCATTTTGACACAAATCATGTAATTTATCTTCCCCCCTTGTGGCACAACAGGACTCCCCTCCACAAGAAAAAGTCCCCAGGTATGCGCATTGCAGAGCAATACGTTGTAAACCTCTCTGGCGCTCAGAGGGTTAACTGTATTGGTGGGGGGGGTGTTAATGTATAAATCATTCAGAACAGATTATTTTCTGCACTAAGAAATTGGCCTGGGTATGTACAAGAGAATATGATTGCTTTAGCACATATCAGCGTACAGTCTCTGCCATTTTAAGACTTTAACCCTTTAAGGAGTAGAGGGGAATACAAAGCATTACTTAGCTATGCATTGTACATCTAAAGGATTAAAGACTGCAAGTCATGAATGACAGTCCTATAAAATGCACAGAGAAATGGACACATTTTTTGATTGTTTTGTTTGCACCTTGGTATCTCATGGCACGACACATGGCATTGAGGAACGGAATATCCCAAAATGCCCACACACTATCACACCGCCCATCCCCTCCCCTTTCCCCTCCTGGTGCAGACATTGTAAGGCAGATCATTTTTGGCATAGATATCTATCTATAGGTGTTATGTACAGCACAAATAAATTGGTTTCTGCTCCTATTTAAGGTATACAGTAATCGTATTAGTGCATCTCCACATTGTGTTGAGATTATAAGTTAAACACAATAACAGAGAAAGTGAAATCAACAAACTCCTTCCCTATCAAACCAACTTCATCACAAAAATCATTATATGAAACATTTCTTAAAAAATACAATAAAAATAAAAAGTAATGTGAAGGTATGCATTGCGGAGGCTGCACCAAATTCTTGATTCACAGGAAGAAAAAAAGGGTATTGCTCAAACTCACATTTTTGGAAAAACTGGTGTTACACTAAATAAGGCTAATTCATTGTTAATCAGTCCTACAGACCTCATCTTGTCAATACATGTATCTTTTGTTTATAACCCAATGTACCTTTAACACCTTGAATGCTACAGAGGTCTCCAATGCAGCACTGAAGACCACTCTGGCATTCAAGGGGTTAAAAACAGCTTAACTATTTAACCCTTTGAGTGCCAGAGTGGCATGCAACATGATGAGCGGGGTGTGCAACTCATTTCAAAGCAATACATTATATATATATATCTCTGGTCCATAAAGGGTTACATTTGGTCAGGATCTGGTGCAGCAGAAGCAAAGCCCAGACTTTTTGGGGCTTATTTTAAATGGTGACAATAGAAAATGATAAGGATTTTTAGTAGTTTGCAATGAATTCTCAAAATGTGTATTGTTCCAGGATCCTTAATCACTGGTTCCTCCATTGATCATTTTTGTTTTGTTTAATATGGATGCCAGTTTACATAGAATTCTGCTTTTCACTGATGTGATTTTTTATTAAGTTTCCAGTTACCCTCCTCTATAACCCTCTCTGACTTTAACATATAAGTAGAAGGATAATGTGTTGGGTGCGTTCGGAGACATCATAAAGTTCATGGTCTTAAAATCTGTAGTTTGCATAAAAGTACCCACTTCTGTGGGTAAGGAGCAGTATTGATCTGCCATAAAGTTACTCCTTAGTGTGGATGTGTAAAGGAACACTAATACCTCTTAAAGTGATAGTAATGTTTCACAAAAACAGCAGCTCCAATTAATCTTCATAGTATTTGAGCCATGGAGAGTGTTATTTCATTACTGTGAGCATTGTAGTTCAAGAGTAATTGAATGATAAAATTTCCCCCTCCCGCCCCTTTTACGTAATGCAAGCCCCCACTCCTCAGATGTGGAATCCAGTCCCATAGACCAGACAGCTCACATCAAGGGTCAATATTCTTACTGTGATAACAATGAAATCCCTGCCCTCCTTGAAGGCTTTTTCAGATTTTTCCCATATCTTAATTGAAGATTGTCCCTCTCTGCAATCTACCTGGACACACCCTGCTGCTCTAAGATGAGCAGTGTTACATCATTAAAAGGGGCAGGAGGGGGATACTTTATCATTCAATTACTCTTGAATTACAACTCTGACATAATTGAAACTCTCCAAGGCCCAAATACTATGAAGATTAATTAGAACTGCTTTTATTATGAAACATTAATATCCCTTTAAGGGTAACCCTCCACTTACATGCATTTGGGCTGAAAATTCTAATGGCCACTATGAATTAGTTCAGCATAGATAAGTTCTCCAAAATTAATTTTAATCATTAATGGATGTTAGAGTGTGGGGTCCTGGAGTCAATCAACAAATAATTATGCCTGCCTCTGTGGATATGATGTCACAGAGGCAGGCACAATTCTTTGTTGAAGAACTCTAGGACCCCAAGCTCCTCCCATTGAAGGATTCCAAAGATTTGCTTCATTGCAGGGTTTCTCATAAGGAAGTGTTAGCTTTCCCTTTAAGAGGAATGTAAGAAGATTACCCAGTCACTAACTATTTAATCCTTCAACCAAAATGAAACGTTAAGGAAAAGTAAAACAAGAACAACCCTACGTTAACCTATTGTACACATAAATTCCATTGTAATAATAATTAAGAGCACCCATTGTTTCTAAAAATACCAAAATATATTTAAAAATGTGATTTGCTTCATCAGACATGCACAGTGTTTTGTTCTTGGTAGGATTAATATTTTTATTGTTACTATTAACTGTTCTGCACAAAAAATATGTTTGTTTTAAATACCTAAAATACAATACCAGTTTAAAAAGAAATGGAACAAGAAAGATAAGAGGAGCTTTATAATGTTCATCAAGAAATCCTCTTTAACCCTTTGAGTGCCAGAGGGGAACGCCAATCATTGCAAAGCAATGCGTGGCGTACCCCTCTGGCAATTAAAGGATTAACTCTTTGAAAACCAGATTGGAGTACAAGGCATTGCTTTGCAATGCATTCTCGCCCCTCTGGAGAATGCTCTGGAGAACTGTCATGCAGTTCTGGAGCTGATAGTGCCTATTTTCCAGGAATTTAACCCTTTGAGTGCCAGAGTAGTATCCAGTGCATTCTGGCACTCAGAGGGTTAATAGACAAAGTGCCTTTGCAAACCTTCATGCTGCTTTTTACAACCTCAGGACTCTTTTTTTTCTGAGTCTCATTTACAACAACAACAATAATAATAGCTATAATCTTTGAGTGTATTGCATATTACAATATTGCTGTGTTATGTGTGTTATAAAGTTATACTGATGATGTTATTAGAACAGAACAATGTGAAAATGCACAAGTGTCAACAGCATCTTTTCAAATAACTGTGATTAATACCAATATAATACACAATACAATATGGTGGATGGATTACAGAAAAGTGCAATTCAGGGGCAAACACATAAACATTTCTGTTCATTTAAATTAGGCTTTTATACTCTCCTGGTCTCCAAAGTATCTCTTTGCAATTTCTTATTAAAAAAACAATGCTTATTGAAAATTTACATTGTTCATAGAGAAATCTGCATTGCTAATAAATTAGGCATTGCTTCTAAAAAAAATTTGCAATACTAATAAAAATTCTCATTGTTTCTAAAAAAAACTTAGCAGTGCTAATAAAATGTAATTTCTAATAAAATGATCAATACTCATAGAAATTTTCAGTTTCAAAGAACAGTTTGTAGTGCTTATAAAATTTCACATTTCTAAAAAAATAGTATTATGCTAATTAAATTGTCATTGCTTCTAAGTGATCAGTCACACAAGTGACAGAACTGCTGAGGCACCCTGCAACAGTTATCTCACCCATGTTTTTTCAATCGCCTTCTCCTACATTCCACCTCCAATCCAGAAGCAGGATGAGCGTGTCTGACAGCCAGCCCATGTGAGTGGCAGCCAATATAATTTTTAAAAGCAATGCAATTTTTTTGCTCAGTAATCAAAAAATTTATATGCGAAAAGCATTAATACATTGAGTTACCTATTTGTCTACAATTTCAGGTGCAATTTAATTAACCCTTTGAGTGCCAGAGGGGTATGCAACGCATTGCAAAGCAATGCATTGCTTACTCCTCTGGCACTCAAAGGGTTAAATAGAACACTTTATTTGGTTTGCACCAGAGTTGTTCCACTTTCTTAGTACATCAGCCTCCGTGGTTCAAGTGCCTAATGTACATCTTCATGAAATCCATTTTTTCTGCTTCCTGTGCAGCTGAATCCATACATCTCTTTTGTAAACAACAAACTCATTTCCAGGAAAAACAAGACTTAAAGGGATAGTAATACTTCATTTTAACTTTATTTTATTTTGTAGGCATTAAAAAAACATGAAGAATGATATAAGTCGTATCTCTGAAACCTTTATGGTTTAAGAGATATTCACAAACAAAGTATCCCCCCCCTGTTCAACAAGATCAGAAGGGAGATGCCCAGGTAGACTGCAGAGAGGGACAATCTTCAATTAAGATAATGGAAAAAGCTGAAAAACTTGTCAAGGGGGGAAGGGCTTTCATTGTTTTCATACAAAGAAAATTGTCCCCTTCTGTTATCTGTACTGTCATACAACCAGACTCACATCTGAGAAGAGATGGCTTACACTAGGTAAAAGGGGCGGGGAGGGGAACTTTGCTTGTGAATATCTCATAAACCATAAAGGTTTGAGAGATAAGACTTATATCATTCTTCATGTTTTTTTAATGCCTACAAAATAAAATAAAGTTAAAACGAAGTGTTACTATCCCTTTAAAGCGATAGTAATGTTTAATTTTAAGTTTCTTTAATATTGTAGGCATTAAAAAAATAATAATGACATCTATGTAAGTCTTATCTCTCAAAACTTTATGGTTTGAGAGCTATAATTGTCTAAAATTCCCCCCTCCAGGCTGTTTCAGACAAATCTGCCATCTAGCTGACAGTAGGAGATTCCCATGACTGGCCGGCGGCTCTACAGCAGAGGCAAAATCGGGCTATTTAGAAATAAATGCTTCATTGGAACGGTCTATAAAGTGTGCCTGGTTTGCAAGCACACTTTGTAGACCGTTCTAATTAAGCATTTATTTCTAAATAGCGTGATTTCGGCTCTGCCGAAGAGCCACCGTCCGCTCAAATGACTGGAATCTGCTACTGTCAGCTAGAGCACTGACTTCTCTGAAACAGCCTGGAGGGGGGAGCTTTAGCCAGTTATTCTCTCAAACCATAAAGGTTTGAGAGATAAGAATTACATTGATGTAATTATTATTTTTTTTAATGTCTACAATATTAAAGAAACTTAAAATTAAACATTACTATACCTTTAAGAGAATTGAAGTACCTGTTTAGCTATCTGAAGATTCAATACTAACTTTTATGTTCCATCTTGGATGCTTTTATTTTTTTGCATTTACTTATTGTAACTCAAAATTATTGCTATTTCTTGTAAGAAAAAGTGCATTTTTGTTATGTTTTAAAAATGTGAGAATGCAATGGATCATGATAATGCGAATGTTTAAAAACGACTGATATTTCTGCTTCAGCAAAAAAGCTGCCTTCCCAGAAGTGCTATTTTACTTCTAATAGTTTGTATGTTTATATTCAATTTCATTTTATGATTCCTTTTACCAGAAGAAAATATGTTGTGTAGAAAATTGTATACATCTATGTTTACGTACCAGTTAATGAAACATGCATTTGATTCTACATGCTAGAAATTTGAATTTTCTTGTAATTGCTGTAACTTCTAAGGCGCCAGAGATATCTCCAGAAATTGCAACGAAATGCGCTGGAGACGTCTCAAGCACCAAAGGGGATAATTAAAAAAGCATATTTCTCTTCTATAGCTCCCACAAAGTTCATCATAACAGCACTGCTCATATAATGGATGTATTGTATTTCACATTTTATGATTGTTTTTATTCTTTACAAAGTAATTTTAAGCCTGTAATATTGTGTTTCTTAAAGTAAATTATTTCATTTGTTAAAACAATGGTTGTGTTGGCAGTCTTACTTTATAGAAATCTAAGTAACGAGGAATGGACTAAAATAGAGCTTCTCAATCTTTTTTGTCGTGTTGGAGGACCCTTTTGTTTTTTTATGAAATGCCGGTGTAAAATCAATCAGTATTATCCATTTGAGTGCCAGAAGGGTGTGCAATGCATTGCTTTGCAAGATGGTGATCACCCCACTGGCTAGGGATGGGCGGAAACTTTTGGCTCAAACCAAAATTGGTGAAAAAATGAACTTTCCGCTTAGCAAAAAAAATCTGCTAAAAGTGTCATTTTCCCGCTTTTTCGCCTAGCTCATTGCATTGAAATCAATAGGAAGAAAACATTTTCTCCACCACATGAAAGTTTTCTCTAGTTTTCTACAGCCATATAAAAGGGTGTCAGGCTCTCACAGCAGCCATTCTGTGTTTGTGAGAGGAGAGAGCAGCATGTTTTTGAGCTAGAGAAGATAGGCATATAAAGAGGAATTGGAGCTTAGTTCGGGGATTCTTTTAGGTATGTCATTTGTTCTCTGTATTAGGGGAGTCTGGGGGCACTCTGGGGGAGAACAAGGGAGGAAGGATTGACCCCAAATACCCCAAATTTGGTGTGACTGACTGGCAAGACAAAGGCAGCTGGGGTCCAAATTGCATGCTGATTTTGCTTTTTTTTGTCTCTGTGCTGGAGAAGTCTGAGGAAAAAAATTGTTAATTTTGTTTTTTAGTTATATATTTTTTGGGGTACTAACTGTGACAAGATAGGTTGGACAACTTAAAAAAAGATAAAATAAAAAAATACATAAATAATTAAACAAATAAATATATTAGACAGCTGACTGGGAGCTGATGTGAGCTCTGTGACTGAGGAAGACTTGATAGACAGCAAACAACATTGAGAATTTTGTTGAGGGCCAAGGCAACACATCACACTCCATCAGTTGTATACTATAGAGAGTAAAACACACACAAAGTATTTGAGTAATATCTAGCAAATACACAAGTGGGAGGGGGAAAGGTGGAGCAGTGCAGGGACATGGGAGTAAAGTGACAGCAATGGTTGCTGCAGCATGTGCAATAAATGATGATGATCCCTCTCGTCCTGAGGTGGATGCAGTTTGTCAAGGTCCCACCAATCACACCAGGCCAGTCCCCCACCACCACTACCATGCACATCTGCCACATTTTAGGTTGTACTAAATTTTTTTTAATCACTTCGCATCATCACAAATATGTGCCAGTATCACTTAAGCAGGAAGAAATTCACTCTGCATTCCAACACATTTTTCAATGTATATGTTCCTGTAGGACTCACAGCTTTGACTTCCAGCTACTTATTTCTCCACTACAGCCCTCAGAAGAAGTAATATTGTGCTAGGTAATGTTTCATCTTATTAAACATAGGAGAAAAATGTATTGGAATAGGATAAAAATGTGTTAGAACTGGAGATAAATGTGTTGAATAGGAGAAAAATGTGTTAGAATAGGAGAACAATTTGCTGGAACAGGCGAAAAGGAGGAAACTTTTATTAAAAAAAAAGAAAAAGAATCTGTTTTTCATGAAAGGTCATGTGGGACGATTTTTCTCACTTTTCGCCTACCCCTGGCACTGGCACTCAAAGGGTTAAATGTATTGAAATTACAATTTGTACTAAAACTAGCATTGTGTCTTCTGTATTGGAGTAAAATTTCATGGAATCATTAACATAGTGGTTCACAATGAGGGGGCCATGGACACAAGCTTAAGGTGCCACTATTTTTCATAGAAAACTATGATAAAATGGGAATTTACAGACTGAAATTTAGGTTTATGGATATTTTTATGCAAAAGTTGCTGGTTACTTTTATTCTGGTTGTCAGACTTAAGTAAGTATTCATACTCTTCATTTTGTGTGTTAGGCATGCCTTGAGCCAAATGTAAACCAGTGGTCCTAGAACCACACAAGCACTGATGCTGTTATAATAAGTGTAGCAAAATGAACTGCTCAATAGGGAAGAAATAAGAACTCCCACACTTTTAGTTGATTTAAAGGGATAGTAATGTTTCATAATAAAAGCAGCTCTAATTAATCATCATAGTATTTGGACTTTGGAGAGTGTTATTTCAATTCTGTCAGAGTTGTAGTTCAGGAGTAATTCAATGACAAAGTGTCCCCCTCCAACCCCTTTTACTGTTGTAACACTGCTCATCCAGATCAGAAGGGAGGTGCCCAGGTAGACTGCAGAGAGGAACAATCTTCAATTAAGATAAGGGAAAACCTGAAAGGCTTGTCAAGGGGGGCAGGGCTTTCATTGTTCTCATAGGAACAAGATTGTCCCCTGCTGTTATCTGTCTGGTCTTACAACCAGATTCACATCTGAGAAGAGATGGCTTACACTAGGTAAAAGGGTCTGGAGGGGAAACTTTGCTTGTGAATATCTCTCAAACTATAAAGGTTTGAGAGATAAGATTTATATCGTTCTTCATGATTTTTTAATGCCTACAAAATAAAATTATCATAAAATGAAGTATTACTATCCCTTTAAATGTATTTTTAATTAACCCCTTGAATGCTAAAGAGGTAGACTGACAATATTTCCATTCTACTATTCACTGACTCTGCAGATGTGAGAGCAGCAGAATTCTTGTCCTCTACTCTAGGGCGGCTATGCACTATCACTGGACATCAGTGCACAACCTGTTCTTTCTCCGACATACCACATAGTTCTAAACACTAGAGGAAGAACTGCTCCTGGACTGCTGTACCAGAAATTAATGCCTGCGGTAGGCTAGAAAAAATGTATATCATGTCAAAAGCCTCATACTAGCATTACACTACAGCAAAATTTCACTGTAGCTCCTGTTTGATATCAAGATCAAGGCTTGCTTCTCTCTGTAGTGCTTAGAGCTCTGTCTGGAAGCCATTTTTGTAGTCCAGCAGAGGCATCACTATCTGTCACAGTAGGTAATGGGCAGTTTTCCTTCCACTGTTTAGTGTTCTGGAGTCTTCATTCCAGGACTTTGTTTTGTCCAAGCACCTGTTTTACTCATCAATAATAGCTATACAAATATATATTTTATAACAAGTGTTAATAAAAGGCCAGGCATTTTTATAGGGGATTGGAACTGTTTTAAGCATGCAGATTCTCATAGGTGTTTTGTCTCATTGCTGTACTCCACACTGAGGAGGTATTTTGTCACTTTTTCATACACATCATAATTTAAATGTGCTTCTATTCTGTAAGTGCCACCATAATGAACAGCCAACTTTCACTGAGGCTCAAAAGATTATAACACCTGCCTGTGAGTAGTTTCTCTGGCAATGTTCGTTAAATTTGATCTGCAATTAAAAGCTGTACTATACAAAATGCACACAGTCAAAATGATCTATGCTATATTGGAAATACGCCAAAACTAATAGATTACAAGTATTCATTTGTATTTCATTACCCAGAATCCTTGGCTGCAATTAAAGGACTGTATGCTTTGTCTATACATTATACTTTGTCAGTTTTTGGGAAGGTTTCAAATCATGAATATGATCATAACTATTTTTTTTTAATTTTCATATTAATGAGCAGGGTTTTATATCACCTATGTCTTGATAGCATTGTTGAATGCTAGATTTATTTAAATAGTAATTTATAAATCATTAATTGTGTGTAGACTGTAAAGACAAGTATTGAACCATGAGGATAAAAGAAGTCCAATTGATGGTATCCTTTTAAAAGGTTGCACGCAAAAGAGTGTACGACTTCATTACATATTAACTATGTCGCTCTGCATGACAGCGCGAGATTCTCATGACGCGTATCGAATGGTCGCATACCTTTAAGGATGAGACGAGGAGCTCAGCAACTAAATGTGTATTATAAAGTGGAGGGCACTTAACAAGTCGCAAGACCAGAAATACAAACACATGCTTAACTCAAGGTGTAATAACAAGCTGCACAAAATAATATGTGGATACCATAATTATAGAGCCAGGAGCGGATAGACCATCATTCTCCTCACCTCCCAGCCACTCACCTCGTAGCAAGAGGAGGCTGTCCTGCATCATCTGCAGAACACATTTAATATTCGTAGCACCATCTCAAAAAGTAGACATTGTACTGCGTGAAGAGAACGACGGAAGATCCGCTCCCAGCTGTATAATTATGGTATCCACATATTCTTTTGTGCAGCTTGTTATTGTACTTTGCCTTAACCCTTTTAGCATACCTCTCTGGCACTCAAAGGTTTAAGCAGGTGTTTTTATTTCCGGTCTTGCATCTCATTATGTGACCTCCACCTTATAATTCACATTTAGTTGTTGAGCTCCGCATCTCCGTTAAGTGCCCTCCACTTTATAATAGACAGTTGTTGAGCTCCCACGCATGAGAATTGGTCCTTAAAGATATGCGACCATTCAATACGCGACATGAGAATCTCACACTGTCATTCAGTGTATATGGGAACCTGCATTGTACAGGACAGGAAACAGTCCTACACGATATAGCATTGGTGTTCAAGTCTCTTTTAAGACCCCCTTAGGTCCCCCATTTGGTCTATTGACCTCATAATGCAGCCACAGGATCATCAGCAGGTCTGCTTCCAAGGAAGTGATTCTGCAGTTAGGGAACTATAGCATGACACTTGCCTTATAAATGGGAATTTCAACTCCTTGAATGATAGAGAGGTCTCCTTGAATGATAGAGAGGTCTCCAGTACATTCCTGCGCAATTCATTTGAGACCTCTCTATTATTTAAGGGATTAGATGGCTTTTTTAAATAAAGGAGAATTTTGGTTTGCCTTCCTACAGTACAGTTTTTTTGCCCCAGAATTGTTCAAATTCTTATTAGTACATCAACCTGATCCAGTCAATCACCAAAGAACCTTTAGCTTGAGACAGAGCAGATATATGACTCCTTAAACATGCACAGGACAAACAGAACTTCTCCCTCTGACTTTCTGGTAGAAATGTCACTGATTAAGATTTTGAATGAGTAGTATATTGGTGTAAATCATACAGTAGGAAACACTGGACTTTCTCACCCTGAGAATTTGGCCCTACACCCTGAGAACCTGAGATTTGGTTCAAAACCAAGTCTTAAGGTCAAACCTTAAGAGTTCCCAAATATGGTTATGAATAAACTCAGAGAGGTAAGATGTTCTTCAAAACGTTGTGGTATTTCCTATTGTGCCTTTTAATGCACCGAGAACTCTGTAATTTTGAAGCAGAAGGAGATTTCAAGAATTACTAGTGCTTTATTTACATTGTAAAATATTAAATAGGTGGATTGATGTTAGACAAACTCTTTAACCCCTTAAGGACCCGTGACGTACCAGGACCGTCACGGTCCTTGGTATACTCAAGGACCGATGACGGTCATAGTACGTCACATACTTTTTACTTACAGAGAACTACCGGGAGCGCTGTAAGTAAAAATAGGGCATGAAATAGACCGCTCCAAGATCGGAGCGATCTCTTTCAAGCCCCATAGTGACGCGCCGATACACGTGACAGGTCACGTGTACCGGCGCGTCAACGTGCCCCTATGCGGTCGTTATGGGACGGAAATGTCCCATAACCTCCGGTCCTTAAGGGGTTAATAACCACTAGTTTCTGAGTGATTTAATTTTTAAAATCCTCTCGCCTTTCTTTATCATAGTCAGCTGACCAATTGCCATGGTAACTCGCCCAGCAGATTGCTGACTTGATAGACATTTGTCTCTGTGTGAGTAGTTTAATGCCTGCAGTACACTGATTAAAGCTCAATCAGTGTACAAGACTTGAAATATATTTGGTTGTAAGGGTTTCACCAAGTTTTAATTTGAAACCAAAGGGTTCCACTACCACAGAAAATTTGAGAACTACTGATTTAGTAAAATAACTTACTTAGACTTGTGTCTGTCATGCAAGTCAGGTACATTTATGCATTTTTATCCATTGGAATACCATTGTACTCAATTCACAATTACATATCTCTGCAGAAACATGGGGGCTTTTCTCTATAGCATTTCTCATTCAAATATTTTCTGCCTATTGTCTATTTCAGTGATTTTCAGTTCCAGTCCTTGGGGCATAACTATCAGTCAGGGTTTCAGGATATGCCTAATTAAAGGAATAGTAATACTTAAAATGTAAAAAAAAAAATGTTGTAGGGTTTATGCCCCTGAGTAAAACAAGGGTGCACTCACTGCTGTTTTGGAGGAACCGAACAGCACCCTAGGGGACAAACAAAAATCCCCCAAATTGAATTTTCTTTAAATAATGCTTTTATTCCCTTAACTGTTAGAAAGGTTGAAATCTCTGTTTATATATATAGGAATGTTTATTTTTTCCATATGGTACAGCTGTGTTTTCTCCAGAATTGCTCTGATTTCTTTGTGCTTAATGTCCAGAAACTGGAAGTCATGTGCTCAGTAGTTTCAAGGAACCTGATAGCAAAGTCTCTGGGATCAGTTTGTATGATCCCCAACACAGGTTAGTGGCAAAACATGGCTATACAGTGGCCAACTACTGTCTGTTTCCAATGGAACAGTCTTTGGGCTGTATTCAGTAGAGATCCAATTTTGGTATGAACCATGTACACCATGAGGGCAAACAAAATACTCATTTATTTAAATTAGGCATTTAACCCCTGAATGCAACAGAGGTCTCTAACACATTGCATTACATTGCACTGGAGTCCTCTCTAGCATTCCAGGGGTTAACCCTTTGAGTGCCAGGGGGTGTGCAACTAATTGCTTTGCAATGCACTGCTTACCCCTTTGGCATTCAAAGTCTTAAAATTCCCATTTTAGAGAAGGAGAATTTGAGGAATTTTCATCCCTCTTCCCCATGGTTCAGTTGGTTTGCTCCAGAACTACTCCTCTTTAGCTTATTGAATACAGCCCTTATTTTAACATAATTATTCTCCTTTAAAGGGACAGTAATGTCCCAAAAAATTTTATACAGTCCTGTAGAGTTTAAAATAGTAATCAAATTGCTCCAAACCCTATCTCTGGAACCGCTATGGTTTGAGAGATATAGGGATTCAAAGTTCCCCCCTCCCTCCCCTTCTCCTGATGTCAGCTGTAAAGCTGGCAGCAGGAGAATAGAGTCATACGACTCGAGGAGGCTCTGCAGCAGAGCCAAAATCGCATTACTTAAAAATAATTAATTCATTGGAAAGGTCTAAAAAGTGTGCCTGGTTTGCAAGCACACACTGTACATCTTTCCAATGAATTAATTCTTTTTAAGTACCACAATTTCTCCTCTGCTGCAGAGGCGTCTGCTGGTCCCCCGACCGGGATCTCGCTGACATCAGGAGAAGGTGACGGAGGGGCCATCTTTGAATCCCAATATCTCTCAAACCGATATGGTCTGGAACAATTTGATTAATATTTTAAACTCGACATAACTGTAAAAAAAATTTTTGGGGTCATTACTGTACCTTTAAAGTCTTATAATAAACTACAGAAAGTCCCCCAAGAACGTTTGTGTGAAATACTAAAGTCAGACAAGTTTATGAAAAATGAATGTCACAAGAGAGGCAAAACCTTAGAGATGTGAATTCACATCATATCCTGGATATGTTACAGCTTAAATATTACTTTCCATCTGGGCCTGGAAAAATCACAAAATCACGTTCTTTTGTTTCTGGCAGTGTGAAATGAGATATAAATTACATCAAATTGGGATTTAAATATTTATTTAATTAATGAATATTGCAGAATTTTAGGTTTCGAATATGGCTTATTAATGTGAATCATGGGCCTGTCACAATTATTATTACTACTGTTATTATTTTGACTATATTTGCATTGTTAAAGACCCCTACATATAATGCAGTGCTGTACATCTGGGGAATAGTAATTGCATACATACTATATTATAGGTATGTACCAATACAAGAGCACATTTATAGAAATTCCAGTGCTGCTCTCACCTTTGAAATAGCTTTTACATGGACTCTTTTCCATATAAGACAACCAAACTTGTAATTCTTGCACTTCTTATCACCCTTCATGATTGTTGCAATCTACTGCTAAACAGCTTTTCTCTACCCTTAAAGGGATAGTAATATTTCACAAAAAGAAATAGCTCCAATTAATCTTCATAGTATTTGGGCCATGAAGAGCATTATTTCAATACTGTCCGAGTTGTAGTAATTGAATAATAAAGTAGTCAACTTCTGCCCCTTTTACTGATGTAACACTGCTCACCTCAGAACAAAAAGACTGTGCTGATGGATCACATCCAGGGAAAATCTTTGGTGAGCATGAGGAAAAACCTTTCAATGGGGCAGGGTTTTCCTTGTTCTCACAGTAAGATGATTGTCCCTTACTGTGAGCTGTCCAGTAAGAGACTAGATTCTACATCTATGGGGAGGTGGCTTTACACTAGGTAAAAGGGGCGGGAGGGGGTATACTTTATCATTCAATTACTCTTGAACTACAACTCTGACTGTATTGAAATAACACTCTCCATGGCCCAAATACTATGAAGATTAATTGGAGATGTTTTTTTTGTGAAACATTACTATCCCTTTAAATCAGCTTTCTTCTTGCCTCAATGGGAGAGATTTATAATAAGTGTTCTTGTTCATTTTTGTGAATGGATCCTTAAAATGTCAACATTCCTTATTATGAGTGTTGGTATTTATAAAGAATTGTAGTTACTTTTATAAATGTGGAGACTGTAAAGAATAAGAACAGGTCAGATATGACCTTAAAATTTGGAGAAAATTCT
Source organism: Rhinophrynus dorsalis (assembly GCA_037306005.1). Taxonomy (NCBI): domain Eukaryota; kingdom Metazoa; phylum Chordata; class Amphibia; order Anura; family Rhinophrynidae; genus Rhinophrynus; species Rhinophrynus dorsalis. The sequence continues at coordinate 76,163,595 of CM074724.1, forward strand.
GTCTCTAAATTGTTGCAAATTGCAATTTTTCTTTATAAATTTGCTGAGCCACTTTTTACAAACTTCCATACTCCATTTTTAAAAAAAAAAATGTACTACGTGCTGTTATGTCCTCCTAAACTGTCCTTAAAGGGATAGTAATGTTTCACAAAAACAGCAGCTCCAATTAATCTTCAAAGTATTGGGCCATGGAGAGTGTTAGTTCAATACTGTCAGAGTTGTAATGGCACGTGTAACATTAGGGGACCCTCTGTCACATTTTTCGTCACCTCCTCTGACCAGCAGTGAGATGTCTGTAATAGAGCAGCAGCAGCATGTAGGGACTAGTGGCGTTGGTGATGATGGTGGAGAAGCTGGGGTGGAAGAGAAATTGATGGCCTTTTAGCCCAAACTTGAGAAGGAATGGGAGACAGGGATGGGGATGGGCATCACCACCACCACTAGCAGTGAGATTTTGGAATTTGCAGAGTTTGCTACTGCTCTAATTCCTGCTGCAGGGTGCTGAGGAACAGGCTAGTGTGCCACAGACCATTGTGGATACAGTGGGAATGGGATCAACGAGTGGGTTCCAATTGCCAGTGGCAGCAATACTCCTGGTCCTAGTTGCAGTGCTTGTTCTGACACAGTAGCAGCAACAGCAGCAACATCATCCTCTGCCACAGGCAGTGAAGGGGATGTGGAGGACAAGAAGAAAGAGGCCATTCTTTTCCACCTGTATCCCTACTCCCTGAAGTCATGTGTGTGGGACTGTTTTTCTCTTGGAGCAGGCACAGTACAGTCATCACCAACGGCACTGTGCACAATTTGTGACAAGTCAGTGAGAAGGGGAAAGGAGGGAACACACCTTGGCACAACCACCCTGATAACACACATGAAAAACAGATGCCATGACATTTATATCAAACATGTTAAAACCAAACACCCACCACAGAAATTGAGCACTGATGTTGCAGTACCCCCTGACTCTCCAGAAAGGCAACAAGAGGCAAGACAAAAATCAAAGTGGAGGAAAAATAGAGAAACCCAGGGAGAGGCTGTAAGTTCCATGACGAGTGAAACAACTAGCTCACCATCACCTACTTTCTCTAGGGTAAGTACATCTTCTGCCAATCCACCTCGTTTATCATTACCTCGCACACACCAAATGATTGCCATTCTGTGGATGTTAGGTTGTGGCAGCTCGTGTCCACCCATTTCACTCTGTGTGGTGTACTGACCACACATTGCAATGTGTTGGAAGAGAATCAGAAGCAGGGCATCAAGCAGCATCTGATTAGAATCCATCCCGCAAAATATGCTAAGCCGGTGGCAGGGAGAGTTCATCATTACTATTAAATTGTCAGCAAGTTGTCATGTGTCCTTAGCAGGGTGTGGACAAGGGGTATAGTGACAGCAGAAGTACTTGGTTTCTGATGTCATGGTGTTTGGATACAGTTGTACTGGGTGTTATTTACCACACACACTGTGCACATTGCAGCTGCTGACGAGAGGCATAGTTCCTGCTCTCAAGGGGGAAAATTCTATTCTAGTAACAACACACCCATGATTTTGGAGGAGGGGCAGGCGAAGAAGAATTATTGGCCAACTTCTTCCTTTCTCCACATATACTGGGGGCTACGTATTGTGCTGCTACTGCCTCAGATGCACCACTGGAGCTAATAATGGCAAGTGGAACCTTCATCATTCATCACCCATGTTACTGCTGTTGTTGATCCCATTCCCTTTGAGTTGCCTAACCATACTGCTGCTTAAACAACTCAGCAGCAGCAGCAAGAACAGCAGTCACAAATTCCACATGTAAATCAGGGCACTTGACAAAAAGATAGTCCTACAAAAGAAATAAACAATTTGGGGGGGTTGTTTCTAACAAGCCTAAGTCCTACAAATCAATGTTTCCTTAGCATTTGTGCCAAACAACTCTAAGTCCTGCAAATCAATGTTTCCTCAGGGCTTGGGCGTCTAATAAGTCTAAGTCCTATAAATCAATGTTTCATCAGGGTTTGGGCCTCTAACAACAGTTCTAAAATAATTTATGTTTTGTGTTGTGTGTAAATTCAGTGTTCCCATTGATTTCAATAGAATGAGCTAGGCGAAAAACTACACTTTTTGCTGGAAATTATTTGCCAAACGGGATATGCCATTATTCAGCAATTTCAGTCTGAAGTGAAAATTTTTGCCCATCCCTACTCAGATCTCTGAAAGCAGCAATTCTTCAGACAAGCCTATCATCAGGGACAGATTTCCCAGTAGGCAGAATAGGCAACTGCCTAGAACTTTATTAAGAACAGAAAAAATTAGAAGAGTAATCTCTTCTTACTCAAAATTAGATATTTATGGGGCATTCGATGAAAAAAGTATGAGCATGTGGGTAAATTGTAATGATGTTGGTGAAAGTATTATAAAAATAACTTTTATTAAATTGTTTAAAAACAAACAAAAAAAATTAACAATTATTATTTTCTCACAACCAATGTATTAGAGGGCTATATAACTAGACACCGTAAGCAGCATTATTATTATAATGGATACTCCCTAACTGAAAAGAAAACAAGGAGAAAAAGGCAAACAAAAATAATTAGTGTCCAGTCTAACAATGACTGGAATATAAATGTGAGTGTACTAATTAGTGACTGAATATGAAGTAATGGCTGATTAATAATATCAGTCTAGATCAGGTGGAAATTGAAAAAGGAAGTCACAGTAATGTGCTACTATTAGAAAAATATGAAACATAAAATAAATTCCCAAGCTGTGAGACTTGTACCACACATCCTATGGCAGGGAACTCCTGTCTAGTATATCATTACTACTAACGAATCCAAGGCTGTTATCTATTGCGCTTAGGGTGTCGGGGTCTCTGAAAATAATATAATGGACATTAAGAAAAAAGAGTGAATGCATGTACTGAATAAATGTTCAAGTTAGGATATCTATACCAAATATTGAAAAGGAATGCACTGGAGATCTCTCTAGAATCCAAGGGGTTAACTCTCTATTAATCAAGGGATTAACACTTTTTTGTTGGTATCTTTGCATGTTTTAGGCCAAAGGTATTTCCTGTTCCAGGACGTAGTGGATGGGACTGGAAGGTGGGGCCATGTGAGCAATTGGGGCATTGTTATGGGTGGAGATAAGGGCACCTTGATTGCCATGCCCAGGGGCACCTGAGAAGTAAATGCAGCCCTGCCTATCAGCTTACCAGGTATTCTCTTCAACTTTCCCCCCCAACTAATAATATTTTCCTGATCCAGATTTTTCCATATTCTATCTGCTTTCTGGTTCTAGCAGTATAACATAATCCTACAGTAACCCAAGGTATCTTTCCCATTTTAAGCCCGCAATACATGCCTGCCATACTGTTATTCCTCATAAAACCTTCACACAGAACCCTAGTGCACCTGTCACTTTCCTCCCCGTATTAGGCAACACTGTGAGGCTGCACCACACAGCACTACCAGACACTAAAATCTTTTCATCAGTTTCCATATCATAGATTATAGCTGTGATATTCTGAGTACTCAGGGGAATGTGAGCTGCAAGGAACCACACAGAGTCAGATATACAAAACGAGAATATGCAAGCAGCTCAGGTTTACTCTAAAAGGAGAAGTCCCCTAGGCAGGATAAGGGAAAACAGGAAACCAATGGCAGGTAACATTGGATATGGTAAAAATAATTCTCATTAGCATTTGCATCTTCCCATATATATCATTTAGATATAATCATAACATTTTCATATCAAATTTAGCAACAATGATAGTGAATTCTTGCATATTTATTTGATTCCAAAAAGCATCATTAATGTCACCTTTCTTTATTCATATGGCATAGATGATTTGATATTCATTTCTACTTAACTATCTCAAACTATTCCTATATATTGCATTAGATGATGTAGATTCTGATGGTGTCTAAACTAACTAAAGTTTCCCAAATATCACTTCTTATATTAAATAGAACAAATAACGGCAAAATTAAAGCAGGCAAATCACAAAGAAAATCAAAGTCCATGTGCCTCTAGTGGTATGGTCCAGGTAAGGTTACTTGTCCGATTCAAATGGTAACAGACATTAGAGATTAAACAGACACATACTCAGGATTCCATGGGTAATGGGATTCACCCTTTGACAGCCAAAGTAAGCAAAACATTGTGAACCCCTCTGACACTCAAAGTGTTAAACACGTCAGGTGGCTGATAAAAACGTTAGTTTTTATTCATCTGTAGTAGTTCAGAACTTTAAAGGGATAGTAATGTTTCAAAATAAAAGCAGCTCCAATTAATCTTCATAGTATTTGGGCCATGGATATTGCTATTTCAGTACCAGAGTTGTAGTTCAAGAGTAATTAAATGATAAAGTTTCCCCCCTCCCAACCCTTTTACCCAGTGTAAGCTGCCTCCCCTCATATGTGAAATCTGGTCCTGGGACCAGACAGCTCACAGCAAGGGACAATCTTCGAACTGTGAGAACAATGAAAACCCTGCCCCCCTTTACAGATTTTTCAGTTTTTTCCTTTATGCTAATTGAAGATTGTTCCTCAGTGCAAGCCATCTGGACACCACCTTTCTGTTCTGATGTGAGCAGTGTTACAGAATAAAAGGGGCAGGAAGGGGATACTTTATCATTCAGTTACTCTTGAACTACAACTCTCTCAGTATTGAAATAACACTCTCCATGGCCCAAATACTATGAAGATTAATTGGAGCTGCTTTTATTTTGAAACATTATTATCCCTTAAAATCTTTGACCATCACCCCACAAAACGTTTTTAATTTTGTAGTGGTTACAAGTACTTCATCAGAGGTTATAAATAGGCATAACTGGTCACTGGTACAAAGTGTGTAAGGATTTGTTGAGTGGCGGTCCATGCCTTTAATATGCTGTACTACTAAAGAGGAATTAAAAACTAACATGTTTTTATCAGCCACAAGAAGTGTTTTAAGCTTTTTGATCCACGGAATCCGGAGTCTGTGTCTGTTTAGTCTCTCATGCCTAGCACTTGGTATATTTCCCCAAATGGTTTTTAACCCTTTGAGGGCCAAAGGGGTTTAAACTCAGTGGTTAGCAATCAATTACTATATCACCCACCACCTTGTGCAATCTTTTATTCCTTCGAATTTTTGTTGCCAACATTTCACTACAATACTATTAACAATAAATGTGGAGCTTGTCTGTTTTGTTTTTTATTGTCTAAAGAAGTGTGTTTTTTGGGCTGTATTCACACTGGTGACACTCCTGTAGTCCAGGGAAGGAAATGAAAAAATAAAGAGCGGGCCTTGGTCAGGAGGCTATGAAGTAAGGGTCAGTAGTAGCCTACTTCCTTGTGCCTCCTGACTGGCCTGGACTACAGTGGATTCTCCTCCCACCCTCCCTTGTTGTCCTGTGTTTGTGGCTGTAAAAAAAAAGCATATATAAATATAATAAAATAACAGCATAATGATTCAGTTTGGACATTAGGATTGTAATATTATTTATAAGTTGTATTTCATTGTTTTATTAATTGTACTCATGCAGGGTACTGGGTTAACTATTTGTCAAAGCAGCGGCAAGTTGGGTTGAAAGGGTCGGCATGAGGCAGTTCAGCAGTCCATGGGTGCTCTGGAAAATGGTTATTTTGGAGGATCTCCAGGCCCAGCTCAGTTCAACGTGCCTGAAGGGATATCTCCTTGTTGGTCCTTTGACTTGGTGGGTATTCGTCTGTCATGGCATCAGACAAGGGTTTAATTGCTACAGAATTGCTCAGTTGTACTTAGTACATCAGCCTCAATAGGGGAGTTTACAAATCCCTGAGCAAAGTGTACTTTCTGCACTTGGATACTGACAGAAATTATGCTCCTGCATTTCATCATATGAATGAGTGAATCTGAACACTTTAGTGCATACTGCACACACATTCTGCCATTGTTATAACTTTAATACAAGAAAGCTCTTAACACCTGTCCTATAGCATTTACTAAATGGTGTTATCAAGTCACAGAGGAATGGAACACCACAAAATCCTTACACATTGCATTCACTTTTGTGGCATAAATGGTGTTGATAGCTTAGTAGTGTAATTGCTGGTAAACAGGAACTCAAATGTTAAATCATTGAAAGTTTGGGGAATTTCTATTTGTCCCTATAATGCAGCAAGTTTGATCTGGAATTTCTCCACTTTTCTTTCTGAATAAGGCCCTTGACCGGTTAGGGCATCCGTGCATACACAGCCCCTTTCCCACCCAAAGAAATACAATTGACAGCCGGTTTGGGTAAGAAAAAGGCTACAGCATTTATTAACAGTAAACCAAACATAGAACAATATGCCAGCTTCCAGGCACATAGCTGGAGGAACGATAACACCCACTTGCCAAGAGTTACTGTCCTCACTTGAGCTGTTAGCCAGCGGGTGAGGGGCTAACTCCCCAAAGTCTGGCATGGCCAAATAAAGTCCATGAACCCCTGGCAAGGACCAAAACCGCCGTCTTCACAGAGACACAATGAAAAAGAGAGAGGGAGGGAAACTTGTAGAGTTCCTGTGAGCTGATGCTACAAAACTAGGAAGGAAAGTGAAGAAGTAGCCGATGAGGACATATTTATAAACTTCTGGTAAGCCCACCACCCGTTACCTGCTAAGCCAGTGACTGATCAATAAATTACAAATATTTATTAGACCATGGTGATGCACCCAGCTGTCAAGCCCTCCCCTTTCCCACCGTTCAAAGGGAGCATTCGCAATCTTATGTCAACCAATCAGAATACAGATGTGAATTTAGATTGGAGGCAGAGAAAAATAAAATAACATATTGGCTGACACATGAGGCCCAACAGATGCTGGTCCAACTTTAAATCCTTACATCCTCTGCCTTTATCTAGCACAGAATGATGGGATTTGTAGTTCAGCAGCAACTAGAGACCTTCACTGCCCATTCCAGAGAGAAGATCACATTCTTTTATTAAAAGCTTGAATTTAAAACACACTACAGTATAGCTATTCTAGAGCAGACCAGCTGCTCAGTGTGGGAAAATCAAAATTCCCCAAGTTCCCATTAATTCAAATGGGTTTTAATCTCTTGCTATAGGCCTTCAAGATATTACTTCCAAGTGTGCTGAGTACCTCTCTACCTCTCATTTATTCACTTAATATTCCCCTGTGATGCAGCTGGATTGCATCATAATTGTTACTCTTTAGCCTCCAGAATATAGCCCTATATGACAAAAGGAGCAAATTCCATACATTTTACATTCATATTTGAACTTCTCTAAGTATACTTTTTCCTATAAGAGCCACTTATATTTAATCATTAGTGCCTCTTTAAGCTTTTTTTTAACAAAATATCACTCATTCAACTCAATGGGAGGTCTCAGTTCAAAGCTGGTAAAAATTTAAAGCAAGAGCACTAGAGAACTGAGGAAGAATTGATTCAGGCACATAGAACTGTTGGAGTTACCACAATATAAATATGGGATTATGTGGTGCATCTGTTATTTCAATGCAGCCTGCATAAGCAGTCGTATTTTAGTGCTTGGTTGCTCATTTTATCCATTTGCTCTGCAATGCGTTGCATACCCCTCTGGCACTCAAAGGGTTAACCCATGCAGTGCCATTCACTTTGGCCTGTGTACACAGGCTTTTACACTAGTTATCAATGATTTGCCGCCCCTATGGCAATCAAAGGCTTAGCACACATACATAAACAAATTCATGAACATGCTATCTTGCATTATTTTCTACTGACAAAGGTAAGGGTTACAATTAAATAACATCATTGTTACTTTGAAGGTAATGAGAGTGTTACACACCCTTACTGACTTCAAAGCCTTCCAATATGAATGAACTCTGCAGAGAATTAGTTTGTCATCAGAGCATTAATGTACATTCACAAGGCTTTCATATTACAGCTGTATCTAAGAGTATTGTACTATGCAAACCCCAAGAAAAGAAAATCCAGATATTAGAAATATTTAGGAACGTAAACTACATTGGGATCAAAATTGTATGCTATAAAAGTAGCAAATGCGTAGTTGAGAAGGAAAGCAGAAGCCTAACTCTCATTTGACAGTGCTCATATAAATTATCAGTTGGACTATTGATTGTCTCTTTAAGATGACTTCTCTCACTTCTGCAAAGATTTAGATGAGGCAGAGCCATATATGTAAGGACACACTTGTAGTTGTGCTTATAGTTCCAGGAAGTTCTAGGCACAGCCGAGCAGAAAGAGGCAACAGCACATTTCCCACACTATTAGAAAGATGATTGCATGCAGGACCTGATTTATGTAAAGACCAAAGAAACTGTAGCTTAGAGTTGCATGGAATACTGCTTGGTATGCTCCCTTCCCCCAGTTGATCCAGGGGCGATCCCAGTATTTTCTAGAAGTGTTCCAAACAAAATTTGTAAGCAATATGCCTAGATTTTTTTTTTATTTTGCGTCAAAAAGCCAATGCATCCTCCTGGTACAAAAGCTTTGGCTTTCTCTTGCTCTCTGATATTATAGGGGCAAAAAGAGCAGGGGTTGGTCCTGGTCAACTGGAAACCATCTGATAATGCATCTCTGTATTATCATCTTATTCTTCCTTCCTTCAATCTTATAATCTTTCTCCCTCACTCCTACGCCTATCATTACACATTCCTTCTTCCCTTCTCTTTTCATCCCTCTTTTCTCTGCTGCCTCTATTCCTACTTTTCCTTCTCTCCACTAAAAGGATTGTGAGGTAAGGGATTTGTATCAAGCCCATGGTGAAAGAAAAAGAAAGGCCTCTGTAGAAATAGCTGTTTCTGAAACACCTCAGTGTGAGTATGTCAAGTTTCAATAATAACAACTATGTGTGGAGATCATGAGAAAAAAAGTGTCAGGAACTGAACTAAAAGGAGCTCATTGCACAGTAAATGTGTATCCCATAGGGCACAAGAGACAGGCGGAAGGAAGGAGAATAGAAAGTATTGGGGTTGGTCGGGATGAACAAGTTGGGTATCTCCAGCTGTCACTGGACTACACCACTCATCATCTATGTTGGGAGTTGTATGCCAACAATAACTGCAACACTCATCATCTATGTTGGGAGTTGTATGCCAACAATAACTGGAGAGACTCAGCCTCCGCATCCTGGATAACCCCAAGTGCAAGATGTAAGTAAGAGCCTAAGAAATGAACAAGTCAACATAAACAAACATATATCCATATATAATATAAACCTAAAAAAGTTTGCTTAGGGAATGTTGAAATTCAATTAAGCACATAAAAAATGTATAACAAACTGTTTTGGACACTGTTCCTGTCTTAGCATCTATATACCAATCTAATTATGCATTTAAATGGCCACTATGCTCTGCTCCTACCTATGGGTTGGCAGTGTGAGAATACATGGGTATTTTGAGACATGCTGATCTTCTGAGCTCTCTTAAACTATGTACTAACAGGGTGTAAAATTCTTCTTCTTTATGCCAACTATAGGATGTTAAGGCCTTATTCACATTGAAGATGTGCACTGCAGTTGTGTGTCAGTATGTGCTTGCAGAGTGTTTAACAACCCCATCCCCAGGGATGCCTAATAGACCGGGTATTTAGAATGTCCCTGCTTGAGTACAGGTGAGTTAATTAAATGACTGAGCCTCTGATTAATTCACCTGCACTGAAAAAGGGAAATCCTAAAGAAATGGGCTCTAATTAATCAAAGTGTGAATGGTTCAGTGCACAAGGAAATCAGAGGACTTCCTCGTTCATTAACCGCTCACCTTTTCAGCAATGGCCATTATTTATCAATAATCAGTAGCCAGATAGATCCACCAATTGAAGCCATCAGCTTCAAGCTGGCAGATCCCATTGTAATCAGTTGGGGTGGACAAACATATGCTTTATCTCTATCACCAGAATTGTACCATTTAATTCAGTATTTGCCATATTTGCCTGCTTCACATACACAAGGCAATGGAAAATGATAGAAAACTGATGAATAGTCAGATATATCTATCAATGATTATAGCTAAGTTCTGGCAAAGAGCAATGCATTTGATAATACGCTTTTCTCTCTCTTTGATACATTTTGGCCATGATCTTCTAAAAAAAAAACAATGGGGGAGATTCACTAAGAGGTGATAAAGAGGTGTTAAAGTGAACATGACTTCTCCAGTTTATCACTTCTCCAGTTCCTATGTTATTCTATGGAGCCTATGCACTAAGATCTCCAAAGCTGAAGAACTCTTAGTGCATAGGCTTCATGGAATAACATAGGAATTGGAGAAGTGATACACTGGAGAAGTTATCTTCACTTCAACACCTCTTTATCACCGCTTTATCGCTGCTTAGTGAATCTCCCCCAATGTTGGGTGCTAGTGCTATTTAGGTCCTTATTTAAGAAGATAAAGTTGAATTCTGGAGCATACCCACTGTGTGTTAGGGGACAAAAGAAAATGTTTCAATTTCTCATAGATTTAAATGGAGCTTTTATTCCCTTTAACCCCTTAAGGACCAGATGATGTGCTATGACTGTCATTGTCCTTATACCCTTAAGGACCGGTGATGGTCATAGCACATCACATACTTTTTACTTACAGCTCTCTACCGGGAGCGCTGTAAGTAAAAACGAGGACTAAAATTGACCACTGGTCCTTAAGGGGTTAATGCTAGATCTTTGGAGACCTCTGTAGCATTCAAAGGGTTAAGACTTGATTTGGCTGGTTTGCTCTAGAATTGCACCTCTTTCGCTTTTTGCATAACGTTCATAAAGCACAGTACATGCACTGATTTGTACATTCCCCTTAATGTCTTATATTTTTAGTACCCTTGCAACTGTAAATTTAGATGAGCAGAAATGCATAAGAAAATACATTTTAGTTAAAATGAGATGTCTACAGGTATCCTGTTTCATAAGTATGAAATTCACATTTGCTTCCACTTAGAATTTCTAAATGCTGCTAATCCTTTGCAAACCACAAGGACCAAAAATAAGTAAGAGTTCCCCTGCTGTTCCCAAAATTAAAATAACCTGCAGTGGGTATGTTTATCTTATGATGTCACCTTATCTATCTCCCGGGAGGTGAAATATTAACATTACAATCTACCGTAGCTCACTGGGTTTTTTAAGACTTTGCTCCTGTTGTGTATTTGCTTGTTTAACCCCTTAAAGGGATAGTAATACTTCATTTTAACTTTATTTTATTTTGTAGGCATTAAAAAACATGAAGAATGATATAAGTCTTATATCTCAAACCTTTATAGTTTAAGAGATATTCACAAGCAAAGTTCCCCCTCCTACCTCTTTTGCCTAGTGTAAGACATCTCTTCTCAGATGTGGATTGCAGTCCATAGACTGGACAGATAACAGCAGGGGACACTCTTATTCCTATGAAAACAATGAAATCCCTGCCCCCCTTGACAAGCTTTTCAGGTTTTTCCCTTATCTTAATTGAAGATTGTCCCTCTCTGCAATCTACCTGGACACCTCCCTTCTGCTTTGGCTGAGCAGTGTTACATCAGTAAAAGGGGCGGGAGGGGGACACTTTGCTTGTGAATATCTCTTAAACCATAAAGGTTTGAGAGATAAGACTTCATGTTTTTTTAATGCCTACAAAATAAAATAAAGTTAAAACGAAGTATTACTATCCCTTTAAGGTCCGGCAATGTTTTGCAATGTGAAGCAATGTGTTGCACACCCCTCTGGTTCTTAAAGGGTTACATTCTAATATGTATTCAAAATCAATTCATGTTTGTATTTTTTGGTAGAAAGTATTAATTGAATATGTTATAAATTAATAGGTATCATGTATCTAAAATGACAGTCATTTTGCACTATCATCTCTCTCTTTATTTATATTCTAGTGTAAAAGCCCATGTACACAGACCAAAGTGTGTTTGGGCAGTCTCTACTGCACAGGACTGCATCTGACAAACATACTTCTGGCCTATTATAGGATAAGAAAGCAGCACCCATCAATGTTTCGGTTTGCTATGGAAACGTAAACGTTGACTGTTATATTGCTTAGTTCGCAATAAATCATTATTTAGAAAAGTCCCACAGGTGCTGCCCCATCCTTTTCTACTTATACAAACACATTGGGATTGTGCAACTTGGCATTTATTGACTGGAGAGTGAATGCTTTCACCCACCTGTCTTCTCTCTCTGTCTATGTCTGTCTCTCTCTCTCTCTCTCTCTCTCTCTGTCACTCACAATTTTAATTACTTGGGTAGAGAATAACAGTACGTACTATGTAGATTTGCCTAAAAATGCTAATTGTTTTAATCTTATTTTTTCAATATTTTCCTATTTTTATATTGTGCTTTATTCTCTATTATAGTACACATTATAGTCTATACTATAAATGCTTTATATTTCTATATATTTTTCAACTCTACCGTTTCTATATTTCTGTAGTTTCTGTAGTAATATAAAGGGATCGCATACAATTTATTTTATTTGCTCAAGTCAGTAGTTTTCAAACTTTTTTGCACAAGGCACCCCTAACACACGATTTGGAATTTTTGGGGGTACACATAACATTTTACACATAACATTTTAGATGTAGTTTATCAAGGACCTAGGGCAGAGTACAGATGCATAAATATATAGTCATTATTGGTTTCACAATCAGGATAGCAAAAATTAGTATATTGTGGATAGAAATGCTCATAAATATCCAATGGAAACGCAACATTAACATTTTTGTCAAAGCCTTTATAAAACAGAGTGGTACAGTAATATGATATCTGAGGCACACCAAAGTGCCAGGGCACCCTAGTTTAGAACTGCTAGTCTTTTTTCCATTCTAGATGTTGAACTACATTCATACATTCATACATACTACATTCCAGGAGCCTCACCTTGGGTTCCTAACAGTCTCAGTTTTAAAACATGACAGGAGAATCCTATTTGCATTACTTCTTTACTAAACCTCCATAGCAGCAAGGATAAATAAAAACAGTAACAGCCAATCAGAGTGAAAATATAGCCTCCAGTAGATCTGTAGCCCACTAACACTTCCTTTTTCTTGCTGCTCACCTCCATAGCAGGTCACAGTTTTTGTCTCCTCAAATATTTGGTTAATTATTTATATATATGCACACATATATATTGTTTTATATATTGTTTTTATGTCTTTCCCCTCTATCCAGTCTAGAGTTAACCCTTTATCTCCTATACACATTAACCGTTTAAGTTATAACCTTTCCCCATTCTTATATTGCCCTTTCTACTCATTCCCTTACCTCCATTTGCAGGAAGATCTTTACTCTTCGCTATTTGTTTCTTTTCAGCTTCCTAATACTGTTTTCCGAGCTTCTTGTGCTCCCAGAGGTGTTTCCTTTACTGCTTCGTTCTCTCCCGCTTCTTTCCCATCTTTCCCTCATTGCTGTCTACCATTTTAGTGCCTCCCTCGAGATTTCCTCTACTGTCTTAGCCCTTCACGGTTGTTCTGTGCTTAGATCCTTCAGTGACACATCGGCTCTCCAGTTCCCTTTCACTGCCCAATCTCAATTCCAATTAATCAAGCTGATCTGTATCACGGCGGGTGAGCATCTCTCTCTTCTATATAACTATATTCAATTGTTGTGCTTCTGGTGCCCTCTGTAGCTTGGTGGTTAGAGCCCACACCTCTCAAGAAGATAACCTGAGTTCAATTCCCATTACTATTTCTTCTCCTTAGAATGTTTTAACCTAATATTTAGCCCTACACTTTTGGGTGAGACACAACCTGTACTATTATATTTATATATTAAATGCCTGTTTCTCCTAGTACCCTCTGTAGTTCAATGGCTAGAGCACACCTCTCAAGCAGGTATCCTGAATTCATTTCCCAGCGCTGCTTGCTTTATCCTCAGTATACTCCTACCTGTTTATAATATATAACCCTGTACATTTGGGTGATCCCCAACCTGTACTTACTTGGGGTGAGCCCCTCTATCAAATTGGCCTTCCTCATTACTCCATTTTAGATCCTGTACATTAGGCGGGTGAGCCCCAGCCTGTTACTCTAATTGTGAACCATGACTGACCCTCAGTGGCCTTCCCTAATGACCGATGAATTACAAGCTGTCATCAATGCTGCTGTGGTTGCATCTCTTGGAAAGGCATTCACTGGGTCACTACCCCAGTTAACCACTTCTATTCCTACCTCTAATCCCACCCAGGAGACTGAGGGTTCCCCAGATTCTGATGGGTCAGGCCAAGAGAGATCTCACTCCTCCAAAAGACACTGGAAAGGCTCTCACTCCATGGCTAATCCAAAAAAGGGCAAAAACCTGGCAAAAAAGGGTAAATTGACCTCTGCCCCTGAGGTTCATGGGGCTGCTAGATTGTCCTCAGATGAAGAGGACCTGGATTATCCTCCTGAATTTACGGAGGTATACACATGGCAAGCAAACCTCTCTGATCTCTACGATGAGGAGGACCTCTATGAATATACTTCTCATGAGGACAAATTGTTTGAGAGTGAGCCCCATTTGCCAGATAACCTTCCTACTAAGAACCCTGGAGATAATCTTGAGGATAAAGGAATCTTGGATACTTTAGGTAAACCTATGTTTGACCTACGTGGGATTAGACATCCATGTTCTACAGAATGGGTCCCTCCTCCAAATCTGGCTCGATATTTACAATATGGCTACGACACCCCCTGGAAAAGGAGGTCAGGGCACGATTGCGGAGCGAATGTCCACGCCCTGTCATCCTGGACAAAGTGGCTTTCATGCCTAGACTTGAAGGATGTTTACCTCTCCGTCTCCATGTAACCATCGAGCTGACGCTTCCTCAGATTTCTGTGGGCTAACGAACCGTGGCAATTCACGTGCCTTACATTCGGGCTCAGTTAAGCGCCCTGGTGTTTCACAAAACTACTCAAACCGGTTTGGAGCTGATAGAGGGCTCTTTTGCGATATGCAGTTTCATCAGAGATTTAACAGATTGTTGCATACTGCTACGCATGAACAACATGTCGGCTGTTCAGTTTATCAATCATCTTGGTGGGGCTCGCTCGAAAGGTCTGTCAGACGTGACCAAGGATATTTACCAATTTTGTTTTCGGAGAAACATCTCTTTACAAGGCGAGTACTTACCAGGGGAGACCAATCTGGAAGCCGACTGGTTTTCTAGTCGCTGGCGGGACACCAGAGATTGGATGCTAGACCAGTCGGTTTTTCTACAGTTGATGCATCGAAGAAGCCCTCTGATCCTGGACCTCTTTGCCTCTTGGGTGAATCACCAGGTTCCAGCGTACTTCAGTTGGCTCCCAGATCCAGGTTCCAGAGCTGTGGACGCATTCCTTCGGGACTGGCCTCTGGTGGGAGCTTATGCCTTCACTCCTTTCGCAATGATCACCGGATGCAAAGGGTGATGATCACCTTGTTAACCTCCCTCTGGCCAAGTCAGACTTGGTTTCCAGATCTCCTTTACTTCTTGACCCGGAATCCTAGTCTGCTTCCATCTTTTCTAGATGTCCTCAAAAATCCGAAGGGGAACCTTCATCCTCTGGTGCTCCAGGGTCGTTTGCAACTAGTGGCTTGGTCTCTTTCAGGGGATCTTGGTGAACAGCTTACCTTATATCCAGTGCAGCCGATTCGGCTAATGCTCGGATTGTATTGCTCAAAATGATGCTTCGGCATCATCCCATGCGTCACATCGGGCATTAGGCCTGGGTGCTCTTGGCATCCTTAGCGGACACCCATGTCCTCTGGCTAGGTGGTTCGGCGAGTCAAAGTGACGCAGGATAGGTGCAGGTGTTGGACGCATCTCTTGAAGCTGCGTATTAACACAAGCCTCAACTTTATACAGGAGAGCCTGGACAGTCTCCTCCTATCTACTTCCTGACTCTAGTATTTAGGGGATCTGGATCTTTATCCAGTTACCCTTACATTGCTGTCCTGTGCAATTGTATTGCTTGTATCCTGATATCCTGTGTATGATCCTGGCTTATCTTACCATCCATTCTGGTACTCACCTGTGGCTCTGTCTGTCTCTTCTCTGTGCACTCCTTCTCTGTTTGGACATCCGAACTGTGGCACTAGCTGACTACCTACTCTGTGTATGACCTTGGCTTGTCTAACTATACAACCTGGTGCTGACCGGGGGCTCTGTCCAGATACCCTCTCTGTGTTACCTCCTGACTAGTGGACATCTTATCTTGTGCAGACCTGTGACTCTGGCGGACTCCGGCCATACTGACTGCAGGCGTGAGTCAGTAGTCTCCCATGCAATTGGGAGATAGTAGGGTCGATTTGGTGTTCCTCTTGGGGCAATTGAGACTAGTCTCTAGCAGTTGTGGTGTACCTGTTGACGGCTCCTATTTCTGACAGAGTTGTCTAGCCTCTCCAGTCACCCTCTGCTTATTAACATATTTTATTACTGCATATTATTCCAATAAAGGTGATTTTAACTATACTGTCTGACTTCTTGTCTTTGCTTGCCTCCCGTTAGACTTGGGATGTCAGCGGACTATCGGAGTCAGCTCTCCGACTCCTCCAGGACTCTTGGGCACCTGGAACAGGATGTTGATATGCATCAGCCTGGGGATCCTGGTCTAGTTGGTGCGTGGAACAGCTTGTCGATCCCTTTATGGCCCCTATTCAGCTAGTGCTCAATTTTCTTTCTCACTTATTTGACAAAGGGAAATCTTATCAGACTATTAATGTTCACAGGTCTGCTATTTCAGCCGGTTTCTATTCATGACCTTCCGTTTGTTGCGGGATATCAGACT
Organism: Rhinophrynus dorsalis; assembly: GCA_037306005.1. NCBI lineage: Eukaryota > Metazoa > Chordata > Amphibia > Anura > Rhinophrynidae > Rhinophrynus > Rhinophrynus dorsalis. Next base: position 76,180,254 of record CM074724.1, read on the forward strand.
TTCTTGCCCTCCAGGCCCTAGGTATACTTCTCTGTGGGATTTTTCCACTGTTTTGCACTTCTTACGGACTTGGCCTGAGAATGAACTCTTCTCTTTTTGCCAATTGTGTGCTAAACTTACACTTCTTTTCTGTTTGGTTTCCTTCCGTTGAGTCTCCAATGTTAGAGCCTTTGATGTCGATGGTATCGTTTTTTCCCCGGTTGGGGTTGTGTTTTTGATTACTCGCCATACCAAATCTAACTCTCTCTCCATCTCTTACCCCTTTTTTCTGGAAGAGCCCAAACTTTGTGTGGCCAATACTTTTCGCTGTTACTTAGACAGATCGGTGGTGGTTTGACCTACAGACTCGACACAGCTTCTAATTTCTTACGTCAGGCCATTTAAACTGGTTTCAACGCCCATGTTAGCTCGTTGGGTACATTGGATCTTGTCTTTAGCCAGTGTTGAGATCCATTTTTAAGCTCACTCTGTCAGAAGGGCGGCTGTGTCAGCTGCTTTTGCTTCTGGTGTGTCACTTTCTGACATTCTCCATGCAGAGGACTGGTCTTGTGAGACTACTTTCAGTGTGTTTTACTTTAGACCGGTATTGCAGCCTGGTTCTTTTCTTTTATCTGAGTGTTAAAACTGCAAATAGGAGCCTCCTGTCATGTTTTAAAATGGGGGATTATCCTAGCTTTAGTGAAGAGATCATCTGAATTTTAATAATGACAGGAGGCGAGTATTGCCCACCCTTTATTCTCCCCTCCCTTCTTTTGTCCTTCCATTGCTTAATTTGTGTTTCTATGTTGTATCTCTCCAATACTGATGATTGTTTTTTGGTATGTGTCTTTGACGCAGATAGTTTTAGTCTATTATATTTGTATGTCAATATTTCAGTTCTTTATGAAATTACTATGACGTGTTTTCTCTTCTCCCGTCTTTCAGCTTAACTTGCATCGTGGATTGATGCTTGGTGATCTTCCCGTTTCTTCCAGGAACTTCGGCTGCATCTCCTGTTCATGGTTTTTGCATGTCAACGTCTTCTACAGCTGGACCTTTAGATTCACTGCTCACCATTTGTTGCTGTTTTTTCTTCAATGGACTCTTGGTTCCTGTTTTGTTCGCCTCAAGAAAGAGGAAGTGTTGGTGGGCTACAGATCTATTGGGGGCTATATTTTCACTATGATTGGTTGTTACTATTTTTCTTTATTCTTGCTGCTATTGGAGGTTTAGTTCTCTTCACAAACTAGGATAATCCCCAATTTTACAGGAAAAAACTAATTCAGTCATGTGATCAGATGATCAGGGGCGGGTGAGGCTATTAACATAACAACCTATAAAGGTGACTATTGTTCACCATTCTGCCAGGATCCATAGGAATTATTAACCCATTCAGCACCAAATGGGCATCTAACTCATTGCAAGGGAATGCATTAGAAAAACCCCAGAACCCAAAGGGTTAAAAAAAAACCTTCCTTTTCCATCTCCTCTAAGAGAGTAGAGGGTTTTGGCCTACACAGTGCCAAGTTGATTCACACTGCATTAGTAAGTGTCATTCAGTCAACACGCTGATCAATCGCATTCCATATATTATACATCTTATGGTTTATTTATATGTTCAAACAACAGCACTGTGTTTTCAGATGCTGGCATTGTTGTTACAGCCCCATAAAACAGCTTTGTGCTATCCACAGTACATGCTATCCTCTGTATTTATACAATGTTTTATATGCCTAAAGAAAAGCGGAGCAATTATTGCGTGTGTTGCGTACCACTCTGGCACTCAAAGGGTTAAGTCAATGAATATCAGAGACTTTCAATGCATTGGATTCAAGCACTGGAGACTTGTAGCATTCAAGGGGTTAAATTCCCCATGTAAAATAATTATTATTTTTACATATTCCCTATGTTCCAACTGGTCTGCCTCAAAATTTCTTTGTGCATATGGCACTTGGAAGACAGATTATGAGTGTCCAGTGAGGTGCTTGTTTAAAGGCATAGTAGCCAAAAAAATTCTTGAAACTTCCAATAATTTAAATTAGTCTTTTAATCATTGCAATGCTAGAGACCTCTCTATCAATCAAGTGTTTAAAATCCCCATTTAAATCAGTAATCATTTTATTTATCCGCTATAGTGCATTTGGTTTACTCCAGCATCGCTCCTCTTTTTTTTTTATTCATACGGCCCATATGTACATATAACTACATGGCAATCAAATGGCCTGAAACCAAGTAAGAATTAGATATCTCAGAAAAGTACTATGTTGTTTGTCCAGGAATAGGTGATAAGGTGAAGAATAATTTACAAAAGAGTACACTGACATTAGAAAATGTATTTGAGTGAAATAGTATTCGTACATTCCTCTCAATGTTGTTCAGCACACTATATACAACAGAGCTTTCAGTAAAAAAAAAAATCTTTCAGACTGCCGTCCTTAGTCAGCTTTCATGCCCTAGAAAAGACATCATTACAACATGACCTCTGACTTTCTCTGTGTGGGATTAAACTCAGGCTCCTGGGAGTCTTTCAGCTCCCTTCAATCAGCAGTATCCTAATAAATACACCTCACTCTTCCATTCCCCATCACAAATAGACTTTTCAGCAACTACTACCATTTACTGGAGGAACCATCAATGAATGGTGAAATATTGATTTAACTTTACCCTTTCAGGACCAGAGGCATTTGCAATGTATTGCTTTCCAATATGCTGCATACACTTCTGGTCCTTAACCCTTCGAGTGCCAGAGGGGTATGCTCAAAGGGTTAATGAAACTATAAACATATTTATGGTTGTTGCATATAATTTAGTTTAGAGAATCAAGATAAATGTGGTATATCAGAGTACCCAGCCAGTAGCCTCAAGGACTGCTGATAGAAAAGGTGTTCAGTTCAATAAGTATAAACATTTTGCTTAGTAATACAGTGGGGGGAAAAAGTAAATTGGTTAATTTACTGAATGAAAGCCCAAAACACTGGCCAATCAGCTGTCTTTGGGGAATTAACTCAACTCTGTTATATGAGAGAATATCTACCAAAGAAACAACACATTAAGCTAATTGTGGTGTCATGTAACTTCATTAATCAGAATTACTCAGATTAAGGAAACAAAAACATCAGATGATAAATAAAATACCTTAAGACAACGAATAACAAAATAGAAACACTGTTATGACAGCCCCAATTCAGCTGCCATAGGTTTAGACTGACCTGCAATTCTGCTTCTGAAAACAATGTCAATTTAAACTGAATGCAAGGACGGATTAAGCTGAAATGTTTTGGAGTCATTGCCTGTCCCAGAGACCCAGCAAATGTGGTCCAATTTTTTGGTGGAAAAAATTTAATGATCTGGAAAAGAATACCATTTTCCTCATCATAACTTTTCATGCAATGATGAAAAAAAAAAAAAATAAGCAGGGCTACAATTAAATCTACTGAATGGATATACACCAAATTTTACAGATGGATGTTTTCATGGATTATTAATTTCATTCACCTCATTTACAAAGGTGTCCCCTCACCTTTCTTGTGATATTTTGGTTCAAATGATAGTTTTGCACACACACACATACACACACGGTATATTTTTACAAGAAAAGTCAAAGTTCACAAGTATGTAGCTCCTTCCTAAATGAGTTCTGCCTGATGATCAAGCACATGTTCATTCTTGCATACAATAGACTGTAAATTCAGTGTTATGGGTCATCGATGTTAAACCCTGTGCCCTCCCTACTCATTGCTTTCATTGTATTAATTCTCTCATCAGCAGTGCACACATGGGGTTATGAGTTAAACTGTAATGAACTGTAACTGTGAATTTTCGTGCTTTTGTGCGCACAAGTGAAAATTATAACATTGGCTTTAAAGTAAATTTCTTGCCTTTTAATATAATCTAAGGGCCCTATGTTAAAAAATGGAGCAATTGTGGGGCTAACCAACTGCACAATAGGGCACAAATACAAATTCCCAATATTCATTCTGATTTAAATGGGGCTAATAATCCCTTGAATGCTAGAAATGTTTCCAATGCATTGCTTTTCAATGAGCTGAAGTCCTCTCTAGCATTCAAGGCTCTATTCAAATTAATTTTATGTGTCCCCTATGGTGTAGTTAGTTTGGCCCAAAGTTGTTCCAAGTTTCATTTGAACATATGGCCCTAAGACTGTATATTTCCTTAGCCAATCCCACCAACATACTTAAGGAGGACTGCTTCCTATTAGTACATGTAGGAGTGGTTCAGTCATCTGATAGGCACATCTAAGGCAGATTCACATCTTAGGGACCCCTGGGTAAGGCCCTCTCAACATTCCAAGCACTCATGGTCACGCCCCCCCACACTTCACATTACCTCCCCCCAACCTGTATGTTTGACACACATAATACCTTAAACCTATACATACTAACGCACACGCACAAAAAACTCAATCCACTAAGTCAGAGACTGGGTTCTAACACACTGTGAATACAAGTAGAAAAATAAGCTGGCTAGAAAACTAAACTAGAATAAACTGGAACAATACATAAATGTATATATATGTTCCGATGCAGAGGTTTTGGCACTGAGTGGCCGTGCTCATAACTAAGCAATGTGGTCACTTATTCCAGCTGAGGCACCCATAGGTGCTCCTTTCTTTGTCTAATGAAAACTATAGCCCTGGGTTCATCAGTACTAATCACAGAACCAACTGTAGAGAGCTGAGACTATCTTTAAAACTTCACTCTTGGTGGTGGTGGTGTGGGGGCCTTGAAGTTCCAGTAATAATTGTTATAATTTATTTTGTATTAGTGGTGACAGCTGATATTTACAACACAATGCTGATCAATGCCTGTAATTCAGACTCCCATCATTTTAAATCCCAAGGACTTGTTTGAAAATTCCTGGCTGTAATTGTACAATGCTAGCATGAATAACTAATACCATATTTGTTGAAAAGTATATTAGCAAATGTATTTTCATTTTTATTTAATGTGACACAGAACTGCCTTCTTGACTAGAACAGACTCATCTTGAGTTATAGCAACCCTACGCCTTCACCAGACATTTTACATTTACACGCTCCATGTGATATAGAGACTAGTGTTGAGCGAGCATGCTCGGCCGATGCTCGGATCGGCTCGAGCATCGCTCTGCTCGGCACATGGCGGTACTCGTACGAGTACCGCATGTGCTCGCCCGCCATGTTCGGGTCTCCTCCCCGCACGTTTTGCGGCTGCTGCGCAGCCAATAAACGTGCAGGGAGGCTCTGACATCGGTGTAATGCCAGCAGCCATGTTGGCTGCTGGCATTACACTGATTGGCTGGCCAGAACCCGTGGTCGGGTGCTGTATAGCACCTGACCATCGAGTTCGGCTCAGTCTGAGCCAGGGAGAGCTGAGGATAGGAAGGGAAAGGCAGTGTAGGGAGGAAAAAAAAAAATTGTGAAAAAAAAGAACCAAAAGTCCTTTTTAGGACTACTGTGTGTGGGGGCAGCAGGTTATTTTGTGTGGGGGAAAAAAAAAAAAAAAAAAAAAAAAAAAATATTCTGTTTAGTGTGAAAAGTTGCAGATTAGAGCACATTCTGTTTAGTGTGCACAGTTGCAGATTAGAGCACATTCTGTTTAGTGTGCAAAGTTGCAGATTAGAGCACATTCTGTTTAGTGTGCAAAGTTGCAGATTAGAGCACATTCTGTTTAGTGTGCAAAGTTGCAGATTAGAGCACATTCTGTTAAGTCTTCAAACTAAAATATCAAAGTCACATATTCCATTCAGTGTGCGTCGCCGCAGTTTAGCAGCACATTCTGTGTACTGTGCAGAGTTGCAGAATAGGAAGAAATACTGTTAAGTCTTCAAACTCAAATATCAAAGTCACATATTCCATTCAGTGTGCTTCGCCGCAGTTTAGCAGCACATTCTGTGTACTGTGCAGAGTTGCAGAATAGGAAGAAATACTGTTAAGTTTTCAAACTCAAATATTAAAGTCACATATTCCATTCAGTGTGCTTCGCCGCAGTTTAGCAGCACATTCTGTGTACTGTGCAGAGTTGCAGAATAGGAAGAAATACTGTTAAGTTTTCAAACTCAAATATTAAAGTCACATATTCCATTCAGTGTGCTTCGCTGCAGTTTAGCAGCACATTCTGTGTACTCTGCAGAGTTGCAGAATAGTAAGAAATAGTGTTAAGTTTTCAAATTCAAATATCAAAGTCACATATTCCATTCAGTGTGTATCACCGCCGTTTAGCAGCCTATTCTGTGTACTCTGCACAGTTGCAGAATAGTAAGAAATACTGTTAAGTTTTCAAACTCAAATATTAAAGTCACATATTCCATTCAGTGTGTATCACCGCCGTTTAGCAGCCTATTCTGTGTACTCTGTAGAGTTGCAGAATAGTAAGAAATAGTGTTAAGTTTTCAAACTCAAATATTAAAGTCACATATTCCATTCAGTGTGTATCACCGCCGTTTAGCAGCCTATTCTGTGTACTCTGCAGAGTTGCAGAATAGTAAGAAATACTGTTAAGTTTTCAAACTCAAATATCAAAGTCACATATTCCATTCAGTGTGTATCACCGCCGTTTAGCAGCCTATTCTGTGTACTCTGCAGAGTTGCAGAATAGTAAGAAATACTGTTAAGTTTTCAAACTCAAATATTAAAGTCACATATTCCATTCAGTGTGTTTCACCGCCGTTTAGCAGCCTATTCTGTGTACTCTGCACAGTTGCAGAATAATAAGAAATACTGTTAAGTTTTCAAACTCAAATATTAAAGTCACATATTCCATTCAGTGTGTATCACCGCCGTTTAGCAGCCTATTCTGTGTACTCTGCACAGTTGCAGAAAAATAAGAAATACTGTTAAGTTTTCAAACTCAAATATCAAAGTCACATATTCCATTCAGTGTGTATCACCGCCGTTTAGCAGCCTATTCTGTGTACTCTGCAGAGTTGCAGAATAGTAAGAAATACTGTTAAGTTTTCAAACTCAAATATTAAAGTCACATATTCCATTCAGTGTGTTTCACCGCCGTTTAGCAGCCTATTCTGTGTACTCTGCACAGTTGCAGAATAATAAGAAATACTGTTAAGTTTTCAAACTCAAATATTAAAGTCACATATTCCATTCAGTGTGTATCACCGCCGTTTAGCAGCCTATTCTGTGTACTCTGCACAGTTGCAGAATAATAAGAAATACTGTTAAGTTTTCAAACTCAAATATTAAAGTCACATATTCCATTCAGTGTGTATCACCGCCGTTTAGCAGCCTATTCTGTGTACTCTGCAGAGTTGCAGAATAGTAAGAAATAGTGTTAAGTTTTCAAACTCAAATATCAAAGTCACATATTCCATTCAGTGTGTATCACCGCCGTTTAGCAGCCTATTCTGTGTACTCTGCAGAGTTGCAGAATAGTAAGAAATACTGTTAAGTTTTCAAACTCAAATATTAAAGTCACATATTCCATTCAGTGTGTTTCACCGCCGTTTAGCAGCCTATTCTGTGTACTCTGCACAGTTGCAGAATAATAAGAAATACTGTTAAGTTTTCAAACTCAAATATTAAAGTCACATATTCCATTCAGTGTGTATCACCGCCGTTTAGCAGCCTATTCTGTGTACTCTGCAGAGTTGCAGAATAATAAGAAATACTGTTAAGTTTTCAAACTCAAATATTAAAGTCACATATTCCATTCAGTGTGTATCACCGCCGTTTAGCAGCCTATTCTGTGTACTCTGCAGAGTTGCAGAATAGTAAGAAATAGTGTTAAGTTTTCAAACTCAAATATCAAAGTCACATATTCCATTCAGTGTGTATCACCGCCGTTTAGCAGCCTATTCTGTGTACTCTGCAGAGTTGCAGAATAGTAAGAAATACTGTTAAGTTTTCAAACTCAAATATTAAAGTCACATATTCCATTCAGTGTGTTTCACCGCCGTTTAGCAGCCTATTCTGTGTACTCTGCACAGTTGCAGAATAATAAGAAATACTGTTAAGTTTTCAAACTCAAATATTAAAGTCACATATTCCATTCAGTGTGTATCACCGCCGTTTAGCAGCCTATTCTGTGTACTCTGCACAGTTGCAGAATAATAAGAAATACTGTTAAGTTTTCAAACTCAAATATTAAAGTCACATATTCCATTCAGTGTGTATCACCGCCGTTTAGCAGCCTATTCTGTGTACTCTGCAGAGTTGCAGAATAGTAAGAAAAAGTGTTAAGTTTTCAAACTCAAATATCAAAGTCACATATTCCATTCAGTGTGTATCACCGCCGTTTAGCAGCCTATTCTGTGTACTCTGCAGAGTTGCAGAATAGTAAGAAATACTGTTAAGTTTTCAAACTCAAATATTAAAGTCACATATTCCATTCAGTGTGTTTCACCGCCGTTTAGCAGCCTATTCTGTGTACTCTGCACAGTTGCAGAATAATAAGAAATACTGTTAAGTTTTCAAACTCAAATATTAAAGTCACATATTCCATTCAGTGTGTATCACCGCCGTTTAGCAGCCTATTCTGTGTACTCTGCAGAGTTGCAGAATAATAAGAAATACTGTTAAGTTTTCAAACTCAAATATTAAAGTCACATATTCCATTCAGTGTGTATCACCGCCGTTTAGCAGCCTATTCTGTGTACTCTGCACAGTTGCAGAATAATAAGAAATACTGTTAAGTTTTCAAACTCAAATATTAAAGTCACATATTCTGTGTAAGATGAAGAAGGCGGGTAAAAAGGGACGGGGAAGTGGACGTGATCCTGAAAGTTCAGGGCGCGGGTCAGGACGCGGAGAAACTGTGCCTGGTGCCAGAGCACAAGAAAGAAAGACATCCACCATACCTAGCTTCATGTCTATTTTTACAGGGCGTCGCAGGACATCACTCTCGAGGTCCGACCACTGCGAACAGGTGGTCGGTTGGATGACAGCTGATACTGCTTCCAGTCGGTTAAGCACCACCCTGTCTTCCACCAAGTCCACTCTCAGTAGCCAAGAGTCTGGTCAACATAATCCTCACTCTGATCATCCTTCCTCCCACCATACACGGTCTGGTCAAAGAAGTGATCCCACACTGGGATATAGTGAGGAGCTCGTCTCATCACCAATCCTTCATTTGACCCTCTCTCCAAGCACGCTTGCAGAGGAACATGACATCTTGTGCCCTGATTCACAACCTCTAGAGGCTACCCAATCACAAGAAGATGACAGATGTGAACGGCATTTAAGGTCAAAGGAAGTAGTGGATGATGATGATGATGATGAGACACAGTTGCCATTAAATCAACCACTATTTCCGTCTCAAGACCTTGTTGAGGAGAATGTTATACAGTTGTCAATGACTGAGTATGTGGTGGGATCAAGACTTGAGGAGGATGATCAGAGTGAGGAAGTGGAGGAGGACTTGGTGGACGATGAGGTGACTGACCCCACCTGGGAAGGTGTAGAGCCGAGCGATGTCAGCAGTCCTGAGGGTGAGCCATCTGCAGCACCGCAACAGGCTGGAAGAGGCAGTGGTGTGGCTACAGAAAGAAGGCGGACCGCACCAAACCGGCCCGCAAATGTTCCACGGAGCACCCCCTTGCGTAAATCTACCTTGCCAAGGGGTAGGTGTTCCGCGGTATGGCGTTTTTTTAAGGAAAGTGCGGACGACAAAAGAATTGTAGTTTGCAACCTGTGCCACACCAGAATGAGCCGAGGCATGAACACTAGAAACCTCACCACCACCAGCATGAACCGACACATGGCATCCAAGCACCGTAGTAAGTGGGAGGAACGCCTGGATCGCCCATCTGTGTCTGCAGGCCACACCACTGCCTCCTCTTCCCCTGTTTTCGGTGCCGGCCAATCGCCTGTCGAAGGCGCAGGCCCGCATACCTCCCGCCCTGCACCTGTACCATCTGAAGCGCCATCAGCGACCACATCCACTTCCCTGTCCCAGCACAGCGTCCAAATGTCGTTACCCCAGGCATTTGAGCGCAAGAGAAAGTACCCAGCCACCCACCCACAGGCCATAGCACTAACCTCACACCTTTCAAAATTACTGGCCATCGAAATGCTGCCATTTAGGCTTGTGGACACTGAGTCCTTCCGCAGCCTGATGGCAGCAGCTGTCCCTCGGTACGCGGTCCCCAGCCGCCACTACTTTTCCCGGTGTGCCATCCCCGCATTACACCACCATGTGTCCCGTAACATCACCCGTGCCCTGACCAACGCAGTTACTGGGAAGGTCCACTTAACGACTGACACATGGACAAGTGCTTGTTGCCAGGGACGCTACATTTCCCTGACGGCACACTGGGTGAATGTCGTGGAGGCTGGGAGCGACTCGGACCCTGGGATGGCACGGGTGCTACCCACGCCGAGGATTGCGGGCCCTACCTCCATCAGGGTTTCCACCAGCACCTACGTTATTGGCTCCTCCTCCTCCGTTTCCATCTCCGAATTCTCTACACGCAGCGCCACTCCCCCATCAGCCAGTAGCTGGAAGCAGTGTAGCACTGCAGTGGGGAAGCGTCAACAGGCCGTGCTGAAGCTGATCTGCCTTGGGGACAAACAGCACACGGCCTCAGAGCTGTTGCAGGGGATTAGTCACCAGACCGAGCAGTGGCTCTCGCCACTCAACCTGCAACCAGGCATGGTTGTGTGTGATAATGGGCGTAACTTGGTGGCGGCTTTGGAGCTCGGCAAGCTCACACACGTACCATGCCTAGCGCATGTATTTAATTTAGTGGTGCAGCGATTTCTAAAAACCTACCCCAATGTGCATGATCTCTTGACCAAGGTGCGCCGCGTGTGTGCACATTTCCGTAAGTCATCTACAGCTTCGGCCGGCCTGTTGAAGCTGCAGCAGCGCTTACAATTGCCAGCTCACCGGCTGCTGTGTGACGTGAGCACGCGCTGGAACTCCACCTTCCACATGTTGGCCCGGCTTTGTGAGCAGCAGTGGGCAGTAGTGGAGTACCAGCTGTTACACGGTTGTCGCCTCTCCGTTCAACTTCCTGTAATCAGAAGTGAGGAGTGGGAATGGATGTCAGACCTCTGCGAGGTTTTACGCAATTTTGAGGAATCGACACAGATGGTGAGCGGCGATAACGCTATTATCAGTGTAACCATCCCACTTCTGTGTCTACTGAAACGCTCGCTGCTCACAATTAAAACCGACGCTTTGCATGTGGAAGAGGTGGAAATGGGGGAGGAAGAGCTTACACAAGGTGATAGCCAGAGCACCCTCACTTCGTCTTCTCAGCGACAATTGGAGGAGGCGGAGGAGGAGGAGGAGGAGGAGGAGGAAGACACGGTTGCCTCCGCTACAGAGGGTAGCCATGGAACTTTAGTTCCATCTCTTCAGCGTGGGTGGGCAGAAGAGGAGGAAGAGGATGAGGAGATTGAGAGTCATCCTCCTGGTGAGGACAGCGAAATCTTGACTGTTGGTACTCTGGCACACATGGCTGACTTTATGTTAGGCTGCCTTTCCCGTGACCCACGCGTTATACGCATTTTAAACAACACGGATTACTGGGTGTTCACCCTTCTGGACCCCCGCTACAAAGAGAATTTCTCATCTCTCATTCCTCCGGTGGAGAGGACAAGCAAAATGGTGCAATACCAGAAGGTTCTTGTTGAAAAATTGCTCCAAAATTTTCCATCTGACAACGCTGGCGGCAGAGTACGTGCTACCTTGGCCAACCGAGAAGGGGAGAAAAGGGGAGCACACAGCAGTTCCGAGAAAGGCAGGGCAACACTCTCCAAGGCGTGGGACACCTTCATGACACCCCGCCAGCACCCTCACCCTGATGCGCAGCCTAGTGTCACAAGGAGGGAAAAGTTTTGGAAGATGGTGAAGGAGTACGTAGCAGACCGTGTCAGCATCCTCAATGATCCCTCTGTGCCTTACAACTACTGGGTGTCCAAGCTGGACACGTGGTATGAACTGGCACTCTACGCCTTGGAGGTGCTGGCCTGCCCTGCCACCAGCGTTCTGTCTGAGCGGGTATTTAGTGCTGCTGGTGGCATCATAACAGATAAGCGTATCCGCCTTTCCACCGACAATGCTGATAGGTTGACACTTATAAAAATGAACAAGGCCTGGATTTCCCCTGACTTCTCCACTCCACTGGAGGAAAGCCCCGGGGGAACATAAACTCACTTTATATATGTTATTTACAATGATGGGAATACTCTGTATTCCCATTCACCCCTTCCACCCAAAAAACGGGTATATGGTTGACTCTTAATCTTCTCATCCTCCTCCTCCTCTTCCATATGCCCTGTACTATAATTTTTATATAGGGCCAGCTCACCAGCGGGCCCTGTGATATAATTTTTATATAGGGCCAGCTCACCAGCGGGCCCTGTGATATAATTTTTATATAGGGTCAGCTCACCAGCGGGCCCTGTTTGCCAATTTTTATATAGGTCAGCTCACCAGCGGGCCTTCTCATATAATGTTTTATTGGGTCAGCTCTCTAGCGGGCCCTCTCATATAATGTTTTATAGCGTCAGCTCACTAGCGGGCCTTCGCATATAATGTTTAGGATGGTCAGCTCTGCAGCAGACCCTCACCCATAATGTTTTAGATGGTCAGCTCAGCGCACGTTTCCCTCTTAATCATGGCCTCAGTTCAATAAAATCAAGGAAATTTTTGGGAGAATTTGCCTCTGTGCACGTTTCCCTCTTAATCATGGCCTCAGTTCTGAAAATCAAGGAAATTTTTGGGAGAATTTGCCTCTGTGCACGTTTCCCTCTTAATCATGGCCTCAGTTCTGAAAATCAAGGAAATTTTTGGGAGAATTTGCCTCTGCGCACGTTTCCCTCTTAATCATGGCCTCACTTCCGAAAATCAAGGAAATTTTTGGGATAATTTGCAGATGATATACAAGTAAATATACAGCAAATATTGTTTGGTAACAATTTTTCGCCTAAAGTCATTTTTATTTTCCTTTTTGTGTGTTTTACGGTCAGTCTGTAAAAATGGCGTACTACGGGCGAAAGATCGTTCCCAGCAGCGATGTTGGAGTCCAAGATGCATCCAGACATCCTCCCTATGCTGTCCCTGAACCATTTCTGTAGTGTTTCCATCTTTTTCTGCCCTTTTCCTATGGACCAGGCACCCTCCCCTCATCAGAGCAGGGGGTGCCTGGTGTAATGCTCGAGTCCTCCCATTGACTTCAATGGGGCTCGGGTGCTCGGCCGAGCACTCGAGCCTCAGGGGGTGCTCGGTCAGAGCACCCGAACACCCGAGCATTGGGGTGCTCGCTCATCACTAATAGAGACCAGATCCATCAGGAGACAACCATTGTTGTGATGATATAGAAAAATATTTACCTCATTCTGATAATGTAATTTACTTAATCAGTCTGAGAAGGTAGATTCTGAGGATGAAATTCCCCAAGGATGCAGAAAAAGTTCTACTGCAATTGTCACTATTGTAAAAATTAAATCTTTAATCCCCTGGATGCTAAAGACATCTCGGACATATTGTGAATGGGTTAAACCTTATTACTTAGTATTTGATGCAATGTAGGTGTGGTGGTGATTGATAAGAGGAGTAAGAGGAGTAGAAAAGGAAACAGTTTTTGAAACATGCCCTTCAACTTGGTGTATGTTCTCTGAATATATATTGTCAAATAATGTAAATGTATAAATCATTGTTATTGTTTGTATACATGCTCACAAACTTCTTTCTCAAAGAGTCAAAAATATGTGTTTTGATTTAACTGATTCAAATGAATCACCACTAATATTGAGGACAGCCCCTTTGCACTTTTCGTATAAAAGAATCCTCCCCATTAAATGAACAAGCTGAAACAAACTGAGCATCTTGTTCTAGTGCAATAGATATAATCTTGTCCCCAATTCAACAAAATGGAAAAATATATAAGATAAATAAATAAAAGACAGTGGAGCTGATGTACCATGAAGAACTGGGGGAGATGTGATAAACAGATGATGCAGTGGTGATAAAGTACATATCATTTCTCCAGTGAGATAAACCTCTAGTCCCTATGTTGTTCTAGCATAGATTTCTCTGGAATGAGAGATCTTAGCACATAGGCTCCATAAACTAAAATAGAACAATCTGAGAGTTTATAGCACTGATGAAGTAATCTCCTCTGTATCACCTCTTTTTCTCACCTTAGTGCATCTCACCTAGGGGACTATGCATTAAAGTGTGATAAACAGGTGATAAAGTGGAGATGATGTCTCCAGTGATATCACTTCTCCAATTTCAATGTTCTATACAGCCAATGCATTAAAGGGATAGTAATACTTAAAATGTAAAAAAAATATGTACAATTTCAGGCCACTGTGATATTGCACCTAAAAATTCAACTTTGAAAATTAATAACTTTTGAATTAAACACCTCTCAGCAGTGGGAGTACTCTTGTTTTACTCAGGGGGATAAACCCTACAACATATTTTTTTTACATTTTAAGTATTACTATCCCTTTAAGGTCTTTCCCACTTGAGCTATCTTAGTGCATAGGCTCCATAGAATAACAAAGGAATTGGAGAAGCAATATCAATGGAGAAGTCATATCCATTTATCACCTCTTTACCACACCTTAGTGCATCTCCCCCATGAGTAATTTTGGAACAAACTAACTACACAATAAAGAACAATTAAAACTGTTCATGGATTTAAATCAGGTTTTTAAATCCCTTGAAAGCAAGAGTAGTCCCCAGTGCATTGTGAATGGATATGTGGACAGTTTTTGTTTGTCCTCTATGCTGCAGCTGGTTTGCTAGAGAGTTACTCTAGCTCAATTTAGTACATCTGCTTACACTGTGGGCCTTATGTACAAATAAAAAATCACACTGAATGCTGGAAAGACCTCTGATTCTTTTCAGGAAGGAGCTGGATACCTCCCTGCCATTCAAGGAATTAAATGCCCCGTTTAAATCAATGAGAATTTTGTTCCTAAAACAGCTATTGGTTTCACTAGAAATGCTCTCCGTATACTGAAAAAAAGGTTCCAACAAAATCAATTAACAAAGAATGCAAACAAACAAATGCACAACTATATACATTCCTGGGAACCCTCTTGTCTCCTGCTCCGGAGTACAAAGAAGTCTTGGGGATGGGAGTGTGTGGGATTCAGGTCATAATGTGGGCAGGTCTTAATCAGGGTGTGTAAGCTTGGGAGGAGGGAAGGCAGGGTTTATCCTGAAAATGGATGTAAAGTAGGCAGAATAGGTAGGGGAACTGGGTGGTGGCACTCATCCTTAGACTCAACCTGAGTACCTGCTATTTTCCTGTTACCTTAAGAAATGTTTAGTTAGTTTTAAAGATAATTAAACACCACTTATTAGTTGGACTAGCAATTTGTTTGTACTATAAATAACTTCTAGGAACTCAGCCTTCACTTGTTAGCGGCACAGTGTGGCTTGATATGCTAATTAGTTCCTATGTTGGGCCAATATCAGCACACATTGTGCAATGAATTAATCTATGTAGAGACAACATTGGAAGCATTTTTAATACCACAGCGAGTGATGCTAACTAATTAGGTTGCATACTGTACAGGGAAGTGCCACAGTATGCAACCAAAACATAAAGATTCATTTTTCAAACAGTTTTTATTTTAAAGAAAAATGGATAGGACAACATATAGGCACATTTTAATTGTCAGTAAAGCAAACTCAACTTGCCTTGTGACAGGCCCACTTTAAGACATCATGTATGAGATGGCTTGTCTCTAATTTGTGAGAACAGTAAATACAAATCTATATGAATACCTGGGGGTGGAATGAATTAAGGTTTAATATAATTCTGATTTTTTTTTGTGATGTGCTGAAAACACTTCATCGTGGTGAAAAAGAAACATTTCACAATATGCAGTAACAATAAATTATTGAAGCAGAGGGGACACATTGGTTATTAGCATATCATGTTGGTGAAGCTCACCAATGTGTTGTAATGGTATGTCTGCAATCAGGTTAATAACTAGCCTAATGTCAAACTACTCAACAGCAGTGTACTTCAAAACTTCTCCACAATAGTTTCATGTTAAACTTTATTATTTCAGTCATATGGGATGTTTCATATTAGACAGCTGTAGAGGTTTAAAATATATTTATATATGGAGATATTTGAAATACACGGTTATGGAGAGTTTTGAAATATAGAGAACTACTGTATAAAATATGGCGAACTGTATAACTTGGAGAACCGTTAAATATTATGAACTTTAAAATATGAAGAACTGTCAAATATAGAGAAATGTGAAATATGGCAACCAATATGCTAAAGTTACATATATAATCTTAGGACTGATAATACAGCAATGGGAAAATCCACAATGGCAAAGACAGTGTAGTGCATACAGTTGGGGTGAAATTTGCCCAATTTTGCCAAACCCCATTGCATCACACCATGATTTGTCAAACATGTTTCACTTGAATACAGCTACAGAGACATTTTGATTTCCAGATCAATTTTATTGGATCCAGAATGTATTCCAGGTCCTCCGGATTGATCTAGGAAGTTCAAAACTCAGATGCATTTTTTAGAGTCTCACTAAGTTAACTGTACTTCCTCTATGCTTAAAGGAAGCATAACACCTACTAATAATAACTCCCCACTTACTTTCCCATGGGCAGAATATGGTAATGGGCATATTACTTTTGCCCTGATTTCCTCCTCAGTACTGCTGTTAGTTACGTATGTGTTTTTATTCCACTTCTATAAGATACTCATATGGTATTAGGGCATTTATACCTTTGCTTCTGCTGGATAGTTGTGTCCTGTGGTAATTAACAATGAACTATCATTATTGATGCACAGGGCAGAATCTCCACTGATCTATCATAAAGAGACTTCAGTGAACATTTTTCAAGTGCCCATTTGAGAAAGCTTGATTAGATAATTCCTAAAAGTCAGTTTCTTAGGTTAAAAAAAATGCTCAAATAACATGTCTCTCTGGCATAATTGTCAAAATAAAATGCTTTAGAGAACATAGATAGAGAAATATCTCCATTAAGAGGAGAGTGTTCCATAGATAGGACAAGCTTGTTAATGCCTAAAAAGAAAATAACTTCTGATGGTAAAGTTAGATTCATTACCTCCTATAACTTAAATTGGCTTGACACATATACAGTCTTGGGCAAACATTACAGACAATACTCTCAAAACATTTTAAATCTTTATCCAGCAATCACTGCCAAAGGTCAAACTAGTCCACATCTATTACATGTATCCAGAACATAAATCTTTGATGTATCTGTATTGTAGAGATAGAGATACTAGAGATACACTAACTTCAGTGGTGCAATACATTTTGAATAGACAAAACTATTCCACAAAAGACGTGTGAGTGATGGGTCTAGACAAAGCCGCATTAGATATCAGACCTAGAGACTTGGAAGCCAAGTTGTTACAAAAATAGATTTGGTAGATTTATGATTTGCAGTCTAACACAGAAAAATACTTAATGAGGGATTTCATTTACAGGTTTTGTTAATATATGATCTGACTATTAACATGTATACTGATCCAGTGGTGTATTATCACTTTGTGATGGATGGGAGACTTTTCGTCAAACCTTTTGTCTATATCCATAAAAAAATACTTCTTTACAAAGTTTGACTTGAATATGAGTTTTGGGTTGCTTCAAATAATATTGATTCCTTCTTTATTAACATGCTTGATATACAAGATTTATTTTGATTTATGTTATTTCATCTGGTTTCTGTTGGTGATGTAAGAAGAAATCATAGAACCTGTGAATGTATTTGTGAACACTGATTAGATTTCCCCTTTCCCTCAGGATATAATTACTGTTTACTTAAATGCTGTTTACTCAAATGCTGTTAATCTTATGATGGAGTAATAGGAGACATTGAAAATAATGAAAATAATAACATTAAAAGTTCCATCCCCCCAAAAAAAGAATTCTAAAGTGTTCTTAACATTTATGGAAAATATAAAATATATAATAATATATATATATAAAATATAAAATAATTATAGTAATGGCTTCCATAGAAGGGATTCATATTATTGTGTATTAGTAGTTATCTAGCCATAGAGGTTTTGAATACATATATATGTATACAGACTCAAACTGAAGCAAAAAAATAAACACTGGCACCTATTTTTGAGGATTTCTCCATCGATACAATTTCCATAATTTCAGGTTTCTTACACATTTTCATATTTGCACAATGTTTTTATGGCTGAACTAATTTTATACATCTCGTTCAAAATTAAATGTTGAGTAAATATTGTCAGATACATTGAATATAATAATTTTTCACATTTTATTTTCATCCTTCATTATTATTATTATTATTATCCTTCTTTTGTCCAGTTTCCTGATGTCTTGCCCTTTGGAGGTATGGGTGGGGCTGGACAGCTTGTCAGTGTAAAGGGAGATTGTGCATTGGACTTAATGGGACTTCATTATTTTTTTATTTTTTTTATTATAGAAGGTGTAAGTTTCATAAGTCCAATGCACATCATCTTTATTTCCAGTTTTCTTGAGCGAAAGTGTGGTTTAGTAGTGAAGGGAGAAATGAGTCATCACAATGAGAGAGATGGCTGTAATCTCCAATAGCTGGACGTCCAAAGATTAATTATTCCTGATGTAGAATATCGAACCACATCCTATGACCTCTTATGTTGCAGGAAAATAACATTTGTTAACTTTCATACATGTTTCAAAGAGAAGTATAACTTGAAAACAAGTGTTTTTAAATTACATCATATACACTGAGGTAATCTGGAACATCAACATAATGTGGCACAGGATGTACATTTTTTAAACAGTCAGAGCACACACTTTGTGAACAGTCCATGTGGCTCTACCACTTTACGTCACAGATGAAGATGTGGACATATTGTGAATATCACACTGTTCTTGCTGCTTCTGCATTATTTTTCAAAATCAATTCCATTCCTCTTCTGGGACAATGTCCCTTCCGAGTGGAGTGATTTAAGAAAATGCATTCCCACCAGGGTGCCAAGTCTATTGATTACATGCTAAACATTTTAGAATTTTTGGGCAAATTTTACAAATCAATTAACAAATGCAGTTGTTATTAAAAAGTGGCAGGAATATTACATCTGAACTTTGTACGTTGAACCATTCACCATTGTTCATAATTCATTACAAATTGTGTCTCTGCTTAACATTGACTGTTGTCATAAAGTATTTACCTACTTGCATTATGTAATGTCTCATGTTTCTACTTACCATGATGTAGATTTCTCCTAATTCCTCAACAAAACAGTTGTAAAGTAACCTTTTTCTTAAAGAAAGATCAAATCTGCAGGCTAGCAGCTGAAACACGAGCACTGTGCAGTGTAAGATGAGAGTGTGTTTTGAGCACTCTCAACATCATAAATGTACTGTAATATGTTCCACTGAAGCATGGGACAAAAATAAAGTTATGTATTAGAGTTATATTCATTACCCTTTTAACCATAGCTAAAATTACATTATAAGATCATATTTGTAGGGGGTTTTAATGTGTATTTTGGATGTATTATATTTTTGGTGTAATTGGTGCTAAGGTATAAAATTTTCTTTGGTCATTTGCACAATTTAGATCATTGTTGCCATTTAAGCAGGGAATTTCTAATGATCAGCGAGTTATTGTTCTTATAATCTAATAAAACCCAAAGATTTAGGTGTAGAAAATGTGCTAATGATTCAAACTCATGTGTGAGGATTCATTAAGCTTTGACTTAGCTCTGTAGATTGTGGCCAATATCATGTCTTACCATATTATGCCAAAGCAGTATTTGAATATCAAGCCCATGGTTACATTTAAGAACCCCCACTATGAACACTGGTTGCTCTTCAAATAAAATAAAACAACAATTTTCACAAGAACTATAGTTTAGAACTTGAAGTAGGGCCAACAGATATTAAGATGTACTCTAACAAATGTTATATTATGGAAAAAATCACTCCTACTGTAACGACATACTTACATTCACAGATACCAGGTTATTCCTGTAATAGGTATTTCATATGTAAAATATTGCAATTAAATATCTTATGAACCCCAAGCATGCCATAATGTACCTATTACCAACATGACACCTGAAAATGTAGTTTATTTTTTATGTTAGTGAGTTTGCCTTGAGAAAGAGGGCAAGCTCCTTGAAAAGTTGTGCCTGAGAGTGTCCTGAAGCAAGAGGTGTGTTGTCAAATTGAACATTTGAGTTCCACTTCTCTGTAGGAAGCAGTGTGTCAAAATAATTTCCCATACCATTATGTCAGCGCTCATTGTATGTAAATGCCTTTAGAAGGGCAAACTGAAAAGTTGCCTCCAACAACCCCCCTTGCACTCTTTGTCCTCTATCAGATCAGAGAGATACAGCATTAGCAACACAATAATGAGACAATAACATACATAAGCTAAAAATGTCTTAGATTAAATGACCCTCTAAATTATATATAACCTAGCAAACTAAATAGTCAAAATCTATATATAAACTAAAAATACAGTAATGCTGTATATAGACTTAAATAAAACATTCACATAAACTAGGAACGAATATTTAAAGCAAGACAATTAGGTATGTCCTGAACACTCTCGCAACTCAGCACAATATATTATATAGCCATCCAAGTTGAAGCACCCTCACAAATCTGCACTTTGGGTGGTTGCCCACCCTTTTCAATATGAAATCTGTGGGGAGATTCACTAAGTGATGATAAAGGAAGATGACTTCTCCAGTTCCTATGTTATTCTATGGAGCCGATTCACTAAGATCTCCAAAATTGAAGAAATCTGATTGCGTAGGCTGCATAGAATAACATAGGAGCTGGAGAAGTGATAAACTGGAGAAGTCATCTCCACTTTATCACCTCTTTACCACAGCTTAGTGAATCTCCCCACTGGTCTTGTTTAGCTGACAACTAACTTGCTAACCACCTGATAAAATAACACTTAAATCATGTATTTCATAAATGAAAGCCCTACATTTTTATCTTAAAGAAGTAATAATTTTTGATTATTGTAAAACAATGCATTTTGTTCCATTTTATTTATTTTAAATAAACTACAGTTGTCGATTGCAGGGATGGGTGAAAATTTCCACCTCAAAATGAATTCGGTGAAAAATGGCACTTTCTGCTTGGCGAAAAATTTCCCACAAAAAGTGCAGATTGTCTGCTTTTTTCACCCATTGAAATCAATGGGAACATAGAATGGGGTATGAGGGTGCCTGTGTTGGTGGGGTGTGGGGAAAGAATCAGTTGAACAGGGGATGATTTTTGGGGGGTTGTTTACTGGGATTGGGAGGCACTTAATAAAAAAGAAACCCTAAAAAAAACATAAGACATGATATAAAGGGGTCTGAGGAGGGTTCCTGTGTTGGTGAATGAATGAATCTTTTGAATAGGAAATTTTTTGGGGGGGGTTTTCTTGACTGCTACTGGGGGGACAGTTAATACAAAATAAATCAATAAAATAAAATAAGACATTTGTATTTAAAGTGACAGAGACAGGAACCCCCTGACATAAGCTGCCACTGGGGTGGACTGATACTTGACTTGATAAAGTATTTTGTAGAGGATGATTTGTTTGATTTGTTGTTAGAGGCCTTTGTAGGACTTAGACGTATTAGATGTCCAAGCCCTGAACCAACATTGATTTGTAGGACTTAAGCTTGTTTGGCACAAGCCCTAAGGAAACATTGATTTGTAGGACTTAGGCTTGTTAGAAACAAACCCCACAAAAATTTTTTTTTTTTTGTAGGACTAGTTCTTATTTATTTATTTTTTATTTATGTATTTATTTATTTAATTCATTTTAAACACAAGCCCTGAGAAAAAAATAAAAATGCCCTACTAGCCTAATGCCAGCAGGTCATGTTGGCCAGTGGCCACTGTCAAATATCCTCCTGAGTCCTGAGTTGCAACTGCTGTTCGTACTGCTGCTGCTGAGTTGTTTAAGCAGCAGGATGATTAGGCAGCTGAAAGGGAATGGGATCAACAATAGCAGTAACATGGAAGATGGATGATGAAGGTTCCACTTGCCACGACTGGCTCTAGTGATGCGCCTGAGGCAGTAGCAGCAGAATAAGTAGCCCCCAGTATTTGTGAAGAAAAGAACAAGTTGGCCATTACATCTTCTCCACCTGCCCCTCCTCCAAAATCATCATGGGTGTGCTGTTATTAGAATATATTTTTCCCTTGAGAGCAGGATCATGGGTCTCCTCAGCAACTGCAATGTGCACAGTATGTGTGTGGTAAATAACATCTGGGGGCACAACTGTATCCAAACACCATTACACCTGAAAGCAAGTACTGCCGCTGTCACTGTACCCCTTTTCCACAGCCGCTAAGGACACATGACAACTTGCTGATAGTTTAATAGTAGTGATGAACCCTCCCTGCCACCATCTTAGCATATTCTGCAGAATGGAATCTCCTCAGATGTCACTTGATGCACTGATTGAGATTCTCCTCCACCACACTGGCATGTGTGGTCAGTGCACCACACAGTGCGTAATCGTTAGAGATGAACTGTCACAACCTAACATCAACAGAGCGGCTATCATTTGGCGGGGGAGGTAAAGAACGAGGAGGATTGGCAGAAGATGTAGTTACCCTAGAAGGTGATGGCTAGCTAGTTGTTTCTTTTTTTTTTTTTTTTAATTTTTATTATACATACAAAAAATACAAGACAAATACAAATTACATACAACAATCAAACAAGTCCATCCAATCATCACATACCTAACAGAGAGCCAATAGCTTATTACCTAACATAGAGGTGACCGATACAGGAGTAACCATTATTTACCACCAGTACTCAATTAGTATATCTTCAACTCGCGAAGGGTTAAGACAACTGACATTTATTGCACACATCTCTCATCCTACTGCATAACTTCTCTCCAGCTTTAACCCCACCATAAAAGGAGATCTCTGCATCCCTAGCTAGTTGTTTCACTCGTCCAGGAACTTCCAGTCTATGCCTGGGTTGTTCTATTCCTCCTCCTCTTTGATCTCCACCTCGCCTCTTGTTGCCTTTCTGGTGAGTCAGGGACAGCAAAAGTGGTGCTTAATTTCTGTGGTGGGTGTTTGGATTTAATATGTTTGGAGTAAATGTCATGGTGTCTGTGTTTCATGTGTGATATGAGGAAGCTTGTGTCAGTGAGTGTTCTCTCATTTCCTCTTTGCACTGACTTGTCACAAATTGGGCACAGTGCTGTTGCTGATGACTGTATTGTGCCTGCCCCAACAAAAAAATAGTCCCACACCCATGTTGACTTCAAAGGGAAGGGGAAAGGTGGAGAAGAATGTACTCTTTCTTCTTGTCCTCCACATTCCCCTTCATTGTCTGTGGCAGTGGATAATGTTGCTGCTGTTGATGCTACTGCCTCAGAGTCAGCACTGCAACTAGGATCAGGTGTATTGCTACTGCTGGCAAGTGGAACCTGTACTAGTCCCACATCGCTTTTTGACCCCATTTCCACTGTGTCCATGGTGGTCTGTGGCATACTAACCTGCTCCTCAGCATCCTGCTGCCCTTGCATCTCAACATCAGAAGGAATTAGAACAGTTACAAATTCCTCTAATTCCAAGATGTCCTTGCTAGTGGTGGTGGTGATGCCCATCCTCATTCCCGTCTCCCATTCCTTCTCAGTTTCTGCTAAAAAGGCAATCAATGTCCACCCCAGCTTCTCCAGCATCACCACCACCACCACCACTAGTCTCTACATGCTGTTGTTGCTGCTGCTGCTGCTCTATTCCAGACATCTCACTGCTACTTGGAGGAGGTGACAAGCAATGTGACAGCGGGTCCCCTAATGTCACACTTGCCATTGCCTTTTGACCTGAAGAAGAAGGCAGACTAGCACTAGCAGAAATAGCAGCAGGCACAGGCAGCTGATCTGGTGGTGGTGGTATTAATTCTCAACCTTCTGTCCTCCCCCAACACCAGTTCTGGCCTCTTCAGGTTCATGTTCCACCTGGACACTGTAGTGAAGAGAAGGGGATGACTCCCAGTCCCAGGGTCAGGAGAATGGTGTGAGCTCCCTTGACCGTTAGTCTGGATGCTGAAAAATGTTTCCCCTACCACTCCGGCTGCTCCACCATTACTGCTACTACTAACACCAACCACATCAAGTTCAGCTGCAGAGTCTTCCTCCTCAGTCACTAGTAATATCAGGATATTGTTGATTACCCCTCCCTCACTTCTAAGGCTATAAAGCTGCTGGACCTCAGTGGCAGTAGTACTAGCAGTGGCAGGACTGCTTGGGAATGGCAAGTGTGATTTAGGTTTCATTGCTGTCACACTTGGCATCATTTTCTCCTCCACCCCCTGAGTACTACAAGAAACACTAGCAGCAGGCAAAGTATTGGTGGCAGCAGGTTCAGCACTGGCAGCAGGTTCAGTACTAGCAACAGGTACAACACTAGTGGCTGCAGGATCAGAAATGGTGGCACTGGCAGCAGGGGCAGCACGTCTGGCAACAGGTACAACACTAGTGGCTGCAGGATCAGAAATGGTGGCACTGGCAGCAGGGGCAGCATATCTGGCAACAGGTACAAAATTAGTGGCTGCAGATGCAAAAATGGTGGCACTGGCAGCAGGGACAGCATGTCTGGCAACAGGTACAGCACTAGTGGCTGCAGGATCAGAAATGGCGGCACTAGCAGCAGGGGCAGCACGTCTTGCAGCAGGCACAGGCAGCTGACCTGTCCTGCTCTCACTATCCTTTTCTCCTTTCCTTCCCATTCCCTTTTCTCCCTTCCTTCTCTTTCCTCCCTTCCTTCCATTTTCTCCCTTCCTTCCCATTCCCTTTTCTCCCTCCCCTTCCCATTCCCTTTTCTCCCTCCCTTCTTATTAAATTCCCCAAGATCCCTTGGGGTGATTTAGGGGAACTGGACAGCATTGGTTGAGTACTGCTAGTCACTTCCTCCTCCTCCTCCTCAGTGGACACATAATAAGAGTCCTTCCATTTCCTCTTTTTGCTGCTCATAGTGATGGGAGTCATTATGAACCTCTCCTGCCTCAATTTTTGCTAAATATCACAAGAAAACAGCACAGCACGTCTATCTCGCTCTGTAGCTGCTTCTATTGTGTCTGCCTTCAGTGAAAACGTCACGTTTTTATAGCGGAAATACGAAAACAATGTAAATCAATGGCGAAAACTGTTTAGCCATTGAAAAAATGGCAAAAGATTTTGGCCAATGGGCGAAAGATGCCAAAATTTTAACCGCTAGTTTTAAAGCAGATTTTCCAGTGAAAAAGAGGATAACAACGTATTTTTCGCGAAATGTCCATGGAGATCTTTAATCTAATACTCGAGTTCTCCCACAGACAGCAGCAGAAAAAGATGTGTCCTCTGTGTACTAGTTAGTGCTGTTGACAACAGATTAATTAAAAAAAAAAGTTTGGGCTTTTTTTTTTTTAATTTTGAAAAAGTTTTATTGAAGAATCAAGCACTATACAGAAACTTGCATTTCAGAGTATGAAACAAGATGACAAACTGGAGCATAGAAATATAAATCTCACAAAATATCTTGAGGTCAGAAACAATACTTCACAAACATAAATATCAGAAAATTCACATTGTGTAAATAATCTGGACCGAAGATAATAGAACTAGTAGCAGTCAGTGCATACGGAACATCAGTGCAAGGGGCAGGGGATGGGGAGTTGTAAGAACCCGAAGATACAGAAGAAAGACAGGCAAAAAAAAAAAAACGGAAAAAGAGGAAAAAAAAAAAAAAAAAGGGTGGGGAGGGAATGCACCAGCAGCAATAAAGTTAAAAAGGGCGCATAGAGAAAAAGTTGTCTACCGCATCAGGGTCACCTCCTTTAGAAGCAATATGAACCCTCAATAGAGAATTATGTAGGCGTACATCAGTCGCCCACTCCTGAACAGTGGGAAGATGTTCATCTAAGTTTGGGCTTTAATACATTTTCAGTAAAGCATGTCACATTTTACATAATGGGAAGATATCTAAAATGTATATTTTTTTTCAGAATGATACTTTAGTCTTTAACACTGCTCACTGGTCTTATTATTGAACACAGAAAAGGAACAAGTAGCATAAAATCACCAAGAAAGACTGTGGTATACCACAAACATGTTTTCTGAAGTTTCTTAAGCTAGGAATCATTGAAAACATTGTGTGCTTTTCCTGTACATGAGGCCTGCACACAGTCCAAACCACAAGATCTCAGTGATGGATTCTCTAGACGGATACTTTCAGTGACTGAGGCTCTTGTTACGCATGCTTCAGAGATATAGCGAAATGAGCAAATGAAGCAAGTATGCAATATCAGTCAACCTGTCTGTGACTGTTTTATTAGGAAAACTTTCAACACACTAAGCAAAAACAGTTTTATTTGGGAACCAACTAAATAGTCATTTTTTTTAAAAAATGTACTTGTTATTTTTCACATTAATTAACTCCTTGGATGCCGTAGAGGTCTCCATTGAATTGCAATGCAATAATTGAGGCTGAGGTACAGTAATAAGACGAACTGGAGTAATTAAGGGTCAAGCCAGCTGAACCATAGAGGATGAATACAAATTTCCTTTGATTTAAATGGGCTTAGGAGCCTTCTAGGAAAACACTGAGATAAGTAAAGGTGCATTTTAAGGGGGAAAGTAGCTAAAATCTGTGTTTTGATGTCACATATTCACAAAACATATAACACATATAACATTCATATAACATAATAAAACAGATTATCAAATTTGTTGCATTGCTATAGCAAAGAGCAGAGTCTTTGCTCATCATTTTTTATGCACTGATGATAGCAATTACTCAGTTGCTTCCAGTGGATTGGCTTCTGAAACTCAATGGGATGTTTAAAGTAAAAATTGGTAAAGCATGGTACCGTGTTAGTCATAGAAAAAGCAGGAGAATAGGAGAGTAATAGCAAAATAGAAGAGCTAACCAGGTTTAGATAAAGCCTTGATTTTAAAATGTAACATATATATTATTATTGTGGTACCTTCCCTTGCTAGTGATTATAGTAGACAGTTACCACAACACACAGTGAGAAATTCAGAACAGTATTGTTAAATACTTGTCCCAAACAACAGACACAGATTAATAATACAATGTTATATGCAGGAAAGTTACTTAGCACAAGATGCAATCCCCCAGTCTGTAAGTTTATGAAGATGATGTAATTGATGGAAAATAATGGGGATGGATGATGATGGAGTGTAATGGAGATGATTGATGGTGACTCAGTGAAACATTGTTCCTTAGTAAACAATAAGAAGATCTCTGTGCAGCTGTCAATTGCCCGGAGTCAGCTCGAATGAATACATGAAAAATAGAAAGGGTAGGAAGACAGCGCACCAGAAGATCTAAGTGCAGTATTAAATACGAGAAATGTACACTTTAAAAAATCAATACTCATATGTGGATACATAAAAATAAAATCCGTGACATAGATATTTAGGGTAGATCAAAATATTTATTTATTGATATTAAAAAATAAATAAAAAGTCTGAAAAATGATAAACAATATATATATATATATATATATATATATATATATATATATATATATATATATACCTTGATAGTCAAAAAGTGGCACTCATTGAGCAAATGAAGTCTATAATAGTTAGTATAAATCGTAATAAATGATTGGTGCACGTCTCCTATTGAATAAAATATGTTCGGTACTCAGCCTGGTTTAACCCCGTCGGACGAGAGAGACAGCACACATCTGGGCAAAACTTCTTAAAGTGAAACCATTTATTTCAGCATGTTGCACTTGCCAAGCGCTTTCGGTCCACTCAACGGACCGTCATCAGGGCAAAGAAAAGAGAAAACATCTACAAACAATCACTTATTTAAACTCTAAGTGCCGGGAAGACTCACCAATCCCACCGCTTGCACCGTGGAACGCAAAACTCAGCGTGCACGGTCATACGTTAGCCCGGTGATGTCATCCACCGCACAGACTCACGAACAAATAAAAACATACAAGGACATCATTAGATGCGCTGAACATCCAAAGACCAGCGCATCATTGTTGATATTACTATCATGAAAGTTACATAAATCCGCAACAAAATAACAAAAGCAGTAAGTAACGGAAGACTAAAGAGATCAAGCGATATTGTACTATCTTCTTTAATGAAGCTATATTTTCCTTGTATTTAACAACCCCAGCTTCCAGCTTCTCACACAGATCTTTACACTTATCTAAATTAAAAGTGTCCTTGTGTTTACTTTCAATTGTTTTAATATCAATTCTAATATTATCAATTTCCTTGGCAACCTGGTCAATGACCAGTAATAACAATTCCATAGAACATTTATCTAGTACCTCACACCACTTTGTACAGAAGTTTGGATTACCCCTACCTATTGTAGGCTGGTTTTTTATCCTAAATCCTCTGGGTATGAGCTTTTCTTTATAATAATGTGTCAAAGTAACACCATGTAGATAAAGATCTACTTCTTTTTTCTTTAAGCGCAGTAAATCATTAAATATATCCAGAGGTTTATCTGGTCCTAAAGCTAATTCCAAGCCATCAACAAATAGAGTATGTCCAGATTCTGTTGATACCAAATCTGTGGTGGAAAATAATGTATCACTATCCATATCACAACGCATTAGAATATGCTTTCACAGTTATGATTGCCTAAGGAAAAACCCTTTTATAGTGCAACAACTTATATTAAATAAATATCAACAATTGATACTTGAGTATACCTGAAATATTGTTTCAAATGCAAATACACAAACGGTGCTCATTATCATAAAAATAAATATACATTGATAGTCAAAAATGACAGAAAGTGGCACTCATTGAGCAAATGAAGTCTATAATAGTTAGTATAAATCGTAATAAATGATTGGTGCACGTCCCCTATTGAATAAAATATGTTCGGTACTCAGCCTGGGTTAACCCCGTCGGATGAGAGAGACAGCACACATCTGGGCTAAACTTCTTAAAGTGAAACCATTTATTTCAGCATGTTGCACTTGCCAAGCGCTTTCGGTCCACTCAACGGACCGTCATCAGGGCAAAGAAAAGAGAAAACATCTACAAACAATCACTTATTTAAACTCTAAGTGCCGGGAAGACTCACCAATCCCACCGCTTGCACCGTGGAACGCAAAACTCAGCGTGCACGGTCATACGTTAGCCCGGTGATATCATCCACCGCACAGACTCACAAACAAATAAAAACATACAAGGACATCATTAGATGCGCTGAACATCCAAAGACCAGCGCATCATTGTTGATATTACTATCATGAAAGTTACATAAATCCTCAACAAAATAACAAAAGCAGTAAGTAACGGAAGACTAAAGAGATCAAGCGATATTGTACTATCTTCTTTAATGAAGCTATATTTTCCTTGTATTTAACAACCCCAGCTTCCAGCTTCTCACACAGATCTTTACACTTATCTAAATTAAAAGTGTCCTTGTGTTTACTTTCAATTGTTTTAATATCAATTCTAATATTATCAATTTCCTTGGCAACCTGGTCAATGACCAGTAATAACAATTCCATAGAACATTTATCAAGTACCTCACACCACTTTGTACAGAAGTCTGGATTACCCCTACCTATTGTAGGCTGGTTTTTTATCCTAAATGCTCTGGGTATGAGCTTTTCTTTATAATAATGTGTCAAAGTAACACCATGTAGATAAAGATCTACTTCTTTTTTCTTTAAGCGCAGTAAATCATTAAATATATCCAGATGATGTCCTTGTATGTTTTTATTTGTTCGTGAGTCTGTGCGGTGGATGACATCACCAGGCTAACGTATGACCGTGCACGCTGAGTTTTGCGTTCCACGGTGCAAGCGGTGGGATTGGTGAGTCTTCCCGGCACTTAGAGTTTAAATAAGTGATTGTTTGCAGATGTTTTCTCTTTTCTTTGCCCTGATGACGGTCCGTTGAGTGGACCGAAAGTGCTTGGCAAGTGCAACATGCTGAAATAAATGGTTTCACTTTAAGAAGTTTTGCCCAGATGTGTGCTGTCTCTCTCGTCCGACGGGGTTAACCCAGGCTGAGTACCGAACATATATATATATATATATATATATATATATATATATATATATATATATATAACAGTGTGTATGGTGAGCATATGCCTATGAATAGGAGAGTAAAAATTATACCTTTTTAGCCAATAAAGGTATCATTTTTACTCTCCTAGAGCTCGATACTATTACCACCAGTATTTTTTAAAACCAGGGGTGGTAGTTTTGACAGCACAGTTTACAATTCTATAAACTGTACTGATAACAACAAAAGCTGTGTAAAAATGTCCAACGGGTGCAAAATTTTCACCCATTGCACATCACGTAAAAAAAAGTAAACTTTGCTATCCTATTCCAATTGGTGGCTTCAACGCATGTTCAGGACCACACTTTTCATGGTGAAAATCCTGCACCATGACAACTGGTTTCCATCACATACTTGGATTGGGAAAAAAAAGTTTAAAAGAAAAGAAGTGCTGTTGATGTGTCAGAGAGTGTGCCAATATTTTCTGTTCATACTGTAGAGGAGTATGACTCTGAGATTGTTTTGGAAGATGATAAGAGTCATATGGGGTTATGCACTAAGACTTGATAAAGATATGATAACATGGAGAAGACTTCTCCAGTAATATTACTTCTCCAGTTCCTATGTTATTCCATACAGCTTATGTACTAATATCTTCAAAGTTGGAGAAATCTTGGTGCATAGATTATTATAGGAACTGGAGAAGAGATATCACTGAAGATGCATTCTCCACGTTATCCCCTCTCTATCAAGTCTTAGAGCATAACCCCCATAGAGTGTCTACACATACCGCTACCATCCCCACCACCTCCACAATTGATGGCGTTAAAGCAATAAAGTTACACAGTTCTTCTACTATGTATTGCCATCCCACACTTACTAGGTTCTTAGAAAGATGTCAAAACCTGCATAAAAATAATGCAAAAGTATACCTATGGAATAGTAAACTTGCCAAATTGCTGGAGGTTGACTTGCTGCCTTTTTCTTTTGTTGAAAACAGAGGCTTTAAATAACTGATATCGTTGCCCGCTGCTGGAATATCCCCAAGCCACAGTTATTTTTCAAGGATGGTTGGGCCAATGTTACTTAAGCAGGAAGTTGGTGTTGTGGGCAAAGGACAAAGGCACTCAGCCTGCTAACAATTTTTTCAAGGCATATGTTGCTGTAGGACTCCGAGCTTTTACTATCAGCTATTTATTTCTATACTTTAGCCCAGAGGTTCTCAACCCATGCCCTCAGTGGCCACTGATCAGAGGCTCATTCGTATTGATTAACTCACCTGTGCTCTTAAAAGGAAATTCTCAAATCCTGGCCTGTTAATAGCCACTGAGGGCATGGGTTGAAGGCTACTGCTTTAGCCCTCAGAAGAAGTAATATTGTGGCGGGAAATCTTGCAGTCATAGGAAACATATGCAAAATATAGTAAAGTTGTCACAGGAACTTTATTGGCACTGGCAAATAGGAGAAAATTTTACATATTATCTATGGTGGGAAGTTTCACATAAAAAGCGGGAAATCATTTTTTCGTGAAAAGTATGACTTTTCGCCCATCCCTAGTTCTTAGTACAGTAACAGCAATGCTCAAAAACAAGTTATTTTTACATAAAATGGTGCACAAATATGTGTATATATCATCTCACAGCTTTGTAATACTGTTTTTAATTGTAGTTTGAACTTTCAGGTTGAATTCCTGTTTATCTTGCTGAAATTTCTCTCCAGCACAGCAGCCTTATCATATTGATGGATTTTTCTGCATAATTTCTCTGCCTCCACAGCCCTGCTTCTAAGAACGAAATGTTTCTTTTCTTCAGAAGATTTTTCAGAAGATCAGTAACATACAGTTTTATGTCTGGGCACCTTACATTAACCCTTTGAGTGCCGGGGGTTGTGCAATGCATTGCACCCTTCCCTGATACTCAAGGGGTTAAAGTATAACTAACACTTTATAATGGCTTGGTTAATTTTGAAAGAGCCTTAAAATCCATCTATATTTATGTTGCTTATTGTTTATATAACACTGTAGTTTATGACAGTGATGGGGAACATTTTGGGCCCAACTGCCCAGTTTATTTTGCAGGAGCTTAAGAGGTGTCAGAGTGCCAATACTGAAAATTTAACACAGAAATGAGGTTTCTTTGGCAAATACACATGTGACAAGAAAACTATATACTACACTTGTCAAAAATAAAATATCATACACTCACATGCACACACACACACCTACACACACATAACACAGTATCATCCCTGTTATTCACAATCTTTACCCTCTAAATTCTTGAGGGGTGCATAGCTTCTGTGAATCCAGTGGGATAATTGTCATCATAATATGCTCCCTGCCTAAAAGTAAATTACTTCTCTGTCAGTTTGCCCAAGGCTAACCTTGTTATTAACCCCTTTGAGTACTAAGGGGAGCAATGTACTTGATAGCCTGGAGAAGACAGGCCATTAACCCTTTGAGGGCTAGAGAGGTATAATGCACTTGTTAGGTAAGGAAATACCCTCCCTGCCTTACAGGTTCATTACACTCTACCACTGAAATAATTAATCCCATACCTGCCCTGGTGAAAAAGTACACTTTAAGTTCATTACCTTATCGCCTTCTCTCCAGACTCTTTCACTCTATGTGCTTGTGTCTGTGAATCTCCCACACACAAACCCACCTTCTCTTGGCTTCCAGAAGATGACCTCACAGTTCCACAGACATACTCCTGACTCCTCCGGCTCTGTGCTGCCTGACCTGCTGCCTTTCTCAACTCTGAGTCTTTCCTTTCACCAGGCTCTCTGTGCAGGAGAAGGGCAGGAGAGATCTCACTTCCTATTCCTGCCTGTGATGGTATCCTCTCTCCTCTACTTATCTCCTGACCTTATCCTCACACTTCATTTCCATGACCCCCTTCTGACTCTTCCTCCCTCTACCCTGCTTCTGGCCCTGTCAGACTCACACCATTATGTTACTGTGGTGAGTGGCTGCCACAATGATGATGGCACACAGTCCTGTGTGCATATTCAGCAGTACAATCAAGTAAGTCACACACTGGATGACTGGCCTGGGCACTGGCCAGGTTAGTATCTGGTACTGGTATGGCAGGTACATGTTTCTTTATTATGCCACTGCACTGCAGTAGGATTTTCATTCCACTCTAAGAATGATGCCTGGCAAACCTAACTGTGCTACCATAAAGGTCTCCATGAGCCAGTTGTGGTACGAGTACCATAGGTTTGCCATCACTGGGTTATGCGATGCATAAATAAAGTGAAATATCTCATAAAGTATATTTTTAAATAAAGAATAGCTAACAGAAATATTGGCAATTTTGAATGTCCTTTGAAAATTACCTAACATATTTTAAATTGTTAGTTGCACTTTAATTTGTTGCAGTTCCAAGCTTCCTTTTATCCCCTTAGTGATCGGCCGCACGCACACACGGCCGTCACTTAACGTCCGGCTTATATATATATATATATAAAGGTGTGCAGCCACGCAGTGACCCAGACTTCCGGAACATACATGTACGTCCATTGTCGAGGAAGGGGTTGTAAACATGTAGCTACTGAAGAGGTATGCCTACACCTGACCTAATGGAAACTATTAGGATACCATACCTCCCAAGTGTCCCTAGGAGGGTGAGTCCCTCTTATAGACCCAAATCCCTCTGTCCCACTTTCCCACCCTGATGTCCCTCTTTTTAGGACATCAGACTGTGTGGTGTGTATATAAGTGGATCACATTGCTCCACAGCAATAAAACTCACATTAGTGTTTGTTTAGACGTCAGTGTATGTGTTTAGAAATTAGTCTGTGTAAATAAAATTCTTTGGTCTTGTTATAAGTCATTTATTAGATTACGCAAGGAGGACTCTATAGGTCATGAAATAACCTAAAAATTATCGGTAATGCCTGCCCCCCAATCACACCCCTAGCAATTCCCCCTAAAACACAAGCGTCCCTCTTTGGCAATCTGAAATGTTGGGAGGTATGGGATACCACTAGAGGAGGGGGAGACCCAAAAAGGAAAGGCTGAGAAGTCAGCAGTGACTTATCCCTGGTGGTTAGAAAATATACATTATAATCTACACAATTATGTTTTTGAAGAAAAAGATTAGCAATTCTGGAAGTCAGTTGCATCATATGGGACAAAGAAACTTTCCTCAAAATCCCCTTCAATTTTTTTGAGACTATTAATCCCTTGAATTCTACTGAGGTCTCTGACACATCACTTTGGAGACTTCTGTAGCATTCCAGAGATTAAAATCCTATTTAAACCAATGGGACTCCCCCCTTCCATGGTACAGTTGCTATGCTCCAGAACTGCACCTCTTCTTTGTTCTGTATAAGGACCTATGTGTCATCTGCAGCTGTGGAGTTTTATGATATTTAACTCCTTGCATGCTCAAGATATCTCTAATGCATTGCAAACCAATGCATTAGAGATATGTCTACAATCTATAGGATTAAACCAAGACTATAAGAGCAAATTGTTTTAAGCAACTGTCTTAAGACTTCAAAAGCAACCCAATCATCCAAAACAAGAATTAATTGTTAAAGTGGGAACATGTCATCTGGCAGTGGTCATGAGGAACTAGGGGGACAGGGCAGATGGAATCCTCAGTGGTTAGAACTGCAGCCACTGATGTGCTTTAGCAGAGCTGTTATCCTCCCTGATCTCTCTGGCTTCTTGTCATCTAAGTGTGTCTATTTTATGGGATCCATATAACAGTGTAATTTTACACACAAACAATATTTATTTTGTCATTGTTTTATGATTTTAATTAAGATATATATGCAGTTGATTGTCTTTATACATGATTGCTACACTTTGAGGACATTTTCTTGCACAATAATTTTATATATTTCTTTTCTTTTATGCAATTCTGCACTTACACTTGACACTTCATCCTCTGAATGTCACAGGGGTGTGCAATGCACACCCCTATGGCACTGAAAGTGATACAGGAGGGCATCTGCTGTACCTGCTCTTTAAAGGGATAGTAATACTTAAGTATTACTAATCCCTATAGTAAAGACCTATTAAAAATAAATGTATTGCCCCCAGTGTCATCTCTCAAACCTTTATGGTTTGAGAGATGATCGCTCCTAACGTTGCCCTCTCCCTCCCCCTTCCCCAAAGTCAGCGTTTTAGCTGACTGAAGGGAAATCCGGTCATAGATCATCAGGCGGCTCTGCAGCAGAGCTGCAATCACGTTAATAAAAAAAAAAAATCTTTCACTAAAACGGTCTTCTACGTGTACTTGGAAACAAGCACACGTAGAAGACCATTTCAGTGAAAGTTTTCTTTTTTATTAACGCGATCGCGGTTGTGCTGGACAGCCGCCTGAAAGTCGTATGACTGGCTTCCCTGCAGTCAGCTAGAACGCTGACTATGGGGAAGGGGGAGGGAGAGGGCAACTTTAGGAGTGATCATTTCTCAAACCATAAAGGTTTGAGAGATGACACTGAGGGCAATACATTTATTTTTAATAGGACTTTAATATAGGGATTAGTAATACTTAAGTATTACTATCCCCTTAAACGCCACAGAGAGCTACAGGGAGATCCCAACATTGATAACCTCAAGTAGGTGATGTTGGGACTATGAACTCTGACAACAGAGGCTGCTGTCAGGGTTTAGTGCATGTAAATACAACAGTGGCTCATTAACCAGCTTTCCATATGGAAATGAGCCATGTCGATGTGTTAAATGCAATATTGTAAACCTGTCAAGGGCATGGATTCATGGCAACGAGGGTGGATTTGTGGCTGATTGATAGGGATGTGATGGCCAAGACATTTTAGTGCATATTGGCGATGCGCCTTTGACAAAGATCCAACACAACGTTACCATCCTAAGACTTTTAATGCATCTCTCCTCCCTGGAGAACCAAAGGTTGTCTACCTTGTGATAGATGAATGTAGTATGTCCATACGTGTTTGAAAGGAGGCTTGGTGCTGCATCAGGTTAAAATGGAACTAACACTTTATAATGAGTTGGGTGATTTAAAAGGTTTTTCAGTATCACCTATATTTATGTTATCCCTTCTCTGTTTAAAACTATAGTTTATGAAATATCTAGCTTCATTTAATTGTTGACAGTTGGGAAGGAAAAATGGAATGTTGGTATCTGAAGTGACAGATTAATAAAACTAAATATCTCTTAGACTATAGTATTAAATAAAGAATGGCTAACATAAATATAGATAATTTTGGAAGCACTTTCGTTATGAAGTGATAGTTCAATTTTAAAGGGATAGTAATAATTAATATGCAAAAAAATATATATTGTAGTGTTTATACCCCTGAATAAAACAAGGGCACTCCCACTGCTGAAAGGTGTTTTATTCAATAGTTATTACAGCTCAAACTAGAATTTTTTAGGTGCAGTACTGCAATGGCCTGAAATTGTTCACTGGCACTGTTGCCACACCATCCTATGGAGGTTTATGCTCAACTGACCAGAGCTGTCCATAGGACGGTGTAGCAACAGCACCACTGTACTGTTTCAGGCCGTTGTGATACTGCACCTAAAAAATACAAGTTTGAGCTGCAATAACTTTTGAATACAACACCTTTCAACAGTGGGAGTACCTTTCTATTACTCAGGGGGATAAACCCTACAATAAATATTTTTTGAATGGGGCATTCAAACCCTTGAATGCTAGCGGAGTGTTCAATGGATTACTACATTAATTTTCCATTTTCCAGATATTCTTTTTATTATGTTGCGTACCCTTTTCTAACAAGTTCATTTAATCCTTTGGATGTAAGAGTGGTCTCCAACCAACTGCAAAGAAAAGAAAAACATTGGAAATCTCACTAGCAACCAAATGTAAGAGTTAGTTTGTGCTTCTGTGATACAGGACAAGGTGGGTCTGAGTCAGGTCATGTGAGACATGGGAGTGTCGCTATATGAACAGACCTAACGGCACCTAATCTGCCTTCCTAGGGACAGAAATATATAAATGCAACCCTTAGGACACATTTCTATGAAGCCATTTAATCATGTGCTTTAGAGCAAGTCAGCAAAACAGCATAATATATTATTTACTTTCATATTTCATTTATAGAAAATTAATGAAAGAAAACATGATAAGACACAAGTTTTTATTAGATAAAGTTGTGCCAGCATATTTTAGAACTAATTTATTTTTAATTGTTGGACAAAACAGGGAAGACAAGATGTGTTTGCCTGGGAGGATGAAGAAAGAAATATTCTGGGATAGAATTATCTAGGAGTCAAGTCTTGAGTAGTGTCATGTAACAGCTATTGGCTCAAAGGTTATGAGGAGGACTGTCTGCACATGTCCAAATTCATTTGCACGTAAGCAATCATTGTTAATGATATATTTCATGCTGTATAACAGTTTGTGCAGAACAAGAATGCGGGTAGAGATATGTTCTATTTCAGAAACCATTGCTTGGGATATCATAGTATTTAACCCTTTAAGGACCAGTGTGCAATGCATTGCAAAAGCAATGTGTTGCACACATCTCTTGTCCTTTAAGGGTTAATGAACAGCAAATGTAATTTGTTTTAATGAAAACAATGCTATAGACAATTTCCTACTGAATAAAACATTCAAAAGTTATTGCACCTCAAACATATCTTTTGTTTATCAAACAGATAGCAGCAGCACCAACTATTGTCCAATGCTAATATTTTTATATTGTCCTATATGGGAAGGCTTGAGTCATAGACTGTTGCACACTATAGTAACTGATAGAAACAACACAACTTGGTAACCAGAATAGAATGCTTCAGTTTAATTGAATTCAGCTTTAATTGCTTTTCAGTGAAAACTCTTCCGGCAGTTGGAGTACCCTTGTTTTACAGCACTCAAAGGGTTATTGCATGGTATTTTTTGTTGCAGTGCATTTGTTGTTGTCCTTTTTTAAATCTGTAATTCGTTGTTAATCTTAACATTAAGTAATAAGGAGTAAAGGAGTAGTTAAATATATGTGCAAAAGAGGTGTCCAAAGCAAATACTTACTCTGTTATCTATGGGCCTTGTGTTCCAAATAAAAGTGAAGCAGTCCTGGAAAAGTCCAACTGCACCATAGGGGACACATCCAAATTTCTAATTGACCCATTAATTTAAATGGGATTCTTAAATAAATGATTGCTAGAGAGTCTCCAATACATAGCAAAGAAGAATTAAATGTAAATCAAGATATTGGTGGCACAAGCTGAGTCAGTCGGAGATTATTTGCTCCATCCATTCAAAAAAGGCACTGGTGGCAAGAGTTTGATAAGTAAGGGGTTGTTTGTACCATCCCTAAAGGAAAAAGGCAATCTCTGGTCTCTACTATATCATATCATGAAGCCACGCTGGAGAAACAAGTCTGACTTCAAGAGTACAATACAGTCAGTCCTACTCCTCACTTACTTCTGCTCTTTGCACTCCAGGGCATGATCATTCCATTCATCTGTGCACCACAATTATCTATGCTTATCTTTACTGTCCTGGACAAGCCTCCTTGACCTATATCAAGCAGTCTTACATACAATGCAGTGTAGTAGTATAGTGTTTGATTTATAGTGTTCCTGAGTTCAGTTCCTGTCTTGTCCAATTCTATTGTGACACCTGACTTTTAAGACCATACCTTTGTCTGCTCCCTGACTTGCCACAGTCAGTTAAGCATTCTAACTCACTCTGGCCCACCACCTCTACTTACAATTCTATCAACATTGATGTCCTTCATCAGTTTACAATTGACAGCATTCTCTAGCCTTGCTCCCTTGATGAGACCTCTAGCACTGCCATGATTGCTGTCTGGTTCAAACCCCTGCATTCATCAGCTACATTCTCTTGGTGCATCTTCAGTTGACTCTAGCTGGTGTTTCGCCAAATGAGTTTCCTTCATCAAGACCTGGGACGTCTCTATCGGGCAGATCCATATAGCTGAAAATAATCTCTCCAACACTGTACTACAAATAAAAAAACAGGGCCTTCTGCTTTCCATGGAAAGACACATTCCTCTAATCTATTAGAGAAGGCTGATGTCATTAGGCAGGTCTAAACTAGGCAGGTGTGGGATAAAAGCAAACACTTGACTAGATCACTACAGAAACACTATGAATGTGCTTTTAGATCCTGATGCAGTAGATTCAAACAGGCCAGGCCAGGGGGCAGTACAGATCAGATGATGTCACAAAAGCAGTGCATTATGTTATCATTCAACTAAAAGGGAGCATGACATGTAGCCAATTAGGAACGAAATGTGCGTCTGATGATATGATTTTTTGAAAGCGTTGTGGATAAATAGTTCAGAAAGTATAGGTAATTCAGCACTGTTTTGTACCAATCTGTGTTATGGACTGAAAATATTGCAGCAATTTCTGTTACTTGACCCTGGTAGGTGAAGATTGTTGCAAAACTTTATGGAGATGTGTTCCCACTCAAAGTTCCACCATTCCTACATTAAGTTTTGACATTCCTGTCCCAAGCATGGGACATTCTAAAGCTGATGTCATCTGGAAAGACATAAAATGGTGTAATGCTCTGTAGAACTTTGTAATAGTAATGGTGCAATTTGGCTTTTTCCTTCACTAATAATGTATTAGGAGGACTTCTAAAAAACTAGCAACTCTCATGGGGTTTGGCAAGTTGTGGTAATGCTCCAGTTTTCCAACTTATGTCTAATTTAGATGTAGGAGTTTATAGACAGAGCAATTTTCTCCTCACCAACTGAAAAGCAGTTTGTATTGTCTCACTTATTGTGCCCATATAACAAACTTGGATTGTCAGTTCAAACAAGCAGCCAACAGCTTGGCCTGAACAAGGCTTTGGTAAAAGTGTTTTTATATTTGTTGATGGCTGGAACATTTTGTACACAACTATGCTGTTATAGTTTGTCAAACTAATATAAATATGTTTTGTAACAAAGCTGTTGCTAAATGGCTACTGATCTCATGTTTCCATGATGATAAATTATTAACCAATTGGAGGCTAAAGGGGTATTCATTTAATTGGAAGCCACCCTAACTTCCGGGGCAGGGGTCCAAGAGGGTGGAGAGAACAGAAAAGATTGAATACTAATTCATTTTCTGTCATGGCTGGGGCCTTAGTGCAAAAGAATACTGGAGTAATTTTGGGCTAAATAACTTCATACCATATGGGACTCACACCATTTACCAAATTTTAATTGATTTAAATGTGGTTTTAACCCGATTTAATGCTTGAAAGTTCCCAATTGCAAAGTGTTGGAGAATTCTCAGTCGACAGTCAAGAATTATTCTAGTTTTCTTTTGCACATAAGGTATATATTTCACAATACTTTACTTGCGATGATGAACAAATATTGGATTACAGTTTGTGAAAATGGAATTATGGTCTGTATTTCAGTAATGATCCAAGTAAATATGAGTTGCTTGATAAAATACCATGCAGCTTTCTGATCTGATACCCCCTAGGCAGGGGTGTAACTACAGGGGGTGCAGAGGGTGGAGGAGAAATGGGACCCAACATTCAAGGGGCCCCATCTGCCCCAGGAACCAATAGGTTCTATTATGATTCTGTGAAAATATTTTTATGATAGGTGGCCCAAAATGTTTGCACTGAGTCCTTCTAGTTGCCCCTAGGCCAGTGTTGATCAGCTCCAGGTCAGTTATTTTCAACTCCAGGCAAGATATTATGAATATCTCTTCTTAATTTTAGGTGTATCAGGTTGCCATTTTTACTGAGCCAACTATAGTCAAGCAAAGATACGCTAGCAAAACCTGGGTTATACTCAGTAAGGGCCTAGTGTGGAAGAGGATGAAATATTTTATTGCTTTTCAGTGTGCTGGAGACATCTGTAGCATCTAAAGAGGTAGACTCATCACACTTGCTAAATTCCTAATTTCATCTTTTTCCACCTCTCAATGGAAGGAGAAACTACATGAACCCAAATCATACCTCCTCTTGCCTCTTTTGCTAAAGACTGGTGACATATCTCTATATCCAAACCTTATCCAAATTCTTATCTGCTCTTCACACGCCTTCCCTCAAATCTCTAATTTCACTCTCTGCTGAAATACTGAATTCAGTTTTAACCTACCAAAAACACTTGTTCTTTTACGTGCAGCTCCTTCATGTGCCATTTTGAATTCTACCTCTGGGCTGAATTCCATTGCAATTGATAATTATATCACGGGTCTTATCTCAAAATTTCTTCATAGAGTTTAATAGGAATCTGTCAAATAGAACCAGGGATACTGCTTTTCATTTATGCCACAGAATTGCTTGGCTTTCAAAAATACAAGGAATAATAATAATAACAGCATGTACTAGAATCCAACCCTCCATTTGTTACAAACTTATACCAGTCTATGGCCTTCT
Organism: Rhinophrynus dorsalis; assembly: GCA_037306005.1. Taxonomy (NCBI): domain Eukaryota; kingdom Metazoa; phylum Chordata; class Amphibia; order Anura; family Rhinophrynidae; genus Rhinophrynus; species Rhinophrynus dorsalis. The sequence goes on from CM074724.1 coordinate 76,221,509, forward strand.
AACTTCATTCTATTAAAATAGAAAAAAACTATTATATATGGAACAATGTAAAAAAACGTTGTTCACCTGCTGCGCTTCACCTAAAGAGTACAGGATCTAAAAGAAAAAAATTATAATAATAATAAATAATATTTAATTGACATGGAATAATGAGAAATCTTCAAATTGTGTATGCAAACTAATAGATAGCAAACAACCACACTGCCTCACAAAAAGTGAAACAGTGATGTTGCCCAGACCCAAATGTATCAAACACCAGTCTTAAAGATAATACATTTACGGAATAAGTGTACGCATATGAGTAAATAAAAAAGAACAATGCATACTATAAAATATCAATAAGTGTCCATCAAACGACCAATAGAAAAATCCACTTGTTACAAATCCTCTCTGCTCACTCCCAATGGGTAGGGATCCCACAGAAAAAAACTAAAAAAATACAAGACAAAAAAAAAGAATAAAGTGGCGCAGAAGATTCACTCTAAGTGTAGTATTCAAACAATTCAGTCCTTCACCAATGCCACATATGAAGAACTCAAGGAAATGTACTCACGTTCTTCAGGGGCTCAGAGGCTGGTTTGAGCCTCTGAAGAATGTGAGTAGATTTCCTTGAGTTCTTCATACGTGGTGTTGATGAAGGACTGAATTGTTTGAATACTACACTTAGAGCGAACCTTCTGCGCTGTTTTTTTTCTTTTTTTGTATTCTATTAAAATAATACTGCCTCCCCTGCTGTTGTAAACATGGTGTCCTACACAGCCTAGAATCCGTTATAGTCTTTCTCCATCCTCTGCACTTATCAGTTTCTGCTACCTATTGCTTCCATTTTATTCCAATAAAGCCTACTCAGTCTGTCTAATTTCCTTTTTCTATCACTGTTGCTACCATTCAACCCACTGAGGACCAGACAGATACAGATCATAGCATTGCACACTCCCTCTGATCCTCAAGGGGATAAATACATTGAAAACATGTCTGGCAGCCCTATTCCTTTCATCTGAAACTTTAAACACAATTTTAGACTATAACATACTCATTGAAGCCAAGTCCATTATAGCTACTTAGGATCTCATTCTTTAAGATAATGTTGTGCAATTCTGGTGCAAACCAAAAACACTCAGTGGGGGAAGGGTATGAAAATTCCAATTGAGATAAATGGGTATTCAATGATTTTTAACCTCTTGAATGTTAATTTCAACCAAATAGGACATTTGATTTGAGTTACATCTCTTTACTCTGATGAATACACTCCATTATTGCTCTCACTCGCCTTCTACATTTGTCTCTACAAATGGAATACTGTGAAATTCAATGATCTCACCATACACCATGATTTTTAAAGTTGCTACAACATTTAATCATTCAGCATTTCAGTGAATGATGACATTCCTTCATTAGGACAAAGATAATCCTGAAGAAGGAGTAATCTAATTTTTTAATACTTTGACATAATAAATTTTGTAGCAACTTGAGAAATCTTGGTGTTTGGTGAGAAAATCTGTAGATTTTTGTGGCCTAGCAGAACCTGCCCTTAATACTGGAAAGGAGTGCACTTGTTACCTCCAAAATGGAATACCGTAGTTCTGCTTTGTAAAATAAAGTTCAATCACTTGTCTTATCTTTTCACATATTGCCCACTCTCTCAATTTGAAGCTTTTGAGCGCCATATTTTCCCTCTCTGCACGCAATTTACTAAAATATAATCACACATTACTCTCATCCCAACCTCAACACCAACCCTTGTACTGACTTTGAAAACTATAGGCTTTGGACACAACAATTCTCCAACCTTCTATACACAGCAATACATTAAAACCGTCTCTAGATAAATTAGAACCTAATACACCGAACTACTCTGGACATACTTAACTATCCAAAAACACGCAGAGCAGTTATACCCAAAGGTGCTCAGAGTCCACTTAAAGTGTGATTTCATTCCCCACAACTTTTTACAACTCTGTCCTTTAGCCTAACCCAAAAAAAACTATTTATCCTCGGTCATATCTTCCCTCTCCTCCAATCCACAATAAACTCTTATTTAGCATTGTACTATACCTTCTTTTTACAGCTTTCAATTTTTAAGGTCTTTACAAACATTTTAATGAAAATTACTAACATATCTAATATCTACAAAACCAGTCTTGCCAATTTCCCATACATAGCAGATTTTCAGCCAGGTAATACCAGACCATTGACCCTATACTTTTTGTCAGTAACCCAATACCTTTATCAGTGACTATGTACATTTTTTGGCACTTTGTCCACCAAGAAAAAAGTGAACTTGCACCTTTCCTTTTAGAAAATTACCCCTTTTTCACACATACACAAATCAAATTGTTGCCCCCTTTTTGCTACTCCTGCGTTTATATTCCACTTCTTTATCTGTGTGTTTGACCAGATCGACCCACAGTTCTAATTTATTCAACTTTTTCATTGTTTTTCATTCAGCTTTGAAGAAAGCACTAATCACCCCCATATGAAAAAAAGTGTTCACCCTTTAATGACCAGATGAGTGTGCTATGCAGTACAAAGTGCTTTGTAAAACAACACAGGCCTCTAAAGTGTTAACCGTGACTTTTTCTCAAAACACATCCTTGTTTTGTGTATCCTTCATTTTTATAAACTGAATCCCTATTTCTTTTGTATCCTATTCATATACATCCTCTTGTATATAACTGTCTGAATCAGTTTCATTCCTCAGATCTTGTGCTTGACCCTCTTCAATCTGGTTTCCACATGCAACACTCCACAAAGAAAATACTCACAAAATGATTAACACTCTAACTACAGCTAACTCTAGAGACCAATTCTCTTAATGTCCCTTGATCTTTCCGAATCTTTTGGCAAAGCCAATTCTCTTACATATTCTCAAGACTTTTGACCCCTGTAAATGTGCCCTCTATTAGTTTTCATTTTAACGTGCTAATTACTCATTCTGGGTCAAATGTTCAAATAAAAAGTGGAGCGTAATTCTGGAACAAACTAAATGAACCACAAGAGACAAATACAAATGCTCGAAAGAATTAGAGGAAACACAGACAAGTAGGAATAATCTAAGTGAAGCACTTTAATCAGCAAAAGTGGAAAAAAAACATAATTCTGCACTCACGTGAGCCAGCATCTCAGAGTCCAGATTTATTCCCCTATTTGCTTTGAAACACGTCCTTCTTCTTAAACGGGTAGTCAAGGTTGCAGTTTTAGGGCCTTCAGTACTGAAGCTGAACTGCAAGAGAATATTGCCAGATGTTTTCACAGCCAAGCCAAGAACAGAATCTACATAAATGTCCATTGCAAGCAGTTACAACAGTCCTTGTGCAGTCATCAAATGGCCTATATACAACCTAGGTCAGGCAAGACATGAGTGGCTGGACTAGCATTTAAGAGTTCAGTAACAATCCAATGCATGTTGATTGGAAACTCCCCATTTCTTTAGAAGACTAGTAGGGTAAAATTATACCTTTAGTGGCTAACTCAATGGCTTTAGAATGCAAGCTTTCAAGATGCCAGGGGCTCGATCCAATTCCCTCCAGTTAAACCCACGGTAGGTCAAAAATGAACAGTGAACGGTACACACACACACACACACACACACAGTGGCACCATCGGAATTCAACGAGCACTGGGAGACAGAGCCTGTCTTGTGGCCCAACGTTAGTTGTGTTTTTTTTAGTCTCATAAAAAGAAAACCAGCTAACGCTTGTTGTTTGACACGGTGTCAAACACCAAGCATATGCTACAAACAAAGCCACCCTCCAAAACATTAACCATTGGCCCTACACTACCCCTAACATTACCAATATAGTGTACAAATACTAGCCCTACCACTATCCTATCACCCATATCTGTAAAACTTACCTGGAAGTGTGAAGTCCAGCAGGGTCTTCTGCACCCTGGTCCTCCTCTTTAATTCTTCTTCTGTAAGCTTCTGTATTCTTCATCTGCTATCCTGTTCTTTCTTCTTCTACGTCTGTCATCTTCATCTTTCGTCTCCATCTTCATCTGTCATCTCCATCTTCATCCGTCATCCTTCTTCATCTGTTACCTTCTTCTATTCTTCATCTGTGCTCTTCTTTAGTCTGCTTCTTTTAACTTAGTGTTTGACCTGTACTGGTGCTAATAGAATCAAGCTGCCAATGTCCTTAAAGCTTGCATCCCAGAGTCACTCAGTTAGCCAATAAAGGTATCATTTTTACTTTACCAGCCTGCTGCTTTTTCTATGGCTAACACAGTACAATGCTTTACCCATTTCCTTTGATTATCCATGAAGACGTGTGAAATCTCCCATGAATAGGCATAATGTTGTTAGCTACTCTGTTCAGTGACAGTCTCACCTCAAGCCACCTGTACATTATCTCCCCTAGGCTGCATATAGGCCATTTGATTCTTCCTAAGGACTGTTGTAGCTCTTGCAATGCAGTTTCAGCACCAGGGGCCCTTAAAAGGAGACCTGTACTACTGGTACGGATGGGCAAAAATGTTTGCTGCAAAAGCAAAACATGCAAAATATTGCACCTCCTTCTCTGGAATTTTCTTGAAAAATGCCATTTTCTCCTTTTTTCATTGACATCAATGATAATAACCTATTTCTCCCACACTTGGAGTTTCTCACATTTATTCCTGCAATGTTAAATATAAAACTATACATTTCCAAATTGTTATTAGTCTATGCTTGGGGGGAAAGAGAGTGAAATCAGCTGAATTATTGATGGTAGAGGTAGACAGGCAAAGAAAAGAATCATCTGGAATTGCTTCACAGGAGCGTTGGTGATGATAATTTGTTATATTGGTGTGGATATAAAGGGAGAAAAGATAATTACAAATAAAAAAAAAACAAGAAAAAACTTTTTGACAGAAGGCAGGTGATCCAAGTTACTACCCGACACTTCACAGACATACCCAAATACATCATATATTCAGGAAAAACAAACAGGTACAGACAGGGTCTCCACTGTAAAGAATATTTTGGTGGACTGTTTTTATTGGTGCTATTTATTTATTAATTTATTTATATAGTCACATGTCAGTTCATTTTTATTTTATTTGTTTATTTATTCAGATGTTTTTTATTTAATGAATTTTTTGTCTATATATTCACTCATAATATCTACCTTAATATATAGACATATTGAACAAGTGCAATAGTTTTGTTCTGTCTAGTCCAGTGATGGCAATGCGAGGCCCTCCAGCAGCTGCTAGACTACAATTCCCATCATTCCCTTCCAGACACTGGCCAGAGTGGAATGGTGGGAATTGTGGGTCTCATTTTACCCACCATTGGTCTAGTCACACAGGCCATTTTCCAGATTATGTCTAGATTTGTGCAGTCCATTTTCTATTCAAATTGATATAAATGGGGCTTTTAACCTCTTTAATGCTAGAGAGGCCTGCAATGCATTATGAAGCACTGCCCTGGAAACCTTATTAGTATTCAAGGTGGTAAAAATAAAAGCCCAATTTAAATTAATAGGAATTTGTATTTTTCCCATTTAGTGCAGCTGGTTGATCTCTTAAACTACAGCAAACAAAACCCTTTAACTACTAGAGAGGTATTCAATGAATTGCAACAATCCATTGGCTACCTCTGGCACTCAATGAGTTAATAGTAATGGGGCAATTGTATTATGAGGTGCTCTAGTACTGCATTAGGAGGACCAAAGACCCAGGTCTTCTGGGAACGTCAAACACCAGTAAATCAGAAAATGTTCCAGTTTTGGCCTGGAGTCTATTGTATTTGTAGCTGATACGTTTATAAAATGGTTTTATCTACATATTTCTCTATAGTCCATTCGGAATCTGTTAGAGTAAATCACTGATAACATGTCATCTGCAATGTAATCTAGGCCTTTTTTTGATTTGGTGAAAAATTAATCATTTGGTTTGAGAAAATGCAATAAGAATAAGAATGGAAGGTGAATTGTTATGTAGAACCTGTAAACTGGTCAATGTTATCTGTTCCAGATTTGGAGATGCTTTTGTATAAAAGAATATTAGATCAAGCCTTAATCCGTGTCTCAGAGAGAAAACTTATTTCATGCTAGAACGTGAAAACAATGCAATGAGGTCCTCTCTGGCACTCAACAAGTTAAAAATGCAGCTAGTAATCATCAAGAGCGCTCCAGAGATATTTAGGAATTAGAAATAATATACTGTGATAGAAGATATATTCCAGACTTTACAGATGGACATGTAAATCAACAATAATTAGTATGATTCAGTCTAAAAGAAACAGAAATTAATTATATGCTGATTATCACAGAAAATCTGATTATCGTTAAAGAAAAAAACTATATATAAAAGCCCAATGTTTATGTATATTTACGTCTAAGACATTACATCATATGGCTGTAGCGCCAAAGCTCCAATGCTTCCATTATGTATTATTTAACCCATTGAGTGCAAGAAGGGTGCACAGCACATTGCTTTACAATGCATTGCATATTTCCCTGGCATTCCAAGGGTCAGATATGACAATTATCCCATAGGGTCTTATACAGGATGATATAAAGAAAAGTGGAGGAATTCTGATGAAAACAAGTGTACTCTACAAAAGAAATAAAGCATTTCCATTGATTAAAATTGAATGTTTAACCCCTTGAATGCTAAGGATCTGCAACACATTCCTTCAAGTCCAAGTTTTGATAAATATACCCAAAGAAAAAAACATGTATTTATCTAGCTATAGTGCAACCGATTTTGTCCAATACAGCTAAAAATGAAAACAAGGAATTTTGATGCACATCCATATTTACGTAATATTAATCCTTTATACTGCAGCGTATTGTGTGAATATGATCACTGTGTTAAAGATGAGGTGTTAGTCACATAATATGGCCAGATTATGCTAAGCTTGCCACTACGCCGAGTTAGTCCAACAAAACCTGGATTGGAATTGTATATTTGACCAGCTTCTATTGATTCAAATACCCCTTCCACCCCCAACGTTCATTGTCTTTAGGACATTATACATTTCTAGTCAGAGAGTATATCTCCAATATAAAGAGAAAAGCAGGAGAGATTCAGCTCGCACCACAAAGCAAATTAAGGTTAGTACTTGCCTATAATGGGGTAACTTGTGGTGGCACACTATAAAGAACAACTAGAGCTCCCATTGATTCAAATGAGCCTATCAGCCCCTTGAATGGTTTAGAGGTCTCTAATGAATTGAGAAGCAATACATTGAACCCCACTCAAGCAGTTAAAGAGGAAGTAGTACCTCAGTCCTGGTTGTCATGTTCATGGAGGTAGACATGATGGTTGCTAGCAGGATCACAGAACATAAATCTTACCAACTGCATATGGTTATCTTAACCCTTTAAGGACCAGAGGGGCCTTTAGCATGTTTCAGTTTAGGAAATTTGACTGTAATTGTCATGTCATCTTCCACGAATATCATAGACTGAACATATTATCACTTTAACTAAAAGCACAAGGGCAAAATTAATTGGGGCCATCGGGATTTTCTGGCCACCATAAAGTAAATAGTAGGGTAGTCCCAGTAGGTATTACTTATCCTTTAAGGCAGAGGTTCTCAGTCATTTTTTTGCTCAAGGCACCCCTGACCTACAATCTGGAATTTTCAGGGCACCCCTAATCCTATATAATAATTTTCTAAAAAGTGTGTAACGCCTCAGTCATGCGCAGTACAGACTGCCCGCAGCACGGCTGATACAGAGCTGGACGCTCCGAAGGAGTGTCCTGCTCTGTATCAGCCACAGCGCAGGCAGTCTCTACTGCGCAAGACTGCCCCGTGATCGGCTGGCAGTGGCACTGCGGCCCATGTAACGGGCTCTTCAACTAGTATTTTATAGGTAACTTGTGTAAAAGCCAGTGTACACGGATCAAAGTGCCTGCATTCTGGCAGTCTCTACTGAGCATGATTGCATCAGACAATTTGGGCAGTTTCTACTGCTCATGACTGCACTGGACAAACATACATCTGGCCTTTTATATTATAGGATTGTTCAAGGGCCTAATGAAGGGAACAATATATAAATGTATAGTCATTCTTGGCTTTTACAGTGAGACTCACAACAAGGAATATATTGTGCATAATAATTTCCATAAATATACATTAGGATCTTCACATTAACATTTTTCTCAACCTTTATGGAAAACGCAGGGCACCCTAAACTGGTATTTGAGGCACACCAAAGTGCCACAGCACCCTGGTTGAGAACCACTGCTTTAAGGAATTTAAAGGGATAGTAATGTTTCATAATAAAAGCAGCTCTAATTAATCATCATAGTATTTGGGCCTTGGAGAGTGCTATTTCAATTCTGTCAGAGTTGTAGTTCAAGAGTAATTGAATGATAAAATATCCTCCTCCCTCCCCTTTTACTGATATACCATTGCTCACCTTAGAGCAGCAGGGAGTGTCCAGGTGGATTGAAGAGAGGGACAGTCTTCAATTAAGATAAGGGAAAAAGCTGAAAAACCTGTCTAGTGGGGCAGGGTTTTCATTGTTCTCACAGTAGAATATTGACCCTTGATGTGAGCTGTCTGGTCTATGGACTGGATTCCACATCTGAGGTGAGCAGTGTTACACTAGGTAAAAGGGACAGGAGGGGGAAACTTTATCATTCAATTACTCTTGAACTACAACTCTCACAGTACTGAAATAACACCCTCTATGGCTCAATTGCTATGAAGATTAATCGGAGCTGCTGTTTTTGTGAAACATTACTATGACTTTAAATCCCCTTTTAAATCAATGAGATTTTTTATTTACTCTGCATGGTGCAGTTAGTGTGCCCCAGAATTACTCAATTTTTTGTTTTCATATAGTCTAAATCTATTCCAGTAGGTGCAAATTTAACCCTTTGAGTGCCAGAGAGTTATCTAAGGCATGCAAAGCAATGCAGTGGATATGTCTCTGGCACGAAAAAGATTAATAATACATGACCTTTCCATTTTTAACCCTTTGAGTGCCAGAGAGGTATCGTTGCACTGCATTGGATACCTCTCTGGCACTCAAAGGGTTAAGACATTATTTATAAAGTTTTCTTTTATATTTTTTTTTCACAACACTTGTAAAAATAAATGTTAAATGCCTGCAGATGAGTTTCCATAAGAATCCCTCGAAACGAAACCTAAAATAGTATAGTGCTCTTAAATTTACATGTTATTGTATATTTTCCTAGGACACAACCCTTTGTTATTTGCCTGGACATAGCACAGAGGGGCCTACATTCACTCATACGTAGTTAGTCTGATCTGTATTTAAAGACAGTTTTAACAACATTTTTTAGATAATAAAGTCCATATAGTTGAATGTCACATTTGAAAATGTACAGTATTAACACTGCTTTGCTAGAAGACAACAGAAAGAAACATGACTATTCCAAATGAACGCAGATCTTACAATTCCAATTAACTTTATACAGAAGGCTATATGTAAATGTAAACATTATTATTCCTCGATGGAATTTAACCCCTCAGTTATTCTGTGACCATACATGCATGCTCTTTGGTTTGTACTTTATCTCAGGATTAGATGTATATGTGTGCAAATGCAGCAGACACAACACAACTAGAGAAGAGAGCAGACTGTCACAGTCCACATCCCTTTTTATTGCAGGGAGCCAATCCAATCAGTGCCCTGCTATAATGTATGGATTTTAATCCCTTGTGATCTGAATGATTTCACCAGGGAAAAGCATATTGTGGGCTGTCAGCAATAACACTGAACTCTTGGGCACACACCCAGAGGAGGAAGCCAGCTATTGGTGACAATTTCCTCTCTAGTTGCTGGAAAATTGCTTGTTTCCCAGCAGTAAAAGAATTATAATGACCCCAAATGTGAACAAAGTGACTAAAAGTCACAAGGAGCACATTTAAAGGGATAGTAATATTTCATAATAAAAGCAGATCTAATTAATCATCTTAGTATTTGGACTTTGGAGAGTGTTATTTCAATTCTGTCAGAGTTGTAGTTCAGGAGTAATTTGATGGCAAAGTATCCACCTCCTGCCCCTTTTACTGATGTAACACTGCTCAACCAGAGCAGAAGGGAGGTGCTCAAGTAGACTGCAGAGAGGGACAATCTTCAATTAAGATAAGGGAAAAACCTGAAAAACTTGTCAAGGGGGGCAGGGCTTTCACTGTTCTCATAGGAAGAAGATTGTCCCCTGCTGTTATCTGTCTGGTCTATGGACTGGATTCCACATCTGAGAAGAGATGGCTTACACAAGGTAAAAGGGCCGGGAGGGGAAACTTTGCTTGTGAATATCTCTCAAACCATAAAGGTTTGAGAGATAAGACTTATATCGTTCTTCATGTTTTTTTAATGCCTACAAAATAAAATAAAGATAAAATGAAGTATTACTATCCCTTTAAGAGAAGGGACATCCTTGTTTTGCAGACTGAGAGGGAAGGCTGTTGCTGACAGCCTGTACCCCTCAAGTAATTTAAATATAAAAGAACAAAATAAAAATATTTACAAGGGAGAACTAGTGAATATGTCTTGGGTATTTTACAAGAACCACACTAACTGTGTGCAATCAGGGGCAAAAAAATTAAATTATTAATTTAATGAAATACTTTATTTGTTTTATTGAAATATTTATATGTGGTACAGAAAGAAACTTTATTCTATCCCAAAAACCAGTATACGGCCGGGGCCCTTGAAATTATGGGCCCGGTCGCATGTTTAACCACTGCGACCCCCATTGTTACGCCACTGGTTACACAATGCAGCAAAATGTCAAAATATCATTTAACAAACAAATTTTAAGAAATGGGAAATTTTACAAATCTTTAACTCCTTGGGGGAGATGCACTATGATGTGGTAAAGAGGTGATAAAGTGGAGATGACTTCTCCAGTGATATCATTTCTCCAATTCCTATGTCATTCTATGGAGCCAATGCTTTGGTGATCTTATCGAGAAGGGTCCATAGAAGAACATAGAAACTGGAGAAGTGACATCATTGCTTTATCACCTCTTTGTCACGTCTTAATGCATAACCCACCTTGAGTGTGAGATGGATTCACAACGCATTGCTTAGATATGCATTGGGTATGCCACTGACATTCAAAGATTTAAAGATACATTGTCACGTAAAAGTAATAGGGTTCATACCCTTTTAACTATTATGTATCCTTAGCCAACATTTGTAACAAAATCTTTTTTAGATGTATAAGCCCCCAAAACTATTAGAAACATGCTTCCCATTCATATGTAGGCAGCTGTGCTTGACCATTTGACCCCTGCTTGTTTCTTGAAGCTCATAAATAAGTAATAAGGACATGGCATCATTGAGGTAAACAAACACATAAGAGACAAGAGTTTGCATGAAATCGATGAGTTCTAATCTCAAAATTATTATCTGCTTTTAACAAGTTTTCTAAAAAGCTTGATAGCGTAGCTACTTTTTAGCCTACTATTAACTATATTTTGCAAGATTTTAGACCATTCACACCAAAGGAAATATTGCTGACTAGGAGTGCATAATATTTTAATATTTATGTATATGAACCCTTTTTATTGTTTGGTGAAAAATAATGTCCCTTAACGTCCTGAAAAGGACATGATATTGCATGTGTTGTTTCTCAACAGGCTGGAGGAGGCATTTTTCTCTGAACGCCTCAGTTACTGGTCAGCAGATTCTTCTATGTAAGAGACAAAAACAAACAGGAGAAACGTATTTCTCCAGCCTGCTGAAAAAATAGCTCAACCTTTATAATAAATCTCAATCTTCTATCAAGTTGTTGGTATTTGTAAGTTGATACTCACTTCAGCATTGCCCTTTCTCAGTTTCACTCTCTCTCACGCTCTATCTCCTCTCAACACTGTGGACAGTGCTATACAGGTAAACAGCCTCTTTGCCAATCTCCAGTTTATTATATAAAACTGATCTTGATTGATCAGAGTGATTTTGTCTTGATGGTCATTTGCCCGCTGCTAGATCAGGTTCTTTTTCTCTCTCTGATGTGCTATTGCCCATCTCCTCTAGCTCAGGCTGATCTATTCAGCTCCTCCAGGATTCATGAGGAGACATCAGAGTACAGCAAAGAAGTGCAGGGCCTGTCATGTTCCTTTGCACTGGGACATAATGATGTTGGACTGTAAAATGTGAACCAAGGTGTTAATGTGGCTACTCTATGGGTGACTGAGTTTGAAACAGTAATGTTTTGTCTGTTGTTAAACTAGTAGCATCCCAAAGTCTCCTAATATGCCACCACTGCATACATTTAAATACATTTCTACTCAATGTATGTATCAAGGTTTGTTTAGTTACACTACATGGGGTATTAGTATTTTAATGAGATATGCTTCACTTAACATATCAAGGTAAACAAGCCAACAGCTGGAGGACTGCAAGTTATCCACTCATGACACGGATTATATATATATATATATATATATATATATATATATATATATATATATATATATATATATAAAACAGCAACATAAATGTCTAGTTATTGTTCTTCTACATTTTGTAATTCTAATCTGATAGGGCAAAAGAGCACAGTGGGGAATGTTTCTGAGCACAGCTAGATGTAACATTGGTACGGGTAGTTTGATCAAAATACTGAGGGACCTATCTGAACCACTTGAGGTAAAGAGATGGGAACAGTAAAACCTGCACTGTTGGGTGGGGCCTGAGGACAAACCTTGAGAACCTATGATCCCATCAGAGAATTCTCCAGATCTGTCTCAGAGATTTACCTGTTTGTTGGACACAGTTTCATTCTCTGGACCAGATAGCTATTTATTGCTCTCCCCATGATAAAACTTTACTTCTTTAACTATAGGCTCTGAAAAGGGATGGTGCACCAGGGTCATGACCCCACTAGGATTATGATCCACTAATCCAGAAGAGGGCAACATGCAGCCCTCTAGCTATTGTTAGACTATAGGTTCCATAATCCTCAGTCAGTCACTGAAGAGCTTGAGAGCTGCAGGATGCTCTGAGTTGTTTGGACATTATAAAATAAAAATGATTATAAATTAAAACTGATCTGTGTTTTAAAGCAGAACTACCACCCATGAATAAATTTGCCCCAAATAAATACCCATCTGGCGACTAGGTGCTCAATAGCGCTAGTCGCCAGAAATATTACCAGGTGTTTGAGAAATGTATGATGTTCCCGGACTTACAGGCAGGAAACAGCACAGACATCTCTCCATAGTGACGTCTGCACGCCTGCGCTGTCAGTCCCAGCCTGCTCTAGGAGGCGTTGCTAGGAGCCGTTTGGCTCCAAAAGGGATTGACCACACAGACGTGCAGACGTCACTATGGAGAGATGTCTGCTCTGTTTCCTGCCTGTCAGTCCGGGAACAGCATTCAATTCTCAAACACCAGGTAATATTTCTGGCAACTAGCGCTATTGAACAGCTAGTCGGCAGATGGGTATTTATTTGGGACAAATTTATTCAGGGGTGGTAGTTCCGCTTTAATTTGTGTCCTCCCATCTGTAGTTCACATAAAAATATTAAAAACAGTTAACCAAGCTTATTGTGTTGCTCTGACAATGGCAAGTGCATTTGTCATGTCATTTGTGATGTCAGCTGCTCAAATCCCTCCCAGCTCTTCATCTCAGACTGTTCCTTCAAATTTATTTCATTGGATTAAATGAAAAAGAAAGCAGAAAGAAGAGGATACCAGCTGAATTTAGAAGCCTCAGATAAATTCAGATAATGGTGAAAATATAAGAAAACTATCTGTAAATGTGTATTGTTTCTGAGGTCAATTAGTAGTGGTAGGAGGCATTGCCCCTTTAAGTGTAAATATGTAGTAAGAAGTAGGTGGTAAGATATGGGGTAGAGGAGGCTACTTGCTTCACCCCACCAAACCTATAATGCGTTCCTTAGCCTCTTCTTTGAGTGTACTCCCTCCTTTGAATTTCAGTACCAGCATTTCAATTGCACATTCTTTTAGCCCTTGTGGATAAATCCAGAGGGAATCATCGAGGAAAAATAGGCAAGAAGATTCTGATTTCATGATGTTTTCATGGTATAAGGAGAATGCTAAATGGTACCTTTGTGCATGAAACCTAAGTGGAGCAGTTTAATAATTCCATAAACTGCATCCATATTGATTTTAAAGCTGTTATAAATTTCACACTTTAAAATTCTCCAATTAATGCTGTATAAATTGCAGCATTGGTCGTACTTGCAGCATTAACTTTCTGCTCTTGTGTAGGTCACTGCATGTTTTATGGGCAGCTTGAAAAACATCTATGCAGTTGGCATTGCAGCAGGTTCTATATCCAACTCCTTTCGCTAACTAAATGAACACCAACACCACCCACTACTAATTCCCCTTTCTATTTCAGGTTTATTGCTTGTATTTATGAACTGCCAAATCCCAGAGTGGGAAAAAAAACTCTTACTGAAAACAGTCCCTTAATATATAGCCAATAAAACAGTAAGAGCCGAGGCAAGGAAAGTGAGCTGTCAGTATACTGTATACTGACCATAAAACAAGCAACCTTGAAATGGGAAGGCAAAGGGTTATGAATTATATTTCTGTGTGTGGTGGGCAATAAAGGAGAAAAAAAACCTAGACATTTTGTCAGTCACAGGTTATGTAGTACTTATCTACATTATTAATAACACCTTTTATACCACATCTGTTTAAAAGCATTCCTCTTGCTATTAGGTCACTGAGGGTTATTGCACCTTCAGAGGACCATGCAAGTAGTTACATAGATCCATATTTATAAAAGGTCCATATTTATAAAAGGCCCATATTTATAAAATCAAAGTGGAGTTATTGTGGAGTAAACCAACTGCGCTATAGGGAACAAATAAAAATTCCTAAATTCCCATGCGCTTGAATACAGCTCAGTAACCCCTTAAAGGGATAGTAATGTCTTAATTATATAAAAAGTAATATTGTAGACCATAAAACAAGAAATCCATCTATGTAATTCCTATCTCTCAAACCTTTATGGTTTGAGAGATAGAGCATTTTAAAGTCCCCCCTCCCTTCCCTTCTCCTGACATCAGCTGTAAGCTGACAGCAGGGGTTCCTGGTCCAGTGACCAACAGGAAGCTCTTCAGCAGAGCCAAAACAGTGCGATTTAAAAAGAAATACTTCATTGGAATGGTCTACAAAGTGTGTTTGGTTTGCAAGAACACTTTTTAAACCATTCCAAAGAAGTATTTATTTTTAAATTGTTCTATTGCGGCCAACACGGATCTCCTTCTGTCAGCTTTACAGCTGACATCAGGGGGGTGGACTTTAGAGAACTCTCAAAACATAAAGGTTTGACAAATAAGAATTGCGTCGCTGGATTTCTTATTTTATAGTCTATAATATTACTTTTTATATACTTAAGACATTGCTATCCCTTTAACCCTTTCAATGCCAGAGGGGTACGCAATGCATTGCATACTCCTCTGCCACTCATAGGGTTAAATGCTAGAGAGGAATCCAGTGCATTGTGTTTCAATGCATTAGCGACCTCTGTAAAATTCAAGGGGTTAAAAGCCCAAATTAATTTAACAGGGATTTTTCTTTTCCCCTACAACACAGTTGGTTTACTCCAGAATAACTCCACTTTGCTTTTATAAATATGAGCCATTGGCCACATTTATAAAAACAAACTGGAGTAATTCTGGGCTATTCCAACTGCACCAGAAAGGACAAATAAAAATTAATGTTAAGTCAATTTGGATGTTTAACCCCATGAATTCTAGAGAGGTCTCCAATGCATTGCAAAGCAACTCATTAGATGCCTCTCTAGCATTTAAAGTGTTAGTAATGTCCCAATATAAATAGACTATTTTGTAGAGCTTCAATAGTTGAATATAATACAAAAAACATTATTTCTCAAACCGTTATGGTTTGAGAGATATCGGCATTCAAACTTTGATGTGTCCTGCTGGCAAGCACACTTTTTAGACCATTCCAAGGAAGTCATTCTGTTTAAAAAACGCAATTGCGGCTCTGCTGCAGAGCCTCCGTATCGGCCGACACAGATCTCCTGCTGACAGCTTTACAGCTGACAGCAGGACACATCAAAGTTTGAGTGCCGATGTCTCTCAAACCATAGTGGCTTGAGAGATACTTTTTTTTGCATTATATTCAACCATTGAAGCTCTACAAAATGAAGTATTTATATTGGGTCATTACTAACATTTTAAGGGGTTGCAAAGCTGTATTCAAGTTCATGGGAATTTAGGAATCTGTAGTTGTTCGCTATAGCATAGTTGATTAACTCCAGAATAACTTTACTGTACTTTTAAAGATATGGATCATTGTCCCCTTTCAAGAATCTAAATAGAAGCAATTCTGGAGGAAACCAAATACACCATAGGGGATGAATAACAATTCCTAAATCCCAATGCACTTGAATACAGTTTTTTATCCCCTTCAGTGATAGAGAGGTCTCCAGTGCCTTGTTTTGCAATGTGTTGCATACCCCTCTGGCACTAAAAGGGTTAAAGGGATAGTAATGTTTCACAAAAACAGCAGCACCAATTAATATTCATAGTATTTGGGCCATGGAGAGTGTTATTTCAATACTGTCAGAGATGTAGTTCAAGAGTAATTGAATGATAAAGTATCCCCCTCCTGCCCCTTGTACCTAGTGTAAAGCCACCTCTCAGATTTGGAATCTGGTCTCTTGACTGGACAGATCACAGCAAGGGACAACCTTCTTATTGTAAGCATAAGGAAAACCATGCCACCCCTTGACAGGTCTTTCAGGTTCTTCCTTGTGCTCACTGAAGATTTCCCCTCTCTGTGATCCATCCGGACAGTCTTGCTGCTCTGAGGTGAGCAGTGTTACATTAGGTAAAAGGGGCAGGAGGGGGAAACTTTATCGTTCAATTACTCTTGAACTACAACTCTCACAGTATTGAAATAACACTCTCTATGGCTCAGTTGCTATGAAGATGAATTTAAACTGCTGTTTTTGTGAATCATTACTATCCTTTTAATAGGAATTTTTATTTTTCTCCTATAATGCAGCTGGTATACTCCAGAATAACTCCACTTTGAATTTCTAAATATGGACCATTGTCCCTTTTCAAGAAGCTAAAGATGAGCAATTCTGGAGCAGACCAATTGCACCATGAGGGGGTATTATTATTTGTCCCCCTATTGTGCAGTTGGTTTGTCCCAGAACTGTTCCTCTTTGGCTTCCTCACTACGGCCCATGGTTACACATTTGATAAAAAGACATAAATCCTTCACGTTCATTCTTTGCAGATCTCTATTTTCCCTCAGAGGAGGATAACATTTTTATTTTTTTCCATATGCTATTTTGCTTCTAAAAGTATTTGGGTTTCTACCTGTATCAGCATCCTACTTGTAAAGCAATGCAATGTATACACCTTTGGCACTCAAAGGGTTAACTTTAATTTATATTTATGAATTGTACCCTTTATTATGTTGTAGATAAATTACATTAAACATGTTAGGGGTCACGTCGCCAAGGAACAAAAGGGTCCTTAAGGGAAAGTAACTTTCCTGGACCGCTCATCCTTAACGGGTTAAGTTTGTTAATGTTTTGATGTTTCATTAATGAACTGTTTGATTCTTACAGTGACAAAAGCTTTTTTTTCCCCCTTCAAACCTTTATTAATATTATTTTTAATTGTGGGGTTTAGGCTATTTACTACTTATTGTCTTTGGAGCTCAGAGTGTCTTAATGTGTTTTCTACATACAATTAAGCTTCTTGATTGCTTCCTACCAGATGTATTAGACTGCAAGCTTTCTGGACAAATGATAGGGTAACATTAACAATTATAATTAACAAAATATCTGAATAAAAACTTTTAAAATGTGAAAGTATGTGTTTTATCATTATTATCTTTAAATTTGAATTTTAAATGATACACATTTGCGGTCTCTATTAATAATTTTACTGTTAATCATTAAAAATTATGATAGTCAAAAAAAAAAAAAAAAACGTTAGGGATGCCCTGGAAGTTCCAGATTGCGTGTTTGGGGTGCCTTGAGCAAAAAAAGGTTGACAACTACTGGTCCAAATTGCAAAGTCGTCCTTAACATCCAAGATTCTATGAAATAAAATAATGGACAGCTACATAGAACAGGTCTGTAATCAAATAGCATGGACTTAACCAACACAGGCCTACCTGTTATGCCCCTGCTACATCGATATAAAGCAGTGGTTCTTAAAATGTGTTCTGTGCCACCTGAGGGTTCTCTGAAGGAGCACTAGGGGTTCCAGAAAACAAATTATAGTAATAGATGGCAGGGCAACAAGAAAGGGGGGAGACAATCTATTTGGGGTTCAGTGGCTGTCATTGGATTTGTGGAATATTGTCATAATTTTTCTGGTGAACTCCCCAAAGAGGAGAGTCCTGTGGTGCTGCTGGGGGAGATAAATGATGCAATTCGTGTCAAAAAGAGATGGTGCTTAATTGTGAGTGGGGGTGGGACTTACTAAATGTAAAAAAAACTTTGAGGAATAGACTGGGGAAGGAGCAGAAGAGGTCAGAGTTTCATTAGAAACTCCCCACATCCGGAGAATCAGCCTCTGCCCTGGAGACTTGATAATTTTCCAGCACAAACTGAAGTCTCTGGGGCAAATCCGGAGAGTTCCCAGCTATAAATATTGGAACATATGATTTGTGTGTTCTGTTAGATTTATTTAGTAACTAGTATAAAAGCCAATGTCCAAAGACCACAGTGCCACCCAGCAGCCACGGTTGATGCCTGGAGCCTCTCTGATCACTGCCCGAGCTGCAGTCATGCACAGTACAGAGTGCCTGAATGTGCAGCGGCTGATACGGAGCAGGGCGCTCCAAATTCAGACCGTAGTACTCTCTGTGCACCTCCCTGGGACCAAGTGGTCCCAGGAAGGGGCACAGAGAGGACTCCGGTCCGAATTTGGAGCACCCCGCTCCGTATCAGCAGCGGTGCATTCAGGCAGTATGTACTGCTCATGACTGCAGCGTGTGCAGTTTCTACTGTGCATGACTGCAGCAAGTGCAGTCTCTACTGTGCATGACTGCTTCTGACAAACATCCTAGCAAATTATTATATAGGATAAGCACTAGAACCTAGACCCTTCTATTATAAACAATTGTCTTATCTCTATTACCCAATACATTTAGCCTTATAATTTAGTGCAGTGATTCTCAGTTCCAGTGAAGCAGGTCAAGTTTTCCATATTCTCTAATTAAGCACAGGAAGCTCAATCACAATTGCAGATCTACTGATTAGTCGCCAGTGATTAAGCTGGGATATTCTGAAAACATGTTATTGTGCCCAGAGAACTAATGTTGAGAAACAATGATTTAGTGTTGGAGACCTGTCTAACATCCAAGAGGTTAAACTGGTTGATTGCTATGATTACATGGTGATTTAATTTGAAAGCAGAAGGTTCCACCCCTGAAAAAAGTTTTGACAACCACTGATATAAACCATAAAATGGCTAGCTCTTCCCCATAGACATTCATTGTTATTGAAGTTCTATGGGGCTCTATTAGAAACACTCTGACATAAAACATCACTAGTTTAAGAGGAAACAGATACAAGTCACATGACCACGTAAAATAAGGTTATCAAATCAAACAGAAAAAGAAAGTATGACTTAAAGGAAAGTATACTCAAAAAATAGTTAGATTTCATTAACTTTAAAAATCAAGTCTGCCCTGTCTGTACACTACATTATTGCATGTCTGCAGCTGAAATCTTCTGTTTATATAAGCAAAAGTCACACTACACATTGCAGGGTAGGTAAGAAGAAAATTATGTTTTCATAAGAATAGCACTTGTTTACTATTACTTAATGCAAGGGTTTCCAGTTCTCATTAAGTAAACACAGATTTTATGTTGCTTACAGTAGTTTGTCTTTCCTGTACATGAATTTATAGGAGCGGATACCTATGGGTTAACTTCTCCTTCCTTCTGACTAGGACTGATTGAAAAATGAAACACCTACAATAATCCTATACCCGTGCACATTGTCTGTCTCTAGTAATCTGTCTTCCAAGTGTCCAGGTTTCAATAGGGTGGACACAGACGCATCTGCCATTAATGATGACCGATAGTAAATGAAGATAATTGCTTGCATTATTTCTCATTTTCATTCACTAAATATGAAGTTATTAACTTTTGAAACTGCTAGGGCAAGTGAAGTTCAGCGGCCATCTTTGAAATTCCCATAACTAAGCATGTTCCCATCTACCAGACCTTATGCTGGCACGCTCACGTCAAATACCTGATGGGAGGGGGGACTATTGTGCCCATGTGCATAAAAAAAAGGCTCTGCCGACCGTCATTGCAGAGGGGCTGGCTTTCACGTAGGCTGCCCAAGGTTTGTGCCTCTGTGAGATCCATCAAGTCATGTGACTCACAGCCAGCTCTGACCCATATACAAGTGACTTGATGAAAAGGGGCGGGAGGGGAAGAGTTTAGGAGACAATTACTCACAAACAATGGAGGTACACACAATACAAAAAGCTCTATATATTATAAAAAAGTGTAAGGAATTATATTATGCATAGCTTTTTTCTGACATTACTATCCCTTTAAAGTAGGCTGACCAGATATCACCTTTAACCGGGGACACATAGGAAATAGCCATTTTCAAGTGCTCCACTGAAATCAAAGCAGTCCTGCATTATGCATTTTTCCTGTGCGTCCCCGGTTAAAGGTGAGGTCTGGTCAACCTACTTTAAAAGCCTTCCTGTTTTACACAATGGAAATGCACCAGATTTTTTCTTTTATGGTTTCCAGGTTCAGTTCTACCTCTTGATCACTACATTTAAGCTGTACCAAGTTTGTTCAGATATATTATCTGGATCCCATCATCCAATTGACAGTTCCTATTTTAGACTGATTTATTTTATTTGTTACTTTTGTGGAAAAAATGTAAGTTATTAATTTCAATTCATTTTTACATTGTAGCGTTGGGAGTACCCTTTTTTTATTCAGTGACATAAATCCTACAACATATCTTTTTTTTACATCTTAAGTATTACTATCCCTTTAAATGCTTTGATGTCTATGGGCACCTCTCTCCTTTGTTATTGACATGATTTCTTTATCACTAACACAATCCAAACTGATCCTTATCTAGGAAGCTGTCTGACCACTCATCAGAGAGATTTCAGAGACACTACATTACTGGGGAAGAATACTGTATTTTACAACTACCCTCTTTTTTCTCATTCAATTTTTTTCTTAAAACAATAACTGCTAATTTAACTTTTCTTATCATTCATTTAGAAATAAAAGAAGTGAAAAATTCGAATTGCTTTTGCTGTGACTTTAAGAAAAATCTCCTCAACGTCATCAATATATTTATCTAGTCTTTGAGGAGACCATTTTGTCTAACTGAACCTCCATGTCCTTATATTCAAAAACAGAGTGGGCAGTTGATACATAGCATAAAAAATCAACTTCCTGAGTACAAATGTCGTCAAGTACAGATAAGGAAAATTACACTTGGTCAAAATTCTATTCTCTGTGCTCAACTTGTCTATATTACATAAATTTAAATATTTATTTTGAGAACAAAAAATTGAACTTTCTTGTTTTCTACTGATGATTAGATGAATAAGTGTAATGCTTTAATATCCTGAGAAAAAACAAACATTGTTTTAATATCCTTTAAAAAGTATATGTGTGCAGAGATTATTATCCAGAAATTATCACCTTTCTGTTTAAAAAGTCTGCTTTCTCGTTAATGTTTCTTCTGGCATACATACATACATATTGGAGAAACGCCAAGATGGTATTCTTAGAAATTGTTCAGCTGTTCTTACAAGAGAAATAGGTATTTCACAATGTTTCTAAATTTCACCGTTGTGCCTTCTACAACTCAAGCAAACACATTTGTATCCCTTCTTTGACACTTTTCTAGTCAGAAACCTTGTGTCCAATGGTATTGCAGATATGATTCCCATCTAAAGCTACTTGCATCTATGGCAATTACAATATGTTCCCATATTGGTAGATTTCCAGGCATTCTCCACCCTCTTGGATCTTTCTGATGTTTTAAAGGAATCATTTCACTTACTATGCTCCACATTTTTGGAAAGTTTAAAGGGTCAATAATGTCCCCTAAAAAATATTTAGATTTAGGTAGAGATTGAAAAAATAAACTAATTGCCACAAACCCTATCTTTCAAACCGCTATGGTTTAAGAGATATAAGGATTCAAAGTTCCCCCCTCCCTCCCCTTCTCCTGATGTCAGCGTCTAACTGACAGCAGGAGATCCCAGTCCAGGGACTAGCAGGAGGCTCTGCAGCGGAGCCAAAATTGCGATACTTAAAAAGAATTCATTCATTGGAAAGGTCTACAAAGTGTGCTTGCAAACCAGGCACACTTTGTAGACAGTTCAGATGAATTAGTTATTTTTAAATACCGTGATTTCGGTTCTGCAGAGCATCCTCAAGTTGTACGACTCAAATCTCCTGCTGTCAGCTTTACAGCTGACATCAGGAGAAGGGGAGGGATAGGGGAACTTTGAATCCCTATATCTCTCGAACCATAGCAGTTTGAGAGATAGGGTTTGTTGCAATTAGTCAGCTTGGCCAGCTACACAGGTGAATGGTGTCTGACAAAAATGGAATTCTAACCTTCAGGATAATTCATCATTGAGCAAAAATTCTCCCTAACTCCACCCTGGCAGATAAATTTGTCCCTTTGTTTGAAAAAGTATCAAGCTCTCAGATGAATGTGACTCGACTTTCTAGACTGTATATATTCAATCCATGCTGATTCAGAAGCTCCAGAATGTGAGCCATGTATCCCAATATCTCTATTAGTGTATATTTAACACTGAAAAAAGTCTTATGGGAAACAGGGTTGACAGCAAGTTCATACACTTCTTAAAGGGATAGTAATACTTAAAATGTAAAAAACTTATGTTGTAGGGTTTATCCCCTTCAGTAAACCAAGGGTACTGAAAGGTGTTTTATTTAAAAGTTATTACAGGTCAAATTTGAATTTTTTAGGTGCAGTATCACAGTGGCCTGAAATTGTACAGTGGAGCTGTTGTTACACAATCCTATGGACAGCTCTGGTCCGTAGACCATAAATCTCCATAGGATGATGTAACAACAGCGCCACTGTACAATTTCATGCCACTGTGATATTGCACCTAAAAAAATCAACTTTGAGCTTTAATAACTTTTGAATAAAACAACTTTCAGCAGTGAGAGTACCCTTGTTTTACTCAGGGGGATAAACCCTACAACATATTTTTTTTACATATAAAGTATTACTATCCCTTTAAAGTTCTCTATTTTATCAACTTGCCACAGATTTTCTTTTGAAAATCATATGCATATTTCTTAAGATATCAGACAGTAAGCGTCTTTAAAAAATAAAAAAAATTAAAAAACTTCATTTTTCCATATCTCCAGGCTTCATGAAAGCCCTGCAAACTTCATTACTGTCACGGTTTTTTGATGAACACTCAGACCAGATTGGTAAGGTTAAAATTACTTTATTAAGATAAAGATCACACACGTAGTTAGGCCTTTGGGCCCACACAAACAGAATATTAATATATACAGCTATATACAGTAATAGCAAGCCAGTAACGGAAATATATGCTTGAATGAAAACAATCACTGGCAACGGAGTTTCTGGCTTGAACTGAACAGGCAGCAGGCAACGCAGTCCGAGAACTGACCACAGGACCTTAGTGACAGATGGTCCAGGAGGAGATGACGGGCACAACCCAGACGCCTGGGAGGCACAGAACCCAGAGGAGTGAGGCAACACTGACCCTGGCACTGGATACCAATAGACCAAGGCAACTCTCATAAGCAAGCCCTAGAACGCTAGGGGTGGATCGTAATACAGTGTAAATATATATAGGACATGTCTAAACTGAAAATTAATCATATGCCTTATAGACAACATATGATATTTGAGAATGGTGATAGGTCTTGAAAGCTGATGGCTTACTTAGTTAAGGGTAGTGGAGGAGAGTACAATACTACCTCATTGTCAGGTGATCATGTTAAACTAGTGTTTGATGAATGTAAGATAAACACGGGATTTACTAAATACTATAGAAACCTTAATAGCTCATAAACTACGACTAGTAACTCACAGACTGAGGATTATCTCCAGGAATGTAATTTGCCACTTTTGTTTTAGGAGAATGGAAAAATGCAAAACTCGCCCATCCTACTATGGTGGTGGTTGAAGCCATCAATGATCTGCTTAATGGTAAGTCTCTGGGAGGCAAAGGAGTGAAGGGCTCCCTGCCAAATGGTATAAAAAAACTCACGGACATACTAGCTCCACATCTAAACACTTACTATGTGGCTTTTGGGTCTACCTCACTACTACAGTTACTCAGTGAAGTCATCATAATAGTTCCCCTGAAACCCTCCTTGGGTCAGCCATATTAGGAAGGATAATAAGCTCAAAAAGTTTGAGCAGCTACATGCAAAATATGGTATTCCTAACAGACTGATTTTCTTCTATTTGCTTTTACAACATGCACTTTCTGCCTTCTGGGGTGGTCATGACCCAGACATCTCAATTTTTTTCCATTAGTCACCTTAGCAGCTAAACAACACGCTATGAAACCAATATCCTTAATCTACTCTTGGCTATAATAGAGGAACCTATAGGTTTGTAACCTTACAAACAAAATGGTAAAGTGACATAGGGACACTAGAAGACTGGGAATGGGAGAGGGCCAGGTTGAGTCCTAGAGTAGTTTTGGCAACATCCCGTCACCAGCTGCTCCACCTAGACTTTACAAAATGGGCAAACTTGATGATGACAGATGTAAGAGATGTGAATAAGCAGGTGATATATTTATGCACCGCATATGGAATTATTTTGATGGTAAAGTGTTACTGGAGGAGGGTGGTGGATGTTATCTCAAAAGTGGTTCACAGAAGTCTATCTTTTACTCCCAAAATCTGTATCCTGTCTTTTCTCCCAGACCAACTGCTGCCTTTCATGACCATTGCACTAATCAGAGAGCTGCTGGCTCAGAAGGTGGTGGCAATGGCATGGTTGTCGGAGAGGCCTCCAGATGTATTTGCTGTATCAATCTGGTCAATCATAATCTGCCCCATTACAAAGGCCTTTACTTGCACAGAATATCCCCTAAGAAATTTAATCAAATATGGGATGCATGGATCTCGCATGAATGCTCCCGAAGATCAAACTCAGAGGCAGGGAATGAAATAGGGAGGCTTCATGTAAGTGAGCCGATCCCTAGTATTTCCATAAAGCAATTGGGGGGGAGGTGCTCAGTCTGCTGGGT
Source organism: Rhinophrynus dorsalis (assembly GCA_037306005.1). Classification (NCBI taxonomy): domain Eukaryota; kingdom Metazoa; phylum Chordata; class Amphibia; order Anura; family Rhinophrynidae; genus Rhinophrynus; species Rhinophrynus dorsalis. The sequence goes on from CM074724.1 coordinate 76,246,693, forward strand.
AAGGAAAGATGTAATTTGGGGAGTTAGAGGGGGGCTTAAAAGGTTATTAAGTTAGCTTAATGTGTTACATTTGGCTTAGTTAGTATATAGCTTAGTAGGAAATGTTTTAAGCAAATTAATAAAATGGACAGGTTCCAAATTTTATGAGTTACGCTTATGATACTTTATATTAATCTCTACTAATGATAGTTCTGGAATATGTATAATGGTCGCCAGTGTTTGCCTTCGCTGTCCATAATAAAAACATCTTTTAATTAAAAAAGAAAAAACAAAACAGGTTAAGCATAAACATGCTCCCAAATGAAACTTCCTTAACACTTCTTCTATACATCTATTGAAGACCCATCCTCTATGGACTAAGTGATCTTTCAGAGAATTCTAGTTATCACTGCATCCACCTTGGAATGATTACTCCAGTATTCTATCTTATTCTCATTAAGTAGTTATATTTTCTGTGCTCTATTAATCAAAGCAATTTTCCTGTCACATATTTCCCATTCATTCTTCATCATTCACTTAACAACCTGATGTACTGTGAAAACAGCTTACTTCATGTAGGATGATGCAAGCATTTGATCTGGCTTCATCTTATGAGCAGGGACCTAATATTATATTTTTATCGTATTCCTTTATTTATTTATTTATTTATTTCAGACAGGTTGGATCAGGTTAAAGACCAGGCACATTTTTTATCTGATGTGACATGCCACCAGCAAAAAACAAACTCTATTAAATGCTAAAAACAAGGAAAATTGCCATTAAAATGTTGGCCTATGGGAAATGAACTAAGAGGCATTGTGATGGAGATGTGTGTCTGGGGATATGTAGCAACTAGCAAGCACATCACCTTGGTGATGAAGACACACACAAATAATCATATGCATTAAGAATTAAGTATGCAAAGGGGGGTTGAATCTAATCATTAGCATGCAGTGTTGTCAAAATGCTGGTGATGTGTAAGGCATGCCCTGAAGTATGAGTCATCTTCTCAGCTCCACTCTGCTACTACTTCAACGCCACAAGCAACACCACTCTCATAACCCTTTCAGTGCTATAAGGATATGGATTTTATATATATATATATATATATATATATATATATATATGGCTCAAAATTTCCACACGCCACTAGCCAATGGCAAGTGAAAGTTTAGCCCTGGTGAGTAGAAATTCAGCACGGGTGGCTATGTTTTGGCTTGCAGTAGTGATTAACTTTTCAGGTCTGGCTAGTAGCAAAGGACTTAAAATTTTAAGCCCTGTATATATATATATATATATATATATATATATATATATATATGTGGATCGCTTTTGTTATGACCGTTGGGAGTACGTGTCTGAAGACACGCTGATAAACATAGACATATGCGACACACAGTGAACGGCAGAAACATGCAAAAGACATGCACACACCGGAAATGCACATATGTAGACTGACATGCGCAGACACATATAAAGATTTTACCCTTTCAGTGCCAGACTGGTTTGAAACACATTGCAAAGAATGCACTGCGTACCTCTCTGGCACTGAAAGGGTTAACCTGAGAAGTACAGGTGAGGGCATTGTGTTTGTGTGGAGCAGGAGGACATTTGGGCATAGAAGAGGCTCAGGTGAGGGCTGTGTGTGTATGTCTGTGTCTGCTCTGCATCTGCCCAGTAAGTGTCTTGTATTCCAAGCCTCTTTTTCATGTTCTGAGCATGCTCATTCAGTTCCTTAAAGTCCAAGCCTCCTTTTCAAATCCTGAGCACAACCACACAGTTCTAAACAGCCTAGTAAGTCCTTCTAAGTCCCTAGAAGACCCTCAACACAAAATATCCAGGGGGCTACATGTATGTAAGTATGTATGTATGTATGTGTTTGTATGTATGTGTTTCATAGTGTGTGTATGTATGTATGTGTGTCACAGTGTGTGTGTGTGTGTGTGTGTGTGTGTTTATCTGCCATGGTTTTTTTTTGTTGAGGAGGAACTTGAGGGTGGGTCAACACCTTGCAGAGCCCTGCCCACTCCTGTCAAAATCACGCCACCCTGTATCTCCAGGCATGGCAGTAGGGAGGAGACATGAATACCCCCTCCTTACTGCCACCCCTGGGTGTGTTAAGCTTCAGATAAGTTCTTCTGTCACATGATGCTTTCTTTATTTTTATATATATATGAGGAAATAAACAGCACACAGTGGATATTTTGAAAATGGCAACATCAGATCAAAATGCTCTCCTTATTGTAAACTCAACATTTCAGTGCCCAACGGCACCTGATGGGCATTGAAACATTGACTTCACAATAAACACACAGTTTTTGCTCTGATTTTGCCATTTTAAAAAAAGTCCAGTGTATGCTGTTTATTTGCTAATATACTTCTGTCTTTTTGTAACTTGCACGCTGGCAAAGGGCTTCAGTGTCTGGAGTGCAGCCTCAAATAAAACAACTTATCTGCCATTCTGTATTGACTGAACCAGCTGTGTGGGCTATTCATCATTCAGCTGATTCAGGTAAACACAGGACTCACAAGGCACCCATTTTAGAGCACCTTGGCAGTCATGTGTTTACCAAAGAAAAGAAGAGAAGAAAAAAAAACAGCTCCAATTTAAGTGTAGTAATACCGAAAATTAATTTATTATAAATAAAGACTTCATAACTCAAAAAATGGCAAATACCAGAGGTATAATAAGAAAATATTGTAAAATATTAAATCAATGTGATCTCAAAAATGTAAAAAAATTGAAACAGTACTAAAGAATAATTGGAAATACAGACAAAATATATAATACAAAAATATATAGAAGAGAAGCAGTAATGTATGTGGTGGCTAATTGAGTCAGTAAATGTCTAGCCGAATCAGGAGAGAATGAATAAATCGATGTGTAAAGGGCAGTAGCAGACAAAGTACCAGGACAAAATATAATATAATCAATGATCCTAGTGGACCTAAAGCTTAAAAAGTAAAATCGCCAAAAACTGAAGAGCTAAATATCCCCTACCTATATAATAGACATTGGAAAAATTATATCTGCACATTAACGGTCACCAAAAACAAATGTGATATTTTTTATTAAATATACTTACACAGGGCTCAAAATTTCCACTTGCCACTAGCCAATGACGAGTGAAAATGTAACCCTGGCGAGTAGAAATTCAGCCCTGGTGGGTATGTTTTGGCTTGCAGTGGTGAGTAACTTTTCAGGTCTGGCTAGTAGCAAAGGACTTCCAATTTTAAGCCCTGTACTTACATATCCAATAAGCAGTATTGATGCAGCTGCAGATATGAAAAATAAAATACAAAACTGTTACTACCTATAGTTCTGGACTGCTTGCTCTGTATAACTATATTGGATATAGCAACTTAACCATATTGCCATCCAGATCCCCTATCATCCCTTTTTTTTATATATAGAAAATAAACAAAGCATTGAGCCATGCTTTTTGTTTTGCAGAACTGATCTAGCTTACATTTTACTGCTTATATTATGTGGGGAAATCTCCAGATCTGCTCCTGGCACCAGGGGGAACATGCACTAAGATGTTAGAAAGAGGTGATAAAGTGGAGATAACTTCTGCAGTGTGTTAAAAAAAAGTCCTGTTATTCTATGAAGCAAATGCACTAAGATTTCTCTAACTTTAGAAATATATGTGCATAGGCTTAATAAGATAACATATTCTAGAGATAATGCAGGGGGTGTGAAACACATGTAGAGGACTGCACCAACTTGCCAGCATGTCATATAGGCTCTGTTTATATATAGGAAGGCTAACGGAGTGCTTACACCTTTGCTCATAAGCAGAGACGTTAGTATATACCCACTTGGTTTCAGTTGTTTTTGGGTTTTTTTACCTTCCTCTTGATCAACAGAGGTGTTTTGGCATGGGCTGGACTTGATGGATGCATGTCTTTTTTCAGACTCGTCAGCTAAGACTTGGAGAGTTTATAACACTGGAGAAGCGAGCTTCATAAATCATCTCTTTATCACACCTTTGTGCATAACCCACCAACCCCCCAGGGAGATTATGCACTAAGATGTGATAAAGAGGTGATAATGTGTAGATATCTTCTGGCTTGTGCTCTAATGTGTGATAATGAGATGATTAACTGGAGATATATTATATTATTCTATGGATTCTATGAATTCTATGCACTTAAAGATCTCAAGTAGAAAAAACCTTAGTGCATTGGCTCCATAGAATAACATTGGATTTGAGAGATTATCACACTGGAGAAGACATCTACCCTTCAGCACTCTTTAGCACACCTTAGTCTAGGTGTTTACTGGACTGAGCCTCCTTCTCTAGAATTGAACATTTTTTGTGATCACTGACCCTTTTAACTTACTCCACCCACTTTCAACTACATTCCACCCTCTCTCTACATATTACTATGCCATCTATCCCATGTAAACAAAGATCAGGCCCCTAAATGCAGAAAATGGGGTCCATCCAGACCAAGAGACTTTCAGTATTCCACAGCACTGATCCACTTAAGTTCCTATGGATAGATTTATGACCATTTGATTTGAAGGCATCAATTTTTCTTACTAAACTACATTACTGATACAAAAGTTGATTGAATAATCTATCACTTAGGCTCATTTTTGATACAATTGCTTAATACAATTGGATATCTGTGAGTTGCTGTTTATTCACTTGCCTATGAACTTGTATTTTCCTAATAACAACCTGGTGGTAAGTTGCTTTCTCAATGGCAGTTTCTTCACAATTCCTTGTATCATTGAATTTGCTTATTAATATCAAGAGTTTGCAATGTCACACATCAAAAGGATTGATGACTGAAAATTCCTTTTTTTTAAATCAGTGAAGTCTAACACTTTTGATTTATATTTCCTTTCAGTGTCAATGCTTTGCTGTGCAATGTATTGTATGCCCCTTTGTTCCTTAAGGGTTATCCAGGCTAATATTAAATAATGGAGTTTTCTAGAACAAAACATTAGGGGCCATATGTTCAAATGGAAAGTGGAGGAGTTCTGGGGTAAACAATTTGCACTATAGGGGAGAATTAATAATTCCAAACATTCCCATTCATTAGTATGGTTATTTTAACTCATTGAATGCTAAAGAGGTCTCAAATGCATTGCTTTTCAATGTGTTTGAGAACTCTCTAACATTCAAGAGGTTAAAATCCTCTTTTCAATCAATGGGAATTTTTAGGTCTACACTCCAGAATGCCTTCACTTTAGTTTTGAACATGCGGCGCTTAGTGAATTAATGCCTGCTGTTTACTTTGCTACTTAAAGGCATAGTAATGTTTCACAATAAAAGCAGCTCCACTTAATCTTCATAGTATTTGGGCCATGGAAAGTGTTATTTCAATACTGTCAGATTTCTAGTTCAAGAGTAATTGAATGATAAATTATCCCCCTCCCACCCCTTTTACTGATGTAACATTGCTTACCTCAGAGCAGCAAGACTGTCCGGATGGATCGCAGAGAGGGACAGTCTTCGGTCAGCATAAGAAAAATCCTGAAAAACCTGTCAAGGGGGGGGGGCAGGGTTTCCTTATGTTCACAGTAAGAAGATTGTCCCGTGCTGTGAGCTGTCTGGTCTGTGGACCAGATTCCACATCTGAGTGGAGGTGGCTTATACTAGGTAAAAGGGGTGGGAGGGGGATACTTTATCATTCAATTACTCTTGAACTACAAATCAGACAGTGTTGTTATAACACTCTCCATGGACCAAATACTATTAAGATAAACTGGAGCTGCTGTTTTTTCAGAAACATTAGTATTCCTTTAATCCTAACTTATTTATTATGAGGTTGGTGAGCAATTCTGGAGTAAACCAATGTCAAATTCTTCACAATCCAAAGCAATGCGTTGCGTATCCTTCTGACACTCACAGGGTTAATACTAGAGTCATCAATTAATGCAATTCCGCATTGATATAAATGTTTTTTTTTTATCCATTTAACTGCTAGATAGGTCTCCCACATATTGCAAAGCAATGAGCTGGAGACCTCACTAGCAGTAAGGGTTAAAAGCCACATTTATATAAATATTATTTCTTCCCAATAGCACAGTCGGTTTTCTCTTATTTCCCTGAATATTGCCCCAAATGTTTGACTCATATCTGAAGCTTTTTTAGATGAGGTTATTTTTTTGATTACTATCTCCTAGTTTGTCTTCCAACAAGCTTACTGCTTTAAAGATACTATAATTCTCCCTGAATAGCGCTATCATGCCATTTTATCACTGCTATTAGTCATACAGGGAATGTAAAATGACTTTTTGGTGCTGAAGGTCATTCATAAATATAGTATATAATCGTATAATAATTTTAAATGTTATCAATACAAGAATCAATGTAAATTTACATTGGTATTGAATCATTTTCATTGCAAGCACCTGGCCTTAACCACTTGAATGCTAGAAATGTGTCCATTGCAAATCCAATAACTTATTTCATTCTTTACAGGGCAACTCTCAACCAGTAGTGCCCCATTCACAGAGCTGCTCGCCTGGGAGCAGACCTGCCAATGAAGTTTGGGGCTGCATTTTGAGCCAAAGAGGACTGAACAAAGAGGCCTGAACAGAGGCTCTCAGTGCTACTCCAGGAAAAGAGTGAAATCTTGCACTTCAGTCTCCAGTGTTTCCGCTAAGGTTTCCACAGGGGAGCAACTCAGTCCTGAAAGAGTTAAAGAAAACTGCTTCTACAAGGCTGTATTGGCCTAAGAGATGCACCATGCAGTCCTGCCCAGTTTTAATTGCTCTTTTAAAGGGACAGTAATGTTTCATAATAAAAACAGGTCTACTTAATCTTCATAGTATTTGGGTCTTGGAGAGTGTTATTTCAATTCTGTGAGTGTTGTAGTTTAAGAGTAATTGAATGATAAAGTATCCCCCTCCCGCCCCTTCTACTGATGTAACACTGCTCACCTCAGAACAGCAGGGAGTGTCCAGGTAGACTGCAGAGAGGGACAATCTTCAATTAAGATAAGGGAAAAAGCTGAAAAACATGTCAAGGGGGGCAGGGTTTTCATTATTCTCACAGTCAGAATTTTGACCCTTGATGTGAGCTGTCTGGTCTGTGGACTGGATTCCACATCTGAGGAGTGAGGGCTTACACTAGGTAAAAGGGGTGGAAGGGGGAAACGTTATCATTCAATTACTCTTCAACTACAACGCTCACAGTAATGAAATAACACAGCTCTATGGCACAAATGCTATGAAGATTAATTGGGGCTGCTGTTTTTGTGAAACATTACTATCACTTTAATTCTTTTAAGGCTGGTTGACTCACTCCTGCTGACCTTCAAGGGAACAAAAGATGCAGGTACCCAAAGACCCTATGTGTCACGCTTGAAAGCTAATCACAGTGTGTGTGTATTGTGACTACACATGCAAAACAGGAGTTTTAGGGCTGAGAACCACATTCGTCCGGGCTTTGCAGTAGGAATAACGTGATAAGTGCCCTTACACAATAAATGTGCTTTGCAATAGGTACTCATGCAGTATGTTCTGGTGGGGGCGTGGGGCAGTTTAGGACAATTGACATCATCCTAAGCATGTCATAGCATCAGAATGAGGCCGAGTCAGTAAGTCAGTTGTGCCCTAGATGTAGGTTTGCTACAAAATCGCTCCACTTCCACTGGTTCTCGCTATTAAAGTGACTCTGTCACCTTAAGATAAGGTTAGTTAGTTTTAAAGATAAGTAAAGCTACCAATACATATACACTGTTCTAGTCATTTGCTTGCTTGGAATATATTTATTTTTTGATAAATTAGCCATTGCTTGTTGGTGGTACATTCTGGAACTTTCTATTAGTCCATTTCACCTTAGCCTGGCTTGAACCTGCTTTAGAGGGAGTAGTCACTGCTTCTGCTAAAGAAAACATTGGAGGGAAAGAATTCCTTATGTTCACCCCCTCCAGTCCATTGATGTGTTGTCATTTCACTAGGCACCTGGTCCGTCTGATGCGTGTGGTTCTGGGTACAGAGGCTGGGCTGGAGCACATCCAAATATAGAGACAGGTGTGAGGCAGAGCAGTGAGACTGGAGCACCTCTGGTTACCAGGCACCCTGCAACTATAATATGTGACGCGTGGAATAAATGATCTACTTTTTTAAAGGGGAACATTCATATGAGAAAAAGTTTTGCCCATGGGTTTAAATTAGCCCAACTACATTAGCCTTGGTATTTTTTTTTTTATTTCACCTATCTACTATTTAAGCTATGGAGACATGAAATATGCCACTTCGTGTTCTGCAAGCTCAGTAGCATGGTAAACTAAGCTTGCTGTAACAATGCACATAAATACAACTACAAAGGGAAGCTGGGGCAGCTGGGAGGGAGATGGGAAGTCCTGCTCCATTGTGCCTCACATACAGTGTGCCTCAGAACACAGAAGTGGCGTATTTGAGGTCACTATAGCTTAAATAGTAGGTAGGTAAAATAAAAAAATACCAAGGCTAATGTAGTTGGGCTAATTTCATCCCATGGGCAAAACTTTTTCTCATATGAATGACCCCCTTTTAAGTGGGATCATGTGAGTTCTCCCTACATGCTTTGGAGAGGCATATATTTACTTAGGCATGCAGTGTAGGATCAAGCTCACTGCTGCCTGTATGAATTGAGATGGGGTGTAAAGCAGAACAAATGTTACCCTTTACGCACCAAGAGTGTACAGTGCAATGCTTTGCAAGGCGATGCTCGTTGAGCACCATTCTGGAACTCAAGGGGTTAAAGTACATTACATACATGTTTAAACCAAGTCTAATGTAGGATGAGATTTAAGAGTTTGAGAGTCACAGTGGTGTGCAGCATTGGTGTCCAGTCTTTTCCTTAGTATGGATAGTGGTATGTTGCGTTGGTTTTCTAACCAGATATAGTGAGAACAGGGCTCCTTCTTCTTCTATCTCAGTGATAGTCCTTGGGGCACACCAACAGGTCAGCTTTTGAAGCTATCCCTTCTTTATAGCAAGTGAGTAATCAGTTACGCAGTCTTAGATCTGCCTTTGATTAATTAGGAATATCCTTAAAACCTGACCTGTGTCCCAAGGACTGGAGCTGGGAATGATCATACATAGCCCTTTGAGTGCCAGTGCATTGTGTTAATATGTACTGGATACCTCTCTGGCACTCAAATGAATCTTATTATGCACTTCCAAAATATATCAAGTCAAAACATGAAGGGTGCTGTCTTTTTAGTTTTTAAAATGACTTATTTTAAAGAAAAAAGTCTAATACAAAAATAGGCATATTTTATTTATCTGGAAAACAACTAAATTTTGGTAAGGTGACAGATACAGTCTGCATTATACAGACTCTACTAGTTCAACAGGTCTTCTTAAAGGTGAATGCGCTCATGATATTTCCCCTTTATTACTTTCAGTGGCTTTGAATGGTACACTCTGTGTGTTAAATGTACTGGAGAGACCCCTTGCCATTGGCTTTTAGGATTACCAGGATATAATTGTGAACACTGAAACTCTTGGGTATTATTTGAGGCCATCTTGCTGCTTTTACAATTCTAAGCTGCCTTCCAGTTTCCAATCACCTCTTTCATTTACAATCCAACTTCCAATTTCTAATCAGATTTTCAATTTCCAGCCTCCTATTCAATTTCCATTCCAATTTTCCAAAGTGCTTTCCAATTGCCAGTCTAGTTTGATATGTTTTTTTCTCTTTATATGAATATAACTGGCATGAATTAAATTTATTTAACACATTCATTGCCTGGTAAATATTCAACCCTTTTTCAGATGGGAATCCAGAAGCAATGTGTCTGATAACCCCCTGCACTCTAATGGTTAATTCAGAGAGCTGCTGTTACCGACCTCTTTGGCATTTTAACTGGATAGTATACTTAATACGAATGAGTGAATGAATATGTTTATTTATCTAGCTCCAGAGCTATATGCAGAGCTTTACAATTTAAGGGCTTAGACAATACAGGGTTACAAGTGCTTTACAAAGTGAAACACTGGAAGTGAGGTCCGAAAGCTTACAATCTAAAGTGGTAATGGGAGACACCAGAGTTCATCAGGGTCAAGTGCTGAACACAGTGATAGAGTTCTGGTTAGGACAGGGGACATAAATAAAGTAAATAATGTATAAAGATCCTCCGTTTTATAAAGTTGGTGCCTACTAGCATGTTTAAGTTTTAGTTAAGGAAGTGTAACTTCAATTGTGACTTGAAGAACATAAGAGTGGGGCAGTGGCGCAGGGTATGAGGAAGAGCATTAAATAAATAAGGAGCGATGAGAGAAAAAGGTTTGATACGTGAGAGGGCTGTAGACACCAAAGGAGCTGAGAGAAGACTTTCATTGGCTGATTGTAAGTGGTGGGATGGTGAATAGTGGGAGATCAGAGTGGAAATGTAGGCAGGAGTATAGGAGAGAAGCAAAATATTGTGATAGTTTAATAGGCAGCCATTGGAGAGATTTGAGAAAGAGGGGGCAGGGACAAACCTAGGTGACAATAGGGTAATTCGTACTGCAGCATACCATATGGATTGAAGAGGATGGGGGAGGAGCGCATGATCAACAGACTTAAAAGCATCTGAGAGATCAAGAAGGATAAGTATAGAATAATGACCTTGTGATTTGGCAATGTGTAGATCATTGACCAACTCTTATAATAGCAGTTTCAGCGGAATGAGCAGTGTGAAAGCTAGATTGTAAAGGGTTGAGCAGTTTGTGTGTGTTAAGGAAACCAAGCAGGCAGGAGAAGGCTAGGTATTCCAAGAGCTTAGAGGCAAAAGGCTTGATTGCTAGATGGTGTGGTACTGTCAAAGGAATTGTTTTTGAGGATGGGTGTTCCTATGGTATGTTTGAAGTCATCAGGAAATGTAGCAGTGGCAAAGCAGGAGTTAAAAATCTGTAGGAGGATAGGGATTAGTGTGGGGGAGAGGGACTGGATGAGGTGAAAGGGGATCAGATCAAGTGCACATGTAGTAGAGGGAGAAGAGGATAGGAAGTTAATCAATTCCTTCTCAGCAACTAGTGAAAGAGTCCAGAGTGGCAGGATGGGAATGAGGGAGGATAGGAGGATATTTACAGGGTGGGATATTTTATCAGATGGAGTGTACCTTGGCTTTGAAATACTCAACAAAGTCTTGTGGCTGTATAGAGTTTGTGAGGGAGACCGATGGAGAGCGGAGAAGGGAGTCAAAGGTAGGGAAAAGGCAGCGGGGGTTGGATTTCTGAGTGCTAATTAGTTGTGAAAAGTAATGTTTTTTAGTCAGGGACAGAGCAGAGTTAAAGCAAGAAAGGAGGATCTGTTGTGGAGAAGGTCTGCCAGAGATCCAGGCTTTTTCCAGAGTCATTCAGTTGAACTGGTACAGGAGCGGAGGAAGCTGGTGTCCTTATTAAGCCATGGCCGTGGATTTGTTTTATAAGTGTGTCGGAGAGGGAGAGGAGCATGCAGGTTCAAAGAGGAGGATAGGACTGAGTTGAAGGTTTTGACAAGGCTGTTAGTGTCAGGATAAGTGGGAATAGATGAAAGTTCAGTAGCCAGCGAGGATTGAAGAGTGGTGAGATAAAATGATTTGAGGTTCCATGTAAAGTGGGGAGAGGAAGCAGAGATTACGGAAGGTGTATAAGCAGTGCTGAATGTTAGACGATGGTGGTCGGATAGTGGATGGGGGGAGATATTAAAATCATAAAGGGAACAGTCTCTAGTAAATACAAGGTCTCAGAAGTGACCATCCTTGTGAGTACTAGCGTCCGTCCACTGTTGCAGTCCAACCCCTCTGGCACACAAAGGATTATTATGATTTTTTTTCCATTTTTTTTAAAATTCAGAGCCCATTGGGGATATGAGGATGTGTCCTGATGCCGCCCAGTGAGGTCTAAATAAAAAAACCCTGTGTGTGCAACATGGTGGGGGTCCAATGCATTATTCTGGAATACATTGTACCCCCCACCATGGCACACACAGTTTTTTTTTCTTTTTATCATTTCTCATTCAGACCTTGTTGGAGGGCATCAGGAGGGGTCATGTGGCATGCATACAGAATATTTCCGATCCCACCTGGTACCCTAAGGCCTGGTTCCACAGCCCACTAGTAGTCCCATTACCCCCAGCCTGAACCCTCCAGCCTGGTTCCACTGCCTACTAGTAGATGCAGACTACCAGTGTGCACTGGATTCAGGCTGGGACATACAGTGCACACTGGCAGTCAAACTGGTAGTTACAAATTCCCCCATATGCACTATCTGACATTTCTACACTACCCACTGGCAGACATACCCACATACACTGCCTGACACCCAGCACCCCACCTGGCTCCACTGGCAGTCACAGGTCCGCATACACTAGCTGAGCCCCTAGACTGTTTCAACTGATAGCCATAGAATCACATATATACTGTTTGCTTCCCTATCCTTGATCCACTGGTAGCCACGCTCCTGGCACCCAGTATGGTGTGTCAGGCCACACCAGTTGGGTACCATTTTTCTTATTCTGGCAGTAGCTTCTGAATACACTAGGAAAGTCTATGGTGTTGACCCATTTTGATATTTTTGAAGTTTGACTGGTATGTAAAAAGCATATTTTTTCCTATAGTACAACATTCTGGAAATAATTGTGCACACTGATTAGGGGCAGAAAGACAAGTAACCCCTTATTTGATGCAGCTAATTGTCTACTTTACAAAACTGTATGATTTACTTACCTTTTCTCATTTCTTTCTTTGATATAACCATTTTAGTGCAGACAGGCCATAGGTGAAAAATGTATAAAAAAAATTAGAGATTGTTGAATTGTTAACAGAAGCTATGCTTCTTTGCTTATGACTGATCTGTACCAGATTTTGCTCCTTTGGAGCTTTGTTACTGTTTTATGCCTTGTAATCTTTTATTATCCCTCAATAAAGCTTTTTGGGAAAAGAAATTAGAGATTGTAGTTGGTGAAGTTTTGTGTTTCTGGCACCCCTACAGTATGTCAACTCATACCCACAGGGTGGAATTTCTCTTAAAATAGTAGTAGCTGATGATTACAGTCATAAATCCCATGTATTTTCAAATCTATCTGTGTAACAGTTATGCACACCAGCCTAGGGGGTAAAAAGGCAAGTGCTCCCTAAATGTCTACTTTCCAAAATGGTATGCCTTGTCTACCTTTCCTGCATATCTGTAATGGTTATGACCATTTTAGTGCAGGCATGTAATTTCAAAAACAAACATGGCAGGTGTAGGTTAGTGTTTCTAGCACCCCATATAGTATGTTAACCCACACAAATGAGGTATCCTTTTTCTCAGGTTGGTCACAGGTACTGCATACAGGAGAAAATTAGTGGTTTTAAAATATTTTAGTATCTTTGGATTTATTTGTGCACTTCAGCCTAGGGGTAGAAAGGCAAGTGCCCCCTAATTTGATGTGGGTGAATGTCTACTTTCCAAAATGATATACCTAGCACACCCTTCCTTCAAGTCTATAATAGTTGACCATTTTAGTACAGGCAGCAATTTAAAAAAAAAATAACTGGTAGGTATAGTTATGGGCTTTTGGCACCTCCTGCAATATGCCAAGTCATAGCAGCGAGGTGACATTTTTCTTCAAAGAACACTAACTAATGCATGCAGTTGGAAATTCCATAGGTTTCACTGATGTCAGTACATTTGAAAGGGTGCAAATGTGAAATGTTTTTTTTTTCTTTTAGCGCCATGTTCTGGAAACATTTGTCCACACCAGACTAGGGACAGAAAGGCAAGTGATCCCTCATTTTATGTGGCAGGTTATCTTCTTTCCAAAATGGTATACTGTTTCTACCTTTTTTTCACTTCTATAGCTGTTTTAGTACAGGCAAGTTATGTTTGAAAAAATGCAAGACAAATTAGAAGTTGTAGTAGGTGTAGTTTTGTGCTTCTGGCACCCCCTAATGTATGTTAACTCATACCAGTGTGTTGACATTTTTCTCCTAAGAGCAGTAGCTAATGAATACAATTGGAAATTACATAGTTTTCACCAATTTCAGTCCATTTGAAGGGGAGGACATGTAATTTTTCTTTTGTTTCCTGTAGTGTCAGATTCTGGAAACATTTGTGCACACCGGGCTAGAAGTAGAAAAGTAAGTGACCCCTCATTTGATGCAGCAGGTTATCTTCTTTGCCATATCAACCTGTTCTTTACTTCTGTAGCTGTTATAACAGTTTTAGTAAAGGTAAGAAAATAAAGCAAGAAAAATTAGAAGTTGTAGATGATATAGTTTTGTGCTTCTGGCACCCCCGGCAGTATGTCAACTTATACCAATGGGGCACCATTTTTCACCTAAGTATACTAGTTAGTGAATACAATTGCAAATTCCACAGATTTCAGTACATTTGCCAATTTGTTACTTGAGTCCCACATTCAAGAAACATTTGTGCACACCAGGCTAATGGTAGAAAGGCAAGTACACCTCATTTGATGCAGTGGATTATCATCTTTCCAAAATAATATTTCATGTCTACCTTTTCTTCACTTCTGTAGCTGTTATAACAGTTTTAGTACAGGCAAGTCATGTTTTTAAAAAAATGCAAGAAAAATCAGAAGTTGTAGTTGCTGTAGTTTTGTGCTTCTAGCACCCCCTGAAGTAAGTGAACTCAAACCAAAGGGGTGCCATTGTCCTCCTAAGAGCACTAGCTAATGAATAGAGTTGGAAATTCCATAGTTTAAACTTATTTCAGTACATGTTAAGATGTAGAAATGTAAAAAAAAATTCAATTTCTTTCCTTTACTGCCAACTTCATGAAACATTTCTGTACATTAGGCTTTGGGTAGAAATACAAGTGACCCCTCATTTGATGCAGTAGGATATCTGCTGTTCTTAAATATACAGTTTCATGTAGTTATTCAGCTTTTTAAGGGTAGTTTTAAAATATAATCACTAGAATGCACATATTATTTCATAAAGTTGAAAATACCATTTTGCTCTCCTGGTAATTAGGGCTCTGCACTAACCATGGACATAGGTACAACTATGCAAATTTGGTATTTTTCCACTTAGGGTGGCGCAGGGCTTTTGAAAATAATTGAAGCATGTTTTTGATATATGGTATGTGATTTTAACAAAATAAGCAATTTTTCACTTTTTTGTAATTATGACATCAGATCTTTTTGCAAGATATATAGTTTTCCATCTGTAACTAGAAATTTAAAAGCGGAAATCAAGTCTAAACAGAAGGATAGCAAAAATGCTGAAAATGTGTCTGGCGTACAGGGTATAGAAAATGTCCCAAGCTGCTGGCACTGAAAGGGTTAATTATGAAGATTATGGCAAGTAAATGTTTCTTAAAAGGACAGGACAGTTTAACAACATGATATCTACTTTTAATCGCTTCTGAAAAATGGAGTTAAGACTTTGAATGAAATTTGTGAAAAGCAATGATACTGAGTCTGATGTATTAACCAGGCGTAGTAATTCTGGAGAAAATTAACAGTACCGTAAGGGGTAAATACACATTATCAAAGTGTTCATTAATTTAAATAGGTCTTTGAATCAGTTGGATAATAAACAATGCATTGGAGAGTGGAGACCTCCCTAGGATTCAAGGGTTTAACCCTTTGAGTGCCATAGGGGTTTACAACAGATTGCTCTGCACTGTGTTGGATACCCCTCTGGCACTCAAAGGGTTAAACGGCCCAATAAATAATGAGAATTTGTGCCCTGTGGTGCAATTGGCTTGCCCCTCAATTACCACAGTTATTTTTAATACATCGGCCTCGCTATTCCACGTTAAATTAGGCAGTGCAGACTATGTACTAATGTACTTATACTGAAACTCCTCTTTATGCTTAGTACACCCCTCTGGTCCTTCAGGGGTTACATTCTTTAAGTAGGTGGAGTATTTGTCAGGATGCATTCTCACTGTAGTATTCTTAGGTTTGGCTCCAGCCAATCAGTTTATAGTAGGCGTGGCTACCATTCTTTAATGTGTAGACACTTCCCGGTTTTTGTCAGAGCAGTACTGTTATTTTATGAACATGTTATATATCGTATCTCTGCTCATAGATATAAACCAACACCTGTTAATATAATAATCAGCATTGTACTTGTATTGGATACTAATAATAAGCAATAACAAGTATTACATGGTGTCAGAAGTAAAGGATTTTTTCTATTACAATGGATGCAGCTGGAGTCCCAACGCTCCCACAATGAACTGGGAAGCTACTAACGTACCTGATGCTTGGCAAAAATTCAAACAGCATGCTGATCTCATGTTTGGAGGACTTCTAAAGAATAAGAGTGAGGATGAAAAATGCAATTATCTTCTACTATGGGTTGGTCAACAAGGCAGAGACATTTTTAATACACAGGCCTTACCTGCAGTTGAAGGTGTGTCACTGAAATGTTATTATGACCGCTTTGCAGAGTATGTGCAGCCCAAAGCTAACATCATATTTGCACGTTACAAGTTTCATGAGAAAGTACAACAGGATCATGAGCCCCTGGAGCAGTTTATTACAGATTTATGTCTCCTTGCCCGAGAATGAAATTACTCCCAGAGCGACAAAATGATCTGGGATTTCATTGTCTTTGGAATCCGCTCACATAAAGTAAAGGAAAAACTCCTTAGCATAGGGTCTGACTTAATGCTTGAGAAAGCAATTGATAACGCCCGCTCACATGAACTAGCTCATGCCCAACTACGGTCCATCTCTAAAGGCCAAGACACCCCGCAAAGTGATATCATCTATGGGATTTCATACCATACAACTAATGGCTCGACATGGAGGCAAAATAACACCTGTCACCTGCATCCACAGGGTGAGACATTTTGATCTCATAGCCCTGATCCAAAGCAGCACGCAGAATGTGGATACCGTGGCTATGAACTACATACCAACTACTTTCATTGTCCTGCAAGGGGAAGAGGTGTTCATCCTGCAGGAAACTACACCACTTTGCTAGAGTATGCCACTCCAGGCGAGGGAAAAGCATCCATGCTGTGAGCAAAGATGGTGCTGACCTAGAAGAGCGCAAAGAACTGTACATAAACTCTATAACTCAAACCAAACAAAATCCAGACACAGAGCAGGCATTTGCCACTATTCAAGTTGGTTCAAAACGAATTGCAATACAATTCAAGATAGACACGGGAGCCTCAGCCAATATTATTCCCCTATCCGAATACAAAAGGCTTAAATCCTAGTGCTGGTAGAAGAGCAATATTTTAGTGTCCTAGATGCCAGATTGGGATATTAGACCATAAAACTTACTGAAAAATCATCCAAACTGATCACTTTTAACACTGTTTTCGGGCGTTACAAATTTAACTGCTTTCCTTTCGGATTAGTCTCTGCCAAAGAAGAGTTCCAGCGTAAGACTGGCGAAAACTATGAAGGGTTAAATGGTGTAACTGCAATAGTTGATGATATCCTCATTTTCAGCAAAACAAAAGTGGAGCATGACAAAAATCTCAAGGCCATGCTGCAACTTTCCAGGGAAAGAGGTGTCAGACTTAATCCTGACAAAAGCATCATATGCTCCACTCAAGTAAGCTATTTTGGACACATACTCTCGGCTGATGGGATTAAACCTGACCCTGTAAAATTTCTGCAATAAGGGATAGGAAACCACCCACAGACAAAGGTGAATTAGGAACTATACTAGGCATTATTAACTATTTGTCAAAATTTGCACCTAATTTATCTGAAGTAATTGCTCCAATACGACAACTTTTAAAAGAAACTACTGAGTTCATCTGGGACACTCAGCAAGATGAGACATTCACCAACGTGAAGGATTTGCTCACATGCAAGCTGGGACTGGTACATGTATTTTGACCCTCACAAGGCGCTAAAGTTGCAGGTTGATGCTTCTAAATATGGTCTTGGAGCAGAATTACTGCAAGACAGTAGTCCAATTGCATACGCATCCAACTCACTCACAGACAGTGAAATCGATTATGTACAAATTGAAAAAGAACTGTTTGCAATCTTATTTGGCTGCAAGCATTTCCACCAATATTTTTATGGCTGCCACATTTTTGTGGAAAGTGACTACAAACGATTGGAATCTATTATGCGCACACCAATGGCATCCAGCCCCCCAAAGCTTCAGAGGACAACTCTGACATTATGCATCGTCCAGGAAAAGACATTCCTGTTGAGGACACATTATCCAGGAAGCCACGTCTGATGAGGACCCAAGCATCAGTGAAGGCATGGATGTGCAGGTACACACCATATACAGTAACCTGCCAGTCAGCGATCTGAAGCTGGAGGAAATTAAAGTACAGTCAAAAAGAGACATGCAATTCCAGACACTAAAAGACAGCATATTCAATGGTTGGCCTGCGGATAGGAAGCAATGCTCTCCAAGCATACTGCAATATTGGAATCACAGAGGTGAGCTATCATACCTCCATGGTATCATTTTTAAAGGTGAAAAAAAATGTTATCCCACCAAGCCTGCATCCAGAGATTCTCACACGTATACTTTAGGGATTAGCAAGCATGCTCAGCCGAAGCTCGGTTCGGCTCGAGCATCGCTCTGCTCGGCACATGGCGGTACTCGTACGAGTACCGCATGTGCTCGCCCGCCATGTTCGGGTCTCCTCCCCGCACGTTTCGCAGCTGCTGCGCAGCCAATAAACGTGCGGGTAGGCTCTGACATCAGTGTAATGCCAGCAGCCATGTTGGCTGCTGGCATTACACTGATTGGCTGGCCAGAACCCGTGATCGGGTGCTGTATAGCACCCGACGCGCGAGTTCGGCTCATTCTTAGCCAGGGAGAGATGCGATCAGGCAGGGAAAGTCAGTGTAGGGAGAATAAAATTGTTGAAACTCGTTCAAGACCCAAAAGTCCTTTTTAGGACTGTTGTGTGTGGGGGCAGCATTTATATTTTGTTTGGGGGGGCACAATTTCCTTTTTTTTGTGGGGGGGATATTTGTAAGGTGACATATAATACTAGATGCACAGGAAGTCAGTGTAGGGAGAATAAAATTGTTGAAACTCTTTCAAGACCCAAAAGTCCTTTTTAGGACTGTTGTGTGTGGGGGCAGCATTTAATTTTTTTTGGGGGTGGCAGAATTTCATTTTTTTGTGGGGGGGACATGTTCTAAGGTGACATTGTACTAGGTGCACAGGGACAAATATTTCACAGTGCAGTGACAAGCTGACATATTCTGTTAGGTGCACAGGGCCAATGATTTTACAACGCAGCGACAAAAAGGGCCATTTTAAACGTGTGCCTAGCCATAGATTATTGTCACATTCTGTTTAGTGTGCAAATTCACAAATTAACGTGACATATTCCGTTCACTGTGCCTAGCCGCAGATTAGCGTCACATTCTGTTTCGTGTGCCTAGCCGCAGATTAGCGTCACATTCTGTTTCGTGTGCCTAGCCGCAGATTAGCGTCACATATTGTTTAGTGTGCCTAGCCGCAGATTAACGTCACATATTGTTTAGTGTGCCTAGCCGCAGATTAGCGTCACATATTGTTTAGTGTGCCTAGCCGCAGATTAGCGTCACATTCTGTTTCGTGTGCCTAGCCGCAGATTACCGGCATATATTCCGTTTAATATGAAGAAGGCGGGTAAAAAGGGACGTGGAAGTGGACGTGATCCTGATAGTTCATGGCGCGGGTCAGGACGCGTAGAAACTGTGCCTGGTGCCAGAGCACAAGAAAGAAAGACATCCACCATACCTAGCTTCATGTCTCAGTTTACAGGGCGTCGCAGGACATCACTCTCGAGGTCAGACCACTGCGAACAGGTGGTCGGTTGGATTTCAGCTGATACTGCTTCCAGTTGGTTAAGCACCACCCTGTCTTCCACCAAGTCCACTCTCACTAGCCAAGAGTCTGGTCAACATAATCCTCACCCTGATCATCCTTCCTCCCACCATAGAGGGTCTGGCCAAAGAAGTGATCCCACACTGGGATATAGTGAGGAGCTCTTCTCATCACCAATCCTTGATTTGAACCTCTCTCCAAGCACGCTTGCAGAGGAACATGAGATCTTGTGCCCTGATTCACAACCTCTAGAGGGTACCCAATCACAAGAAGATGACAGAGGGGAACGGCATTTAAGGTCAAAGGAAGTGGATGATGATGATGAGACACAGTTGCCATCAAATCAATCACAATTACTGTTTCAAGACCTTGATGAGGAGGATGATACACAGTTGTCAATGACTGAGGATGTGGTGGGATCAAGAAATGAGGAGGATGATCAGAGTGAGGAAGTGGAGGAGGACTTGGTGGACGATGAGGTCACTGACCCCACCTGGGAAGGTGGAAAACCGAGCGATGACAGCAGTCCTGAGGGTGAGCCATCTGCAGCACCGCAACAGGCTGGAAGAGGCAGTGGTGTGGCTAAAGAAAGAAGGCGGACCGCACCAAACCGGCCCGCAAATGTTCCACGGAGCACCCCCTTGCGTAAATCTCCCTTGCCAAGGGCTAGGTGTTCCGCGGTGTGGCGTTTTTTTAAGGAAAGTGCGGACGACAAAAGAATTGTAGTTTGCAACCTGTGCCACACCAGAATGAGCCGAGGCATGAATACTAGCAACCTCACCACCACCAGCATGATCCGACACATGGCATCCAAGCACCGTAATAAGTGGGAGGAACGCCCGGATCGCCAATCTGTGTCTGCAGGCCACACCACTGCCTACTCTTCCCCTGTTTTCGGTGCCGGCCAATCGCCTGTCGAAGGCGCAGGCACGCATACCTCCCGCCCTGCACCTGTACCATCTGAAGCACCATCAGCGACCACATCCACTTCCCTGTCCCAGTGCAGCGTCCAAATGTCGTTACCCCAGGCATTTGAGCGCAAGCGAAAATACCCAGCCACCCACCCACAGGCCATAGCACTAACCTCACACCTTTCCAAATTACTGGCCATCGAAATGCTGCCATTTAGGCTTGTGGAGACTGAGTCCTTCCGCAGCCTGATGGCAGCAGCTGTCCCTCGGTACGCAGTCCCCAGCCGCCACTACTTTTCCCGGTGTGCAGTCCCCGCCTTACACCACCATGTGTCCCTTAACATCACCCGTGCCCTGACCAACGCAGTTACTGGGAAGGTCCACTTAACGACTGACACATGGACAAGTGCTTGTGGCCAGGGACGCTACATTTCCCTGACGGCACACTGGGTGAATGTCGTGGAGGCTGGGAGCGACTCGGACCCTGGGATGGCACAGGTGCTACCCACGCCGAGGATTGCGGGCCCTACCTCCATCAGGGTTTCCGCCAGCACCTACGTTATTGGCTCCTCCTCCTCCTCCTCCGTTTCCACCTCCGAATTCTCTGCGCGCAGCGCCACTCACTCATCAGCCGGTAGCTGGAAGCAGTGTAGCACTGCAGTGGGGAAGCGTCAACAGGCCGTGCTGAAGCTGATCTGCCTTGGGGACAAACAGCACACGGCCTCAGAGCTGTTGCAGGGGATTAGTCACCAGACCGAGCAGTGGCTCTCGCCACTCAACCTGCAACCAGGCATGGTTGTGTGTGATAATGGGCGTAACTTGGTGGCGGCTTTGGAGCTCGGCAAGCTCACACACGTACCATGCCTAGCGCATGTATTTAATTTAGTGGTTCAGCGATTTCTAAAAACCTACCCCAATTTGCATGATCTCTTGACGAAGGTGCGCCGCGTGTGTGCACATTTCCGTAAGTCATCTACAGCTTCAGCCGGCCTGTTGACGCTGCAGCAGCGCTTACAATTGCCAGCTCACCGGCTGCTGTGTGACGTGAGCACGCGCTGGAACTCCACCTTCCACATGTTGGCCCGGCTTTGTGAGCAGCAGAGG
Organism: Rhinophrynus dorsalis; assembly: GCA_037306005.1. Classification (NCBI taxonomy): domain Eukaryota; kingdom Metazoa; phylum Chordata; class Amphibia; order Anura; family Rhinophrynidae; genus Rhinophrynus; species Rhinophrynus dorsalis. Next base: position 76,268,382 of record CM074724.1, read on the forward strand.
GCAGTAGTGGAGTACCAGCTGTTACACGGTCGTCGCCTCTCCGTTCAACTTCCTCTAATCAGAAGTGAGGAGTGGGAATGGATGTCAGACCTCTGTGAGGTTTTACGCAATTTTGAGGAATCGACACAGATGGTGAGCGGCGATAACACTATTATCAGTGTAACCATCCCACTTCTGTGTCTACTGAAACGCTCGCTGCTCACAATTAAAACCGACGCTTTGCATGTGGAAGAGGTGGAAATGGGGGAGGAAGAGCTTACACAAGGTGATAGCCAGAGCACCCTCACTTCGTCTTCTCAGCGACAATTGGAGGAGGCGGAGGAGGAGGAGGAGGAGGAAGACACGGTTGCCTCCGCTACAGAGCGTAGCCATGGAACTTTATTTCCATCTCTTCAGCGTGGGTGGGCAGAAGAGGAGGAAGAGGATGAGGAGATTGAGAGTCATCCTCCTGGTGAGGACAGCAAAATCTTGCCTGTTGGTACTCTGGCACACATGGCTGACTTTATGTTAGGCTGCCTTTCCCGTGACCCACGCGTTGTACGCATTTTAGACAACACGGATTACTGGGTGTTCACCCTTCTGGACCCCCGCTACAAAGAGAATTTCTCATCTCTCATTCCTCCGGTGGAGAGGACAAGCAAAATGGTGCAATACCAGAAGGTTCTTGTCGAAAAATTGCTCCAAAATTTTCCATCTGACAACGCTGGCGGCAGAGTACGTGCTACCTTGGCCAACCGAGAAGGGGAGAAAAGGGGAGCACACGGCAGTTCCGACAAAGGCAGGGCAACACTCTCCAAGGCGTGGGACACCTTCATGACACCCCGCCAGCACCCTCACCCTGATGCGCGGCCTAGTGTCACAAGGAGGGAAAAGTTTTGGAAGATGGTGAAGGAGTACGTAGCAGACCGTGTCAGCGTCCTCACTGATCCCTCTGTGCCTTACAACTACTGGGTGTCCAAGCTGGACACGTGGTATGAACTGGCACTCTACACCTTGGAGGTGCTGGCCTGCCCTGCCGCCAGCGTTCTGTCTGAGCGGGTATTTAGTGCTGCTGGTGGCATCATAACAGATAAGCGTATCCGCCTTTCCACCGAAAATGCTGATAGGTTGACACTTATAAAAATGAACAAGGCCTGGATTTCCCCTGACTTCTCCACTCCACTGGAGGAAAGCCCCGGGTGAACATAAAGTCACTTTAGATATGTTATTTACAATGATGGGAATACTCTGTATTCCCATTCACCCCTTCCACCCAAAAAACGGGTATATGGTTGACTCTTAATCTTCTCATCCTCCTCCTCCTCTTCCATATGCCCTGTGATATAATTTTTATATAGGGCCAGCTCACCAGCGGGCCCTGTGATATAATTTTTATATAGGGCCAGCTCACCAGCGGGCCCTGTTTGACAATTTTTGTATAGGTCAGCTCACCAGCGGGCCTTCTCATATAATGTTTTATTGGGTCAGCTCTCTAGCGGGCCCTCTCATATAATGTTTTATAGCGTCAGCTCACTAGCGGGCCTTCGCATATAATGTTTAGGATGGTAAGCTCCGCAGCAGACCCTCACCCATAATGTTTTAGATGGTCGGCTCAGCAGCAGACCCTCATTCTTAATGTTTTAGATGGTCAGCTTAGCAGCATGCCCTCGCCCCTAATGTTTTAGAGGGTCACCAGCAGGCCATTAATCCTAATTTTTCAAGGGTGTGTATGATGCCCTCCTTTATGTGTAATAAAGGGTGTATTGGAGTGACATTTCAGTCTAATTTTTGGCAGCCCTTTCACTTAGTGCATAGGCTTTATGAGTGTTGGACCACTACCTGAACTATTGTACCACAATGTGAATGAGGCCCTCCATTTTGTGATATACAGGTTGTATCGGAGTGCCTCAGGTCCTCCCATTGAATTAAATAGGGCTGGGGTGTTCGACAGAGCAGAAGGTAGTTCTTGGCTTCATCCACTAAGTCACTTCGTCACTTTTACTCAATGGATCAGACCCCACTGTTCCGACTATAAATTTTGGACTTAACAAGGGCAAACGGACATGTTGTAAAACCTGTGGTAGCTGCGGCCTCCGTTCCTGAATGCTGTACCTTACCCGGGCCATAACCACGTTGAACACCTGCTTTACGCTGCACACGTTTCCCTCTTAATCATGGCCCCAGTTCCGAAAAATCGATGAAATTTTTTGCAGAATTTGCAGATGATATACAAGTAAATATACAGCAAATACTGTTTGGTAACAATTTTTCGCCTAAAATCGTTTTTATCTTCCTTTTTGTGTGTTTTACGGTCAGTCTGTAAAAATGGTGTACTACGGGCGAAACATCGTTCCCAGCAGCGATGTTGGAGTCCAAGATGCATCCAGACATCCTCCCTATGCTGTCCCTGAACCATTTCTGTGGTGTTTCCATCATTTTCTGACCTTTTCCTATGAACCAGGCACCCTCCCCTCATCAGAGCAGGGGGTGCCTGGTGTAATGCTCGAGTCCTCCCATTGACTTCAATGGGGCTCGGGTGCTCGGCCGAGCACTCGAGCCTCCGGGGGCGCTCGGCCAGAGCACCCGAACACCCGAGCATCGGGGTGCTCGATCATCACTAGTATACATGCCAGTCATCTAGGCATAGAGAAATGTAAACAGAGAGCCCGTGACATCTTATTCTGGCCAGGTATGGAGAAGGAGATTGAGGAAATTGTGAGCAAATGTCCTATCTGCCTTACTTATCGCCCTTCAAATGTGAAGGAGCCAATGATAAGCCACAGGGTACCGGACAGACCATGGCAAATAGTGGCCACGGATCTATTTACTTGGAGGAATGAAGTTTACCTCATTACAGTTGATTATTACAGTCGATTTTTTTAAATGAGCAAGATACAAAGCATCATGTTGGCTGCTATAATACAAGAAATAAAAGCTGTTTTCGCAAGACACAGTATCCCTAAGACGGTTATCTCAGATAAAGGCCCGTAGTACATATCCAGTGAGTTCACAGCGTTTGCCAATACATGGACTTTCAAACACATCACCTCAAGCCCGCACCATCCACAAAGCAATGGATTGGCAAAAAGTCTGTACAGACTGCAAAGACTTTGCTGGAAAAAGCTAGAGCAGGCGGGAAGGATCCTTTCATGAGTCTTCTGGAATACCGGAACAGCCCCATTGACAACTTCAAAACACCAGCACAGCTACTCATGAGCCGTCACCTGAGATCCACACTCCCAAGCACCAATCAGCAACTGATACCTAAAGCTGTTTGCCACAAAGTTGTCAGAACTAACAGGCTTCACCATCAACAGCAACAGAGGAGTTATTATAACAGGTCTGCACGACCCCTATCAAGGCTCACTGAAGGATAGAGAGTGCGGGTGCAGGAGCAGAGCCAATGGAAATCATCTGTAGTCACCCAAACAGCTGACACAGCCAGGTAATATCATATACGCACCAATGACTAACTGGTATACAGGCGCAACAGGCACTACCTCCTAGATACCCGTGAGTCACACATCAGTGAGGATGCAGTATCTCTACCTGAGAGTACCGAGTCAAGTTATACACCATCGCAACACGAGTCATCAAAAGTCACTGGCCCCAAGTCAGAGGTTTGTGAGGCATTGCCCACATATATCCCCTACTGGACAAGATACAGACGTCAAGTCAAACCTAGAGACATTCTGGATTTATAATCACATTCAGTAGGCATGAAGGACTCAGACAGAATTATTTTGTATTTATGTTATATTTACTTTGCCATAATATTATAAGACTTTATGTATTATATTATTGCATATTACTGGCAACCAGTTATATATTGTTATTGTTGCACTTTCCTGCCTAAACCTTATACATTGCATGTATTACCTAATCCATTTTTTATTTTATTTTTTTTTACCCCCATATATCTATACCAGTTATGTTATGTATATTTGCAAGTATTCTATATTAATTATTATTATTTTTTAGGAAGGGAGATGTAGTATTCTTAGGTTTGGCTCCAGCCAATCAGTTTATAGTAGGCGTGGCTACCACTCTTTAATGTGTAGACACTTCCTGGTTTTTGTCAGTTAGAGCAGTACTGTTATTTTGTGAACATGTTATATATCGTATCTCTGCTCATAGAAATAAACCAACACCTGTTAATATAATAATCAGCATTATACTTGTATTGGATACTAATAATAAGCAATAACAAGCAGTACAGTCACACAATCTAGTACTTACACCAAAGTGCAGGCACAGTGCAGTAAATTAGCAGAGCTGACAGATTCATACATCCCCCAATGTCTCCCTATGTATTGCTCAAGCACTGTTTAGGTATGGGAACAAAACAATATATTGGAGACATCGCTAGCATTCAAAGGATTGACCAATTGAATGCCAGAAGGGTACACAATGCATTGCAAAGCAATGTGTTATGTACCCCTCTGGCACTCAAAGGGTTAAAAGACCCATTTAAATAAAAGGGAATTCCAGGAATTTTTATTTGTACCCTATGGTCTATATTATTTGCCCCCAGGATTTCTCTACCTCTATGTGTATATGGCCCAATATGTTTATCAAGCACTGAGAATGTATCCCTTTTGTATACTCATACCACTGGCCATGTCTGTCTTTTTACCATGTGACTGCAGTCTTTGCAGAACTGTGCTGCTCTCTCCAGACAGAAGCTCCTCTTGGAATCTAGCGACAGACAGAAGTTGCTCTCTTATGTCCTGCTGGCAGACACTGCTGTATCTGTGTGAGAAACTTTAGCCAAGTAAACTGTAAGGAAGACGCCTGCTAAGCAAGGATCTATGGGTCAAAGTTGAATCTAAACTTTCCAAGAAACCTTTAACCCCTTGGATGCTAAAAACAATACCAATGGAATGGATTGTGGAGCAATGAACTTGTGAAGAGTTTAAAAAAAAATTAACGTTTTAACATGTCCCTATTAGTGTTGAGCGAGCGTGCTCGGCCGATGCTCGGATCGGCTCGAGCATCGCTCTGCTCTGCACATGGCGGTACTCGTACGAGTACCGCCATGTGCTCGCCCGACATGCTCGGGTGAAGAGGATCTGTGCCGGAAGAGGCACAGATCCGAAGACGCTCCGCTGGACCACCAGGGAATGGAGGTACGGGGGCATTGCGGAGATGAAGGGGGCATTGCGGAGATGAAGGGGGACATTATGGAAGAGGGGCATAGACTCTATGCCCCTCTTCCACAATGTCCCCCTTCATCTCCGCTATGCCCGTCTTCCACAATGTGCCCCTTCATCTCCGCTATGCCCCTCTTCCACAATGTCCCCCTTCATCTCCGCTATGGCATAGGAGATGAAGGGGGACATTGTGGAAGAGGGGCATAGCGGAGATGAAGGGGGACATTGACCAGGCACCCTCCGCTCATCAGAGCAGGGGGTGCCTGGTTTAATGCTCGAGTGCTCCCATTCATTTGAATGGGGCTCGGGTGCTCGGCCGAGCACTCGAGCATCAGGGGGTGCTCGGTCAGAGCACCCGAGCACCCGAGCATCGGGGTGCTCGCTCATCTTTAGTCCCTATCTCTTGAATATCTGAACATCTGACTGGTTTGCATACATCTCTCCTCTGGGTTAACCCCTTAAGTTAAAAAAACACATTCTGATCTTTGGGATCCAAGGTGTTATAGGGATAGTAATGTTTCAAAATAAAAGCAGCTCCAATTAATCTTCATAGTATTTGGGCCATGAAGAGTGTTAGAGTTGTAGTTCAAGAGTGATTGAATGATAAAGTTTACCCCTCCCACCCCTTTTACCTAGTGTAAGCCACTTCCCCTCAGATGTGTAATCTGATCCACAGACCAGACAACTCACATCAAGGGACAATCTTCTTACTGTGAGAACAATGAAAACCCTACCCCCCTTGACAGGTTTTTCCCTTATCCTAATTGAAGATTGTCCTTCTCTGCAAGCCATTTGGGCACCACCTTTCTATTCTGAGGTGAGCAGTGTTACATCAGTAAAAGGGGCAGTAGGGGGATACTTTATCATTCAATTACTCTTGAACTACAACTCTGACAGTATTGAAATAACACTCTCCATGGCCCAAATACTATCCCTTTAAAGAGCAACTAATACTAGAAAGTAAAATAAAAATGTGTTTGCTAAAGGCCATTCTTTTAATAGTTAATCCCAGCTAACACCACCTCTGGATTTGCAGTATTATAAACACATTGTTGAAGCTGTGAGATCCAAAGTGCTAGCTGACGATTCCTGCTGGTTGTTGTGATGTCACATCCATACCTACACAGCCAAAAGGAATGGAGGCTGCCACCGGCATCTTCAGCTCTTACAGGAGGTGGGGCAAGAATGTGTGGGTCTTGAACAGTTTGGGATGAAATGCTGCTACTCCATGATTTGGGAGATGTGATAATTAGTAAAGAATGCAATTTAAAATATGTTTTTTTTGTGGGGGTTATATATATATATATATATATATATATATATATATATATATATATATATTTCTCAAACGTGCAAATTAGTAAAAAGTTGTGAATACTTATTTATAAGGTCTGCAACACATTGTGGATATTTATCAATTAAAATCCAGGCAAATTAGATAATCTTGTGATTGGTGATTCATTTTGCAATTATGTCACAGTTTTAGACATTTGCAAATATTTAAATAATATTTATCAAAAGAGGATTTACAACTCAAAAAAGACTGAATTACAATTTAAAAATATATCTGTAACAGCAATGTAAAAACCCTAGATATTTTTTTCTGAACAGATGGAGTCATTGTAATATAATGCAATTGAAATGATTTACATATGTGTGTCACATAGTGTGTATAACGATGGAAAATATTTAACCCTTTGAGTGCCAGAGGGGTATGCAATGCATGTGGAAATTGCTAACATTTATTTTAACCCTATGAATGCCAGAGGAGCTGGCAACGCTTCGCAATGCAATGCATTGAGTACCCCTCTGGCACTCAAAGGGTTAAATATTTTCTATCATTAATGCTAACATTTATTTTTAACCCTTTGAATGCCAGAGGGGCAGGCAATGCATTGCATACACCTCCGGCACTCAAAGGGTTAAGTCTTTTCTATCATTAATGCTAACATTTATTTTTAAGTATGTTCCATCATTAATTCAGTCATGTCTCTGATTGCCCACCCCTTTCCAAAGCTTATGATTTTAAAGGCAAAATGTTTTATGCAGGTGGATTTAGAATGTGGCATTACACAATTATGGGTTCATTAAGTTATCTTTATCTTATTTCAAAATTGTTATATCTTTATATACACGGCTTAGAAGCAACTTGATAATTATGTGATAAAAATAATTTATTAAAAAATAAACTCACTAATGTAAACACCTAAATGAAATCCTGAGTTCCATTTTTCTTTACTTTTTGTGTGTGCACCCATAATTTGGGAACAGCACTCCAAATAATAAGTTGAATGTTCTTTTGCCATAAAAAACCTGTAACATGCTTAGATAGAATATATAATGCATGTCTTATGCTTTCATTTCTTTGTTACACTTTCAAATAGTTCCAATTTATGCTCATCTCAATGGTGCGTGAATTTTGTACAGTACGTAATTTCATATCAAAACTCAGACACTTGCACGTTTTCATTTTTCATTCTGAATGTTATGATGAGTTGACCAAACAGTATTCTTCTTCTCTGAAAATAAAGACAGTGCATTAAGACAAGTCAAATCTAAACAATCAGAAATAAACTGTGTATATCTGAAATAAACCCTATGCAGACAGAAAACAGAATAAAGTGCAGTAGTGTAATGCTGGAAAAAGTCATCTGCTTGGCTGTGCCAAGCTATAGCAGCTCATCAGTCTTGACATGGAAGATGAACCATCCATTGCTTAAAGCCTATCTAAAGAAAAGCATGTTTACAGTTATCCTCAAGAGCCTTAAAATCACAGTTTGTAAGATACTTTCCCGTTATGCCAGCTGGCAAGAAGGATGAAGAACAGTGTCATTATTCAACGTTTGTGATTATTCAATTAAATGGATAGACAGGAATTTTCCATCATTTACTTAAGGATAGATAAATGGACAATTCATTAGTCTTCTGCTCATTCTCTTTTGTTTACACAAGAATCTTCTGTTTACCTATCTCCTAATGATCATATCTTTCTTTTTTACATTTTTTTAAATGTGTTAGGGAATATTATGCATGTATGTGTCTTTGTTTGAGCTGTGAAATGTAACATACCACCCAAGCACCAAAAGATAGATCCTGGACAGGGAATGTTGATTCAGACCCACAGCATTCCTAGAAGCTCACATTTCCTTCATTATTCACTGATTGTCAGTTTCTGAATTTTCATGGGGTTAACCCTTTAATCATCATAGTATTTGGACTTTGGAGAGTGTTATTCAAATTCTGTCAGAGTTGTAGTTCAAGAGCAATTCAATGACAAAGTGTCCTCCTCCCACCCCTTTTACTGATGTAACACTGCTCAGCCAGATCAGAAGGGAGGTACCGAGGTAGACTGCAGAGAGGGACAATCTTCAATTAAGATAAGGGAAAAACCTGAAAAACTTGTCAAGGGGGGCAGGGCTTTCATTGTTCTCATAGGAATAAGATTGTCCCCTGCTGTTATCTGTCTGGGCTATAGACTGGATTCCACATCTGAGAAGAGATGGCTTACACTAGGTAAAAGGGACGGGAGAAGAAACTTTGCTTGTGAATATCTCTCAAACCATAAAGGTTTGAGAGATAAGACTTATACCTTTCGTCATGTTTTTTTAATGCCTACAAAATAAAATGAAGATAAAACGAAGTATTACTATCCCTTTAAAACAGAGGCTGGTTTAATAAGAAGTGGAACAGTTCTGGAGCAAACCAACTTTAGCACGAAACGCGTCAGAATTTTATCCTGTATATTACTGTACCAGCAAGTGACTTTTTATTATCATTGTCCCTACGAGGACAGAGGGATATTTGTGCAGCTCTAAATCCCATATAGGGATTAAGCCAACACCTGCTACCTGAGCAGGTTACATCATCAGATCGCTTCAGTATACCTGAAAATAGAGAGAAAGATCTTATAAGGACTTCACAAGCACCCGCTCATAAGCTGGGGGGAACAAAGATACCTGTCTGTGTAAAAGGAGTGGAGGGGGAAAAGTCGAGAGGATCATAAACCCGGCAAGTACACATTTTGATACCAGGAAATCCTCTACCTGCTCGCGCCCTGACAGTGAGTCCGCAACAGAAGGGTTTGAAGCGTACACTGTTTCTGTTGAATTAACCATATATTGCCCTTACCTTCATCTGCTTAATCATTGCATACAACAATGGAACTGGCTTCAGAAGTAATTCACAACAGATATCCAGCTGCATGTTATCCTTCCCTTTATTCTCAGTCTGAAGATAGATCTTACTTCATTGCTTATTTTGAGATTCTTTTGGGATTTTTTATTGCTGTTTAGATATTATTGTTTAGATATTTCTGGTATATTTGCATTTAATATTGTATACTTATGTGTAGTTTATAACTATTTTATAATTTTTTATTGTTTAGAATAAATATATTTAGTTTATATCTTTGTGCCATTTATATTTTATATATATTTTTTATTTATATTATTAGATCTAAGCGCTTATTTCCTTTCTTTGTTTGTTCTTGCACTGCATACCCCTATGACACTCAAAGGGTTAATCAAACTGTTAGCAACAGAAACAGCTAGTATCTTTTTTTTCCTTTGGAACTCACCGTATGTGGGAGTTTGAATCATAGACTACGGCTCTTCCTAGTATGTGATTAGAACAGTATGAATTGGTAGGTAAATTACTGTTTATTTAAAAACATTTTACAAAGTTTGGGTTCTAATAACTTTTAAATGAAGAATGTTTACTCAGCTGGAAAATGACTACACTCTCTTCTGCTCCTTTAGGTTATGTATGTTTAATTTATTTTTTTAGCTATACATTCTCTTTAATGCCTTATTTGGTTTAAACCCCTAAGAAAATCCCTTTGCAATTTGCTAGAGGACTGGACTCATATTACACTAAAAAAAGAAGAAAAGTAGCTAGACAGATTTTGGCTCTGTGTATAGTATATTTCCAGCCATTTGGTTCCAGCAAACATTCCTGCAGTCCAAATTTTTATAACTATGGCTGCACTAGGCCTCACGTAATGTTTAAAAAAAAAGTTATTCATTACATTTTCTGAATTATACACTTGTGTGCAGGAATAATTCATGGAGATATATTGATTCACACTTCATCGGCCAATGAGAGGTAATGACAATATTTATTAACTGAGAAAGCAAACAACTTGCAAATGCTCAGTGCTTAGCTGAAGTATAAAGTATTGCTTTATGGTCTGATCATCTCAAGAGCCACCTGTACTCATTCTTCATGGGAGATTTTCTCCAGCTTGATCCTCTAGGGGGACATTAATTGAATGGATTCAAAGAGACATAGAGGCTGACATTCTAAGAAGAAATGGAACACTTCTGGAGAAATCCAACTACACCATAACAGACAAATAAAATGTTAAATTGATTTACATAAGGCATTTATCTGTTTGAATGCTAGCAAGATCTCCTGTGTATTCTGAAGCTATGTGCTGGACATCTCTCCAGCGTTCAAGGGGAGAAAAGCCTCTTTGAAATCAATGGGAATGTTTACTTGTTCCGTATGTTGCTGTTGGTCTTCTCAGAACTCAACCAATTCTTAGTTCATCAGCATTTTCATTTCTTTCCTATGCTAATTTAAACCTTCTCTTCCATAGCATATGCTTAACCCTCTGCTTGCCGCAAGGGTATCCACTAGGAGTGGGCGAAAGGTCCCACTATGTTCCCGCAAAAAAAAAAACCTGTGAAAACCACGCTGTTGTCCACTTTTTTGCTATAAAAACAGCAATTAAATTCTTTGTATTTTTCTAGAAAGTTTCCATCCGTTGATTTACGTGTTTTTCGCATACTCGCTATAAAAATGTGACATATTTGTGGAAGTGAAATACAATAGAAGCAACTACAGAGCGAGGTAGATGTGCTGTGCTGTTCTGCTGTGATCTTTTTATAAAATTGAGGTAGGAGAGGCTCATAGTGAGTGTATCACTGTGAAAAAGTTTAAAAATAGTAATAAAAAGAGGAACTGGAAGGACTCTTATGTGTCTGCTGAGTCTGAGGAGGAGAAAGTAGCACTACAGAACCAATGTTGTCCAGTCCCCTAAATCACCTCTAGGAATCTTGAGGAAATTAATGTCACAGAAAGAAGAAAAGGGTAGTGCTAGTGAGAGCAGGACAGGTCAGCTGCCTGTGCCTGCTTCCAGACGTGCTGCCCCTGCTGCCACTGTTGCTGTACCTGCTGCTAGATGTGCTGCCACTAGTGCTGCGCCTGCTGCCAGACATGCTGCCCATGCTACTGTTAATCACCATTGCTGTGCCAGCTGTCAGACATGCTGCCCCTGCTGCCACTAGAGCTGTGCCTGCTGTCAGATGTGCTACCCTTGCTCCCACCAGTGCTGTGCCTGCTGCCACCAGTACTGAACCTGCTGCCACCAGTACTGTGTCTGCTGTCAAATGTGCTGCCCCTGCTTCCACCAGTGCTGTGGCTGCTGCCACCAGTGCTGAACCAGCTGCCACCAGTGCTGTGTCTGCTGTCAGATGTGCTGCCCCTGCTTCCACCAGTGCTGTGGCTGCTGCCAATGCTGAACCTGCTGCTAGTGTGTCTAGGAATACTCAGGAGTGGATGGAAGGAGAATATGATGCCAAGTGTGACATCAGGGTACCCTAAGTCACACTTGCCATCCCCAAGCAGTACTGCCAGTGCTACTACTACTACTACTACTACTACTACTACTACTAAGGTCCAGCAGCTTGTTAGCGTTGGGAGTAAAGGAGGAGGTAATTATCATATTACTAGTGAATGTTAGGAGTAAGACGCAGGGATCAAATTTGATGTGGTTGGTTTTAGTAGTAGTAGCAGTTATAGAAGCAGCCGGTGGGACTAGTGTTAGGGAAGTAGTAGGGGAAGCATTTGAGAGCATCCAGACTAGTGGTCAAGGGATCCCACACCATTCCTCTGGCCCTGGGAGTGTCCTTCCCTTCACAGCATTGTCCAGGTGGAACATGATCCTGAAGTAGCCAGAACTTATGGTGGATAGCAGGTGCAGCAATAATACCACCACCACCACCAGGAGCACAGATCAGTTGCTTGTGCCTGCTGCTAGTGCTGCCAGTCTGCCTTCTTCACATCACCAAGAAATGGCAAGTGTGATATTAGAGGACCCTCTGTCACATGTCTCGTCACCTCCTCCAACCAGCAGTAAGATGTCTGTAATAGAGCAGCAGCAGCAAGAGCAACAGAAGCACGTAGGGACTAGTTGTGGTGGTGATGATGATGGTGGAGAAGCTGGGGTGGAAAAGACATTGATGGCCTTTTTAGCCCAAACTGAGGAATGTGAAGCAGGAATGAGGATGGTCATCACCACCACCAGCAGTGAGCTTTTGGAATTTGCAGAGTTTGCAACTGCTCTAATTTTTGCTGCTGCTGCTGCTGCTGCTGCTGCTGCTTCTGCTGCTGAGTTGCAAGGGCAGAAGAATGCCGAGGAGCAGGCTAGTGTGCCACAGACCAATGTGGACACAGTGGGAATGGCATCAACAAGTGATGCGGGACTTGGGCAGGTTCCACTTGCCGGCAGTAGCAATACTCCTGGTCCTAGTTGCAGTGCTGATTCTGAGGCAGTAGCAGTAACAGCAGAAACAGTATCCGCTGCCACAGACAATGAAGGGGAATGTGGAGAAGAAAAGGGCCAATCTTCTCCACCTGTTCCCTATCCCCAGAAGTCATGGGTGTGGAACTATTTTTCTTTTAGGGCAGGTACAATGCAGTCATCACCAATGGCACTGTGCACAATTTGTGACAAGTAATTGAAAAGGGGAAAGGAGGGAACAAACCTTGACACAACTGTCTGATAACACACATGAAACACAGACACCATGACATTTATGTCAAACATATTAAAGCCAAAAACCCACCACATAAATCATTCACAGCTGTTGCTCTATCCCCTGATTATCCCAAAAGGCAACAAGAGGTGGAGATCAAAGAGGAGGAAGAATAGAGAAACCCAGGCAGAGGCTGGAAATTCAATGACGAGTAAAACAACTAGCTCGCCATCACCTTCTTCCTCTAGGGTAACTACATTTTCTACCAATCCACCTCCTTCATCAGTACCATCCCCACCAAATGATAGCCACTCTGTAGATGTTAGGATGTGGCAGTTTATGTCCACCCATTGAACATTGTGTGGTGCACTGACAACACATGGCAGTGTGATGGAGAAGAATCGCAAGCAGGGCATCAAGTGACATCTGAGGAGGTCCCATCCTGCAGAATACACTAAGATGGTGGCAGGGAGGGTTAATCATTACTATTAAACTGTCAGTAAGTTGTCATGTGTCCTTAGCAGGGTCTGGACAAGGAGGATAGGGAAAGTAGCAGTACTTGCTGGTGTCATGGTGTTTGGAGACAGTTGTGGCCTCAGGTGTTATTTACCGCACACACACTGTGCACATTGCAGTTGCTGATGAGAGGCACAGTTCCTGCGCTCAAGGGAAAAATTTATATTCTAATAACAACACACCCATTGTCCTACAAAAAAAAATAAACAATTTGGGGGGGTTTGTTTCTAACAAGCCTAAGTCCAACAAATCAATGTTTCCTTAGGGCTTGTGCCAAACAAGACTAAGTTCTACAAATCAATGTTTCCTCAGGGCATGGGTCTCTAACAAAATAATCTTATAAATTATCCTCTACAAAATGCTCTGTCAAGTATTAGTCTACCCCAGTGGCAACTTATGTCAGGGGGTTCCTGTCTCTATCACTTTATATACAAATTTCTTATTTTATTTTACTTTTTTATTAACTAATCTCCCAATAACAGTCAAGAAACCCCCCCAAACAAATTCCCTGTTCAACTGATTCATTCCCCAGACTCCACCCACCAACACAGGCACCCTCCTCAGACCCCTTTTATACCATGTCTTATGAGGGGGTTTAATTGTAATTATGACTTATTTTTTATTAACTGCCACTAATCCCATTAAACAAACCCCGCCCCCCAAAATCATTCCCTGTTCAGCGGATTCTTTCTCCACAACCCACCAACACAGACACCTTCATACCCCTTTTATACTATGCGTTTGGGGAATAAAATAATATTTGCTATGTGTTGTGTGTAAAGTTTCCATTTATTTCAATGGAATGAGCTAGGTGAAAAAAGCATAAAAACTGCACTTTTCGCACGGAGATTATTTGTCTAGCGAGAAGTGCCATTATTTGAACATTTCAGTTTGAGGCGAACATTTTCGCCCATCCCTAGTATCCAATGCATTGCTTCACTATGCATTGGATACCCCACTATCACTTATAGGGTTAAAATAATAGTAACGTTATTTAAAGACACAGAATTACAAGTTACAATCTCATTTCATAATCAAAATCGTACCTAGCAATAAACTGAGAAATTAATCAGTGTGGCATTACACAAAAAAGGAAATTATCTTTCAAAGTGTTGGTGTGATATCCTAGCAAAGAACTTAACTCTTTGAGTGCCAGAGGGGTACGCAACACATTGCTTCACAATGCCTTACATAACCCTCTGGCACTCAAAGTGTTAATATTTATGTCCTGAAATTTTATGTTAGATACTAAGAGGCACAGCACACAAAAATTGGTTCAAGCTCATAATTGTGTTTCCTAGGATACAAATGCTTTGCTCAATATTTACTAAATATTTGGTTCGGTGCCAAAATATGATGTATGGAATTATTAGTGCAATATAATAACTAATAAAGAACTGTTCTTCAACCTGCGTGAACGTGAGCTTTTCTATCATACTGGACCTCTTGTTCACTTTCTATCCATATATGGCATTTCTTGTTCACATGTTAATGCATCATAACTCATTGGAGGAATCCAAGAAGGCAGTCATGTAAAAGGAGAGGGATGATGGCATAACATAATATTATAGTTGATGAGGCTGAAAAAAGACATGCGTCCACTGAGTCCAGCCCACACCATATTACCCTTATGATCCAGAGCAGTACCCATGGGCCACCAACAGGCCAGGATTTAAGGATTCCTCTCCTTAACACAGATGAGTTATTCAAAATGAATGAACCACTGATTAAATTACCTGTGTTTAATCAGGGAAATCCTCAAATCCTGGCCTGTTGGTGGCCCTTGAGGACTGAACTTGGACAGCACTGAACCAGAGTTAGATAAAAAAAAAAACTATTAAAACCATTTCCAATTAATCCTCAAATGAGTAAAAAAAATCCTTCCTGACTCCAAAAAGCAGTCAGATATTTCCGTGGATCAACATCCTGTCCACCTTGATACCAACTGTCATAATTCTCAATATTGTACTGAGATGGAAAGGCATCTTTTTACTTTAAAAACAAACAAAAAAGATAGGACTATTGGATGAGAGGAGGAAATAAAATTCTCCAGGGAGACAGGAAGTAGGCCACATTCACAGGAATAGAATGGGGTGGAACCATCCCTCCTTCCCTCCCTGTGTTGATATTTTGTCACAGCTGGTGGGTTGAGTCCTTACATTTGTTAGGGCATGTTGAATTGTTAACATAAAGATAACTGGTGCTGGTTCCTTAAGGAGAAAATCCCTATGAAAGTATGCTCCTGGACTTGTCTCTGGTGATGATATTACTCATGGAGCTGGGTGAGCTAGCAAAATTGGAGTAACTGGTTTTTAACTGCATTTGAGGGAATTTTTTTTTAACTTTTTTGAAGTTCAACAAAATACATCGCACACAGAGGTATATTTTCCAGTAGGTTACAAATAAAACAGGTAATTAAACATCCTGTCATCATACAAGTAAGAAACATCTATGAATAAGCATCAGCATAAAAGTCATGTCAAAACAATTAGTAACAAAAAATTCACGTCATTCATTGCTTAGGATATGTAAAGAATGTAGAGTAGATCTTAACAGATATCTTAGCAAATTGGGGGTGCATTTTCAAGCACCATATATAGGAGTTTAGGAGGTGGGGAAGCAGGAAAGGTTGAGAAAAAACAAGGGAATGCCCCCCTCTCCCCTTCTCCACACAATGTGATCCCAGCCTCAGAGCGACATCCCCTCGCCCTAACCCCAACCCGAGTCACCCCCGCGGTCGGCCTTGTCATAAGCGGGACATAAGGAGTGGTGTCAGCACTCAGAGGATGACTGGTCCCCACTCCATCAACCTCAAAGAGATATGGAGTCACTCAACTCAAGGATCGTCATACTCCTGGAGGAAGAAGTTGTGTACAAGATCCAATCTGTCCACGAAGATGGGATGCAATATGCATTATTTGAGGTAAGGGGATGAAGAGCTTCCAGTTGGTGGAATGTATGTGTCTTAGCATATCATTCCGTTAAAGGTGGATGAGAATCTGATCGCCAGTCAAGAGGGATAAGGTATTTAACTGCGTTTAGCAGGATCCTAATACAAAACCACTGATCATTCAGGGGTTTGTCCACGGTGTTAGAAAAGTGTAGAAAAAGGCAGAGGAGAAGATCACCCGAAAGTGAAGTGTGAAATGCGTGGTTAATATGATCTACGACATGGTCCAGAATGGGGTTAATTTAACACACGACCACCAGATATGAGACATTGATCTGGAAGATATTCCGCATCACCAACAGTGAGATGGCGATGATGGTTTAAAGTACGCCAAATGTTGAGGGGTGAGATCCCATCTGGTAATCAATTTGTAATTAAGTTCTCTGGTAGCTATGTGTCAATCTGATTTGTGTAGCCTGGAAGTGATAGATAGCCAAGTGGATGTTTCAAGTACTATATTCAACTCCTTCTCCCAAAGATGAAAAAAGTAGTGCTTAGTCCGGGAATAAAATGAGATTATCAAGCCATGAGAAAAGAAGAGTGGATGGAAAAGAAGCGGCCTATTCTGGAGGTGTCTCTCAAAGGTAAGCAAGGTCCAAGTGGATGGAGGTGACCAAGTTAATTTCGTCAAACAGTGCAGAATCTGGCGTGCTTTGAGCCAAGATACTGGGGTCGAATTGGCAGATAATATGGGAGGTGTGGAAGATAAAAATGCGATCTGAGAGGAAAGGGAATCTAATATAAGTCCAAGCGGATTCATAGGAGGTGTAATTGGTACAAAGTCCGAGCTACTGGGGAAGTTGGGGCTGCCAATTATGGTTAAGGAATGTTTTTACTGTCATTGTTTAAAGGGATAGTAATGTTTCATAATAAAAGCAGCTCTAATTAATCATCATAGTATTTTGGCCTTGGAGAGTGTTATTTCAATTATGTCAGAGTTGTAGTTCAAGAGTAATTGAATGATAAAGTATCCTCCTCCCGCCTCTTTTACTGATATAACACTGCTCACCTAAGAGCTGCAGGGAGAGTCCAGGTAGATTGCAGAGAGGGACAATCTTCAATTAAGATAAGGGAAAAAGCTGAAACACCTGTCAAGGGGGGACCCTTGATGTGAGCTGTCTGGTCTATGGACTGGATTCCACATCTGAGGAGTGGGGGATTACACTAGGTAAAAGGGGCGGGAGGGGGAAACTTTATCATTCAATTACTCTTGAACTACAACTCTGACAGTATTGAAATGACACTTTCTGTGGCTCAAATACTATGAAGATTAATTGGAGCTGCTGTTTTTGTGAAACGTTACTATCACTTTAAGTGTGTGCTCAGTCTATTTTGGCAATGCACTGGTATCTATTATAAGGAATGAGTTGTATTATCCAGCAATGACTGTGTGTATGTTTTTATATTTGTATATATGTATGTGGTAGCTTTATTTGTTAACCCATGCCATAGTGTCCTGAAAGATTGTACTCTCTATGTCCTTAGTTAGCCATTAAAAGGTATCACCTTGTGAGTTTTTTGCTACATTGAATCCTATATACTTATGTGAATTTTACTACTACACCTCTGACCTGTTTCTTTCCCAAAAAATAAGCAGGTATGTGTGGTTTACTTAGTGTATATCCCTCACCTTTTATATGAGAATATTACACTGCTATTAGTGCTCCTAGAACCAAGAAATCTGAATAAGCAACTCCCACATGCATTTTTTTTTGCAGGTGTAGTGCCTCCTTGAAAGAAAATAAACAGATCTATGTTTTTGTTTTTCTCCTCCCATCTCTAAATTCGCATACATTTATTAACAACAATTTATCAAATTTCTTATTGCAGTAGCATGGTAGTGCCTGATATCTCAATCCCTACTCTTCCTCAGGTAATATCAGCTGTTAAAATGCCATCTCTCCCTGACTATGTTGCTGATTCAGTGGACTTGCCTTTGATCATCAGTGTAAGGATTCAAAGGAAAGGCTGCAAGAAGAGAAGGAATTTGGCTGAATTTACTGGTTCAAGTGAAACTCTAAGTTAAAATGATCAAAAATTGACTGCACATTATATATACAATGGCAAATAAATGGTCTTCCACAGAATTTTTTACAGGGGAAGGCAAGGCCATAATATGACCCCCAGGCCAGCCCACCCATGCCTATGTTTATATGGAGCAGTCAAGTGTGTAGGAGGAGAGACCAAGTGTCCCTCCCTTGACCCCCCTTCGGAATGGGTTCTAGTTATGGCTCTGTAAATATATTTTTGTGATGGGGTCCCAACAAACTTTTTCCCTTTTGCCCTCCACTGATTAGTCATTCCACTGATTATTCCACTGATTATTTTACAGGGACACCTTTAACCTCTTCCCCTGTGTCTTCATTTAATACAGTGATATATAATGAGCAGTGTGTCTGTAAAAGCGAATGATTAATTGTGTGTTCCACTAGATGCAATTCTATTGACTGAATCACTCTGATAAACATAAATACATGATATTTCGTGTGCCATTTGTTTTGACGTTCAAAAACTTGGAAACAATTTGTGAAAAGGATTTGATTGCAAGAAAGAACTAAGAATATGGTATAGGTCCAGTGAATCTATTTTTGTTTACAAAATACAATTCCAGAAATCCATGTACTTTATTTCAATATGCTATTGTGATTTTTAATTTATTTTCTTATTTTATTTTTATTGATTTACGTATTTATTTTTCATTCCTGGAGCAAGTAAAGTCTCAGAAACAAAAAGGCCAATGTAGTAATTAGAACTGGAGTAATTATGTGGCAAACGAACAGCATCATGGGGAACAAATAAACATTCTCATTGATTTAAATGGGGCTTTTAATGATCTGGGTGCCCTAGAGCTATCCGACTCATTCCAAGGCAATGCCTTGGATATCTCTCTGGTACTCAGTGGGTTAAACTAGTGAATGCCATAGAGGTCTCAGAGAGTGCAGTTGATTTACTCCAGAATTACAGTGTGTGTGAGGCCCTCCCCCCCCACACACACAGTAATTCTGGAGTAAATCAACTGCACTCTTGGAGACCTCTATGGCATTCAAGAGGTTAAAGACCCATTTAAATCAATGGGAATCTGGGGAATTTTTATTTGAAACAGAAACATAGACTATGACAGTAGATAAGAATCATCTGCCCATTTTTTTCTACTGTAAAACTATCTTCTGATCTTCTGTTAAATACTTAAGATGTAAAAAATATGTTGTAGGAGTTATCCCCCTGAGTAAAACAAAGGTACTCCCACCGCTGAAGGGTGTTTTATTCAAATGTTATTACTGCTTTAACTAAATTGTATAGGTGCAGTATCACAGTGGCCAGAAATTGTACAGTCCCGCTGTTGCCACACCATTCTATGGAGATTTGTTGTTAACTGGCCAGATCTGTCCATCAGAGCTATCTAACAAATGTCCCTTCCCTTCGCTTTCCTCTGTAAAAAGTGAACAGTAATATTAATTGAGGTAGTCAGCTAGACCTTTATCCTCTTTTACATAACTTCCATCTTTTGTCTTCAGTCTAACTGTTCGTTTTTTCATTTTTCTTCATTCACCTATATATATCAAAATAATGTTTTGCCCACCTAATTTATTGACTGGGCAATTTTGTCCTCTGCATGTGCTTTGGCCATCTAATACCGCATTTAGCCTCCTTCAGCCTAGCCTTGTACAGATACCTATCTTCCTCCTTCTGAGACTGCTTATATTTCCTAAACGCTACTTTTTCTCAATTACTATTTTTGCCAACACTGTGGAGTACCATAGTAGTTTCCTTTTCCTTTTATGCTTACTGACAAGTCTAATGCAATGCTCTGCTGCTTTTAATAAAGCACATTTTAGATAATTCCATTTCTCCTGCACTCCATCTAGAGATCTCCATGTGATTAAAGACTGACATAAATATGATTTCATTTTAGAAAAATCAGCCTTTCTAAAATCTAGAACCTTTCTTTTAGTGTGGTGCAACTCAGCCTCTGTCCTTATATTAACCCTTTGCAGAGCAATGCGTTGTATACCCCTCTCGCATTCAAAGGGTTAAACCACACTGATTGATGATCACTGGAGCCTAAACATTCTCCTGAAGTCTACATTTGCAAATAATAAATCTAGTACGGTTTGCTGCCTAGTTGGCTCTTCTACTAACTGACTAAGATATCCTCCCTGTAAAGAATTTAGGAAATCTCTATTCCTGGCTGAACCTGCTGCTTGTTTTTTCCAGTCAGATTAAAAGTCCCTCATAATGATAACCTGACCTTTCACTGTCATCTTAGTTATTTCTTCAATCAGCAGTTGATCTAACTCTTATGCTTGTCCAGGGGATTATCATCATAAGATTAAGATATAACATATTTTTCAAATAGATGGCAACCCCTCTTCCTTTTCTGTCTTTTCTAAATAGAGAGTACCCTGGTATCACTTCATCCCAGTCATTTTTCTCATTGGGCCAGTTCCCTATAATCCCCACTAAGTTAATATCCTCACTTGTTATTATTGCAGAGAATTCAGGGATCTTATTCCCTTAACTGTGTCTATTTGTACACATGGTGTAACAGCCATACCTTGTCCTAAAATGAATCTGTGCAATGCTTGGAGGGGGCAAGTGGATTTAACATGTATCATTCCATTGTCCCCCTTTACTAGTTTAAATACCCATTACTACAATGTCTAAAATGCTTGCTGAGAACCTTTGTTAAAATGGATTGGTGTGAGAAATAAAACCAAATCCATGTTCTTGCCCCCATCCATTTTCCTAGCAAAAAAGAGGAAGAAAATAGGAGAAAGGACAGTTGCTATGCCAGAGGAAATATTCCACTAGCTATAAACACAGTCACAAATCCCTATTAGAGACCAGTTTGGTACCTCACAGAGAGACTAGGACTCTAAAAATACAATTGTATTAGTCTATCAATTAACCCCTTAAGGACCTGGTGTTAGTTTCCCTTTAAGGACCAGATTGAAGACTTTGGCGTGCTGGCATATGTGACTGATCACGTGTGCCGGTGTGCAGAACGGGGGGTCCGCTACTACTCACATCGCTCCTGCAACAGCACTGTGAACAAAAAGTACGTAACATGCCAGGACCGTCACTGGTCCTTAAGGGGTTAAAAACTAAAGACAAACATACAATAACATGTTTCTTAGTATCATGTGTTCATAAAAACACAATGCAACACAAAAGAGGTTAGAATAGTGTGTGAAATGTATGTAAAGTCACTCTAACATGTTACAGTATAACTACTATGTATTTTGTGTTGCACTGTGTTTTTAGGAAAACACAATACTAATAAATGTGTTCTTGTATGTATCACTGTAGTGCTTACATCATAATGCAAGTAAATCATAAAGCCTCTGCTATAGCACGTAGAAGGAAATAGAATAAAGATAAACAGTTACCTTCAAAATGCCCAGACACTTCCCTGTTGAACAAGTAATGCAAAGAGGGCCTTTTTTATGTAAGTAGGAATAGGCAACATTTTTTAGCCTTGGCACTGAAATAGATGAAAAATGGCACTTCCCACCTAGTAGGAAATTTCCAGCGAAAAGTGCAGTTTTCCCACTTTTTTCACCTAGCTCAATGCATTGAAATCAGTGAAAAGACTGCCACCACATGGCAGTTTTCTCATTTTGTCCAGCGGATATATAAAAGGGTGTCAGGCTCTCACAGCATGCCATTCTGTGTTTGTGAGAGAAGAAAGCAGAGCATTTTTGAGTTAGAGAAGATAGGCAAATAAAGTGGAATTGAAACTTAGTTTATGGAGTCTTTTAGGTGGACATTTGTTCTCTGTATTAGGGGAATATGGAGACACTCTGGGGGAGAAAAAGGGAGAAAGGAATTTGACCCCAAATACCCCAAAATTTGTTGTGATTGATTGGTAAGACACAAGCATCTGTGATTCAAGCTCCTTCCTGATCTGGTTGGTACTATCTCTGTGTGTGAGAAGGGAGCAAAGGAGGTTGACCTCAAACACCCCAACATTCTGTCTGACTGATTTGATTTGAAAGACATAGGCAGATGTCGTCCAGTTTCTTTGTTGATCTTGCTGTTATCTCTGCACTGGGCAAGTTTATGGAAAGAAGTTGTTAATTTATTTATTTTTTTAGTTATATATATATTTTTAGACAGTGATAAAATCGGGTACACAACAGTAAAAAAGAAATAATAAAAAAAAAAAAAATAGGTGACAGACAGTTGACTGGGACCCTGCTGTGAGCTTTTTGACAGAGGCAAACTTGATGGATAGCAAACGAGTTTGAGTATTCTGTTGAGGGCCAAGGCAAGGCATCACACGCCATAAGTTGTGTTGTTTACTTTAGAGTAAAAACACACACACACACAGTAATTGAGTAATGTCTAGCAAAAGGACAGAGGGAGGGAGAAAGGAAGAGCAGTGCAGGGACCAGGGAGTAAGGTGGTAGTTCAAAAACTGACTGCAGCCATGGTTGCTGCAGGGTGTGCAATAAATGATGATGATTCCTTTGAAGTTTGTCAAGGTCCCACCAAAAGTTCCAACACCACCACACCAGCATCAGTATTATAAAAACCATAGAAGTACACTGAAGATGACAACGAGTAGCATTTTAGCATTGATGATGGTATAATGGAGCTCAACCAAATGCTGCATTGACAGTGAGATAAACAAGCACCAAAACACCTGTCCTTAAAATAGTAGCAAACTTTGTGAGGGTAAAAGTAAAAAGAAATTGTTTCACACCTTTAAAAACTTAGAGGAATGTAAGGTTAGTGGACAAGAAGTGTCAGGTGATGCTTAGGATGACCTAGTGATGACTGATGATAATTATGATAATGTACATCTAGAATATATCCCTCCATCACCCTCTTCTTTTTCAGATACTGATGAAGTTGAGAGTGAAAGAGATGATATCATGACCAGAAAGTTAGCAGAAACGCAAAGGTTCAATCTTCTACCAATGAAAAAGAGCACTGTGCCTGTCTAAATACTGTCTGTGAAAACCATTGGAAACTCAGACCCTGTACAAGCAAATATGCGAAAAAATACACAATCACCCTGTCGGTCATCATCAGCATTGCCGCCTCTTGCAAGGTGAAGCCCTACTCTGCCCCACACACATGTGGTGAGTAACCAGCAGCAACAAAAACAACACAGGTTATTAACATCTACAATCTTAGCTAGGATGGGTGCCTTTGCTTCTGCTGGAAATGCTGCACCTTTAACATCTAGTAGCAGTAGCAGCAGTAGAATTGCATCAACATCTAGCCCCAGTAGTAGTAGCAGCCCCTCAGGAACCCCACAGTTCATGAAATTCACAGTATGGAGATACTTCAATCCAGATCCAAAAGCTAAGGATGTTGCTGTCTGTGCAAAAGGCACAGCTAAGCACCTTCTCAATGAGATCCCACCTGAAGCACAACCAAAGGTCTGACAGGGCGACACACCATGTTACAGCACACAGCAGAAGCACTCAAGAAGTCCCTAGGGCTCTTGGGCAGATAAGAGAAGTAGTGGTGTTACTGATGTGTCAGTGCACCAGTTATTTCATTCTAAATAATACCTATGGCTCCTGCTGCAGAGGAGTATTATGACTCTGGGTTTGCTGTAGGAAATGACAAGAGTCATAGAGCGCCACCACCACCGCACCTTCATCAGTGATGGCATTAAAGCAATAAAGTTACACAGTTCTTCTACTATGTACTGCCATCCCCACTTACTAAGTTCTTAGAAAGAAGTCATAACCTGCATAAATATAATGCATAAGTACACCTATAGAATAATGAGCTTGCCAACATTTTGTTGGTTGATATGCTGCCCTTTTCTTTTGCTGAAAACAGAGGTTTTAAAGAACTAATGTAATGTATTGCACCCTGAAAGATGCAGTTAAGGATGGTTGTGCCAAAGCTACATAAGCAGGAAGTTAATGTTGTAGGCAAAGACAAAGGCACTCAACCTGCCAACAACCATTTCAAGGCATATGTTGTTGTAGGACTCAATACTTTTTCTTTCAGCTATTTATTTCTCCACTTCAGCACTCAGAAGAAGTAACATTGTGGTGAGAAATGTTGCAGTCATAGGAAACATAGGCAAAATATTATTGGCAGTGCAAAAAATGGAGAAAACTTTTACGAAAAAATAAAAAAATTGTAAGCAGCTTAGTAAATTGGTGTTAGGCAGGAGTAGCTCTAGGAATTTGGTTCCAACACTTAATGTAGAGCAGAATTGTATTTTCACATCTTCTCTTATTTTGTTGGAGTGCTCTTTTGAGCCCAAGAGGTAAAGTGAAATATGGCTATGTCCGTATTTCATAAGCATTTTTTAACCATTTGGGTGCTACAGTGGTCGCCATAGCCTTGCAAAGCAATGCTTTGGAGAACTATTGAATAGAGGGGGGTAACTGACATATATCATTCACATTATTTTAGTATTATCACTGGGAAACTGATTATTGCCCCCACTGTTTTAACAGTAACATTATATCCTTCAGTGATGCATTAATAATTCAGATACAGTGAATTGTGGTGATAAATGTTCACTGCGAAATACGCTGGCAGCTTTGACATCAATTTGTTAGTTTTCTACAAAAAGTGTAAGCAGCCTTTGACATTCAATGGCCTATGTACATCAGCAGTCATATAATCTCATTTATCAAGTTATGTTACTCTGGTGCTGTAATGTTTTATGACTATATATTTCACTATAAATCATTTCTACTCATAACAAAAAAAACATCAAAACCTAGGAGCTATGTTTTAACTAGGAAAGTCAAATATGTAGAATTCCTTTCTATGGATCAAGATTCCAGAGCATTTATTGCAGATCCTTATCTTGGTTTCCACAGTGATTGAACAGTCATAAATGATTTTTGTAATGTGTTTTATTTCAAAACATGTTACATTTGAAATAAATGCTAAAGAGACATGTCCAGCATTTATACTATAAACTCATAAAAAATGAATAATCTCTTTTAGTTTCAGAGGGGTGCCATGTGTATTGTTTAGCAATGCACTGGGCACTCTACTGGGGCTCAAATGATTAAAGGGGAGCATTCACATTCGACAAATTTGTGCCCATATGCTTTACTTAGTAAAACTAAGTTAGCGTTTTTTTTTTTAATTCAATCTTACCTAGTATTAAAGATATTAAGCCTTATAATCGGGCACTTCCACGTTGTAAGCACACAGTATGCGTGGAGCAATGCCACAGGACTTCCCACCTCCCTCCCAGCTGCCCCAGGGAGTGTGTTCACGCTTCCCTTCATGGTAGCAACATCAGTAGTATGGTAAATGGAGCTTGCTGTAATGTTAGCCCACATAAATGCCACCACGAAGGTAAGCGAAAATGCGCTTCATATCATCAATACTAGATAAGATTGATTTTCAAAAACCCAACACTAATTTAGTTTTTCTAAGTAAAGCATATGGACACAAGTTTGTCCAATGTGAATGTTCCCCTTTAAATAAAGTGGGGTTAACCCTTTGAGTTCCAGACAGGTGTCCAATGCATTATGAAGCAATGAGTTGGGCACATCTCTGGCATTCAAAATTTTAAAGAGAATGATTTAATAAGATAAATGGGAGCAATTCTGGAGAAAACTAACTACATCATAGAGGACAGAAATGTCCCCAAAATCCCAATCATTTGAATAAAGATTTTAAACTTTGAATCCTAGAAAATTTAATAGAACCCATTCTAAAAATCCCTTGGTTATGTGTTTTTATTTGTCGTCTGTGAGGCAGTTAGAATTGCTGAAGTTCTTATTAAATCACTCTCATTGATATAGATTCCATAGATTAACATGGCATTCAGAGTGGTTATCATACTTACATGCTTCTCATCACACATTTATTACACCTTACTGCATAGCTCCTCTCGAGTAATGCCGGAGTAAACTAAACAAACACATATTTCATCAAATTCCCATTGATTTAACACTTTGAGTGCCAGAGAGGTATGCAATGCATTCCTCAGCAATGCATTGCATACCCCTCTGGAACTTAAAATGTTAAACAGGGCTTTATTTGCTTGAATGTTAGAGATGCCTCCAACTCAATGCAATGAAGACCATTCTAGCATTCAGTGGGTTAAAAGTGAAATGTAATTCAATGGATATTTATGTAATTCAATGAATATTTCTATTTATCCCCTATAATTCAGTTGGTTTGCCCCAGAATTTCTCCAGTTTATTTATAGTAAATCAGCCTTAACTGAGGGTGATGCACTAGGAAGAATTGGGGGTTGGGGTATTCACTAAGATACAATAAAAAAGGGTATAAAGGTGAGATAAATCTCCAGGACACACTTTCTAAATAGAAATGCATAAATGCATTATCTAGTGAGATAAGCAGTTCAATTTCTATATTATTCTACACAGCCTACGCACTAAGATCTCTCCAAGTTGACAAAGAGGCTTCATTGAATACGTTTGGAAATGGAGCGTTTATGTCACTGGAGAAATTATCTCCTTTTATATCTCTTTTTACACACAAACCTTTCTGCATAACCCCTCTAGAATAATTGTGGAGTAAATCAACTGCATCGTAGGAGACAAAATAAACCCCCCAAAATCCCAGCTATTTCAATAAGACTTTTAACCCTATAGATGTAGAGGTTAATTCCCATTTCTACTCAGTGGTACTTTTGGTTTTTTTTATAACGTTGTAGAAGATTTACCCAAGAATTACTCTTGTTCTTATTAATTCCTGCTCTTTGTCCTTTACCTAGAAATAAGGAGTTGAGAATCCCACATAACATAGTTCTGGGCCCTATTCAGTAGAGCAATTAACCAGCTGAGTGCCAGAGAGTGCCCAGCCCTTTGGCAATCAAAGGGGTAAGACTAGCCTACTGCACCTTATTACTACATAAGCCCATCAGCTCTCTAAATGCATGCTATCCCCTAGTTTTGGTATTTTTAAGGAGCTTTCAAAATCCCCTATATGTTGCATCACCTATATGCTAATTAAAAAGTTGTTTTTGAACTATTTGGATTTATAGATTACCCTAATTAAGACAGACTTCAGTAAAAATAACTACATACAGGAAACTGCAGATAGAATGCAAGGGGATCACATGCAGATATACCTGAATGCTGTATGAAAGACAACTGCCTAGCTTAGTTAGTGTGGGGAATGTACAAATCCACCACCACCAGCACAGGCAAGTTGGCTCCCTTCTCATGTGGTTCTCATGAGCATGCACTAGAATGTATGATCACTAGTGTTGAGCGAGCACCCCGATGCTCGGGTGCTCGGGTGCTCTGACCGAGCACCCCCTGAGGCTCGAGTGCTCGGCCGAGCACCCGAGCCCCATTGAATATAATGGGGCGACACAAGCATTACACCAGGCACCCCCTGCTCTGATGAGGGGAGGGTGCCTGGTCAATGCCCCCCTTCATCTCCGCTATGCCCCCTTCATCTCCGAATGCCCCCTTCATCTCCGCAATGTCCCCCTTCATCTCCGCTATGCCCCCTTCATCTCCGCTATGCCCCTCTTCCACAATGTCCCCCTTCATCTCCGCTATGCCCCTCTTCCACAATGTCCCCCTTCATCTCCGCTATGCCCCTCTTCCACAATGTCCCCCTTCATCTCCTCTATGGCATAGAGGAGATGAAGGGGGACATTGTGGAAGAGGGGCATAGCGGAGATGAAGGGGCACATTGTGGAAGAGGGGCATAGAGGAGATGAAGGGGGACATTGTGGAAGAGGGGCATAGCGGAGATGAAGGGGGACATTGTGGAAGAGGGGCATAGAGTCTATGCCCCTCTTCCACACTGTCCCCCTTCATCTCCGCAATGCCCCCTTCATCTCCGCAATGCCCCCGTACCTCCAGTCCCTGGTGGTCCAGCGGAGCGTCTTCAGATCTGTGCCTCTTCCGGCACAGATCCCCGCCACCCGAACATGGCGGGCGAGCACATGGCGGTACTCGACGAGTACCGCCATGTGCCGAGCAGAGCGATGCTCGAGCCGATCCGAGCATCGGCCGAGCACGCTCGCTCAACACTAATGATCACTGTAGTGCTTACAAGGGAATACATTGTAATGCAGGAAAATCCACTATAGCATGTAGAAGAAAATAAAATAGAGATAAACAATTGATTTATCAAAACACCAATACTTAAATTTGTCGATATACATTCACATATAATATATACCAGCTAGCATTTGTAAAACATTATTTAATCATAAACTTATTTTAATACATGTATAAACTGTCCTACAGAGACACCGTTTTGTTTGTGCAGTTGTAATATACAAGAACTAATGCAGTTAATTTACAAATATTAGTATCCCCTGCTTTTGTATTCATAAAAGCTGTTACCTTAACTCGGGCAAATTACAGACATTATTTATCTGAGACACTCTATCGAGTTTGATATTGTCATGAGATCAGGGATTTCTACAAAAGCCAGAACGAACAGCTCTACAGAAAACAGGTAAAGAATGTTATTAGATTCCAACCTTCAAGGGCTTAAAACGCCAATTTAATGTATAAGGAATGTTTATTTGTCCGCTACTGCACAGTTGGTTAACTCCAGAATAACTTCAGTTTACTTTTTTTTTATTTAGAAAAACTTTATTGAATGAAATGCCATAGTACGATAAAGACAATGAGAATAGGAAGGAGAAAAGAGAAAGAAAAAAGAAAACTGGTCTAGACAAATGGCCAATTGCACAGATCAATGCAACAATGAGTGCAAACAATCACAGTCAGAGAATACAATAACAGAAACATATGATTGTAACTTAAGGAATGTATCGGTTATATCTGCTGAGCTATCCTCTGGAACAGAACTGACTGTAGAATAAGGAAATAAAATGTTTAGCTCCTATGTCAGGTGAGATAAGTATATGGTAAAACCATTGTTGCAGATGGCTAAAAGAGTTAGAGAAAGAAGGATAAATTTGAGCAAAGAAGAACAGAAATCTCTAAGAAGGGGGGAAAGATGAAAAAACACTATCAAAAGAAAGGAAAGGGGATCAAGGAGAAGAGAACAAGTCAAAGGGAAGGGAACATACAAAGGAGAAGGGAGCATACCAAGGGCCTGGGCAAGACAGTTGAGGCAAAAGAGATATAAAATGTGGTGATTCATATCCTACAAAGAGATCAATGCCAGGAGACCAGGTAAAGCATCACAAACAGCAGAAGGGGATTTCTTCAGATACATCTAGAGAAGGCTAAAGTGAGTCCCTATAGGTAATCCAGGGTCCTCAGATGGCAAGAAAGGAAGGTATGGAATGTGTTGAAGAAGTGTGGCATGTGGGCCAATGTTCCTTGAAATTTACCTTTTTAACCACCTGAGTACTAGAGCGATATCCAGAACATTGCAGACCAATGCATTGGAGACCTCTTTAGGATTCAGGAGGTTAAAATCATTGGGGATTTTGATTTGTTCCCTACCATGCAGATGTTTTTTTTTTACAAAATCATACCATTTTCTTGAGGATATGGCTTACTGAGCTCCTTATCGGTTAACCCAGGATTAATTGTTTGGTATCTCTCTAAACTTGGAAACTAAATTATTTTGTGTTATACATGGATTTTTGATATAATGTACCAACCAGTGTAAAACAACACACCACAGGAATTCTAAATATTACAATGTCTACATCAAGAAAACCATTGGGAATGGGGAAATGTGTTTAGTAAATCAAGGTTAATAACTTACCTTTGAATAAATCCTGGTAATTTTCATTTTTATAATCAAAATGAATAACAATAAATTAAAGGGATAGTATTGCCAAGTTGTAACGAAAGCTAATGTTGCAGGCGTTAGAAAGTTAAACTAAATACCCCCAGTCCCATCTGTCAAACCTTTATGGTTTGAGAGATATTTGGGACCAAAGTTCCCCCCTCCCTCCCCTTTCCCTGATGTCAGAGCTCTAGCTGACTGCAGGGGAATCCGTTCTCTGGACAAGCAGAAGCTCTTCAGCAGAGCTGAGATCGCGTTATTGAACAAGAAATCCTTCACTGGAACGGTCTACAAAGTGTTCTTGCAAACTAAGCACACTTTGTAGACCATTCCAGTGAAGGATTTCTTGTTCAATAATGCAATCTTGGCTCTGCTGAAGAGCCTCAGATGGTCCCTGGACCGTATTCCCCTGCAGTCAGCTTGAGCACTGATGTCAGGGAAAGGGGAGGGAGGGGGGAACTTTGGTCCCGAATATCTCTCAAACCATAAAGATTTGAGAGATGGGACTGGGGGCCTATAGTTTAACTTTTTAACACCTGCAACATTAGCTTTTGTTACAACTTGGCAATACTATCCCTTTAAGGATAAAGATTTTCTAGTAACAAGAGAAATGGGATCCTTAATCCCCATTTTTCAGTCTACTAAAAATATCTGAATGTATGTCTAAATGTAATTCAGAGAAGGAAATCACACCATCTCTATTATTACAGTGATTTCAGATATGGGGAATGGGATACCCTCTCTCCTTTTGTTCATGTTAACACTCCTTATTCTAAATTAAAAAAAAAAAAACTAACAGAGGGGAGTCCCTATGGCCCTATCTCATTTTTTAATGTATGACTTTAGCTATTTCAACAAGAGTCAGGGAGTCACAGATCCCCTCTTCACTATAAAAGCATATTCAAACCACAGTCATGCAGATTGATTTCTGTTAGGATGATGAGGTTACATGTCTATTGCTTTAGTACACTCTCTGATGGATTAGACATCCCTATTTTACAAGGGGCTTAAGCCCTTCACTCTCAGTTTTGTCACTCTAAGAAGTGATACAATTAATAAGCAGGAAAGTGGAAATCTTTTTCTGTATCTGAAGCCACTGTTATAATGCAGATGCTGATGATCACCTTCCTTCATTCCAGTTAATCATTTGAGAGTTAGAGAGGTATCCAATACATTTCAGCACAATGTGTTGGATAACAACCTGCCACCTAAAGGGTCAGTAATAAGGTAAATTGTCATAATAGACTGCACACTGGAGCTCTTTTTGATCACTCTATCTGGATAATAGTAATATACCTGCATTATAAGAGAAAGAGGATGATGTACTGTACTCCAAACCTATCATTTCCATTGCTGCTCTACTCAAATTGCTAGATGAATATTCTCAACACTCACAAGCACAGATTAACTTCCCCAAGTCAGAAGTTCTCGAAATTAACCTGGATCCCTCTATATTCTCAACTTTCTAAGGTCAGTTCAAACTGAGATGGTCCTCTTCCTAAATCACATACTTAGAAATTCATATCTCTCCAACACTCTCCTCAGTTCCTGTTTTCAATTCCTCCCCTCTCCTCACAGAGGTATTGGCCAGTCTGGCATCCTAGCAAGTCCTCTTTATTTCATGGATGGAAAGGATCAATCCAATTAAGATGATGGTCTTGCCCAAAGTGCTATACAATTAAATGTGCTCCCCATCCCAATTCCAAAACACTACTTGGACTCCCTTCAAAGTTTAACTACTTCATTTGTCTGGGCCCACAAGAAACCTAAGATACATTTTTACATTTTGACAGAGAGGATAGAAAGGGGTGGACTTGGACTATCTGATTTACACAGATGCTATAAAGAGGCAGTCTTTTGCAAAATGTTTGACTTTCTACCCCACCCCTAAAAGATGGACACAAACTCTCTCCACTCTTCTAGGACCCCTAGAGCCTCTACAGCTTTTATGGTCTTCTTCTACAGCCAAGTTCTGTGTTTCTATGGATGATGTCATTTTAGGCCAGATACTGAGAGTATGTTTTTCTACTGACATCTACTGACAAATCCTTTGACCTGGCACTTCCACTCTCTCCTCTCAAATCTTTATTGGGAAATCTGGATGGGTTGTCTGGAAAGGGAAAAAAAACGTATTTAGACTTCAAAAAGAGTAAAAGAATGAAAGCAGTTGGGAGGGATAGGATAATGCACAAGGAAAAGTTTTAATATTCAACCTCTGAAAAAGAGTACTATATCTACTTATAAAATCTTTGACAGATCAATTGGAAAGTCTGACTCTGGACAAATAAACATGCCTAAAACTGCACAATATATGTATGTATGAATGTACATTATACTTATATAGCACATATCACTTTACAGAAACAGTAATAGTGCAATAAAAAAATACAGGACAGGGATAAGAGCATCAAGCCTATGTGTGATCATCACATTATTAAAAGGGTATAAGTGCAATGAAGTGAATGGGAAGAGCTTACAATCTAATTAGTGATCATGACAAAATACAGAGTCAGTAAGAAGAGGACAAATGCTGCCACAAGGCTTTTATAAGGGAAGTGCAGAATTACTTTCATGTGACTACCAGTGTGCACACAGCAGAATATTGTTACTGAGATGCCTCCTAGAGTAGGAGGGTTTTTAGGAGATGCTTGAAAGTGATGAGTGTGGACAACTGGTGAATGGTGATAGGGAGGACATTCCAAAGTTTAGGAGCAGCCAGTGAAAACAATTGCAGTTGAGAGATGTCTTGAGTTCATAGGCGTGCGCATGGGGTGTGCCGGGTGTGCCCAGGCACACCCTAATCGGCCCCGTGCGCACCGGCCAGGGAAGCTGGGGATTTTTTTTTCTTTTTTTTTTAAATATATCTGCCGCGAGGGAGCGCTGATTTAAACTACCAAGCGCTCCCTCGCGGCATCTATGTGACAAGCCGCAGTGAGACCCAGGCTCTGTAGTAATACAGAGCGCTGGGAGATGACATCATCTCCCAGCGCTCTGCATTACTGAGAGCAGCGCGTGGGAGCTTCAGCTCTGTGCCGAAGGAGGCACAGAGCTCTCTTATGGCACACCGCTAGACCACCAGGGACTGAAGCCTTAAGGTAGGGGATGGAGGGGGCATTGTGGAGATGAATGGGGCATTATGGAAGGGGGCAATGTGAAGATGATGGGGGCAATGTGGAGCTGATGTCAATGTGAGGGCAAGTTGGAGCTGATGGGGGCAAGTTGGAGCTGAGGGCAAGTTAGAGCTGATGGGGGCAATGTTAGGGCAAGCTGGAGGTGATGAGGGCAAGTTGGAGGTGATGGGGGCAGTGTGAGGGCAAGTTGGAGCTGATGGGGGCAAGTTGGAGCTGAGGGCAAGTTAGAGCTGATGGGGGCAATGTTAGGGCAAGTTGGAGGTGATGAGGGCAAGTTGGAGGTAATGGGGATAAGATGGAGCTGATGGGGGCAAGTCAGCTGAGGGCAATGTGGAGATTATGGGCACAATGTTAGGGCAAGTTGGAGATGATGGGGGCAAGTTGGAGCTGAGGGCAAGTTGGAGCTGATGGGGGCAATGTGAGGGCAAGTTGGAGCTGATGGGGGCAGTGTGAGGGCAAGTTGGAGCTGAGGGCAAGTTAGAGCTGATGGGGGCAATGTTAGGGCAAGTTGGAGCTGATGAGGGCAATGTGAGGGCAAGTTGGAGCTGATGGGGGCAAGTCGGAGCTGAGGGCAATGTGGAGATTATGGGGGCAATGTTAGGGCAAGTTGGAGCTGATGGGGGCAAGTTGGAGCTAATGGGGGCAATGTGAGGGCAATATGGAGTTGATGGGGGATACGTTGGAGCTGATGGGGGCAATATGGAGCAGATGGGGGCAATCATTTATTTAGCTAGCACACACACATATATATTACATATGCGCACGCACGTGTGTGCTTTTGGGTGCACACCCTAATGCAATTGGCTGCGCACGCCTATGCTTGAGTTGTATAAGAAGTAGACAGAAAGAATGTTTGAGAAAAATGCAGGTGATGGGAAGGGTATAAAGAGAGATAGCAGCAGAAATGTAAGAGGGTGCCAAAAAAAGAGAAAGACTTTAAGGAATGGAGAATTTTGTTAGAAAGACGAGACCTTATGTGTACCCAGTAGAAGGATTTCAGGAGCAAATGAGATGTAAGGTATCTGGGAGCAAGGTAGCAGCTGCACTAACAATAGACTGAAGTAGAAAAAGATAAGCGTCAAGAGACAAGAGAGCAGAATGCTGTAATAATCTAGACTACAGAAAATGAGAGTGAGATTTTTAGCAGATGAAACACAGAGAGAGGGACATATTTTGGCAATATAATCTCTTAATTGATTTAGGTAGATAGCAGGCACATAGCATTATATATATGTATACCCATGATGATTTTGGAGGAGGGGCAGATGGAGAATATTTAATGGCCAACTTGTTCTTTTCTCCACAAATACTAGGGGCTACTTATTCTGCTGCTACTGCCTCAGGTGCATCACTGGAGCCAGTCATGACAAATGGAACCTTTATCATCCATCTTCCATGTTACTGCTGTTGTTGATCCCATTCCCTTTCAGCTGCCTAATCATCCTGCTGCTTAAACTCAGCAGCAGCAGTACGAACAGCAGTTGCAACTCAGGACTCAGGAGGACATTTGGCAGTGGCCACTGGCCAACATGACCTGCTGACATTAGGCCAGTAGGGCATTTTTATTTTTTTCTCATGGCTTGTGTTTAAAAAAAAAAAATAATAAAAAACGAAATAATAAAAATTAGTCCTACAAAAAGAGAAACAATTTTTGGGGGGTTTGTTTCTAACAAGCCTATGTCCTACAAATCAATGTTTCCTTAGGGCTTGTACCAAACTAGCTTAAGTCCTAAAATCAATGTTTTTTCAGGGCTTGGGCCTCTAGTAAGTCTAAGTCCTAGAAAGGCCTCTAACAACAAATCAAACAAATCATCCTCTACAAAATACTCTATCAAGTCAAGTATCCATCCACCCCAGTGGCAGCTTATGTCAGGGGGTTCCTGTCTCTGTCTCTTTAAATACAAATGTCTTATTTTATTGATTTATTTTTTTATTAACTGTCCCCCCAATAGCAGTCAAGAAACCCCCCAAAACAAATTTCCTGTTCAAATGATTCATTAATTCACCAAGACAGGCACCCTCCTCAGACCCCTTTATACCATGTCTTATGGTTTTTATTTTATTTAAGATTTCTTTTTTATACGTGCCCCCCAATCCTAGTAAACAACCCCCCAAAAATCATCCTCTGTTCAACTGATTCTTTCCCCACATCACACCAACACAGGCACCCTCATGCCCCTTTTATTCAATGTCTTTGGGAAATAAAATATTATTTGTAATGTGTTGTGTATAACTTCTATGTTCCCATTGATTTCAATGGGCAAAAAAGGCGGAAAAAAGTGGAAAATCTGCACTTTTCACAGAAATTTTTTCGCCAAGCGGAAAGTGCCATTTTTCTCCGATTTCAGTTTGAGGCGGAAAGTTTTGCCCATCCCTAGCTTTTACTCAAGTCTGCACAGAATCCGAAAGTGCTAAATATCACCCACAAAATCTTTGCACATTTTAGCTGATCCTGCAGTGCCTGCAATGCACTATATTCCATATGAAACCACTTTCCCCATCACCAGCCTTAAAACAGAGGTCCTTACCACGTGAAATTCATTAGAAAGTATACAATGCATAATTGGAAGGCTATGGAGGGGGTTTATTTGTCACCTGGTCAATGACAAGTAATGTCTGACTTATGTGAGCTTCTGAAGCCTTTTGAGGAGGCCACCTTGTTAGTTAGATGTACAGTTATCAGTGAAATACTTTTACTAAAATATTTATAACCGAAAAAATGGAAGACATGGTGGATGATTCTTACAATAACAGCAACACAGACATGAACTAGCTGGGGAATGACATGTTTGCATGATTTAAGCAGGATCCTTGCATAGTCTCTATTAAATGCAATGAGGAATACATTCTTGATATATTGCTTTAAACATAACATTTCTGAATTTCTGCCAAGGTGTGAGCAGCATCCCTCTGAGGGATCGAATTATGTGAAAGAATATAAAGAAATCCTTATAGACTGAGTGGAAGATTGCATAGTGGGGGGTGAGAAAGAGAAAAATGTGGGGGCAAAACTATTATCGGAGTTCAATAGTCTATGTATCTTGAATTCTCTGCCTCGTCACTACCAAATGTTAGTACTATAATCAGTTTTATTCACTGCTTGGGTTTCATTACAACAATTCACTATTGTGTTCCTTCTTTGTTTCTCTCTGCATTTTATATTGTAACTAGGGCATACAGTATGATATAAATACATAAATATATGTATACTTTAGCCTATGATGCATTCCGAGACACACACACTCCACATACACTTGTAGTCAATGCTTTAATGCAAGCAAGTCCTGAATGCCTCACTTTTAGCATGCGCAGAGTAATGGAATAAAGTTATGTAAATTTCCTCTGTGACTTATAATGTATAGTCTGGAGCTTAAGACAAAAACTGGGACTCTATGCACAAGATAGGAAACTTTCAGTTCAAAAGCAAAATAAAGTCAGATGAAACCAATGTAGTATCTGGGATATGAATAGCAAATTAGAATTACATATACACAATAAAAAACTCAATAAAAATACCGTTAGAGTTTACTATAACCATGCATCATGCTCTGTGAAATAGACAATACAGATAGTATAGACACAGATATCTAAAAATGTCAGCATTATTTATGTGGTATCAAATCCACTCTCAAAAAAGATATCTCAAGCTCATCCAAAATATGAAGTAATGAAATAGTTAATATTGTGTCATTGTTCTTACACCAGCTTTAACGTGTGCAATTGGTTTGTGCAGGTCTCGTGGTTTTTGGATGTGATAGACCACCAGGAATGTGTGTTACACATTTTTTGGGGGCTCTAACTCCCCACTTTGATTCCTCATTAACATTGTATTGTATATGGTGAAGCGGAAGGTGAGTAACTCAGACTGTCATACTTTCAGATTGGGGCTTTTTAACATGCTCATTTGGTTATGGGACATTAAGCATTCAGGTCACAGGTCAATATAAATATAGTATGATTTTGGTATATGTGTATACCAGTGTTATCATATATAATATAGTCTATTTCTATTTGTCTAAGAATTTAAGTTTAAGAATCATCATATATATAATCTGGGTGGCTAGTTTTATTTTCACATTTGATGGAAAGATTTATACAGTGGGATTTATGGAGATTAATTTAACCATTCAGGTTTTAGGGCCAAGATGAATGATATATAGGTATACAAAGAGTATTATATATACTTTTTACAGTTTTTAATTTTTTAAATTTTTTGTTAAGTTTTATTTCATGTCCTTGGTCTTCAGACTATGCAATACTTAGTTATTGTTGTAGTTATCCTTGACACTTGTATATCCATTAGTTTGAATTCTATTTTGCATTGTACATAAGGGATGGCCAGGTGTAGATAGGAGTGTGGTTCTGTATAGGTTCAGATAGGCATGATCTTTATTCATGACTCCCTTAGAAGAGATCAGTCAGATCTTGAAATTGGAGTAAAGAGGAGAATCAATCGAGATGGTTGAGTCTTTGTTTTATAACCTTTTGACACATTGCAACCAACTATATTCATCTATCAAGTGACCAGATTCAGCAATGGAGAATGGAACAAACACACATGATGGCGGGATAACAGATTCTGAACACCAGACATGGAGGGTAGAAGAAACCAGTAAATGGTTGTGTAACCGTGAGTTGGCTGCGTCGCAATATTGTGTTTATTAACCACATATTGTAGTGGACTACTCAAGCAAACAATGTTAGCAAATTTAGCAGCTCACTTTATGCCCTTGAACTGTCAAGATATCTTTGATGTGTGTATCCTTTATTTAGCCCCTTGATCACAAATGACATCTTTTGAAAGATTTACCACTTCATTTTCGTGCAGTCTAGAGGGGAGCTTTCATTACTCTGCAAGACACAATAGGGGTTAATCCTAAGGCATGATAAAGAGGTGATAAAGTGGAATTTACTTCTTCAGTGATATCACTTCTCAAGCTATGTTATTCTATGGAGCCTATGAACTAAGATCTCCTAAACTTAAAGGGGAACTACCACCCCGCAAAAACTTAACCTGGATTGATTCTTCATCTGGCGACTAGCTGCTTAGTAGCACTAGTCGCCAGAAATATTACCCTGTTCTGAAGATTTTGGCCTTTTTCTGACGGTCACTGGAACAGGAAGCACGGATGTCTCGTCATGGGTTGGTAGTTCCCCTTTAAGAAATGTTAGTGAATTGGCTCCATAGAATAACATAGAACTGGAGAAGTGATATCACTGGAGAAGTCATCTCCACTTTATCACCTATCACACCTTAGCGAGTAACCCCCTTTGTATTTCTATAAGACATTTATAGTTGGTGTTCAAGTGATTGGACTATATATATCCTTTTGAGGAGTAGTATATGTTGATATTTATCAACTGGACCCATTCATTATATGTAACACAGGAGATTATCTATTTTTTGGACTTGACTTGGGCTTGTATGTCAAGTCTATGTGATTGGTCCCTTGTTTATTCATTTTTTATATTTTTCATATATACTGATATATCAGATACTGATAGAGGGGATATAGGGAGATCAGTGCAGATTATCACTGCCTTGAGTCTTTTCTCTGGGATCTTGTTCTTTCTGGAAATTTCAGAAACAGTGTAAGAATTAAAATGCAGAGGTTGTTAGCAGAACACATTTATTCTAAATGCTGTTGTTATTTAATAGAGTAAATCTGGGATGCACTTGAGGTATCTTTCTTGATAGGTTAATTTGATACCACATAAGTAATCCTGACGTTTTTAGATATCAAGAGTATTGTGTCTATACTATCTGTTTAGTCTATTTCACAGTGTACATGGATACATGATGCATGATTATATAAAACTCTTTCTGTATTTTTATTGCATATCTTCTTGTGTATATGTAATTCTAATTTGATATTCAAATCGCAGATACTACATATGATTTCATCTAACTTTATTTTGCCTTTGAACTGAAAGTTTTCTATCTTGTGTATAGAGTCCCAATTTTCTAATTAAGCACCTCACTATACAGTACATTTCCTGTTTTGGACTGGAGGAGTGGTGGTCCATGTTATGCTGCATAGTTTTTTTACCCTCCCTTCAGGGTACCACCACCTGTGTTGTTTTTCTTCCTCTGTGACTTGTTTATTATATTAAATTAAACAAGCATCAAAGGGATGGAGCATCCATTGGTAGCCATAGAACTATACATACCCACATAACAACACCCCAGGTTTGTTAAACTGGTAGCCATACAATAACACATACAATGTCTGCTTCCACAGCTTTCTTCCTCTGGTATTCATGCTTCTGACACTGATATGTCAGCCCATAGCAATGGGGAAAGTGAATTTTAATTTGATGCAGGTAGATGAATATTTTCCAAAATGGTATGGCTTGCTTACCTTTTCTTCATATCTGTTAAGGTTATGATTATTTGAGGGCAGGCAGGTGATTTCAAAAGAGAAAAGTGGGAGGGGAAGGCTAGTGCTCATGGTTGTCCATGCTATATGCTAACCTATACAAATGTGGTCCAGCTTTACCCAGGTTGGTAGGAGGTACTGAATATAATAGGAAATGTCATGGTTTTCAAATATTCTGGTGTCTTTGAAATGGTAGAAATGTTTTTAAAAAAAATCATATTTTTCCAATAGTGTCATGTGTGTTAATATTTGTACATACAGGAATAAAAAAATCACCAATAATTGGATGCAGGGGAATATCTACTTTTCACATTGGTATGTCCTGCATACCTTTCTTTCATATTTCTAATAGGACAAATCTTTGTAAACAAAAGGTTATAACCAGTTTAGTACAGGTCATGTTTGACAAAATGTAAAAAAAAAATTGATATTGTAGTTGGTCTAGCTTTGTGCTTCTGGAACCCCATACAGTGAATCAGATCATACCAGGTCTATGTTTCTTGTAAGAGTAGCATCTAATAAATACAGTAAGAAATTCCTTTCTTCAAAGCTTTCAGTATATTTGAAAAAATGCCTATTTTAGCAACAATGTGTGGAAACATTTATGCAAACATTAGGCAATTGACTCCTAAGTGGATACAGTAGGATATCTAATATCTGGAAATGTATGTGTTTAGGTGGTTATTATGAGGTTATGGGGTAATTATGCCTTCAGATTATATTTAGTGCATTTTGGTTATCTTCATGAAAATTGTTACTTTAAATTCTATTGTGTGCTATTACCAATTTAGGGCCCCAGAGAAGGATATACATTTGTGCATTGCACAGATTGGGTATCAGTATAATCAGAAGATATGTGGCATCCATATTTATTTATTTTTTCATTTGTTAGGCACAGTAAGTCTACTTTCAGGAAATATACACCTTTATATAGTTATCCATGCAATAGAATGTGAATTTTTAGTTCACAAAGTTGAAAATATAATTCTGCAGTCCTTCTTATCGGGGTCTCATTCTCTTGTAAAAATAACTGAAATTACAGAACCAACACATTTATGTTTTCTGTGTTTATGGCATCATAGCTTGTTGCACAACATTAAATTTACTTAATTTGAGGTACCATGGAAAAGAGGATTTTAGTCTTACCTGTTAAATCCTTTTCTCTTAGTTCATACAGGTTACTGGTAACTCCGGGAGGCGATCATCCCCTTATTAGGCAGGAACAATTCTCAAAGTGTATGCAGGGGGTGGAGCCTCCCTTCCCTCCTTGGCTGCAGCTGGCCAATCAGCTCCAGAAAGATTTGAGACACTATGACTAGATAGTAGAAGGGAAGAAGACTCCTGTGAGCATGACCCCAAAGGACCCCCACGGTCTGTCACAGGAGAGCCAAGCATGGTCTCTTGACAGAGTGGGAGACCAGTAACCTGTATGGACTAAGAGAAAAGGATTTAACAGGTAAGACTAAAATCTTCTTTTCCTCTGTTGGCCAATACAGGTTACTGGTAACTCTGAGATGTCCAACCATTAAGTTTCCCAGAGGCGGGAAGAAGGCAAGGACCAGACGCAAGGCCCCCAGAGTCACCAGAACAGATATGAACCATCAGATCAGAGATAGCCCAACAACAACAACTGAAGTGTCAATGGACACTAAACAGGGGTAATGGCACCCCAGGAACGTTAAACAGCACACTGAACTAGAACCAATAAGGCTCAAAAGTGAAGGAAGCACTAGGAACCAAGGAAAATCCTAGACAGGAAAGATTGCCTCCAGGATTTTCCTCCCAAAGCTGGCATCAGCCAATGCCAACACATCAACATGGTAGTGCTTCGAAAAGGTGCGCACAGATGACCAAGTGGTCGTCTTGCATAACTGATCAGCGGAGGTCTGATTCTTGTAAGCCCAAGAGGCCCCAATAGAGCGAGTACAATGAGCCATGACCCTGAAAGGGACGGGCTTCTTCCTCAGTTCATAAGCCTTACGAATAGTGGACTTGATCCAAGAAGTAATAGTCACCTTGGATGCAGGTCTTCCTGCCCTAGGACCCTCAGGAATGACGAACAACACATCTGATTGACTGATAAACTCAGTCCGATGCACATAAAACTTGAGACAACGCACTACATCTAACAGTTGGAGATCCCTCTCCTTGTCAGAGGTGGGGTCAGGGCAGAAAGAGGGCACCACAATTTCCTGATTGATGTGGAAGTCAGAGACCACCTTCGGCAGAAACTCCATAGAAGTGTGAAGCACCACCTTCTCCTTGTGAAGCACCAAATAGGGTGGTTTACAGGACAGAGCATGTAACATTTTTGATTCCTGCAGAGGTAGAGGAGGGGTACAGTATCTGGTGCATTGGAAAGGTTATGGTCCTGAGGATCGTTCCTGGGTAGACAGTAAGGACCTTCATGCACCCAAGTTACTATGAATATTTCATGCCAAATACCCTCAGAAGCCTAGACCCTACTCTGGGAGAGGGGGTCTTTGAAAGGGGGGTACTATCACGGTGCCCGTGATTGGTGCTGTTCAGGGTCAGTCACTGGCTGAGTATCATGATTGGCTCTCTGTGATTAGCCCTCCTCACACAGCCTTTTTAAACCCAGGCTGAGCACTTCCAGGTTGCCCTTTCGTGGTGTTTCTGACTCCACTCTGCCTGACCTGCTTGTCAGGCTTCTGGGCCTGTTCCTGCTGTACTTGCTGATCCTGTGTTCCAGTGTTCCAGTGTTCCTGTATGCTAGTGTTCCTGTGTTCCAGAGTTCCAGTGTTCCTGTGTGCCAGCACCTCGCGGGTTAATCTTACTGAGTTCCAGTGTTCCTGTGTTCCAGCACCTCGCGGGTTAATCTTACTGTGTTCCTGAATCTCCGTCTCCAGCCGTCACTCTGGCGACATTGTTCTTCTCGCTGCTGTTCATACTTTGTTGGTTTACTCCACTAAACCTGGTTGCGATATACATTGTTGGTCCCAGCGTGCGGACGCTGGTTTACTCCACTAAACCTGGTTGCAATATATATTGTTGGTCTCAGCGTGCGGACGCTGGTTTACTCCACTAAACCTGGTTGCAATATACATTGTTGGTCTCAGCGTGCGGATGCTGGTTTACTCCACTAAACCTGGTTGCAATATATATAGTTGGTCTGAGCGTGCGGACGCTGGTTTACTCCACTAAACCTGGTTGCAATATACATTGTTGGTCTCAGCGTGCGGACGCTGGTTTACTCCACTAAACCTGGTTGCAATATACATTGTTGGTCTCAGCGTGCGGACGCTGGGTTACTCCACTAAACCTGGTGGCGATATACATTGTTGGTCTCAGCGTGCGGACGCTGGTTTACTCCACTAAGCCTGGTTGCGATATACATTGTTGGTCCCAGCGTGCGGACGCTGGTTTACTCCACTAAACCTGGTTGCTATACACATTGTTGGTCCCAGCGTGCGGACGCTGGTTTACTCCACTAAACTGGTTGCGAGATACATTATTGACTCCAGCGTGCGGACGCTGGTTTGCTCCACTAAACCTGGTTGCGATATACGTTGTTGGTCCCAGCGTGCGGACGCAGGTTTACTTCACTAAACCTGGTTGCGATATACATTGTTGGTTCCAGCGTGCGGTCGCTGGTTTGCTCCATTAAACCTGGTGGTGCTATTACCATTAGTCCCAAAGTGCGGACGTTGGTTTGCTCCTGAACATCCAGTACTGTGGTCAGTCGCTGTCCACTTCCTTGCAGTTGTCTGAGTATCCCTGGCAATAGACTCCTGCTGAGTAAGACCTCTATACTTATGCTCTATGCTGTCTTAGTCACCTGACAGCTGGTCTACTCGCTCAGGCTGCCCTGCCCGGTATTGGTGAGGCCGGTAGAACCTTGACGATACCATCCTGTAGGTTGCCTCACCCGGTATTGGCAGGGCCGGTAGAGCCTACTCCAGTACTCCTTCGGGCTGCCCTGCCCGGAATTGGTAAGGCCGGTAGAACCTTGTAATTCACCATCTTTAAGGTTGCCTTACCCGGTA
The DNA here is from genome assembly GCA_037306005.1 of Rhinophrynus dorsalis. NCBI lineage: Eukaryota > Metazoa > Chordata > Amphibia > Anura > Rhinophrynidae > Rhinophrynus > Rhinophrynus dorsalis. The sequence continues at coordinate 76,311,917 of CM074724.1, forward strand.
TTGGCAGGGCCGGTAGAGCCTACATTCAGCATTCCGTGGGGGCTGCCTTGCCCGGTATTGGTAAGGCCAGTAGAACCTGTATATGTCATCTCACGGTTGCCTTACCCAGTACAGGCAAGGCCGGTAGAGCCTGTCATTAAAACTGTCACTTGGGTTGCCTTGCCCGGTATTTAGGCAAGGCCGGTAGAACCTATTATATGTTATATTACTGTTGTATTGTTATGTATGTTTACCCTACGGGGACTGCCTTTAACTTTTAATAAAGTTAAGTTATTTTACCAAACCTTAAGTCTGAGAGTCTTCAAATACGTGACATGCGGGCACTGAGCATAGTAGCCACCACACCAGAAGAGAAGCTCTTCTTCTTCAATATTGAGGATTCAATTCCCAAGCCATCAAAACTAACCAATGAACATCCTCCTTCCACAGGTAACCCTGTATAAGGTCTGGACGGTCGGGGATCCGAAAGGGCTCCGTCACTGATAGATCCAAGAGCTCCGGAAACCAAGACTGACGAGGCCAGTACGGAGCAATCAGAATAACTGGGCAACGCTCCAGTCATAATTTCCGTAACACCCTGAGCAACATGGGAAGGGGAGGAAAGATGTAAGCCAGAGGAAAGACCCATGGAATGGACATTGCATCTACTGCTAGAGCCACAGAGAGCAGAACACTGGAACCTTCCTGTTATGTCTTGTCACCATCAGGTTGATGTAAGGGGGATCCCATCGCTGAACAATGAGTTGGAACACCTCTGGGTGCAACTCCAACTCTCTGCTGTCCACTGTGTGTCAACTGAGGAAGTCCGCCATGACGTTGTCTACGCCTGGTATGTGCACTGCGGATATGGCAGGCACGTGCTCTTCTGCCCAGGACAAAATAGCCTTGACTAACCAAGCAGTGAGACTTCTTGTTCCGCCTTGCTTGTTGATGTAAGCCACGGCCGTGGCGTTGTTGGACTCCACTCGGACCCGACAATCTTCCAATTGAGATGTCCAGTGTCTCAGGGCATGGAATATCGCCCGAAGCTCCAATATGTTGATCAGAAGGAGGGGCTCCTCCTGAGACCACCGACCCTGAGCACTCAAGCAACCCAGGACTGGACCCCAGCTGGCATCCGTCGTCACCTTGGTCCATAAGGGTACGAGGAAGGACTTGCCCTTCAGCAGTTTGGAGAGGTCGAGCCAACATGACAAGCTCAGTTCCACATGAAGAGGAAGAGAAACAAACGTCTTCAGAAGATCCAGTTGACCCTTGCACACCTGGATCACGAACCTGTGGACCTCCCTGGTGTGCGCCATGGCAAACAGAACCGCTTCTATGGTGGATATGAATTTCCCCACCAGAGATGATAGCCTCTGGACTGGAACTGGATCCTGAAACAGAATCGCTGAAACCCTGTGGGCATTCTGGTGAGCCACCTTATCCGTGAGGAACACCATGCTCTTCTGAGTGTCAAAGAGAAGACCCAGGAAGACCAGACGCTGGGATGGGACAAGATCTGACTTGTCCAAGTTGATGACCCACCTGTGATGGGTGAGAGCCTGAATGCAGTTCTGAATTTGCTGATGAAGACGTTCTGTGGAGGGGGCTTTCAGAAGCAAGTCGTCCATGTATGGAGTAACTCTGATGCCATTCCTGTGGAGGACGGATATCAAGGCACCCAGGACACGGTTGAAGAGGTACTCCCAGCTCTCTGGATGAAAGGCAATGTGTAAGTACGTGTCCTGAAGATACAGAGAAGCAAGGAATTCCCCTGGGGACATGGCCGCAATCACTGTGCGTAGAGACTCCTGATGATAATGAGTCCCGGTCATAAAGGAATTGAGATCCTTCAAGTCCAAAATACGGCGACAACTGCCGTCCTTTTTGGTGACCACAAAGAGGTTTGAGTAGAAACCCGAACCCCTGTCCTGGAAAGGTACTGGTTCTAGAACCTCCTTGTCCAGAAGAGCCTGAACAGTGCTGTCGAACAGACAGCATTTCTCTACACCCTGAGGCGTGTGAGAAGGACGAAAGCCAAAGGGAGGAAGAGAAATGAAAGGGATCTTGTATCCTTCCATCACTACCTGCAAAACCCATGGGTCCGTCACTGAGTCCAAATGCTGTGATAGTGTCATAGACAACCACCCACAGCGGAGTGCAGACCTGGGTTCGGCGAGTAATGCAGAAGAAGTCTTGGAAGCTTTGGGCTTAGAGGAGACCTTGGCTTCCATTGTTGCTTGGGCTTGGAGGAGGTAAGCGGAGCTGAGGGAACCGTCTGGTTCGCTGGACGTGTCTCATTCTGAAAGGAGCGAAAAAAACAGTTACACTTAAGCGGCAATTTCTTCCTGGGAACCAAGGGTAGGAGAGTACTCTTGCCCCCAGTGGCCTCAGTGATCAGATCCTTAAGACCTGGCCCAAACAAAGAGGTACCCTGAAAGGGTAGGGAAAGCAAGGCTTTCTTAGAAGCAGTGTCAGCAGACCAGATCTTGAGCCATAGAGCCCGTCTGGCCACCACAGACATGGTGGAAACCCTAGCCACCAAACAGATGGCATCAAATAAGGCAGCAGAAACATAATGTTGTGCCTCAGATATGTTGGCAAGAAGGCACAACTTCTGACGGACAGCCTTGGTGAGCTGTTCAGTCCAGACCGCAATGGCCCGGTTCACCCACGCTGCGGCAAACGCTGGACTCATAGCAGAACCAGCAGTGGTAAAAATGGACTTGAGTGAAACCTCAAGTTTCTTGTCAGTCCAGTCCTTCAGAGCAGAGGCATCAGAGACTGGGAGGGCAGTAGATTTAGATAGCCTGGAAACAGGAGCATCCACTTTGGGGGAATGAACCCACTGAGCAAGCGCAGCCTTAGAAAAGGGATAAAGCTTGGCAAACTTCTTGGACACAGATGCTTTCTTGTTCGGGGATTCCCACTCCTCAGACACAAGGTGGTCAAGATTGGGATTAGGTGGAAAGTAAGTAAGGGGCTTAGCAGGCTCCTGGAATACATCAGAGGGATCTGAAGGGACCTCTTGAACTAGGGAAATGATAACAGTAGTTAATACAGCCCTGATCAAGCCCTCAGTGGAGGGTCCAAGATCAGCCCCAAAAGGGTCCCAAAAAACTGAGAGGACTCCAACACGGAACATTCCTCCACATCTGAATCCACCAGCAGTTCCTCCTCAGAGGAATCTGACATGTCAGGTGCTCCTTAAGGTTTGGGAAGACCTGACTGAGGAGGGGGCCTGCCAAGACTGAAAGGCCCCCTGTAACCAGGATGGAAAGAGTTGCAATGTGGACCTGAGGTCCCTAGTTGCAGCCTTGAACTCTTGCACCCAAGCTGGCTCTATGGCATGGCTGGAGGTCCCTGGAATAGTGTCAGGGACATCAGAACATACTGGGCATAAGTGACCTGAGAATTCTTGAGGTAGCCCTGAGTGACAGGAAGAGCAATGCGCAATGGGGATACAGAGACCCCAGCCTCCTTAGCCTTAGGTCTAGCCCCAAGCTCCAGCGGTATAATTCTCACAGTGTCAAATAACCAACTGTACAATAAATCACCCAATTACAGTGTGTAGGATTAAAGTTTCACCCCAGAAATCACTAAAATAAACTTATCTGGCAGGCAAAGGGTTGATCTGCAGAGGAGAGAAGGAGAGTCCAAGCCCTGCATAGGATACTCGCCCAGAAAAGCTCACAAAATGGCTGCTGCGGCAGGAGCCAATCAGAAACAAGGGCGCAAAGCAAGTGCTCATGGGAAATTTAATTTTTCCCAAAAAGTACCCCAAACCGTGCTTGAAGCCCCCTGAGTCCCCCAACACACTGGAAACATGAACCGGATGATAAAGCAAGGGCAGACAAGTAAAATGAGCCATCTCTGAAGTCGCTAGGTTAAACAGTTGCAGAGATACGTCCCAAACAGTACAGTCCCATAGGAGTGAATGGAGTAATGGCGTCTATGTGGTAATTAGATTGTAAGCTCCTTGAGGCAGGGTCCCTTTCCCAGTGTATGTTTCCCTTGATGCACTTTCCCCAAAAATGAATGCAATGATCTCACTTTAGCTTAATGCTCTTAACCCTGTTCTGTATTTTTGTATTGTATTATTTCAAATTCTGTTAAGCGCTGTGTACATGTATGGTGCTATATAAATAAAGATACATACATACATAAAGAGCGCCTTAAAGGAGCAGTACACAATTTTTACAAATTTTAAAGTAAAACATTAAAAAGTGTAAAACTTCAATAGAACATGTGAGGATGCCCAAAAAACACTAACCCAGTAGGAAAAGTGTTAGAAAACCCCCTAAAACAATGTCAAACCAGCAGTTAAAGGGTTAAGTTACCACATAAACCTGCTCCAAACACCCAACAGACATACAGATATACCTAATGAGTGCAGGAGTGTGCAATAGGAACACCAATAAATACACCACTGTGCGGAGGGACACTGTGGGACAAGTGGACCTGCAGCACTCAAAGGGTTGCTCACTAGTGATGAGCGAGCGTGCTCGGCCGATGCTCGGATCGGCTCGAGCATCGCTCTGCTCGGCACATGGCGGTACTCGTCGAGTACCGCCATGTGCTCTCCCGCCATGTTCGGGTGGCGGGGATCTGTGCCGGAAGAGGCACAGATCCGAAGACGCTCCGCTGGACCACCAGGGACTGGAGGTACGGGGGCATTGCGGAGATGAAGGGGGCATTGCGGAGATGAAGGGGGACATTGTGGAAGAGGGGCATAGACTCTATGCCCCTCTTCCATAATGTCCCCCTTCATCTCCGCTATGCCCGTCTTCCACAATGTCCCCCTTCATCTCCGCTATGCCCCTCTTCCACAATGTGCCCCTTCATCTCCGCTATGCCCCTCTTCCACAATGTCCCCCTTCATCTCCTCTATGCCATAGAGGAGATGAAGGGGGACATTGTGGAAGAGGGGCATAGCGGAGATGAAGGGGCACATTGTGGAAGAGGGGCATAGCGGAGATGAAGGGGCACATTGTGGAAGAGGGGCATAGCGGAGATGAAGGGGGACATTGCGGAGATGAAGGGGGACATTGCGGAGCTGAAGGGGGCATTCGGAGATGAAGGGGGCATAGCGGAGATGAAGGGGGCATTGACCAGGCACCCTCCCCTCATCAGAGCAGGGGGTGCCTGGTGTCGCCCCATTGAAGTCAATGGGGCTCGGGTGCTCGGCCGAGCACTCGAGCCTCAGGGGGTGCTCGGTCAGAGCACCCGAGCACCCGAGCATCGGGGTGCTCGCTCAACACTATTGCTCACCTTTCCTGCAGATCTTCTGTCTTCAGATTACCATGTTTTAAGAAGAAGCCTCGGTGGGCAACTCCTGAGGAAAGAACTTGTAGCCAAGATTTTCCCCCCAGGGCTTAAGGTCCACAAAAAGCACATGGTCACTGTGCTAGACACATCTAAGGGCATTGACAGTCATGGTAATCTGCCTAATGGTGGTATTCCATTTCTAACAGAAAAATAAAAAAGATTCTTAAACTATAGCAGAACTGTTCTCAGCCTGATGTTGTCTTCACCAAGGAACAAATCTTTCTGGAGCTGATTGGCTAGCTGCAGTCAAGGAGGGAAGGGAGGCTCCACCGCCTGCATACACTGAGAATTGTTCCTGCCTACTAAGGGGCGGATCGCCTCCCAGAGTTACCAGTAACCTGTATTGGACGACAGAGAAATGCTGAATTTGTTATGAAAAAGCAGTTCATAGTTTTAGATATATATCTCGAAAGTTCCATACAGGAATTATACTTAATCAGATGCATAACAAAAATGCCAAAGATTTGTCTAGCCTCCAGAGACTAAGAAATTACCCAAAGCCATGGCATTGATAGGGTTAGTGGTCTTCTGTGCCCATTATTAGAGGTTAGTAAATCCTGGCCAAGGTTTGTAGATCATTATTTATTTGTGTGGCTCAGAAAGGACCACAAGACAGCATTTTAAGTTGAAAAACAACAGACTCTTTTAACAGACTTTAAAGAATTCAGAACAGATAAAGACATTGTTTTATTGGTGGCTATGCCAAACCCTGTGTACATGAGAATTGCAATGTTGGACCATTTATTAAATTTATGCTAACATAAGTATATGAGTCATTTAGTCAATTAGAATGAAAAAGCTCCAAAGTTTAACAGCAGATGGGAACCATCTCCTAATGGGTTCTGGGATTTCTTTTTTTTTACATATTTCACCATCTGTAATTCAGAATTTACAGGGTTCACTAACCCAATAAATAAATTAACTTTATTCAACCTCTCTTTGGTGTTTTCTTACCTATTAATAACTCTGCTGACCAGCACGATACTCCTACTTGTAATATAAGCATTAAATACAAAAACATTAATTAGCATTTTAACATGAGACATTAATATTCTTCAGCTGAACATCACATGTTGAGGGTTAGGCTCGATGAACCATAGAATCAAATTGCCTGCTTCATATTAGTTTGTCATGTTATAACAGAGAGGATAATGGGGAAACTGGAACACATTTGTTCAATTAAAAGAACATTAATACTGAAATACAAAGCTTCTTCTTATATTGAAAAGTATGTTGTTACATAAAAATATATACCTACTCTGTAGGTCAATTTTAAGGTGAAATTATTTCTTTTGCACAGTAACTTTTTAAAAGCTTCAAGTAAGAGCCTCCAAAATAAGTCCTTTCATTTAGAGACATACAGACAGACAAATAGATAGATAGATAGATAGATAGATAGATAGATAGATAGATAGATAGACAGATAAGATAGATAGATAGGAGATGATTTTGCCTCCCCATTAATTTATTTCAACCCTTTGGTGGAATCTGTTTCTCTCATCCTAAGAAGGTGGAGAGACGTGATTTACTCGACATGTGAGTAATTAATTACTCAGGCTTTAGCGGACAGGTCAGAGAGCAAGGGGGTGACTGTATAATGATTATGCAGGATGCTGACGCATGAGAAAGGGGAGGGAAGGAGGAACTTTGCAAACTTAAATCTCTCAAACCATAGAGGTTTGAGAGATCGGACTAGGCACAATTAATTTTTTTTTTTTACCATGTGCATTATTAAATAAAGTTAAAACGATCTATTACTATCCCTTAAAACAAGGAGTAGACTAGTGGAAACAAAGTGAGTGTACTCCATGTCCCTGTTAGGCATGAGTGAAAAGTCCTGTTTTCCTCCCACAGGAATTTTCTTTTAAAAAAAGCCAAATTTTCCACTTTTTCCATGGTAATTCCCATCTATGGATAAATCCACAGATTTTCCTGAGAGAATGGTTCCATTTTCCACCAACGTTTTTAATGGCATCAAAAATCTCTCCCCCAGACTGTAAAAACCCAGCTCTTCCCTTCTATGCAGCATGATGTAGAATAGCAGAGAAATAGACTGGAAGCAGACAGGGAAAGAGAGAGAAATAGAGACAGAATTAAACAAAAATAAAGTTTTACCACAATAAGCATCAGGAGAAGTTGGAGTTTCACAGCTGATGCTGCTGGATCAGAGGTGGAGGAATCTGGCAGCACCCACAGTAAAGGGAGCCCACTTCTCTCTGTCCGCATTATACACAGTCCCCCAAATGCTTCCCTAGGGATCTGAGAAAGTGTAATTAAGAAAGGGTCAATGGATAGCAGTATGAGCATTACAATGTACCTCTGTCTGAAGCGTTGGCAAGTGTGACAGTAGTAGTGACAGAGGTTTATGCATCTGAGTATCAGTATAATGAAGAGCAGGCTAGTGTGCCACAGACCATTGTGGTCACCATGGGATTGTGTTCAGGAAGCAGAGACATAGGACTGGGAAAGGTTCCATTTGCAATGCCTACACTTGGTACTAGCCCTAGTGCTTATACTGAGGCAGCAGGCACCACCTCACCCAGTGAAGGTGATTCTGAAGAAGAAGAAGACCATTCTTCTCTACATTTCCCTTCACTTCCCTTGAAGCAGGCACAGTGCAATCATCAGCGACTGCACTGTACACTATGTTTTATAAGGTAGTGAAAATGGCAAAGGAAGTGACACACCTTGGCACATTTGCTCTCATAAAGCTCATGGAACATAAACACCACAATATTATGTGAAAAACAACCCTCCAAAAAATAATTTTGTTCCACTGTCACTGTGCCCCCTCCCCAAGGGCAAAAAGAATGGGTCAAACATCTTGAGGAAGACAAAACAAACCCATCCTGGAAGTTTTATGATCAGTGTAACACCTTTGTCGTCATAGTTTACTTTTGCGAGTGTCTGGGTGTGGGAAAATTTGTCCCCTCCCTAGCAATTTCAGATTTATCTTCCTCCTCTGGTATACCTACCTTTGCTTCCATTACCTCCTCCACCAGCTGCTAGCGAGTTTGTGGATTAGAGGATCTGGTAAACTTGTGCGAATTCATTCGGAGACATTCGGATTTCGTCGAAAATGGGGTCATTTGGAGACATTTAGCCAATCCGAAACTCAAGGGTCATTCGGAAAAAATGATCTGACTCCAAACAGCCCAGGACCGAAATTTGTCAAAACTTTCGGAAGTTTCGGCAATCGACACATTTCCAAAAGTTTTGACTACTTTTGACCAGGACTTTTTTGTACTTCCTGTGCGCGCTCAATTACTTTCCCTCTATAATCTTCCCTCCATGACTCTAGTCCAATTCCATTCTCCGTTTCATGCACTACTTCCCTCTTTTGTCTGTATTCGAATAGCCTTCTTCGTTTCATAATGGGGGTTGGACTAATGACACAGTCACACAGACAGACAGCCTGCATTTCCTCATTGCGTTGTTGGAGCTCAGAGAGAGAAGAGATTATAGAGTGTCCAGTTGTTGTGTAGGCAGGCAGGTAGCATTAGGCTAGGCATAGGTAGGCAGCCAGCATTAGTTCCAGTTATTGCCACTGCAAGAGCAAGTAATATTTGTTCCTGTGCAAAATATAAAAAAATATTAGGTATTTGTTCGAATACAGGGCCGGCCCTTACATGGGTCCCAGTGGGTCCATGGACCCAGGCGTCACTTTGACAGGGGCGGCAATTTGCAGTCCCATAGCATGTTTATTTTGTGCGCTTCCGCCAGTTCTGTGTTGCAGGGTGTCCCATCAGTGTGACTGTCAGCAGCCGGGCAGCCCTATGCTCACTCAGTGGCGATGCCTGCTGGCTGCTACAGTGACGTGAATTATGTGATAGTCAAACATTATGCCTATTTTGTATTGTTTATCGCCCACCTAAAGTCAAGACTTGAGTAAATAGGTCTACCGTCCCAGATTTGCTAGAGAGATTTTACAAATACAGGAGGGTGCCCCTTGTACGAAATGAGTCTAAACATTTGGGATCCCTAGTATGAGTGCACGACAGTGTATGATGTGTCCTGAACAGGATTTCTGTGAGGTGTCTCCACCCGGAAGGTGCTGGCTGGGCTGAGCTTCAACATTGTGACGAGTGACCAACTAAGAGCACCGTGCCAGACTTAATCTGCAGCCATAGCATCACCCCCTCCTACTCTCCGGGTCCCGCTGACTGGCAATAACAGGTGAGTCACTAAGAGATCTGAAACCTTTCTGGAAGTCCTTTCACTTGGAAAGGGGCTAGGTATTACTTGGGGGAGTTGCCTTGTGTGTAAATAATTTCTAGGTGGGAGATGAATGTGCATCACTTATGTGTTTCCTAACAGTAGTTAGAATACAACTCCCATCATCCCCTGATTATGACGTTGGGAAATGCCCAGGAATTACCGTAGAGCCCTGTATTGCACACTCACGGAAAACGGTGATATTGCTATACTAAGACAATGCTGTGGACCCCTCTTCAGTATAGATGTCAAGCATTTTTTTTTATTTCTCTCCTGTGTTGCAGTTCGTTCACAACAGAATGTCTAAATTTTTCTTTTAAACACATTACATCTATCACATTACAATCATTGATGTTTATTCTTGATGTAGTATGAAACACTACAATGTATAAGACTTATCTGATATGAGGGGAAATCAGGATAGGAAAACGAGAGAGAGGAATTTGGGTACTAAAGCGGGACAGTAGGGTAGGAGGCTGGTACCAGAAAATGAAACCTTAATCTTTATCCATGTACTAACATAGAATGTGACATGTAGTTTGTCCATATTCGAGTCGACCACTTATGTTGAGTAGGATGTGACAGGCATGGGTTTTCGATGTTCGAGCATATGCTAAATTGAATGACAGGCATGGGTTTTCGATGTTCGAGCATATGCTATATTGAAGGACAGGCATGGGGTTTCGATGTTCAAACATGCTAAATTGAATGACAGGCATGGGTTCTCGATGTTCGACGTTTGCATTGTGACTGGCATCCCATGCTGGAGTAGAGGTGACATGCACAGACTGGCAATGCTATAATTTAACCCATGTTAAATTCCGCCGAATAAATCGCAATGGATCAGAATTTTGTTCGAATCAAATAGGCCCGGTCCGAAATTAGGATCATCCGAATTAGAAAAAAAAAATTCGTCCGAATTCTAATTTTACCAAAAATTTTGCCCGTGCACAAGTCTAGGATCTGGCAGTTTGTCTCCACCCATTACACATTATTATTATTATTATTTATTTATATAGCTCCAACTTATTCAGCAGTGCTGTACAATAGGGAATAGACATACAAAGATGTTAAATAATACAAACTGAATACGGAAAACAAAAGAATCAGACAACCCTGCTCATGAGAACTTTTAATCTAGAGGAAGGTAGGTTGGACATGGAAGGAGTAATTATTGGGTGTCTCCTGCCACATGAACTGCTGGTCAGTAGTTAGGAGAGAGAATTCCTACTGAGTGCAGTGGTCTGGAGAAGGGATGGTTCTTGGTGATAATGTTTATGGAGGTAGTTGATAGGCTTCCCTGAAGAGGTGAGTTTTCAGGGAATGTCTAAAGATTAGTGTTGAGCGAGCATGCTCGGCCGATGCTCGGATCGGCTCGAGCATCGCTCTGCTCGGCACATGGCGGTACTCGTACGAGTACCGCATGTGCTCGCCCGCCATGTTCGGGTCTCCTCCCCGCACGTTTAGCGGCTGCTGCGCAGCCAATAAACGTGCAGGGAGGCTCTGACATCGGTGTAATGCCAGCAGCCATGTTGGCTGCTGGCATTACACTGATTGGCTGGCCAGAACCCGTGGTCGGTGCTGTATAGCACCTGACCAGCGAGTTCGGCTCAGTCTTAGCCAGGGAGAGCTGAGGATAGGAAGGGAAAGTCAGTGTAGGGAGGAAAAAAAGGAAAATTGTGAAAAAAAAGAACCAAAAGTCCTTTTTAGGACTACTGTGTGTGGGGGCAGCAGGTTATTTTGTGTGGGGGGAAAAAAAAAAAATATATATATATTCTGTTTAGTGTGCAAAGTTGCAGATTAGAGCACATTCTGTTCAGTGTGCACAGTTGCAGATTAGAGCACATTCTGTTTAGTGTGCAAAGTTGCAGATTAGAGCACATTCTGTTTAGTGTGCAAAGTTGCAGATTAGAGCACATTCTGTTTAGTGTGCAAAGTTGCAGATTAGAGCACATTCTGTTAAGTCTTCAAACTAAAATATCAAAGTCACATATTCCATTCAGTGTGCGTCGCCGCAGTTTAGCAGCACATTCTGTGTACTGTGCAGAGTTGCAGAATAGGAAGAAATACTGTTAAGTCTTCAAACTAAAATATCAAAGTGACATATTCCATTCAGTGTGCTTCGCCGCAGTGTAGTAGCACATTCTGTGTACTGTGCAGAGTTGCAGAATAGGAAGAAATACTGTTAAGTCTTCAAACTAAAATATCAAAGTCACATATTCCATTCAGTGTGCTTCGCCGCAGTGTAGCAGCACATTCTGTGTACTCTGCACAGTTGCAGAATAGGAAGAAATACTGTTAAGTCTTCAAACTAAAATATCAAAGTCACATATTCCATTCAGTGTGCTTCGCCGCAGTGTAGCAGCACATTCTGTGTACTCTGCACAGTTGCAGAATAGGAAGAAATACTGTTAAGTCTTCAAACTAAAATATCAAAGTCACATATTCCATTCAGTGTGCTTCGCCGCAGTGTAGCAGCACATTCTGTGTACTGTGCAGAGTTGCAGAATAGGAAGAAATACTGTTAAGTCTTCAAACTAAAATATCAAAGTCACATATTCTATTCAGTGTGCTTCGCCGCAGTGTAGCAGCACATTCTGTGTACTCTGCACAGTTGCAGAATAGGAAGAAATACTGTTAAGTTTTCAAACTCAAATATTAAAGTCACATATTCCATTCAGTGTGTGTCACCGCAGTTTAGCAGCCTATTCTGTGTACTCTGCACAGTTGCAGAATAGGAAGAAATACTGTTAAGTTTTCAAACTGTAAAATATCAAAGTCACATATTCCATTCAGTGTGTGTCACCGCAGTTTAGCAGCCTATTCTGTGTACTCTGCACAGTTGCAGAATAGGAAGAAATACTGTTAAGTTTTCAAACTGAAATATTAAAGTCACATATTCCATTCAGTGTGTGTCACCGCAGTTTAGCAGCCTATTCTGTGTACTCTGCACAGATGCAGAATAGGAAGAAATACTGTTAAGTTTTCAAACTCAAATATTAAAGTCACATATTCTATTCTGTGTTCGTCACCGCAGTTTAGCAGTCTATTCTGTGTACTCTGCACAGTTGCAGAATAGGAAGAAATACTGTTAAGTTTTCAAACTCAAATATTAAAGTCACATATTCCATTCAGTGTGTGTCACCGCAGTTTAGCAGCCTACTCTGTGTACTCTGCACAGTTGCAGAATAGGAAGAAATACTGTTAAGTTTTCAAACTCAAATATTAAAGTCACATATTCCATTCAGTGTGTGTCACCGCAGTTTAGCAGCCTATTCTGTGTACTCTGCACAGTTGCAGAATAGGAAGAAATACTGTTAAGTTTTCAAACTCAAATATTAAAGTCACATATTCCATTCAGTGTGTGTCACCGCAGTTTAGCAGCCTATTCTGTGTACTCTGCACAGTTGCAGAATAGGAAGAAATACTGTTAAGTTTTCAAACTCAAATATTAAAGTCACATATTCCATTCAGTGTGTGTCACCGCAGTTTAGCAGCCTATTCTGTGTACTCTGCACAGTTGCAGAATAGGAAGAAATACTTTTAAGTTTTCAAACTCAAATATTAAAGTCACATATTCCATTCAGTGTGTGTCACCGCAGTTTAGCAGCCTATTCTGTGTACTCTGCACAGTTGCAGAATAGGAAGAAATACTGTTAAGTTTTCAAACTCAAATATTAAAGTCACATATTCCATTCAGTGTGTGTCACCGCAGTTTAGCAGCCTATTCTGTGTACTCTGCACAGTTGCAGAATAGGAAGAAATACTGTTAAGTTTTCAAACTCAAATATTAAAGTCACATATTCCATTCAGTGTGTGTCACCGCAGTTTAGCAGCCTATTCTGTGTACTCTGCACAGTTGCAGAATAGGAAGAAATACTGTTAAGTTTTCAAACTCAAATATTAAAGTCACATATTCCATTCTGTGTTCGTCACCGCAGTTTAGCAGCCTATTCTGTGTACTCTGCACAGTTGCAGAATAGGAAGAAATACTGTTAAGTTTTCAAACTCAAATATTAAAGTCACATATTCCATTCAGTGTGTGTCACCGCAGTTTAGCAGCCTATTCTGTGTACTCTGCACAGTTGCAGAATAGGAAGAAATACTGTTAAGTTTTCAAACTCAAATATTAAAGTCACATATTCCGTGTAAGATGAAGAAGGCGGGTAAAAAGGGACGGGGAAGTGGACGTGATCCTGATAGTTCAGGGCGCGGGTCAGGACGCGGAGAAACTGTGCCTGGTGCCAGAGCACAAGAAAGAAAGACATCCACCATACCTAGCTTCATGTCTAATTTTACAGGGCGTCGCAGGACATCACTCTCGAGGTCCGACCACTGCGAACAGGTGGTCGGTTGGATGACAGCTGATACTGCTTCCAGTCGGTTAAGCACCACCCTGTCTTCCACCAAGTCCACTCTCAGTAGCCAAGAGTCTGGTCAACATAATCCTCACTCTGATCATCCTTCCTCCCACCATACACGGTCTGGTCAAAGAAGTGATCCCACACTGGGATATAGTGAGGAGCTCGTCTCATCACCAATCCTTCATTTGACCCTCTCTCCAAGCACGCTTGCAGAGGAACATGACATCTTGTGCCCTGATTCACAACCTCTAGAGGGTACCCAATCACAAGAAGATGACAGATGTGAACGGCATTTAAGGTCAAAGGAAGTAGTGGATGATGATGATGATGATGAGACACAGTTGCCATTAAATCAACCACTATTTCCGTCTCAAGACCTTGTTGAGGAGAATGTTATACAGTTGTCAATGACTGAGTATGTGGTGGGATCAAGACATGAGGAGGATGATCAGAGTGAGGAAGTGGAGGAGGACTTGGTGGACGATGAGGTGACTGACCCCACCTGGGAAGGTGTAGAGCCGAGCGATGACAGCACTCCGGAGGGTTAGCCATCTGCAGCACCGCAACAGGCTGGAAGAGGCAGTGGTGTGGCTACAGAAAGAAGGCGGACCGCACCAAACCGGCCCGCAAATGTTCCACGGAGCACCCCCTTGCGTAAATCTACCTTGCCAAAGGGTAGGTGTTCCGCGGTATGGCGTTTTTTTAAGGAAAGTGCGGACGACAAAAGAATTGTAGTTTGCAACCTGTGCCACACCAGAATGAGCCGAGGCATGAACACTAGAAACCTCACCACCACCAGCATGATCCGACACATGGCATCCAAGCACCGTAGTAAGTGGGAGGAATGCCTGGATCGCCCATCTGTGTCTGCAGGCCACACCACTGCCTCCTCTTCCCCTGTTTTCGGTGCCGGCCAATCGCCTGTCGAAGGCGCAGGCCCGCATACCTCCCGCCCTGCACCTGTACCATCTGAAGCACCATCAGCGACCACATCCACTTCCCTGTCCCAGCACAGCGTCCAAATGTCGTTACCCCAGGCATTTGAGCGCAAGAGAAAATACCCAGCCACCCACCCACAGGCCATAGCACTAACCTCACACCTTTCCAAATTACTGGCCATCGAAATGCTGCCATTTAGGCTTGTGGACACTGAGTCCTTCCGCAGCCTGATGGCAGCAGCTGTCCCTCGGTACGCGGTCCCCAGCCGCCACTACTTTTCCCGGTGTGCCATCCCCGCATTACACCACCATGTGTCCCGTAACATCACCCGTGCCCTGACCAACGCAGTTACTGGGAAGGTCCACTTAACGACTGACACATGGACAAGTGCTTGTGGCCAGGGACGCTACATTTCCCTGACGGCACACTGGGTGAATGTCGTGGAGGCTGGGAGCGACTCGGACCCTGGGATGGCACGGGTGCTACCCACGCCGAGGATTGCGGGCCCTACCTCCATCAGGGTTTCCACCAGCACCTACGTTATTGGCTCCTCCTCCTCCGTTTCCACCTCCGAATTCTCTACACGCAGCGCCACTCCCCCATCAGCCAGTAGCTGGAAGCAGTGTAGCACTGCAGTGGGGAAGCGTCAACAGGCCGTGCTGAAGCTGATCTGCCTTGGGGACAAACAGCACACGGCCTCAGAGCTGTTGCAGGGGATTAGTCACCAGACCAAGCAGTGGCTCTCGCCACTCAACCTGCAACCAGGCATGGTTGTGTGTGATAATGGGCGTAACTTGGTGGCGGCTTTGGAGCTCGGCAAGCTCACACACGTACCATGCCTAGCGCATGTATTTAATTTAGTGGTTCAGCGATTTCTAAAAACCTACCCCTATGTGCATGATCTCTTGACCAAGGTGCGCCGCGTGTGTGCACATTTCCGTAAGTCATCTACAGCTTCGGCCGGCCTGTTGAAGCTGCAGCAGCGCTTACAATTGCCAGCTCACCGGCTGCTGTGTGACGTGAGCATGCGCTGGAACTCCACCTTCCACATGTTGGCCCGGCTTTGTGAGCAGCAGAGGGCAGTAGTGGAGTACCAGCTGTTACACGGTCGTCGCCTCTCCGTTCAACTTCCTGTAATCAGAAGTGAGGAGTGGGAATGGATGTCAGACCTCTGCGAGGTTTTACGCAATTTTGAGGAATCGACACAGATGGTGAGCGGCGATAACGCTATTATCAGTGTAACCATCACACTTCTGTGTCTACTGAAACGCTCGCTGCTCACAATTAAAACCGACGCTTTGCATGTGGAAGAGGTGGAAATGGGGGAGGAAGAGCTTACACAAGGTGATAGCCAGAGCACCCTCACTTCGTCTTCTCAGCGACAATTGGAGGAGGCGGAGGAGGAGGAGGAGGAGGAGGAGGAAGACACGGTTGCCTCCGCTACAGAGGGTAGCCATGGAACTTTAGTTCCATCTCTTCAGCGTGGGTGGGCAGAAGAGGAGGAAGAGGATGAGGATATTGAGAGTCATCCTCCTGGTGAGGACAGCGAAATCTTGACTGTTGGTACTCTGGCACACATGGCTGACTTTATGTTAGGCTGCCTTTCCCGTGACCCACGCGTTATACGCATTTTAAACAACACGGATTACTGGGTGTTCACCCTTCTGGACCCCCGCTACAAAGAGAATTTCTCATCTCTCATTCCTCCGGTGGAGAGGACAAGCAAAATGGTGCAATACCAGAAGGTTCTTGTTGAAAAATTGCTCCAAAATTTTCCATCTGACAACGCTGGCGGCAGAGTACGTGCTACCTTGGCCAACCGAGAAGGGGAGAAAAGGGGAGCACACAGCAGTTCCGAGAAAGGCAGGGCAACACTCTCCAAGGCGTGGGACACCTTCATGACACCCCGCCAGCACCCTCACCCTGATGCGCAGCCTAGTGTCACAAGGAGGGAAAAGTTTTGGAAGATGGTGAAGGAGTACGTAGCAGACCGTGTCAGCGTCCTCAATGATCCCTCTGTGCCTTACAACTACTGGGTGTCCAAGCTGGACACGTGGTATGAACTGTCACTCTACGCCTTGGAGGTGCTGGCCTGCCCTGCTACCAGCGTTCTGTCTGAGCGGGTATTTAGTGCTGCTGGTGGCATCATAACAGATAAGCGTATCCGCCTTTCCACCGACAATGCTGATAGGTTGACACTTATAAAAATGAACAAGTCCTGGATTTCCCCTGACTTCTCCACTCCACTGGAGGAAAGCCCCGGGGGAACATAAACTCACTTTATATATGTTATTTACAATGATGTGAATACTCTGTATTCCCATTCACCCCTTCCACCCAAAAAACGGGTATATGGTTGACTCTTAATCTTCTCATCCTCCTCCTCCTCTTCCATATGCCCTGTGCTATAATTTTTATATAGGGCCAGCTAACCAGCGGGCCCTGTGATATAATTTTTATATAGGGCCAGCTCACCAGCGGGCCCTGTTTGACAATTTTTATATAGGTCAGCTCACCAGCGGGCCTTCTCATATAATGTTTTATTGGGTCAGCTCTCTAGCGGGCCCTCTCATATAATGTTTTATAGCGTCAGCTCACTAGCGGGCCTTCGCATATAATGTTTTATAGCGTCAGCTCACTAGCGGGCCTTCGCATATAATGTTTAGGATGGTCAGCTCTGCAGCAGACCCTCACCCATAATGTTTTAGATGGTCAGCTCAGCGCACGTTTCCCTCTTAATCATGGCCTCAGTTCAATAAAATCAAGGAAATTTTTTGGAGAATTTGCCTCTGCGCACGTTTCCCTCTTAATCATGGCCTCAGTTCAGAAAATCAAGGACATTTTTGGGAGAATTTGCCTCTGCGCACGTTTCCCTCTTAATCATGGCCTCACTTCAGAAAATCAAGGAAATTTTTGGGAGAATTTGCAGATGATATACAAGTAAATATACAGCAAATATTGTTTGGTAACAATTTTTCGCCTAAAGTCGTTTTTATTTTCCTTTTTGTGTGTTTTATGGTCAGTCTGTAAAAATGGCGTACTACGGGCGAAAGATCGTTCCCAGCAGCGATGTTGGAGTCCAAGATGCATCCAGACATCCTCCCTATGCTGTCCCTGAACCATTTCTGTGGTGTTTCCATCCTTTTCTGCCCTTTTCCTATGGACCAGGCACCCTCCCCTCATCAGAGCAGGGGGTGCCTGGTGTAATGCTCGAGTCCTCCCATTGACTTCAATGGGGTTCGGGTGCTCGGCCGAGCACTCGAGCCTCAGGGGGTGCTCGGTCAGAGCACCCGAACACCCGAGCATTGGGGTGCTCGCTCATCACTACTAAAGATCTGAAGGCTGGAGGAGAGTCTGGTGGGATGTGGGAGGGAATTCCAGAGCTCAGGTGCAGCATGGGAGAAGTCCTGTAGGTGGGAGTGGGAGGATGTAATAAGAGCTATAGAAAGGAGGTCATGTGTAGAGCGAAGATGGCGAATGGGAGTGTATTTGGAAATGAGAGATGAAATATAGGGGAGCATAGTGTTAGTAAGGGCTCTGTAAGTTAGCACCAGAATTTTGAATTTAATTCTATATTCTAACGGAGGCCAAAGCAAGGCCGGATTTACATCTCAGGAGCCTGTAGGCACAGATATCTGAAGCACCCCCCCCCGGCCATCTCCACAATGCTCCATCAGCTCCACATTGCCCTCATATTGCCCCATCAGCTCCACATTGCCCCATTCAACTCCATATTGCCCCCCATCATCTCCACATTGAACCCATCATCTCCACATTGACCTAATATTGCCCCATCAGCTCCACATTGCCCCCCATCAGCTCCACATTGACCCCATCAGCTCCACATTGACCTCATATTGCCCCATCAGCTCCACATTGCCCCATTCAACTCCATATTGCCCCCCATCAGCTCCACATTGACCCCATCAGCTCCACATTGCCCTCACAATGTCCCCCTTCGGCTCCAACTTGCCCCCACCATCTCCATGTTGCCCTCACATTGCCTCCCTCCCATTGTCCGTTTCCTACCTCCCTAGCAGATCTGTCGTCTGTGCCTCCTTTGGCACAGTCATGTAGTTACTGACGCTCCCGCACGGTCTCTCCTATTCATGAATGCACAGCGCTGGGAGAAGATGTCATCTCCCAGTGCTCTGCATTCCTACAGAGTCGATGAGGGAGCTCAGCGCTTACAGGACTGTGCCAAAGGAGGCACAGACAACAGATCTGCTAGGGAGGTAAGAAACAGACAACCGGGGGGTGCAATGTGAGGGTAGCATGGAGTGGGAGCTGGCACAGCCAGCGAGGTGGCATTTTTTTTTTTTTTTTTTTTTTTAAGTATTAAAAAAAAAAAAAAAAAAATCCCATTGTCAGGCTCCCCTCGGTGGCGTGCGCCTGTAGGCAGGTGCCCACTTTGCCTTATGACAAATCCGGCCCTGGGCCAAAGGGGAGTGGTGTTAGAGAAAAAATGAGTGAGGTAGATTAGTCTTGCAACACAGTTAATTACGGACTGTAACAGGGTTAGTTGGGTCATAGGAAGGCCAATTGGTAGTGAGTTACAGTATTCAAGATGGGACTTGAGGGTTTGGATTAGAATTTTAGTGTGGTACACTGACTATAAATGGTTATGTGATGGAGATAATCGATTGAAATCAGGGAGCATCTGCAGACATTTCATCCCATTGAATATGTTAAGCTGGTGGCAAGGAGGATTCATTATTTTTTATCAAGTCTCTTAACATCATGTGTCCTTAGAGGATCAGACAAGAGCTATAGTGAAAGCATAGTATTTGATTTATTTAGGGATCATTTAACACTGTTGACCTTAGCACCAAGGTTAGTTGCAGCTGTGCCTGTTTTGCTTAATAAGAGAGAGAGATGTGTCAGTTGTGATACATCCCAGTCATTTCCCTGTTTTACAATGTTTTCTTGCACACACACTGTGCATATTGCAGTTGCTGATGATAAGGTACTGTTCCTTCCTGCTTTCAGAAAAAATAACATCCCAACACATCCATGACTTTAGAGAAGGTGCAGGAAGAAAAGCATAATTGGCCAACTTTTTCTCACTAGTGCAGCAGCACTGGGGGTAGTAGCAAGTGGAACCATCATTGTACCACTGCCTGTCTCATGTCATTGCTAAACAATCCCAGCCCCATGCAGCAGCCTAATTCTCCTGCTGCTTAGATGACTCAGTAGCAGGAATCATATCAGTAGCAAATGTCACTAGTGTCATGTGCCATCACCAGGTATCTAGCACTGCTGGCACTAGGCCAGTAGTGCATACTTTTTTTTCAGGTTTTTTTTTTTTTTACAAGCCTGCAAACAATTTTTTTCAGGGCTAGCCTTGTAGGAAGTCCTCAAATAACATAACTTTTTCCAGCTTAGCCTTGCTATAATTTTTGGAAGGTTTGATTTTGCTTAGTGGTGGTGGAATGTGTGGACACTCTATGACCCTTGTTATCTGCTCCCACACACTCAGCGACATACTCTTCTGTGTTTGGCATTTGAAGGACAGCAGCAGGAGCCATATGTATTACTGCACATAAAGAAAATCTTGGCATACTCTCTGACACATCTACTTCACTTTGATTGTGTGCCCCTGAGCCCCAGTAATGTTTAGGAGTGCTTCTGTTGCTGCTAGTTGTGGCATCTCTGACATGTTATTGGAGTGTATCCAATCAGACATTGGTTGTGCTTCAGGTGGGATCTTAATGAGGATATGCCTGGTGTGATCCAGATTTTACCCTGTTCACAGCAACATGTTTAACTTTCAGATCATAAGTGAAGTAATATCATACTGTAGACTTCATGGACTTCATGGTTTCTGTGGGGCTACTACTGGGGTTACATATTGCAATTGTACTAATAGGTGTTAAATGTGCTGCACTTCCAACAGCAGCAGAAGCATTAATCATAGTTAGGATTGTGGATGTTGATGATGATCTGTGTTGCTGCTTGCGTTACAATAGTTTGTGTGGCTGGGTGGAGGTTGGATGCTAATTATGACTGACAGGATGATTGTGTATTCTTAGGCATCTTTACTTATCCAGAGTTAGACTCTCCAACTGATGTCTCATGAGAAATTATAAAGAGGTGCACTGCTCATTTTCAGTGGTAGAAGATTGAGTATTTTTATTTTAGCTAATTTTAAATCCATGTCATCAACTCTCTCACTCTGAATTTCATCTGTATCTGAAGAAGAGGATTCTGCAGGATATATTCTAGATCAACGTCATCATGCGTAATTAGGTCAACCTCAGCATCACCCACCTCTTGTTACCCACTACTTGTATATCCCACTAGGTTTTGTAAAGTCTCAAACAATTTATTTTAACTTTTCCTTGGATGGACTTTCATAGTATTCACTACTACTTTCAGGACAGGTCTTGTACTTATTTGTCTCACTGTCCAATGCAGCAGTTGGCTGAACTGCTACACCTTCCTCCATTTTACTGTCAACACTAGAATGTGACTCATTGTTATCTTCAGTGTTTTTAAATGGTTTTTTAGTACTTCTGGTTGTGGAGGGGAAGGAGCATCATCGTTTATTGCACAATCTGCAGCAACCATGACTGCAGTAAGTTTATGGACTACCACTTTACTTACACACCCTTGCACTGCTCCTACTCCTTTCACCCTACCCATGTCCCTAGTTAGCTTGTTAAACATTATTAAAATATTGTGGATTTTAACAGTAACATACACAACATAATTAATTACATGTGATGTCTTCTTTCCATTTACAACATACTCTATCATAAACAGTAAGTCTCTGACTCTTCCAGTATCTGTTAGCTTCAGTCACTGCTCATGTCAGGGTTGCTGTCACCCATCAGTCACACTATTTTTATATATTTTTTTATTTTGTATGTTATTTTATTTTTAATTAACTATTCCAATCACTGTCTAAAAAACAAACACACACACACACACACACACACTCCCATTGCAACTGCAGCTAATGTATTAAGGATTTCATCTGCTGCTTTCTCCTTCTTTTTCTCTCTCTCTCTTCTCTCCATCTTTCTCTCAATGTTACTGCAGTCTTAATTTGTTTATTTCTATTTCTCTAACAAACACAGAATTACATGCTGTGGGAACCTGACACCCGTTTTATACTCTCCTAGTAGGATCTATCTTGTGGGAAATCCAATCTTACCATTGATTTCAATACAATGAGCAAGGTGGGAAAAGCAGAAAATCTGCACTTTTTACAAAACATTTGCCACCTAGCATGTGACAATTTTTCCATGTTTCATTTCTAAAAAAAAAAATGTTGCCCATCCCTAGTGTATGCCATGGAGCTCACATACCAGGCTTGATGACATTAAAGTTCTAACAATGGAGGAGACTGTCATATGTTCATATACTGTAATGCAATGACAATTCTCTAAAACTATTTAACTGATGAAAGAACAAAAAGCACTCATTTTGGTGGCTAATAGCAATAATCTACGCACTTATAACAATGGCCAGGTAGTGTGCATACAAGAACCAGCAAATTATGCTCATGGGGTATAATTCAACCCCATACATGCTCTGCAGAGGTCTTTGGAAGGGAACTCTAGGATTCTTGGCTTTGTTTCAGAATGAAAATAAGTTAAGCAAGTGCAATGCAAAAATAATTAAAAACAGCAAAGCAGCTGCAATTTAATGTAATATTCTAGTTATAAAACAAAAGACTTAGCTCAGCACGTGTCGTGACTAGAACCGACATTTCATTAACGAACCACTGGGAACGGTTCTACTGGGAGTGAAGGTTAGCCATCAGATCTTTGGAATTTCTGTTAACCTTTCAAGAGTCACAAGAATGTGTAACACACATGCAAAGTGTTAATAAAATTGACTAACCCTGTAGTATGTTTATTCATATCCATTTGTTGGCGATAAATGGGTTAATCCAGTTTAGTAATTTTCAGCCCTCTTTTGTAAGACGTGTCGCTATTTCTTATTATCTCCGCTAAGATCTTTTCCATTCTCTCATTTCTTTTTTTTAGTCTGTGTTACTAATCTTTCTTCTTCTATTTTACCTCTAATTTCTCTCCAGCTTTTCTTTTATAATCTCTAACAATTTCTATTTTATTTGTGACCAAGTTCCACAAGGGATGAATGAAAAACTATACTATAACTTGTATTTCATTGGAGGGACACACCTCTATGATTAAAGGGATAGTAATACTTTGTTTTATCTTTATTTTATTTTGTAGGCATTAAAAAACATAAAGAATGATATAAGTCTTACCTCTCAAACCTTTATGGTTTGAGAGATATTCACAAGCAAAATGTCCCCTCCCGCCCCTTTTACCTAGTGTAAGCCATCTCTTCTCAGATGTGGAATGCAGTCCATAGACCAGACAGATAACAGAAGGGGACAGTATTCTTCCTATGGGAACAATGAAAACCCTGCCCCCCTTGACAAGTTTTTCAGTTTTTTCCCTTATCTTAATTGAAGTTTGTCTCTCTCTGCAATCTACCTGGGCACCTCCCTTCTGATCTGGCTGAGCAGTGTTACATCAGTAAAAGGGGCGGGAGGGGGAAACTTTGTCATTGAATTACTCTTGAAGTACAACTCTGACAGAATTGAAATAACACTCTCCAAAGTCCAAATACTATGATGATTAATTAGAGCGGCTTTTATTATGAAACATTACTATCCCTTTAACAATGGTTCCACATTAGAGTTCAATGAAGTCAGAGTAGGTAATTTGGGCTCAGAACAGAAACTTTTTTGCAAAGAAGATATGGAAATGCTGATCTTGGACATGATATATCTATCTACAGATTATGTTTCATTGTTTTGCATACTTACACAATGGAAACAACCAAAACATTTGTCTTTTCTAAGAACTCAGTATACCATGAAAATAGGATAAATTCTGGGTTATATAAACTGCATTACAGCAAGAAAATCAAAATTCACATTGAAGGACATTTAACTCCTTGACTGTGACAGTTTTACAACATATTGCTTCACGATGCATCTGAGACCTTTCTAGCAGTTAATGGGATGAAGGCCATATTTAACTCAATAAGAATGTTGTGAATTTTATATTTGTTTGGTATGGTGCAGTTGCTATGTCCCATAATTTCTCCAGATTTCTTTGAGCATTTAGCTCAATATTCATAACTTTCATCATAAGTGCAAGAATATTTTGAAAACCGTAAATCTAAGTAGATGATGGAAATTATTTAGCAATAATTAAAATAATAAATATTCCATAGAAACACAAACATTATTAGACATTTAACATGAATGTAAGAAGTCACAACCTGCACCCCAGCAGAAGTGTTAAGGCAAATGAGAAACGTATGTTGGGTGAATTTTTTCTAATGTAGTTTCTGAATGGAGCTGGCACTGGATACCTTTTAGACTGCATTCATAAGCAATTTTGAATTCTCTCTTTTTTGGTTTGTGTCCAAATCGATGACAATTTTACTTAGCCTAGAAGGTCTGAGTTGTACAAGGCCAATAGAAACAAATTTCTCAGACAATATGTACTCAAAGAGCTGAGCAAAAATACATGTATTAAGACAAAAGAAAGGGTGAGTTTGACTAAAACAAAGGCAGATATTTTTTACAGTAAAGGCTGGAATTATTTGCTTCAGGAATCTGTAAATGTTTTGAAAACGTATTGTATACCTTTCTAGCTCAGAACAATATTCAGAGTTATAATAGTTGGCTTCAAACAGATTGCATTTTGATCCAGGGAAATATCTGTCTGCCTTTGGGAACTTTTTTTTACCCACTTGGAGCTTAATTGTGCTTTTTTTTTTTTTTTTACCTTCCTATGAATCAACAAGGGTTACATGACAAGGACTGAATTTGATGGACATATGTCTTTTTGAGCCTCATCAACTATGTATTACTATGTTACTATGTTAAATGTCTTGTAGTGTTTATGTGTGTTTGTGTGTTTTATGTTCTGCCATAAATAAAATTTATTCATCTTGAATGATATTGTATGCCTCTTACAGCTAGACTTGTTTACTAGGGGTAGGTGAACATTGTTTTGTCTATGTTCATGTAGAACCACTTACAGTATCCCTTTTCTCATTTTTTTATTGTTTTGTGGATGAGAAGGATCCATTTTCTTGTCCAAAGTCAGACTCTCCAACTGTAGTCCTACAGTGAAGGAGTTACTACCAGGTACAGAGATATACCTTCGGGGAAGTCCTCTGTCCCCAGTGACAGTTTCTCGCTGGAGGAATCCCTTTACATAAATGATGTCATCACGCACAAAAGTGATGATGTCACTTATGGACCAGATCCCACTAAATTCCATTTTTTTTTTTTTTTAACACAGGAAGTTTTAGTTTGTTTTGAATGCTGTAAAACCCAATTGAACTTTGTTGGTGTGTGTGTGTGTGTGTGTGTAGATGTTTTTGTGTATGTGGATATGTGTGTGTAGATGGGTTTGTGTTTGTGTGTGTTTGTTTATATAAATACATTCAAATCAATGAGAATTTGAGGAATTGTTATTCCTCCCCTATAATGCAGTTAGTTTGCTCTACAATTGCTCATTGTTTATGTCTATATAAAGCCTTAATATTTTTTGTTACATATTTGCTGTTTCATATTTTTGGAGAGTAAAAAAATCAAAGGTTTTCTATTTTTAGCAACCAATAGCTTAAGGCAGAAATTAATTCAGAAACACCTGACATTTCTAAAAATGCAAAAAGTGCATATTCTTTGATGTGAAGCATTTCTTGAAAGATCAA
Source organism: Rhinophrynus dorsalis (assembly GCA_037306005.1). Classification (NCBI taxonomy): domain Eukaryota; kingdom Metazoa; phylum Chordata; class Amphibia; order Anura; family Rhinophrynidae; genus Rhinophrynus; species Rhinophrynus dorsalis. Next base: position 76,337,464 of record CM074724.1, read on the forward strand.
AAATCCATAATTCACTATCTGTTAATAAGGATCATTTCCAATTGCAGTACACTATTAAACACAAGCAATATAATCCAGCCACTGAATACATTTATATAGTACAGTTTATTATAAAGGCATTTTCCCTGTATTATAATATTCAAGAATCATTTGCACCTGGGCATATCTGAGACATATTCAAATCCCTCAAGGGGTGAAAGAATATGTAATTCACAAATCCTTTGGTTCAAGAAAATTCGGCTGATACTAGTGGGTTAAATACTGGAAGTACTGTGTAAAAGAAAGAACATTAATTGACATAATCTTTAAATACCGGTTTGTCCTCACTATTCAAACTGCTAATCTGCTTATTCAGGAAAAATGGCACAGGTCCAAAGCTTATACCACCACCGTTTCCAAAAACTCTTTCGAAAAGGGACTATTCTTATCCAGGCCTAGTCCCGCTCATTTTGTCTCTTTGGATGCTTGTCTGCCTCACAGTCTGGGGGCCCATGTTTTGCTAATTTGTTCCATTCCCATGTGAAAAGGGACAGTCTGCTTGAAAAAGCACATACACTAAGGCACACACTACAGCTCAGCATTATTCAATGGGAGCGGAAATTAACTCATTGGTGCACCCCATTGAAATTCAGGTCAAACAGGGATAGAAGAGGGCAATTATATGTGAAGCACAGTCATAAAGAGGATCTTACAACCCAATTAACCCTTTTTCATGCTATTTGTCCTTGTTAAGAAAAGAAAACAACTAACAATGCCACCCAAATAGGCTTTTTACAATCACATAAGAAGCTAAGAAAGTATACACAAACAAATGTTGTAGTAGTATCCATAGTATTATTCATAGTAGTGTGTATATATATATATATATATATATATATATATATATATATATATATATATATATATATATGAATGTATAAAGCAAGCATTCCCAGGACTTAAAATTTCAAACACATTTTGTGTTGTCCAAAATGGACAACAATAAATGTGTTTGAAATTTTAAGTCCTGTGAGTGATTGCCCTATACATTCCAATATTTGTTTTGCAATGCACTCAGGCATATATTTTATTTATATATTTATATTATTTATTTTATAAGTCTTGTGAATGCCTGTTTTATACATTCATATATATATATATATATATATATATATATATATATATATATATATTATATAAACTAGTTTAAAATCCCGTGTACACAGGCCACAGTGTCACCCAGCAGCCTCGGCTGGTGCCCAGAGTCTCTCTGGTCACTGCCCGTGCTGCAGTCATGCGCAGTACAGAGTGTCCGAATGCACAGCGGCTGATACAGAGCGAATTTGGACTTTAGACCTCTCTGTGCACTTTCTTGGAACTAAGTGGTCACAGGAAAGTGCACAGAGAGGACTCCATTCTTAATTCGGAGCACCCCGCTCCATATCAGCCACGGCGCATTCGGGCACTTTGTACTCTGCATGACTGCAGCGCTCACAGTTTCAACTGCAAACGATTACAGCTCATGCAGTCTCTACTTCGCATGACGGCTTCTGGAAAACATCCTAGTAATTATTATATAGGATGTGTGTGTGTATTCATATTTGTGTGTGTATGTGATAGAATGTATGTACACGCACATACATAAATGAAAACACATATTATAATCGTACAAGTTACAGCTTTTCTTATTAGTTCTTGCCTTAATTGGATTGTCTTGGCATGATTAGTAAACTTGAACATATTTTGGCCAATCTATGCAACAAAAATCTCAACTTGAAAAACACAAGTTAATATATACAATATACAACTACTCATTGAAGAAATCTATATGAATTTGTGCAGATTTGCATTCTGTTTACTGTGAGTTTAATTTTTGTGGTGAGTCCTGAGTTCTTTTATTCCTTGATGTTGCACTTCATTCAATGTGCACTTAGATCACTTTTTTGCACATTTATATTATGGATTCTTAGCAGTGTGAGTGTTTCTCTCCATAACAATTAAAATATAGCTGGGGAACTAAAGATCTTCATAGATAGCAACATAAAAATATTACTTTTGGTCTGGTCACCAGATTTGAACTGAGTACCATCTGAGTACCTTTGTATTACTAACCAGGAAACCCTGGCATACAAATTATATTTTCACATAATAAAACATTACTATTACTTTGGTACTTGAATCCTATAGACATCCCTCTTAGGCATGAGGAAGAGACCTCAAAGGTCTTGAAAGCTTGCATCCTAAATCTGATTAATTAACCAATAAAGGTATCAGCTTGACTATATTTGCCTTCTGCATTTCTACGGCTAACACAGTACCAACTCACATCTTATATAAATAGAAATACTGAAATGCTGTACTACCTAAGACTGGTTTATGTTAAACAGCTTAAGGGACACTTATTTCTTTATTTAAAAGCTCCAGTACAGGAAACAGTTCTATTCCATGAAGAGTAATTTCCATTGTGCTGGAGATGTCTCCAGAAGGTAACCAAGGTTCTAATAGTTACATGTACTAAGATGCATAATTTTGGGCAACAGAAATATAGGAGCCCCCTGACCTTTCTCCTGATTTTCCACACAGAGCCCATCACAGGAGGACTTGGCTGATGGATGGCCCAACTGAGACTCAGACAAAAATTGTTTCAGGATTTATGTTCTAACCCCCTGAGTGCCAGAGGAAAGATCAAGACCTTATTTTTCCTGAATGCCCCTCTGTCATTGAGAATCCTAACTAATATAGAATCTCACCTAAAATATTACATTTGGGATTATAAATTTAACAGAATGTATAAACATTCACTGCATAGAAATCATAACACATACCTCCCAAGTATTCCTCTTTAGGAGGGACAGACCCTCTTTGACACCCAAATTCCTCTGTCCCTCTTTCCCACCCTGGTATTGCTCTTTTTAGGTGTGTATATAAATGTATCACATTGCTCCACAGCAATACAATTAATGTTTGTTTAAAAATCCATCTTGAAACTTAAATACTTTGTTTGCTCTAAATAATTTATTCAGTCACACAAAGAGGTCATAAAGTAACCTAAAAATTATCGGTAATACCTCACCCACCACTCTCACCCCCAGCAAACCCACCTAAAGACAAAAGGGTCTCTTTTTGACCATTTGTAATGTTGGGAGATATGATAACGTATTGGTAGGAATGTATTTTTCAAATATCAAAAAAATTTGTCACAAATGATTGAATTAATGCATGAAAAAAAATTACATTCTAGATGATCTGAAACAGAAAAATGAGAGATTAAATATTGTGATATCCATAATGTATGTTAGATTTCTAAAAATAATTGGCTATAAAAATGGTTATACCCAACAACAAAAGCAACTCTAAATCAGGGCTTAAAATGTGAAGTCCTTTGCTACTAGCCAGACCTGAAAAGTTACTCGCCACTGCAAGCCATAGGATACCCACCAGGGCTGAATTTCTACTCGCCAGGACTGAATTTTCACTCGCCATTGGCTAGTGGCGAGTGGAAATTTTGAGCCCTGCTCTAAATATTTGGATAAATGCTTTAAACAAAAATCTCTTCCTCTTCCTTACCCAAGTCCACTTGAACCAATGTGGCATAACACAGACTTTAAAACTAAAGATTTTAAGCTATGTAAGGCATTCATTATTACATGAAAAAGCAATATAAACTAATATTGATAATATACTTACAAATAATATTTATTTTGCTAAGTCCATTTGAAAAGGTAGTCAAACATGACGTCTATCATTAAGTATCAATTTCAGTACTTCTTCAGTAATTCTTACAAAGAATATATGAACTGCCAATTAAATGCAAAAATAGATATAAAGAAGCTATAAACTAGGAACATCTTCAAAATCACAGATATATGGGATGTATGGGATAGTATTGGGCCTAGTTCATCAGCCTAAAGTGGTGACATTCTGGGGTATACCAACTGCACCATAGGGAAAACTAAAACTTCCCCACATCCCCACTGATTTAAATGGAATTTTTTTTAAACCTCTGAATGTTAGAGAGGTCTCCAATTCATTGTGAAGCATTCAAGGGGTTAAAAGCCACATTTCAAAGGAAATTTTAATTTGTCCCTTATGGAGCAGTTGGTTTGACCCAGAATTGCACCACATGCCTTTGAAAGAGAGGATTTAATATTAAATCGCATCTGACATTCTAATATTGATACGTGAAATATGAGTGACTAGTGTAAAAGCCTGTGTACACGGGCCAAGGTCTGGGTAATGTTAACCCTTTGAGTGCCAGAGGGGTACACAACGCATTGCTTTGCAATGCGTTGCATACCCCTCTGGCACTCAAAGGGTTAAGAGGCCGTTACCTCACTTCCCCAAGAGATGCAGTCTTGTGTGGCCTCGCTCACGGGATGCAATCATGCTGAGTAGAGACTGCCCGAACGTGTGCAGTCTCTACTGCTTATGACTGCATCATGACAAGCATCCTAGAGAATTATTATATAGGATAGGGTGCTCCGGTGACTGTACAGTGTTAGCGATATCCCAAAAAGGTCTGGTAAGGATAACAATGTGTGTGGATGATTTGAACTGGTTAGATATCAAATAAAAAGATTAATACAAATAGTATATATACGTGCAAAGTGTGAAAGACATGTATATCATTTAAACATAAATGCAAATGTACCAGTAAATCTCTTAGAGATATCAGAGAACTTGGAGTATTAGCATCAGCAATATTTTAAGAACATTTCATAAAAACTTGAAGAATATATATAGCAACAAAATCACCAGTCCCCAGTCAACTTGAATACAAAGAGGTTACTAAACGGTCTTAAGGTTACAGTACCATATGAAATTCGAGGTAGATGGTAGATGATATAATGAGTATAAGTAATGATGAGAAGATGGGAAAATGAAATCTTATTGGTTAGTGGATGCTTTAATGATCAAAGATGATGATACACCAGTCCGAGTTAATCCATAAGTAGTATGACAGTCAAGGTAGTAGTTCTTTGTAGAGTCGCTGTGCCGCTGTGTATCACATGGAGTCAATTCAGGCAGTGGGGCATGCATACAAGAGAGAAAAACAAAGAACAGCGCACAATGGGTTCTAAGTGTAGTGTTTATTGCAGACAGAAATATATACACATAAATGGTGATAAAAATAAACAACTAAAATAATAATATCACAATTCCTTGATGTCCTGGTATTGATTGTTTCCAGGAACAATAAAAGAGCTATACATGTTAATATTTCCTCATTAATAAAACATTGAACAAACTTTTGTCTTGTGTGTGCTAAAATTGAGGCTATAGCTAGTGTTGAGCGAGCATGCTCGGCCGATGCTCGGATCGGCTCGAGCATCGCTCTGCTCGGCACATGGCGGTACTCGTACGAGTACCGCATGTGCTCGCCCGCCATGTTCGGGTCTCCTCCCCGCACGTTTTGCGGCTGCTGCGCAGCCAATAAACGTGCAGGGAGGCTCTGACATCGGTGTAATGCCAGCAGCCATGTTGGCTGCTGGCATTACACTGATTGGCTGGCCAGAACCCGTGGTCAGGTGCTGTATAGCACCTGACCAGCGAGTTCGGCTCAGTCTGAGCCAGGGAGAGCTGAGGATAGGAAGGGAAAGGCAGTGTAGGGAGGAAAAAAACAAAAATTGTGAAAAAAAAAGAACCAAAAGTCCTTTTTAGGACTACTGTGTGTGGGGGCAGCAGGTTATTTGGTGTGGGGGGAAAAAAACAAAAAAAAAAAAAAAAATATATATATATTCTGTTTAGTGTGCAAAGTTGCAGATTAGAGCACATTCTGTTTAGTGTGCACAGTTGCAGATTAGAGCACATTCTGTTTAGTGTGCAAAGTTGCAGATTAGAGCACATTCTGTTTAGTGTGCAAAGTTGCAGATTAGAGCACATTCTGTTTAGTGTGCAAAGTTGCAGATTAGAGCACATTCTGTTAAGTCTTCAAACTAAAATATCAAAGTCACGTATTCCATTCAGTGTGCGTCGCCGCAGTTTAGCAGCACATTCTGAGTACTGTGCAGAGTTGCAGAATAGGAAGAAAGACTGTTAAGTCTTCAAACTAAAATATCAAAGTCACATATTCCATTCAGTGTGCTTCGCCGCAGTTTAGCAGCACATTCTGTGTACTGTGCAGAGTTGCAGAATAGGAAGAAATACTGTTAAGTCTTCAAACTCAAATATCAAAGTCACATATTCCATTCAGTGTGCTTCGCCGCAGTGTAGCAGCACATTCTGTGTACTGTGCAGAGTTGCAGAATAGGAAGAAATACTGTTAAGTCTTCAAACTCAAATATCAAAGTCACATATTCCATTCAGTGTGCTTCGCCGCAGTTTAGCAGCACATTCTGTGTACTGTGCAGAGTTGCAGAATAGGAAGAAATACTGTTAAGTCTTCAAACTCAAATATCAAAGTCACATATTCCATTCAGTGTGCTTCGCCGCAGTGTAGCAGCACATTCTGTGTACTGTGCAGAGTTGCAGAATAGGAAGAAATACTGTTAAGTCTTCAAACTAAAATATCAAAGTCACATATTCCATTCAGTGTGCTTCGCCGCAGTGTAGCAGCACATTCTGTGTACTGTGCAGAGTTGCAGAATAGGAAGAAATACTGTTAAGTCTTCAAACTCAAATATCAAAGTCACATATTCCATTCAGTGTGCTTCGCCGCAGTTTAGCAGCACATTCTGTGTACTGTGCAGAGTTGCAGAATAGGAAGAAATACTGTTAAGTTTTCAAACTCAAATATTAAAGTCACATATTCCATTCAGTGTGTTTCAACGCCGTTTAACAGCCTATTCTGTGTACTCTGCAGAGTTGCAGAATAGTAAGAAATACTGTTAATTTTTCAAACTCAAATATTAAAGTCACATATTCCATTCAGTGTCTTTCACCGCCGTTTAACAGCCTATTCTGTGTACTCTGTACAGTTCCAGAATTATAAGAAATACTGTTAAGTTTTCAAACTCAAATATTAAAGTCACATATTCCATTCAGTGTGTTTCAACGCCGTTTAACAGCCTATTCTGTGTACTCTGCAGAGTTGCAGAATAGTAAGAAATACTGTTAATTTTTCAAACTCAAATATTAAAGTCACATATTCCATTCAGTGTCTTTCACCGCCGTTTAACAGCCTATTCTGTGTACTCTGTACAGTTCCAGAATTATAAGAAATACTGTTAAGTTTTCAAACTCAAATATTAAAGTCACATATTCCATTCAGTGTCTTTCACCGCCGTTTAACAGCCTATTCTGTGTACTCTGTACAGTTCCAGAATTATAAGAAATACTGTTAAGTTTTCAAACTCAAATATTAAAGTCACATATTCCATTCAGTGTGTTTCAACGCCGTTTAACAGCCTATTCTGTGTACTCTGCAGAGTTGCAGAATAGTAAGAAATACTGTTAATTTTTCAAACTCAAATATTAAAGTCACATATTCCATTCAGTGTCTTTCACCGCCGTTTAACAGCCTATTCTGTGTACTCTGTACAGTTCCAGAATTATAAGAAATACTGTTAAGTTTTCAAACTCAAATATTAAAGTCACATATTCCATTCAGTGTCTTTCACCGCCGTTTAACAGCCTATTCTGTGTACTCTGTACAGTTCCAGAATTATAAGAAATACTGTTAAGTTTTCAAACTCAAATATTAAAGTCACATATTCCATTCAGTGTGTTTCAACGCCGTTTAACAGCCTATTCTGTGTACTCTGCAGAGTTGCAGAATAGTAAGAAATACTGTTAATTTTTCAAACTCAAATATTAAAGTCACATATTCCATTCAGTGTCTTTCACCGCCGTTTAACAGCCTATTCTGTGTACTCTGTACAGTTCCAGAATAGTAAGAAATACTGTTAAGTTTTCAAACTCAAATATTAAAGTCACATATTCCATTCAGTGTGTTTCACCGCCGTTTAGCAGCCTATTCTGTGTACTCTGCAGAGTTGCAGAATAGTAAGAAATACTGTTAAGTTTTCAAACTCATATATATTAAAGTCATATATATCGTGTAAGATGAAGAAGGCGGGTAAAAAGGGACGGGGAAGTGGACGTGATCCTGAAAGTTCAGGGCGCGGGTCAGGACGCGGAGAAACTGTGCCTGGTGCCAGAGCACAAGAAAGAAAGACATCCACCATACCTAGCTTCATGTCTGATTTCACAGGGCGTCGCAGGACATCACTCTCGAGGTCCGACCAGTGCGAACAGGTGGTCGGTTGGATGACAGCTGATACTGCTTCCAGTCGGTTAAGCACCACCCTGTCTTCCACCAAGTCCACTCTCAGTAGCCAAGAGTCTGGTCAACATAATCCTCACTCTGATCATCCTTCCTCCCACCATACACGGTCTGGTCAAAGAAGTGATCCCACACTGGGATATAGTGATGAGCTCGTCTCATCACCAATCCTTCATTTGACCCTCTCTCCAAGCACGCTTGCAGAGGAACATGACATCTTGTGCCCTGATTCACAACCTCTAGAGGCTACCCAATCACAAGAAGATGACAGATGTGAACGGCATTTAAGGTCAAAGGAAGTAGTGGATGATGATGATGATGATGAGACACAGTTGCCATTAAATCAACCACTCTTTCCTTCTCAAGACCTTGTTGAGGAGAATGTTATACAGTTGTCAATGACCGAGTATGTGGTGGGATCAAGACTTGAGGAGGATGATCAGAGTGAGGAAGTGGAGGAGGACTTGGTGGACGATGAGGTGACTGACCCCACCTGGGAAGGTGTAGAGCCGAGCGATGACAGCAGTCCTGAGGGTGAGCCATCTGCAGCACCGCAACAGGCTGGAAGAGGCAGTGGTGTGGCTACAGAAAGAAGGCGGACCGCACCAAACCGGCCCGCAAATGTTCCACGGAGCACCCCCTTGCGTAAATCTACCTTGCCAAGGGGTAGGTGTTCCGCGGTATGGCGTTTTTTTAAGGAAAGTGCGGACGACAAAAGATTTGTAGTTTGCAACCTGTGCCACACCAGAATGAGCCGAGGCATGAACACTAGAAACCTCACCACCACCAGCATGATCCGACACATGGCATCCAAGCACCGTAGTAAGTGGGAGGAACGCCTGGATCGCCCATCTGTGTCTGCAGGCCACACCACTGCCTCCTCTTCCCCTGTTTTCGGTGCCGGCCAATCGCCTGTCGAAGGCGCAGGCCCGCATACCTCCCGCCCTGCACCTGTAGCATCTGAAGCACCATCAGCGACCACATCCACTTCCCTGTCCCAGCACAGCGTCCAAATGTCGTTACCCCAGGCATTTGAGCGCAAGAGAAAATACCCAGCCACCCACCCACAGGCCATAGCACTAACCTCACACCTTTCAAAATTACTGGCCATCGAAATACTGCCATTTAGGCTTGTGGACACTGAGTCCTTCCGCAGCCTGATGGCAGCAGCTGTCCCTCGGTACGCGGTCCCCAGCCGCCACTACTTTTCCCGGTGTGCCATCCCCGCATTACACCACCATGTGTCCCGTAACATCACCCGTGCCCTGACCAACGCAGTTACTGGGAAGGTCCACTTAACGACTGACACATGGACAAGTGCTTGTGGCCAGGGACGCTACATTTCCCTGATGGCACACTGGGTGAATGTCGTGGAGGCTGGGAGCGACTCGGACCCTGGGATGGCACGGGTGCTACTCACGCCGAGGATTGCGGGCCCTACCTCCATCAGGGTTTCCACCAGCACCTACGTTATTGGCTCCTCCTCCTCCGTTTCCACCTCCGAATTCTCTACACACACCGCCACTCCCCCATCAGCCAGTAGCTGGAAGCAGTGTAGCACTGCAGTGGGGAAGCGTCAACAGGCCGTGCTGAAGCTGATCTGCCTTGGGGACAAACAGCACACGGCCTCAGAGCTGTTGCAGGGGATTAGTCACCAGACCGAGCAGTGGCTCTCGCCACTCAACCTGCAAGCAGGCATGGTTGTGTGTGATAATGGGCGTAACTTGGTGGCGGCTTTGGAGCTCGGCAAGCTCACACACGTACCATGCCTAGCGCATGTATTTAATTTAGTGGTGCAGCGATTTCTAAAAACCTACCCCAATGTGCATGATCTCTTGACCAAGGTGCGCCGCGTGTGTGCACATTTCCGTAAGTCATCTACAGCTTCGGCCGGCCTGTTGAAGCTGCAGCAGCGCTTACAATTGCCAGCTCACCGGCTGCTGTGTGACGTGAGCACGCGCTGGAACTCCACCTTCCACATGTTGGCCCGGCTTTGTGAGCAGCAGAGGGCAGTAGTGGAGTACCAGCTGTTACACGGTCGTCGCCTCTCCGTTCAACTTCCTGTAATCAGAAGTGAGGAGTGGGAATGGATGTCAGACCTCTGCGAGGTTTTACGCAATTTTGAGGAATCGACACAGATGGTGAGCGGCGATAACGCTATTATCAGTGTAACCATCCCACTTCTGTGTCTACTGAAACGCTCGCTGCTCACAATTAAAACCGACGCTTTGCATGTGGAAGAGGTGGAAATGGGGGAGGAAGAGCTTACACAAGGTGATAGCCAGAGCACCCTCACTTCGTCTTCTCAGCGACAATTGGAGGAGGCGGAGGAGGAGGAGGAGGAGGAGGAGGAGGAGGAAGACACGGTTGCCTCCGCTACAGAGGGTAGCCATGGAACTTTAGTTCCATCTCTTCAGCGTGGGTGGGCAGAAGAGGAGGAAGAGGATGAGGATATTGAGAGTCAGCCTCCTGGTGAGGACAGCGAAATCTTGACTGTTGGTACTCTGGCACACATGGCTGACTTTATGTTAGGCTGCCTTTCCCGTGACCCACGCGTTGTACGCATTTTAGACAACACGGATTACTGGGTGTTCACCCTTCTGGACCCCCGCTACAAAGAGAATTTCTCATCTCTCATTCCTCCGGTGGAGAGGACAAGCAAAATGGTGCAATACCAGAAGGTTCTTGTTGAAAAATTGCTCCAAAATTTTCCATCTGACAACGCTGGCGGCAGAGTACGTGCTACCTTGGCCAACCGAGAAGGGGAGAAAAGGGGAGCACACAGCAGTTCCGAGAAAGGCAGGGCAACACTCTCCAAGGCGTGGGACACCTTCATGACACCCCGCCAGCACCCTCACCCTGATGCGCAGCCTAGTGTCACAAGGAGGGAAAAGTTTTGGAAGATGGTGAAGGAGTACGTAGCAGACCGTGTCAGCGTCCTCAATGATCCCTCTGTGCCTTACAACTACTGGGTGTCCAAGCTGGACACGTGGTATGAACTGGCACTCTACGCCTTGGAGGTGCTGGCCTGCCCTGCCGCCAGCGTTCTGTCTGAGCGGGTATTTAGTGCTGCTGGTGGCATCATAACAGATAAGCGTATCCGCCTTTCCACCGACAATGCTGATAGGTTGACACTTATAAAAATGAACAAGGCCTGGATTTCCCCTGACTTCTCCACTCCACTGGAGGAAAGCCCCGGGGGAACATAAACTCACTTTATATATGTTATTTACAATGATGGGAATACTCTGTATTCCCATTCACCCCTTCCACCCCAAAAACGGGTATATGGTTGACTCTTAATGTTCTCATCCTCCTCCTCCTCTTCCATATGCCCTGGGATATAATTTTTATATAGGGCCAGCTCACCAGCGTGCCCTGGGATATAATTTTTATATAGGGCCAGCTCACCAGCGGGCCCTGTGATATAATTTTTATATAGGGCCAGCTCACCAGCGGGCCCTGTTTGCCAATTTTTATATAGGTCAGCTCACCAGCGGGCCTTCTCATATAATGTTTTATTGGGTCAGCTCTCTAGCGGGCCCTCTCATATAATGTTTTATAGCGTCAGCTCACTAGCGGGCCTTCGCATATAATGTTTAGGATGGTCAGCTCTGCAGCAGACCCTCACCCATAATGTTTTAGATGGTCAGCTCAGCGCACGTTTCCCTCTTAATCATGGCCTCAGTTCTGAAAATCAAGGAAATTTTTGGGAGAATTTGCCTCTGCGCACGTTTCCCTCTTAATCATGGCCTCAGTTCTGAAAATCAAGGAAATTTTTGGGATAATTTGCCTCTGCGCACGTTTCCCTCTTAATCATGGCCTCACTTCAGAAAATCGATGAAATTTTTGGGAGAATTTGCAGATGATATACAAGTAAATATACAGCAAATACTGTTTGGTAACAATTTTTCGCCTAAAGTCGTTTTTATTTTCCTTTTTGTGTGTTTTACGGTCAGTCTGTAAAAATGGCGTACTACGGGCGAAAGATCGTTCCCAGCAGCGATGTTGGAGTCCAAGGTGCATCCAGACATCCTCCCTATGCTGTCCCTGAACCATTTCTGTAGTGTTTCCATCTTTTTCTGCCCTTTTCCTATGGACCAGGCACCCTCCCCTCATCAGAGCAGGGGGTGCCTGGTGTAATGCTCGAGTCCTCCCATTGACTTCAATGGGGCTCGGGTGTTCGGCCGAGCACTCGAGCCTCAGGGGGTGCTCGGTCAGAGCACCCGAACATCCGAGCATTGGGGTGCTCGCTCATCACTAGCTATAGCTAATATAGCTAATATGTAATCTTTTTCAGAACATGAAGCTTAGATGATACAAGCAGAGACTCCAGAATAAGCTGTGTAGCGTTTTAGGGAATAGTATGCAGATCTTGGCAGCGCATATACTGGAGTGAATGTTATTTCTGAAGTGGGATGTTTGGGTATGAGTGCCTGCCTAAGCACCTGAATAACTCAGCCCCCAATGTTTAAAGCGCTTACAAGAAGATTACTTTTGTACCTGCGTATGGAAACAGTTACTGCATTCTGCTCACCAGTAGTAACCCTCCAAAAATTTGTAGAAAAGAAACAAATTCCTAGAGGACTTAGGATCTCAAAGGAATCATCTTTTGGAAAAAATGAGAATGAATTTTACCAACAATGGAATGATATTTTGGACAAAATTTAAAGAACAAAAACATTTAGGATAACTATAAAGAAAGTGTTGAATTTAAGAATTTGGACCAACAAACTAACCTAAGGGTTGAAAGGTTTGAAAAATCCATTATAGAAAGGAAACAGACAAAGCTAAAAAGAGATGACATGGACTACAAATCTGGCCAGATACACAATTGGGAAGGCAAGTCTGATAATCACAACAGCTGGAATCACCCTGGATACATAAAACGAAAAGAGAAAAGTTCCTACAGCCAAAGAGAACCAATACAACCAAATAATAACACAAAAAAGGAAGACATGAAAGGAGACAGTAATACCAATCTTCCACATACCCAAGCACCTCACAATGGCTCACAGGAATCAAACACAGCTACAAATTCATCTATCTCCAATGTATGCATACTAGATAAGAACAAAGACCAAGACAAAGCCACATTGGAGACTAAGGCTAGTATTCACATTGATGGGGAATGCACTAAGCAATAAGGGGCAACATTAGATTCCACTCATGGAACCAATCCCACAGAGGTATTGAAACCACTGGAGAAACCTGGCAAAGAATGCAACACTCCAAAATCTACTAAAAATAACACACACAAACAAATGAAAATACAGGAATCTATGTATAATAAACAAGGCGCAAAACCAAGAAACCCCTCGATTCAAGAACAACACCCTTTTCCACTGGAATAAAAGTACTCCAATCCAGACGTGGGTGAGGAGAGATTGGAACAGGGAGAGGGACAAAAATCACAGACTGGGAGTCAGATGGAAAAAGGTAGAAGAACCAGAAGGGTAAACAGGAACAACAAGAGAATCCAAAAGGAGGAATCAGAGTCCACCACGACCAGCTGAGGTGGAATCTTCAACCTCTCCTCTTATGATTTAACCAAGGATGACATCTATCTGCTTAAGAACTATTCATAGATGTACATAAGTTTGTATGAAAACTCACATTGAAAAAATACTATGCTAAGTAGGATGTAACTGATGGAGAACCTAGGAATGAAAACATCACAGATAGAGAAACTCTGAAAATTCTGGTGGATCTGTGGAGAGAAGGACCAGAGAAGAGGGAAGAAACTTTAGATATCATAGACCCTGTCTTCCAACACTCCAACGTGAAACCTCAATCAGAATTCAATACCATTAATTCAAAGGGACCCGTTAAAGAGACCTTCCTCGAGGTGGTGATTAAAGACATCTGGAAAGTGTTCCAGAAGCCCTTCAAATTCACACATAATTTGATGATAAAAAAAACTTAGCCTGGATACCCTGATGAATAATTAATCAATGATCTTCCAAAAAGCGGATAAAGGAGTCATACAAAATCGAGAAGATTATATAAAAGAGGCTAAGAGAATTTTGGGTGACAGCTCCTTTTACCAAGAACTGAAGTCAAATCCACTTCAAAGTACTGTATGATTCAATGATATTGGAGGCCCACAAGGAAGGCATACTCAACAAACAGGAATTCATGTTTTTATCGGTACCTTATCCGGTCATACCCATATTCTATAATATTCCAAAAATCCACAAAAGTTTATCCAGTCCTCCCAGTAGACCAATTATCTCTGGCATCAATTCACTCACTAGAAATATCTCCCAATACATTGACCATTTTCTCCAACCCTTTGTCCAAGAATTCCCATCATACACAAATGATTCAACACATATTCTCAATAAACTATAGACACTATCCTGGAAACCTAGTTATATTTGGGTAACATGTGATGTTACATCTCTGTACAGAATTATTGAACATCAGGCCAGAGTCCAAGAAGTGGACATGTTCCTCAGAAGGAATCCCTTCATCAAACAGGACCTGTCATGGTTCCCAGGAATAAACCAGGAGTCAGTACGGTAAAAACATACATAGTAACATAGTAGATAAGGCTGAAAAAAGACATGCGTCCATCAAGTCCAGCCCATGCCAATAACACCCCTGTTGATCCAGAGGTAAAGTAAAACAATCTTTTATTAGAATAATAACAGTTATGCACGTAAACAGATAACACACTATCACGGTGCCCGTGATTGCTGCTTTGCTATGTCTATCACCTATAGGGGGCTCCCATTGGCTGCTTGCCTTTGGCCCGCCTCATATTGCCTATTTAAACCTAGCTTGGGCACCCTTTAGTTGCCCTTTCGTGGTGTCTCTGAGTATTTCAGTTCCACCATGCTACAGAAGCTTTATTGGCCATTCTGCTGTTCCTGAGTACCTGTGTTCCTGCGTTCCTGAGTTTGTGCTGTTCCAGTCCACTGCCTGCTGTGTTGTTGCCAGTCCTGTTCCGGTTGAGTTTCCTGTAGTTGCTGTATGCTTGGGATCAGGGCTTAAAACTTGAAGTCCTTTGCTACTAGCCAGACCTGAAAAGTTACTCGCCACTGCAACACATAACATACCCACCAGGGCTGAATTTCTACTTGCCAGGGCTGAATTTTCACTTGCCATTGGCTAGTGGTGAGTAGAAATTTTGAGCCCTGCTTGGGATCATTGTCCTGTTGCAAGGTCCAATGACGCCCAAGCTTCAGCTTCCTCACAGACGGCATGACGTTTTCTCCTAGGATTTCCTGATACTTCAATGAATCCATCTTACCTTCCACCCACTGCAGGTTTCCAGTGCCAGAGGATGCAAAGCAGCCTCAGAGCATCACTGAGCCACCACCATGCTTAACTGTAGGCAGAGTGTTCTTTTCAGCGTATGCTTCATTCTTCCTCCTCCAGACATACTGCTGATCGATCGGGCCGAAAAGTTTCAGTTTTGTTTCATTGCTCCACAAAACAGAATCCCAAAACTTATGTGGCTTATTTATATGATTTTGAGCATATTGGAGCCAAGTTTTCTTGTGCTTTTGGACCAGTAGTGGTGTACGTATTGGAGTTCTTGCATGGAAACCTTCTGTGTTTAGCACTCTCCTTAATGTGCTCCCTGGAACTTCAGTGCCTGTTGACACCAAGTCTTGCTGTAGGTCTTTTTCAGTCACTCAAGGGTTTTTTCAACCTGCCTTCTCAGAAATCTGGTCGCAGCCGTTGATAGCTTCCTTTTTCTGCCCCATCCAGGTAGTGTAACCACTGTTCATTTGACTTTGAACTTGCGAACTATTCTTCCAACAATGTCTCTAGGAATATTCAGTGCTTTAGCTATCTTTTTTATCTTGTTCCTTGTTTGTGAAGGGAAATGATCTCTTCTCTTAACTTTTGGGAATATTCTTTTGACTTATCCATATTTCTAACATGCAGTCAGACATGACACTCAACAAACCCCTAGCCAGTTCAGGTATTTCATGTTTTCCTAATAAAACATAAAGAAACAAAGAAAACAACAATACAGCACCAAACCCACCCCCTAACTACAGAAATGTGGATTACACAGATACAATAGGGGAAAGAAAAGTACTAAATAAAACTTATCCTTTATTCATAAATCAGTTCTATAAAAACACTTGAAGCATTTGTTGTGTTGAGCTATTTCAATTGCTTTTTTGATTTGTTCATTGTAAGCATCTGAAAGACTGTACATTTTGACAATAAACCTTATTTGCAGTGGGGGTTGGATAATTTTGATTACAACTGTAATTAGCGCACACACACACAAGACAAACGTTTGTTCTATGTTTTATTCATAAGGAAGCATTAACGTGTATAACTCTTTTATTTATTCTGGAACAATCAATACCAGGACATCAAGGAATTGTGATATTATTCTTTTAGTTGTTTATTTTTATCACCATTTATGTGTATATCTTTCTGTCTGCAATAAACTCCACACTTAGATCCCCTTGTACGCTATTCCCTTTTTTCTTTCTATTCTAATATTGAGACCGAATCTACATAATTTAAATTTTTTGAGTATCTATAATAAAGTTAAAATGAAAGAAAAGTACCTTCATTAAAGGTATGATGACAAGCATCCAACTGTAGGAATAGAGTGATGATATGCCATTTTTCCAAGTCTGAAATGGGGCAGGCATATGGGGCTTGCTGACAGTCCTAATGATGGCACTATGTGTCAACCTGTACTCGCTAGAGCATGGATCTCAAACTACATTCCAAGAACAGGCATGGGTAAAAGTTCGATTTTTTTCTGCAATAATTTTTACAGAAGAACCAGAACTTGCCACTTTTTCTGCGGAAATTCCCACTCATAGAAAACTCATACAATTTCCACCTGTATGCTAATCCCAATAAGTTTCCTGTTTCAACTTTTGCATTTTCTGCTTATGCTTTCAATGGCCCAAGAATTTCTGCCACAATCAAACTCAGTATTTTTGATTACCAGTTCCAATGGACAAGACTGAGGTTCAGTATGTGTGGTCCTATGGCTACCCATGCAGTGGGATAAGGTTTGTGGTCAGTATGTGTGGTTCTATGTTTACCAGTGCAGTGTGACAAGACTAGGGACAGTATGTTTGGTCCAGTGGCTACCAGTGCAGTGGGACAAGGCTTTTTCCTGGCCAGGACAAGCCCTGGTTTTGTATACTCTTTTATTATCAGGGATGTTAGAGGCAGAAGTCCCGAGGAATGAGTGATGATTTGTTGGACTCAGGTTTGTTAAAGGCACAAGCTCTGAGGAAACAGTGATTTTTAGGACAGGCTCCCCAAAAGTGCTTTTCTGTAGGCCTCTTCTTTGAAAGAACAAGCCCAGAGAAAAGCATATATATATTACCTACTGGCCTAGTTCCAGTGATGTGTATGAGGCAGTAGCAGCACCACAGCTAGCCCCCACCACTTCAGCTATATCTAGAGAAAAGATGTTTGCCTATAATTCGTCTCCCTGCACCTCCTCCAAAATCATGGATGTGTTCCAATACTACTTTTTCCCTTGAGAGCAGGAAGGAACTGTGCCTTTCATCCTCAACTGCAATGTGTGCTGTAGGAAATAGTGGAAGGGCTGGCATCAATAAAAACATCTGCACTTACATCAAACAAGTGGCACAAATGAAAGAAAACACCTTAAAGCTTAGGTTTGCAATGTTAAAGCATCCCCCCAAAAACCAAGTACTACTGCTGTCACTATGCCCCTTGTCCACTCCACTAAGGACATGACAACTAGCAGACTTAATAATAATGATGATAAATCATCCATGCTACCAGCTTTGTGTATTTTCGGATATGTAATCTCCTCAGATGCTGCTTGATTCCATGCTTGTGATTATATTCCACTACATTGCCATATGTGGTCAGCTCACCACACAATGTACAATGGGTAGACAGGAACTGCCAGATTCTCGCATGTACAGTATTGTTATCAGCTGGTGGGGGAAGTAATGATGAAAAAGGTGAATCACCAGATGACACTGCTATGTCTTGCCGTGCCCGGATCCTACCTCAACAAGCTGATGGCGATCCAGGTGTTTTGCTCACCATCAAACTTTTAGGCTCAGACTGGGTTTCTCTTTTCTTCTTCCTCTTAGATTTACACCTCAATTCTTGGTGCCCTTGTGGAGAGACAGGGAGTAGAGCAACAGTGGCTCCCAATTTCTTTTGTGAGGGTTTGGCTTTACCGTGCTTGTCATAAATGTCACGGTGTCTATATGTCATGTGTGTTATCAGGGTGGTTGTGCTAAGATGTGTTCCCTCACTGATGACTGCATTGTGTCTGCACCATGACAAAAATAGTTCCACACCCTTGACCTCAGGGGGTAGGGGAAAAGTTGAATGGCCTCTTTCTTCTTCTCCACAATCCCCTTTACTGTCTGGTGCAGATGATGATGCTGTTGCTGCTTCTGCTGTTACCTCACAATCAACACTAGAACTAGGACCAGGATTATTGCTGGCAAATGGAAACTGTCCTAGTCCCACATCCCAACTGCTGAACCCCATTCCCACTAGTGTCATGGTGGTCTGTGGAACACTAGCCTGTTCATCATCATCAGTCTGCTGCACTTGCAACTCAGCAGCAGCATGAATTGCAGCATCAACAAACTCTGCTATGTCATTGCTGGTCGTGGTGGTGACGCCCATCCCTATTTGCATATCTGTGTCCCATTCCTTCTCACTTTCTGCTAAAAAGCCTGTATTGTATCTTCCACCTCATCTGCTCCACCATCACTCTCATCACCACCACCACCAGTCCCTTCTTGGTGCTGCTGTTGCTGCTGTTCTGTACGAGTTGTACTGGTTGGAGATGATGACAAATGTTGCAGAGTGTACCCTACTGTCACACATACCATCTCTTCTTGAGATGAAGAAGGCATACTGGCAGCATTAGCAGCAGGCACAGGCAACTGATCTATGCTGATGCTAATACTGTTAGCAGTTTCTGCCTTTGTCAGCATCATGTACCAGAGGCACAATGCCGGATGAAGGGGAGTCACAGGGTCAGGGGGATGTTGTGGGTTCCCTTGACTACTAGTTTGGCTGCTCAGCATCATCACTTTCCCTTCTTCCTCATCAGAAGGATCGACAGTCATTCTATTCCCACCACCAGCTGCTTCATCGAAATTCCCACGATGATCACCCCCTTTCTCACACATGAAGGCTCCTAGACCCTTTCATGTTGGTGATGGTCACTTCCTACTCCTCCTCTGACTCACTTGATGCATCACAGTCCTTTCAGCTCCTCCTTTTCTTTGTCATATGGGTTAGCCAACAGTCTGAGCCTCTGCTGCCTTAATTTCACTAAATAAATAGCTTCAAAATCACCTAGCACCCTCTCTGCCTCTCTAGCTGCTTATTTTTCTGTTTTACTTCCTGGAAACATCACGTTTTTGGCGTGAAAATGTAAAGTACATGTAAGTTAACAGGCAGGAAGTTTGTAGAGTGGATTTGCAAGTGAAAGAGTGGACAACCATGCATTTTCTGTGGAAGTTTTCTTGGGAACACAACAAGACATTTTGCCCACACCTACTTCCCATGGCAACATTTTTCACTCATCTGAAATAGCAAGCAGAGCTCGTTAAATCATTGCTAGTTCAGTCTGCATCTCGAATACTGAATCACATCCTTCCCACATTGCTTCACTGTTAGATGTAACAAATATTTTTAATCACATTTTCCTCAAGGAGATAAAAATTCAAATTCACCAACCCAGCTCTGCTGGGGTTAGCTGCCAGGCGCTGTACTTCACAGCATGCACTGGACTGTATGAACATTGAACTGCATACTAGCAGATACAGGGAATTACAAAGACCAGCACTATCCTAGAGTCAATGATGAAATGATCTTGCTGGACTGACAAAGTAAAATCATTTCACTTTGTTAAGGCCATTAAAAGCAAAGCAGGATACAGAAAAGACTGATTTGCTTACACATTTCATGTCATCCTATACATGGTATTTAATCACTGGCATATCAGCAGACCCACTGTGCTGTTGTTAAGACTTTAATTCCAGTAAACCCCTTACTCCTGCCTCATAGCATGTGCATGAAAATGGCCTAAAGTCACTCCCTTTCCTCTACGACTTGTTTAGAGTTACACAAGGAAGGGAGGAAAGGAATGTGACATGCCCATAGACTGCCCATTGCCTTCTTTTTGGTGAAAGTGGTGTTAAAGGGACAGTAATGTCTTCCTTATGTTTTTTATAACATGTAGAGCTATGTTTAATTACTTACATATTTATAGTTTAAACGCTATTTAAGTCAAAAGGACTCTTCTGGGCACCTCCCCTTAGATCTGCAATCCAGTCCTGGGACCGGACAGATGCAGCGAGGGACAACCTTCATTCAGTAAGTATAAGGAAAACACTGCCCCCTTGATGAACGTGGGCAGGATTTTCCTTTTGCTTACTGAATTCTGTCCCTCGCCACGCTCCATCCAGACCTGCATGAGAGATCAGCGATGCAGGGAAAGGGGTGGGAGGGGGATCCTTTCAGCTTCAATAGCACTTGAACTACAATATGTAAGCAATTAAACATAGAGCTATGTGTTAAAAAAAACATATGAAAGACTTGGAGCTGCACTTTAAGAGAGACATTACTATCCCTTTAAGGGGGGAAATGTTTCATATACTTAGATTAACAAATTGACAATAGGCAGGTATATGGCTAGAAAATCAGTCCCTTCACCTGTATGTTGGAAGGCAACGTATGGGTACTTTCACCCTAAGGTGATACTTACCGTTTAATACTTTATGTATGTCTAAAAGGAAACTAGAGGATTTGGGGGAAAATAAAATGCACCATATGGGAGAATAATTAAATTAAAAAAATTAAAATTCTCCAAATACCCAATGATTTAACTATTTGAGTGCCAAAGGGGTGAGCAACACATTGCTCAATGTATTGCACATCGTTCTGGTACTCAAAGGGTTATGGGTGTTTTTAACACCTTGAATGCTAGAGACATCTCAAAAGCATTACTTTGTAATGTATAAGTGGCTTCTTGAGCAATAAAGGGGTTAACAATGTTTTATTTGCAGCTCTTGATGCAGAGTTGTTCCAGTTTGCATTTATACATAACATTCATTATCTCCACCGTTCCTATTTATCATAAAGTGATAGCTTACTCAATAGCAGATGTATAAACACCCACACACTCAAAGCCTAGAGGGCCAGTGTATGTTCGATATGCCTTTATCAGTTTCTGCTTGGGAGATTGATACTGTTCATTAGGAGTCTTCCATGTATAGGGAGGAAGGGAAGACATAATGCACACTTAAAATGAATAAGGGATGAACACATTTAGGCAGAACAAGTGAATTCTTTAGAGAGAGGACAGACGATAACAGCTGCGTGAGCTGATCAAAGGGTTTTAGCAGCTTCTCAGAAAGAAGATATGGACAGTAATCAAGGCAAGGATATCAATCAGCTCTCAATACTGTTTGTATTAGGATTATTTAATTATGTGGATCAACCCTCTGAGTGCCAGAGGGATACGCAACACAATGCTTTGCAATGCGTTGTACACCCCTCTGGCATTTGAAGAGTTGACCTTCAGAGAGGGGTGTCCAAACCCTTATGAAACAATTTTACTCAGAGGGTTAAATCAAGACTCATTTTTTGACTGTATTTATTTATTTACCTATTTATTATACATTGTGTTTACTAGAGCAGGGTTGGCCGAGATGAGGTCTTCCAGTTCTTTAGGGGTACAACTGTAATTCTCAACAGCTGCATTACCTGAAGTTGACCATTTCTATACTAGAAATTAACAAAAGTAATGGAAACTTAGGGTTTAACAATTAAAGCGGAACTTTCACTCAAATTAAAGTGCCCCCCAAATCATTATTCACATAGTGATACACATATTACTACTAGTATTATCCTTTATAAGTCCAGCGTTATTGAGAAATCCAATCTGTTCTGAGCTGACAGGCATGTTGCTGTAGCGGCATCAGCATACCTGGGAACTCTCCGGATTTGCCCCAGAGACTCCGGTTCTGACAGGGATTTACCGGGTCTCAGGGGCAGAGGCTGAGTCCTCCGGATGTGGGGAGTTTCTATTGAAACTCTACCCACTTACACTCTTTCTCCCGCTGTTCCTCCGTCCCCAGCCTTCTGTGTGACATCTCGCGTGTGACATCGCTCGCGTCAAGCCCCGACCCTTTTTGACGCGATTAGCGTCATTTTTGTCACCCTGCTGAACAGAGCTGGAAGTTCCCAGGTATGGGCATCAGTGCTCCTGCACCGTCAGTCCCTTCCTGTACCTTAAGGTACAATGCAACTCCCCCCCCACACACACACCAATCCTAGAGGAGACCGAGACTCACAGGCAGGCATCAGGCCAGACATCTGCCTGTTCATCTCAGAACAAGTTGGATTTCTCAGTAATGCCAGACATATTCAGTATAATACAAGTATTAATACAGGCATTACTAGCCCTTTAAATAATATGGTATTTTGTATTTTTTTTATATAGTGCCAACCAGTGTACTTGGCACTTTACAGTTTACATTTCATATAGAAGGGGTACAATAAGTGCAGTGATTAAGTACTTATAAAGTCAATCATAAGGGGAACAACAGGTGAGTATACATGAGGATGAAAGGCCCCTGCCCCGTAGAACTTACAATCTAAGTATTATCTGGCATAGTGTTATAATAGTGCCAGTTTCCATAGCATTCAGTTGCATGATTGCTATATTCTTGCCTAAATTGCTTTTTTTATTATTCTAATTTCGCCCTACTGTTCTAAATACATATGTAAAGTCTTCAGAGGGAATGTATAAATCGTCTAGCGCAACACATGTTCTTTTCTTAAAACTTAAAGAGGAACTACCACCCCAACACAATGTAGTCTCTAAGTCTTTGTCTTCCTATCGTTATTAGCAATCCATAGTTAGTTTTCTCAAAAAAAGTGTTGTAAGAGCGCTATCTTTATACTAAATCTCTACCTGATGACAGCTTGCCCCTTGAATCCGTTCTGCACATGACCTTTATGGAGGCACTTGGCTCCATTGTACCTCCCTCCATCTTGCCCATCACGCGAACGTCACTGTCCTCAGCACCACATGACCTGCCAAGCTCCTGGCATCAAGCGCGGTCAGGTCATTTCAGCCTAGTGGGAGTGGGTGCATGTGAAGCACTCACTATATATATAAACCACCGGTCTGTTTCCACTAGGATGAAATGACCTGACCGCGCTTGATGACAGGAGCTCGGCAGGTCACGTGGTGCTGAGGACAGTGACGTTCGAGTGATGGGCAAGATGGAGAGAGGTACAATGGAGCTGAATGGCTCCGCAGCGGTCATGCGCAGAATGGATTCAAGGGGCAAGACGTCATCAGGTAGAGATTTAGTATAAAGATTGTGCTCTTACAACACTTTTTTGGAGAAAACTTACTATGGATTGCTAATAACGATAGGAAGACAAATACTTAGAGATTACATTGTGTTGGGGTGGTAGTTCCCCTTTAATTCTCCTGTACTATTAGGTATTTACAAGCTCGTACTATGATTTTAGAGCATCCTGGTGTACACACTCCACAATTATTAAGACTTTAAAGTTAATCTGTCTCATTGAATTCAAGTTTGCATATTTGAAAACATTAAACTGCTTATATATCATATGAGGCAATGCAAACTTAAATACAAGGTGACAGGTGCAGCTTTAATGCAAGCAAGCCACAAACGTATAGCACGTACAGGATGGAGTCATTTTACTCCGATTTCCTCTGTGTCTGTAATATATGCATTGAGTAATAACAGAAAGTCCTGAAATGTCAATTTCAATCTGCCCTCTCCTTAGTGTAAGCAGAGTAAAGAGGAGGATTTTCTGTACCATGAACACCAGTTTATAGTGACTCTTCTTTTCCATGAGGACAAACAAAAATGTTAAAATTCAGGTGCAAATATATATTTAATAGAGATAGTTCTGCATTCTATGGGGAGATATCTAAAAAGTGTTCTTGTTCGTTTTTGTGAATGGATCCTTAAAATATTCTTATTCCTTATTATGAGTGTTGATATTTATAAAGTATTCTAGTTACATTTATAAATCTGGTGATCGTAAATAATAAGAACAATTAGACATGGCAAATATTTGGTGAACATTCTGCCCCTAAATTGGCACTAATAGCTACATTTCTTTATAAATTCGTGAGCCACTTTTACAAACTTCCTTATTCAATTTTTTACAAAATAACTACTACACAGTGTTATGTCATCCTAAACTGCATACTTCCCAAGAGTCCCTCTTTAGGAGGGACAGTCTCTCTTTGAGACCCAAATCCCTCTGTCCCTCTTTTCTACCCTTTTGTCCCTAGGGTTGCCACCTTTTCTTCAAAAAAATACCGGCCATGGCATTCCCTCCATAGACTTAAAGTGATAGTAATACTTCGTTTTATCTTTATTTTATTTTGTAGGCATTAAAAAAACATGAAGAATGATATATGTCTTATCTCTCAAACCTTTATGATTTAAGAGATATTCATAAGCAAAGTATCCCCCCACCCCCTGTTCAGCCAGATCAGAAGGGAGGTGCCCAGGTAGACTGCAGAGAGGGACAATCTTCAATTAAGATAAGGGAAAAAGCTGAAAAACTTGTCAAGGGGGGAAAGGCTTTCATTGTTTTCATACAACGAAGATTGTCCCCTTCTGTTATCTGTCTGGTGTTACAACAAGATTCACATCTGAGAAGAGATGGCTTACACTAGGAAAAAGGGGCGGAAGGGGGAAACTTTGCTTGTGAATATCTCTTAAATCATAAAGGTTTGAGAGATAAGACTTATATCATTCTTCATGTTTTTTTAATGAATACAAAATAAAATAAAGTTAAAACTAAGTATTACTATCCCTTTAACATTGGACAGAAGCCAATTTTTTACTGGCCTGCCGGTAAAATACCGGTTGAGTGGCAACCCTATTTGTCCCTCTTTTTAGGAGATAAGAATGAGTAGTGTATATTACTTTGCTCCACGGCAAAAAAATGCAAATAAATGTGTAGTTAATCTTCAGTATATGTGTTTATAAACTAATCTGCATAAAAAAATACTTTGATCTTGTTCTAAATCATTTATTGGTTACACAAAGAGGTGCCAGTAGATGAAGAAAAACTAAAAATTCTTTATAATGCCCCACCCACCAGCCTCTCCCCCAGAAACACCAACTAAAACACAAGTGTCCCTCTTTGGCTGTTTGAAATGTTGGGAGATATGAAACTGTCCTTAATACTTTTATAACTACCAGCGACAATCTTATAGCCATTTTAACATTTCTTTTTCATTAACTCCACTTTTATAAATCTCCCCCAATGTTCTTTATTGTCAATCTAATTGTGAAGTCTAATCCTCTAAATTCCAGACTGGATTTCAACTATTTGAGTTGCAAAGTGTTAGATTTCTCTGTGGCATGCAAAGGGTTAAGAATAATATGCATTTCTCCTTAAATATGCCCCTTATAAGTATATTATAAGATGGAAGGAGTACCCTGAAAATGCCACGCTGTGTGTGTTAGGGTGAGTGTAGAAAACTGAGACCCACTTTTGTTGTGGTCCAGTACACATGCTCAACCATCAATAAAACTTTAATGTCTTAAGATCTTCCCCAGTAGCTGGCTCAGGGAACCATAGAATGACAATATGCACTGCTCTTGCTACTACATAAGTTAAAAAAGACATAGAGGAAAGGAGTTCCCTGTAATACTAGTACTGTTTCCTAATGTCTTACCCTTGTGTTTTAGATGTCTCTAGAAGTCAAGGGGATACTTTATTGAGATTTGCATCTACCCCCCTTATTATTGGTATCCTATCAAAATGTCAACCTCAATTTGGTGACCAACCCAGGGGTGCATTAAATATATCGCCAGGTTGAAAATGGTGACTTAAGAATCTCACCCGCATGACAAGGGCAACATCCCTAAGAAAAAACGGGAGGAAAAAGTCTACTAAGATGAACCGAATGAGCTTTACATGCAGCAGAAGAAGAGGAGCAAGCGTGACTGTGATGCCCCATCAATGTGATTGCAGGGGCGGTAATGAAACACTCAAAGGGTTAATGGATGGTGTTAGTATTAATTAATTCAGTCAATTAACCCTGGGTTGGTCCCCAAATTGAGGGCGACATTTTAAAGTGAACCCTTATTATTTAGATAGATGGTTTTCTTATATCTGTCAGTTTGGATATGTTACTGCACTATCACTTCTGAGGCACCTATCATGATTAAACAAAGGTTCTGAGGCTCTGCACAAGGCATATTAACATTAAGCTTTAGACTTCCTACAGCATTTTATAGGCTCTAGCTTAGGATACATAATATTACAATTAATTTAATACCATCAATGATTAGGTGTTAAATCATTTTAATTTGGACACAAAATGGTCAGGGACATTCTAGAGCAGAGGTTCTCAACCCGTGCCCTCAGTGGACACTAACAAGCCAGGATTTAGGAATTACCCTGCTAGAACACAAATGTGTTGATCAGAGGCTCAGTCATATTGATTAACTCACCTGTGTTCTTAAAAGGAAATTCTCAAATCCTGGCCTATTAGTAGCCACTGAGGGCACGGGTTGAGAACCACTGTTCTAGAGAGACAGAGCAGCTGTGTAAGAGATCCTTAGAAACAGGTACGTGTGCACATAGACACCAAGGGGGGCTTGAGCACCTGCCCTTTTTGTCCAAAGTGCCCTCGTGCCCTTTTAACAAAAAAAAAAAAGTTGCCTTGCCGCCCGCACTAATCCCCCCCCCCCCCCCCACTGCCCAGTCAGGTCTGTGCCTCCTTCAGGACAGACCTGTAGATGCTGCGATCCCTCGTCGGCTCTTTAGTATTACAGAATGCTGGGAGATGACATCATCTCCCAGCGCTCTTCATGAAGAGAAGACCACGCAGGAGCTCCAGCGGCTACAGGTCTGTGCCAAAGGAGACACATACAGACCTCTCCTGCCTCTGGACCACCAGGGAAGAGGTAGGAAACAGACACTGGGGGAAATGTGGAAATGATGGGGGAATATGGATCTGATGGGGGGCAAGATGGAGATAATGGCAATGTAGAGATTATAGGGCAATGTATTTGAGGGTAAGTTGGAGCTTATGGCAATATGGAGCTGATGGGGCAATGTGAGGGTAAGTTGGAGCTGATGGGGCAACATGGAGTTGATGGGGGCAATATGGAGATGATGGGGGCAATGTGAGGGCAAGTTGGAGCTGATGGGGCAATATGGAGCTGATGGGGGCAATGTGAGGGTAAGTTGGAGCTTATGGGGGCAATGTGGAGCTGATGGGGGCAATATGGAGCTGTCAGGGGACAATGTAAGGGCAATATGGAGATGATGAGGGGCAATGTGGAGATTAGGAGCATTGTGGTGGTGTCCAGTGGAGATGGCCAATGGGGGGGGGGGGCGCTTCAGATTTCTGTGCCTACAGGCTCCTGAGATGTAAATTATTTTCTTTTTTTAAATATATATTTTGAATAAATAGTTATGAGAAGTGCCCTTTTTTGCATTTGAGCCCCTGCCCCCAAAATGTCTGTGCACATCCCTGCTTAGAAATATTACCTCTTATTTACATGGTAGGGCCATTACACATTGCTTTGATATCACAATGGTTAATAATATTTTCCACAGAACTAACTGCACATCCAAATTGCAAGTGTTGCAGGAGACTTTCTAGTTCAGCAGTGGAAAACAGGAAGCCCTTGGGCACACAGAGACTACTACTGAAGCACTCATCATATCTTCTTTTGTAGCTAATAGTAAATTATGCCACAAACAAAGGAATACTTTTTTAATTGGTGGAACTATAATTGACCATACCCAGTTCGGACATGTTTTGTTACAAAGTTATTACAGATCAAACTGATAACAACAGTTTGAGAAATGAACAGGGTGAAATGAACCACTGGTTACAGATTCTGGGAATTGTACTCTAACAAAAGTTTGCGACTACAGATTGCAAACCCTTGGATTAGAAGGAACATTGTGGTGAATGTACAAATGATCACTGTAGTGCATTTCAGGGGACTCATTTAATACCAACAATCCCCTTATGTCTACCTCATGGCATGCACAAAATAAATGGTGTAGAGTTACATCATTTCCTATGTGCCTTGTTTAATACCAGGCTTTAAACAAGACATAAAGGAATGTTCCATTATGAAGGCTGAAACTTTTTCTTATTAAACTGCAATTTTCTATTGCGGACACCAGGTGGCATTGTTGTTAGCACTTTCTTTGGAGAACTTTAGTCTGAGACTCCATCTCTCCCTTAGAAACCAAAGGGAAATACAAAATTGCCTTCTGGATACCAGTATCCACTGTGTTAACAGTTAAGTTAAAACACAGATTTGACCTGTAATAACATTAGAATGAAGTAAAAAAAAAAGAAATATAAATGTAACCCCTGCTTCTTCCAGCAAAGGGTTAAAAAAGTTCTGCCCTTTTGAAGACTTGGGGGGTCACATATGCATTCCTTGGACTGAAACTGGTTGCTTTTCCCTGGTCTGGAACAGCAAAAAAGTATTAATCTCTCACCACTACATTTGTGTTTTGTTATTGTTTGAAGCTACAAGAGGTAAAAAAAAAAATTATACACATGCACGCTCACAGGGTATCCACCATTTTGGATTTCTGTCATGCCAAAGCTGACTCCTAATCAACACATTCATTCTCTCCCCCCCTTTGATATAGTGAGTAGCTCTAAAGCACATGGATTCAATAAGAACTTTATCAGTTAACGATCAAGAAGCTTGGAATCCTGCTGGCTGCTCCTCTTTGTGCCAAACACTCCTAGAATTCTGTGTACATAGTAACTCTCATGCAACAACATATTTTTCTCAGATTTTTATATATTTTTATGTTTTAAGGTGGTAATCTTGTTTCTCTCCTTTTCTCCTATTTTATATATGTAATCTTGGGTTCACTTTTGAATGGTCACACACAGAAGAGCGTGAGATTGTTACGTCACATAGCCAATGGGCGCATGCTGCAGATAAGTGTATCCTTTTATTTTTTTGCCATTTTCACATGTCTGAATTGTTTATCCTTCTCAACCCGTTTGTTAAGCACACACAGGCAGCTGGAGCGCCTCTGTGTGCTGCAGATAATATTCCATCCAGCAGAAGGCACAGGCTAGCAGGCGGCAGGAAGAGGATGGATTATTATCTGCAGCACACGGAGGCACTCCAGCTGCCTCTGTGTGCTTAACAAACGGGTTGAGAACCAGGGGAAGGACACAAACAATTCAGAGATGTGAAGACGGGAAAAAAATAAAAGAATACACTTATCTGCAGCATGCTCCCATTGGCTATGCCACGTGACAATCTCCTGCTCTCATGCTGTGCGAGGTTGTCATGTATCGCTGTTTAGCCATGCGACCTGCTGTGAAAGAGTTGAATGGTCGCACACTCTTCTGCGTGTGACCATTCAAATGGATACCGTAATCTTGCATGGAAGTTCCAGATGTTATCTTTGAGAACAAAAAAAAAATCTTTATGTCTCATATAGTGACAAACTGCATGTCCCACTCTTATTCACCAAGTTCCAAAGCCCTCACGTTATGCCCAAAACATGCCTCCAATACTATTTATATTATTCAGTAATACTTTAGTATTGATCAGCCTCTATGAATAGCCTGTTTCTAGGCTTGGACTTGAGCTAGTGCTGCATATGCCCCTGGACAGGTATCCAACACATTGCATTGCAATGTGTTGGATACCTCTCTTGCACTCAAAATGTTAATCTGCCCTGGCAAAACTGTTCCTTAGACAGAGTGACCATTTTTTGTTCATAGAAAAATACTTTCTTGTAGGAGTGCTCGCAAATATTTATTTGGTTGTTTTTTGTTCTTAGGGTTGTTTGTTATAATACTCCATTAAGAGAGGTTTACTCTTTAAGAGCATGCTGGACTAATATTATTTATATATATATATATATATATATATATATATATATATATATATATATATATATATATATAGTAAAGTCTAGGATATATTACTCATTTTTTTATACCGTAATTTGACTTGCGTAATATACACAGGTGAGTATATTGTACCTGAGATTTTACGGTATATATATATATATATATATATATATATATATAAACTAGCAATGTGGGATGACACTGCCCCTCAGGATATATAGGGAATGAATGCACACACATGGATGCAAGACAAACACACACAGAGACACACATGCAAATGCACTGAGATGCATAAAGAGCGACACAGTCATACACACATACATGCAATGCACAACATGCAGACACATAGAGTGTGATACAGACATGCAACACGCACAGTGCGGAACACACAGGCACACACAGAGACACACGCACACACAGAAGTGAGTCATAAGGGGGTGACTTATGTGCCATTGTAATGAGTTTGTGTTTGTACTTATGCCTCCACTGTGGCATTCATTCATATTATAATTGCACATACTATGTGGTAATTGCACATACTATGGTGGAAGGTGGATTGTGCTGGCTCCCGGGGTGTGAATGAGTATGAGTGCGTGTGAGTGTGAGTGATTGCGTGTGAGTGATTGAGTGTGAGTGATTGCGTGAGTGTGTGTGAGTGTGTGTGATTGAGTGAGAGTGTGTGAGTGTGAGAGTGAGAGTGTGTGAGTGAGATGGTGTATGAGAGTGAGAGAGTGTGTGTGTGTGATTGAGTGTGTGAGTGAGAGTGTGAGTGAGAGTGTGAGTTTGTGTGATTGAGTGAGAGTGTGTGAGTGAGTGTGTGAGAGAGTGTGAGTGAGCGAGTGTGATTGAGTGTGTGTGAGAGTGTGTGTGAGTGTGAGTGTGTGATTGAGTGTGTGTGATTGTGTGTGAGTGTGTGTGTTTTTTGTCTGATGTGTTTGTGTCTGTGGTGTAGGAGCGAGCGGCAGACATTTTGTTTTTTCAGTTACTTGGATAGTGGTGGGTGGGCTGGATAGTGGGTGCAGGCCAACTCCCTGCAAGATTTAAATCACTACCTCATTGAATCACCCAATGGGAGCAGTGACTCCTCCTTACTTAACCCTTTGAGTGCCAGAGGGGTACGCAACGCATTGCTTTGCAATGCGTTGCGTACCCCTCTGGCACTCAAAGGGTTAAGTTATCGTAACACAGCAATATAATACACGGTGGCTCTTCAGTTGAGGCAGCATAGCAATATGCTGAGGGAACAAATAGATAGTGGTGTTTGAGACTTGCCCTCTGTAACATACAGCAAAGCATCTCTCTCCCTTTAAGGAGAAAGGGCAGGAATCAGGAAGCAGGAAGTGGAGGAGTGACAGTTGAAAACAGACAGTTAGTGAAGTGACTGAAGAGATGAAAAGAGTTAAATAAAAGAGTTGCTATTAAGTCTATCCCTGAGTTTGTATTTTATGGAAACATTACACCCTCGTACTAAAACAGAGTGTATGGAGGGTAACAATTATCTGTGGGAGGTGACACAGAGTGTATGGAGGGTTATAGTTATCTGTGGGAGGTGAAACAGTGTGTTTGTGGGGTCATGATCCTGAGTGAGAGTGTGTGTGGACCATGAGACGTTATTGATATCCCCTACTTCAGGAGCGAGTGGCAGCTATATTTTGTTTTGTCAGTTGGATAGTGGTGGGCGGGCTGGAGGGGGCGGGCCAACTCCCTGTATGATAAACATGCCCCCACTGAATCACCCAATGGGAGCAGTAAAGTCCCCATTGAATCACCCAATAGGAGTTGTGTCTCCTAATGAGACATAAATTATGTAATGAGGCATTCTGTTCAATGTGTGTTTGTTTTCTGAGGAGACATAAATTATGTTCTGTGTGTAAGGTACCATAAATTATGCAATGAGGCTTATTCTTTTATATATATATAGATGTACTCAGCCTGGGCAGTCTAGAACCGATGAGAAATAGCACACAACAATAGCTGATGCGTTAAACTTTTTTCAATGCAAGAACTACTGATGCTGTGTGTGCTGTTTTTCGTTGGTTCTGGATGGCCCAGGCTGAATACATTTATGCATAATATTGTATGGAACATGCACCAGTGATATAACACATAACACTGTGGGATAAATAGTTTGTTTGTTTTAGAGTGCCACTGCCTCCACTCTGCATTTATATAGAACCTGCAACCTTGTGGCTTCTACAGATTCTACAGCTGGAGCATTAACCAACTGAGCCATCAAATTTGGGGTCACTTATAAATTTGCGTGTTTCTGTTATGGGGGCAGCTTGACTGCATGATACATAAGAAGTGTCCATCAAGCCAATCCAAATTATGGGAGGTGCTTCAGGAAGCATGGGGTGAACTGTCTTCACATTACCTCAACAATCTAACAACTAAAATGCGAAAGGTCTGCAAGGCTGCAATTACTGCAAATGGAGGATTCTTCGACGAAAGTAAAGTTTGAAGAGCACAGTTAATATTTAAATTAAAAATCATTATTTCTAACCTTGTCAACATCTTGACTGTATTTCCTATTCATTTTGAAAACAGTGATATTTCTAAGTGACCCCAACTTTTGAACGGTAATGGATAGATAGATAGATAGATAGATAGATAGATACACACATATTACAGAGATTTCCCTGCTTAGTGAGCCAAGGTATTCTCACTGATGTGATATGCTTCATTCAAATGTTATTGCAGCTCAAACCAGTCAGCAACATACATGTTTTCTTTTCCTCTCTTTGGGGAACTTGATCCTAACAGTATTTCTCCATAGAAAAACTAGAGCAACATTGCCACCTTGTGGTGACTTCTCTTAAAATGAATTTTGAAGAGTAAAAATCTGTCAGGTTTAAACTGTAATAGCTTTTGTACAAACACGTGGGAATACCCTTTTTTCACTCAGTAGAAAAACACTCCAATGTATGTTCTTTTTAATACAAACAATTTTACTATGTCTATAACCATTATAATGATTACTGTCAAGGGATTAACCCTTTTGGGTGCCAGGGGGGTGCATAATGCATTGTTTTGCGTGCAAAGGGTTAAACATGAGGCTCAAGATAAATTCAGTACAGGGCTCTGATCAAACTATATTAACATCTGCATTACTGGAACCTGAGAAGCAAGTTGGCCAGCGGTAATGAGGGGCAGTCTCTACTGATCATGACGGCTAGTGAATTATTATATAGGACTAGTGAATTATTATATAGGATGGGTAAAGCAGGAGAGTGATGTGTCCATAGTATGTGTCACTAGCAGGTAATCAAGTCATAACATGGACATTTTCGCTGCTATGATTGAACTCTTTGTCTTAGTTACAGTCTTAACCCTTTCAGTTGCAAAGAGATATCCAAAGCATTGCTTTGGATATCTGGTGATCAAACACGGGGACTGGGGAGCAGAAAAACTACTCTCAGTATCAGGTGCAATCATTGTCTATCTAACAAACTCATTTATTTTGTAATTAATTTAATCTTTCAGATCCTGGCATTTTGTACATCTCTTGTGTTCAAACATTTTGATGTTTTCATAGATTGCATATTTTTATGCCAAGCCAATAAAACTATAAAACAAACACAATGACAACACGAGTCACTGAAGAAACAATCAAGGAATGTAGATATTTTCTGACAACTGCAGATGAAACGTTTAATCCTTTCAGTTCCAGAATCTTGGACCATTTCTTAGACCCTCTAGGGCAGACACATTTTCACCATTATTGCTGTCTGTCTGTTTAGTTGTGATTCCTGCCAGTAACTTTCCAGTTACATATGTAAAATCTATAATTTTTTTCAGAACACATTGAGCTTTTGCATGGTGCCTCACGTGAAGTAAATTCTGCAACATGCTACAAGCTATGATGTCATAATTAAAAAATAAGTAAAAAATTACTTATTTCTCTAAAATAACACACTATATATTTAACCCCTTAACGACCCTCGACAGTCATAGTACGTCATGGGTAGATCTGACTTAACGACTCATGACGTACTATGACTGTCATGGAATTACAGGCTCCTCCCACAGCTGCACGCCGTTTGGGGAGACTTTAGTGGTCCTTTAGTGACTGCAACGCACCCGCGCGTCCGGCCGTTAAGGGGTTAAAGCATTTATGTTGTTTGTGAAAGCTTCTATTATTTGTAAAAGCCCTGAATCTACCAAGTACAAAAATACCAAATATATATAGTTTTAGCTACATAAATGGCCTGCACAGACCCCTAATTACCAGAAGTGCAACATGGTATTTTCAACTTTATAAATTAAAATGCACATTCCAGTGGTTACATGGTAAAATTACCCTAAAACAGCTGAATAACTATATAAAACTATATATTTCCTAAAAATAGATATCTAACTGCACCAAATGAGGGGCCACTTGCCTTTCTACCCCTAGCCTGGGGTGCACAAATGTTTCCAGAAAGTGGTGTTGAAGGAAAAAAAAATATATATTTTTTTATATTTCCACCCCTTCAAATGTACTGAAATCTTTGGAAAATATTGAATTTCCAATTGTATTCCTTAGTTGCTGCTCTTATGAGAAAAATGTCACCTCATTCGTATGAGTTGACATACCGTATGGGGTGCCAGAAGCACAAAACTACAAAACTACAACTTTTGGGTGGTTATGCATTAAGGAGTGATAAAGAGGTAATAATACGTAGATAACTTCTCCAGTGATATCACTTCTCCAATTCCTATGTTATTTTATGGAACCTATTCACCAAGTTCTCCAAAGTTTGAGAAATTTTGGTGCATTGGCGCCACTTTATCATCTCTTTATTACTCCTTAGTGAATAACCCCATTTTGCATGTTTTCAAACATGACTTGCCTGTACTAAAACTGTTATTACAGCTACAGAAGTGAAAAAAGGTAGACAAAGCTTACCATTTTGGAAAGAGGATAACCCATTGTATCAAAGACACTAAAATGTCTCAAAACCATGGGACTTCCTAATGTATTCAGGACCTACTGCCAGTCCATGAAAAATGGTACCCCACTGGTGTGAATTTGACATACCATATTGGCTGCCAGGGGTGTGGCTACCAGTGAAGGAAGGATGGGGAAGCAAAAAGTGTATGTGTAATTCTAGGGCTACCATTTGAAATGTGTATGTGCTGAACTGTGGCTGCCAGTGAAACCAGGCTGGAGGGGGTCAGGTAGTGTATATTGTTAAGTCTGATTACTAGTGGGCGGAGAAACAAGGCTGGGGGAGTCAGATGGTGTATTTAGGGGAATCTGCGACTAGAAGTGTGAACTGGAATCAGGCTGGGAAGTAGTGTATGTACCTCACATTAACTGTTTCATTCCTAGCCTGATTCCATTGGACACTGGTACTTTGTATCTTCCGGTGGGCAGTGGAACCAGACTGTGAAATGGGAGAGAATGTTACAACCACTGTGTTATGGAACCAGAATGGAGAGGTTAGGGTACATTGGGGGATTGAAGGCAGTTAATTTGCATGTCAAAGAGGTGTCCAACATCTTGCAAAGCAATGCTCTGACCCCCCACCACCACCACCCTTGTGGTGCACACACAGCTAGCGGTATTTTTTTTTATACTTTTATACTTTATTCAGACCTCATTGGGGGCATCAAGGCACCTCCTGATGCTCCCCCCACCATGTTCTCTGAGTAAAAAAGTAATCCTTTGTGTGCAATGGACCCACCTGTGGCACACAAAGGATTATTTTTGTATTCTTATTATTTTATTTATTTTTTTTTATACAGACCTCATTTGGGGGTATCAGGACCCTTCCTGTTCCCCATACACCTTCCCCATACATTAAAAAAATATCCTTTATGTTCTACTGGCCACCTCCACATTACCCCCATTGCCCCCAATCTCTACATTGTTCCCCATTGCTCCCAATCTCCACATTGCCCCAAATCTCCACATTGCCCCCACTTTCCATATTGCCCCCACATTGCCCCCAATCTCCACATTGTCCCCACATTGCCCCCAATCTTCACATTGTTCCCAGTCTCCACCTCCACATTGCCCCTATTGACCCCCCAGTGTTCATCTCCTACCTCCGTGGTTGTCTAGCAGCATGGCAGTAGAGGTCTGTGCCTACTTCTGTACAGACCTCTATACAACTGGAGCTCCCACACAGTCGTCTCTTCAATAATTCAGAGAGCTCTGCATTACTAGAGTGCCAAAGAGGGAGCTCAGCTGCTAGAGGTCTGTGTCGAAGAAGGCACAGACCACAGACCTCAGCTTGTTGCAGGCACCGGGGGGTCACAGGGGGTGGCCGGACCCCTGGAGTCACTCCAGGGGCCTGGTTGCAGGTGTGACCCCGTGACCCCTATTGTTATGCCAATGCTGCTGACTCAGTTTATAGGGTGTGCACACAGGATGGTTACATCACTGAAAGAAAAGTAAAAAACCGAAGTAGCTGATAAATGTTAAAGTGAAATGTCTTGTTCCCTCTCATCCCCCCCAACTGGACTGAACCCTCAAACAACTCCCATGTAATATAAATTATTCTTCCATATATGAAGAAAATGTAACTGTTTTTGCTACGTATCAGGAGGGAGAGCACTGACATTTTCATGATGTCTAGAATGATGGACAGCGCTCTCCCTCTGAGGAGCTACCAATCCTCCTCCCTATGCCAGCCACCAGTTTTCATGTATTGGGGGCACACACTGCAGTGTCTTCAGCCCCTGTAATTTACTTTTATCTCATATGTATGGCCTGTGTGTGTTGAGCATCACTCCCCACCATGGCTCCGCTTCTTCCTCATCCCCCAACATGTCAACCTCTGAATGCCAGAGGGTTACCCAACTCATTGCAAAGCACTGCACTGGATAACCCTCAGGCACTCAAAGGGTTATGTACTATAAATGTTAAACAATATTGATGCTAACTCAGGAACCTTCACGAGTGTGTTTGCTTCCCCCTGCTCCTTTGGTTCACGGCACCTCCAAGTTGTTCAGTTGCCATCAGGATCTTACTATCTGCTGGTACCTAAGCTTTATCACATCCTCCCCGCATACCCAGAGGAGCCTGTCACCCGACCCCAGCCCTGCCTTACCTTCTATGCAGATGACCCGGGCTGGTATCCTTTTAAAAGGCTGCACACAAAAGAGCATGCAACCTTTTAACACAGTAACCATGGTTACAATGGCGACATGAGAATCTTGCGCTGCTACATGCAGTAGGATATCTAACGGAAAAATCAAACAAGCAGACAGCGCAACGAGATCTAAGTATAGCAGGCAGATAAAGAATGTATATTTGAAAAATGAGATAAAGCAGTGAGTTAACTGAGAGATTGATAAATGCATCGGTAATGAAGGAATGGGTTATATAATAAATTACTGAATAAGCCGGCAGATGGCATACAATCTAATGATATAGAAGTGGGTATTGAAAGTAATGTCTTAATCTTTGCTGATGACACTAAGCTGTGTAAAGAAATACAAACACGGCTGGCTATTTTTCTCTGCAGAAAGATTTGGATAAACAGAGTGAATGGATGGAAAAGTGATAGATGAGGTTTAACCCTTTGAGTGCCAGAAGGGTATGCAAACACATTGCATAGAAATGCGTTGCATACCCCACAGGCACTCAAAGGGTTAATATCCTATATAATAATTACCTAAAATGTTTGTCAGAAGCTGTCATGCGCAGTACAGTTGGCTGTGCGAGCTGCAGTCATGCGCAGTACATACTGCCCGTGTCGCGGCTGATAATGGAGCGGGCTGCTTGGACTACGGTCTGAATTAGAATCTGCCCTCTCCGTTATCAGCCACGGCACGGGCAGTCTCTACTGTGCATGACTGCACCATGGCCATTTCTGGGTGGCACTGTGGCCAGTGTACATGGGCTTTTCAACTAGTAGATAAATATAAGGTTATGCATTTGGGCTGCAAAAACAAACAAGCTACATATACACTAAATGGGAAACTACTTAGGGAATCCTCCTCATTAGAGAAAGATTAAGGAGTACTGATAGACAATAGCTTTCAAAACAGTGTGCAGTGTCACTCAGCTGCTGCAAGAGCCAATAGGGTATTATTATCCTGTATAAAAATGGATATAGATGCATGAGATGCAAATATAATTCTACTTCTGTATAAATCCTTGGTTTTACTGCATACGGAATATGGAGTATAGTTTTGGGTACCAGTTCTTAAAAGAGAGAATATTGAACTGTAAAAAGTGAAGAGATGTGCAAGAAAGCTGATAAAGGGATTGGAGGATCTGAGTTATAAAGAGAGAATATACAATCTGGGTTTGTTTACATTAGAGAAGACACATGTAATGGGTAATATATATATATATATTTATTCATGGTCAATAAAAATAAATCTCTAAGGAACTATTTAGTCAAAGAATTGAGCAAAAACACATTTTCATCCATTAAGACTAGAGGAAAGGTGGTTTCAACTAAAACAAAGGTATAGATTTTTTTGTAAATAAGGGAAGTAAAGTTATTAACCCCTTAAGGACCCATGACGGTGCAGGACCGTCATGGGTTGCAAACCCGTTAAGGACCCATGACGGTCCTGCACCGTCATGGGTTAAACTCTCCCATCGCAGCCGCACGGAGCGATGGGAGAGCACGGGCTGCTTGTTACTAAGTGTCCCGATACCGGGACACTTAGTAACAACCAATAGAAAGTTTGTTGCAACATGCGATTCGCTTGATGAGCGAATCCCATGTTGCAAATGCTGAATGACAGGGACAGTATTTGTAAATACTGTCCCTGTCATATATCTCTGTCTCCCTCCATCTTGCACACTGCTGAGGTGGAGAGAGACAGAGAGAGATCGTGTGAGAGTGTGTTCCAGTGTTCCTGAGTGAAATACTGTGATTAAAAAAATAATTTAACCCTTTGATCACTGGTTTGCAGTGATCAATACGTTCCCCCCCATCTGATCACTCTTGGAGTGATCAATTTGCTGCAGATCAGCG
Organism: Rhinophrynus dorsalis; assembly: GCA_037306005.1. Taxonomy (NCBI): domain Eukaryota; kingdom Metazoa; phylum Chordata; class Amphibia; order Anura; family Rhinophrynidae; genus Rhinophrynus; species Rhinophrynus dorsalis. Next base: position 76,376,492 of record CM074724.1, read on the forward strand.
TTTGCTGATCTGTGGGACACCCCCCATCCCCCTTGTATTTTTTGAAATTTTTTTGAATTTTTTTTCAATTTTTTTTCAATTTATTTTTATTTTTTTTTAATAAAAATTGATTTAGAGCTATAGTTTAGGTAGGTAGGTGGGTAGGTGGGTAGGTTTAGTGTAGGCGTGTGTTAGGGAAAGGTTTAGGGTTAGATTTAGGTTTAGGGAAAAAAAAAAAAAAAAAAAAACCCAAAAAAACCAAAAAAAAAATATATATATATAGTTTAGATAGGTAGTTCACTTGGGTTAGCTAGGTTCAGGGACTACGTGTTAGGGTAAGGCTTAGGGATAGATTTAAGTTTAGGAGTAGTGTAGGGAAAAAAAAACAAAAAAAAAAAAACTTTTATTAAAAACTTTATTCTATATTATAAGCTAGTTTAGATAGGTAGTTGGGTTGGGTAGGTTCAGGGACTACGCGTGTTAGGGTAAGGCTTAGGGATAGATTTAAGTTTAGGTATAGTTAGTTATAGAAGTTAGTTTAGAGTAGGTGTATAAGATGCAGAGGAGATATACGTTAGAAGAGGCGTATTCCTATTTGGCGTCTGACTCTGAAGCCACAGACACAGCGTCAGACTTTGACGTCACTCAGTTTTCTGAGAGTGAGAGCTCTAGCAGTGATAACGCAGGGCCTTCTGTGAAAAAAAGACGCACTGCCCCAACAGCTGCCCCAACAGCTGCCCCAACAGCTGCCCCAGCAACTGCCCCAGCAACTGCACCAAGAGCTACCCTAAGAAAAGCCCCAAGAGCTGCCCTAAGTAATGCCCCAAGAGCTGCCCCAAGACCTGCCACAAGACCTGCCACAAGTACTGCCCGAAGACCTGCCACAAGTACTGCCACTCCTGCTGATGAATGGGTATCACCTGCCAATTTATGCCCACAAATTCCTGAATTCACAGGCAACCCAGGAATTCAAGTGGATGTGGCAGGATTTACCCATGTTCAGTTTTTTGAGTTATTTTTGGGGGAAGAAATTTGGGGGGAAATTGTGTCGCAAACAAATTTATACGCAGACCAATATATTGCCGCCAACCCATCAGCATTCATTTCCAAGCAAGAAATATGGCATCCCACTGACATTTTAGAATTTAAGAAATTCTGGGCCCTTACAATGACAATGGGAATAGTTAAAAAACCAAGTATTAGATCATACTGGAGTAAAAACCCCATATATGATACCCCTATATTCGCCAAAACAGTACATCCCCTCAAAGCGTTCCAAATTTGGTGTAAAATTTTATAAATTGTGTGAAAGTGCCACAGGCTACACCCAGGCTTTTAGAATTTATGAGGGCAAGGACAGCCAACTTGATCCTCCTGGGTGCCCCGAATTTCTGGGAATAAATGGGAAGATAGTTTGGGATCTGATTTACCCCTTGTTAAATAAAGGATATCATTTATATGTTGACAATTATTACACCAGCCCCCTTTTATTTAAGTCACTTTTTTATTTTGACACCGTGGCCTGTGGCACTGTCAGGCGCAATTGCAGGGAGATGCCCAAAGAACTGATAGAAAAAAAACTTAAAACCGGGATGTCCTCAGCTTTATGCCAACAAGAGCTGCTGGCAGTTAAATTCAAGGACAGAAAAGATGTGTACATGCTGTCCACCATGCATGAGGACAAAACTGTGGCAGTGTCTGTTCGTGGTAGGAGGGGGGTACTAAGAAAGCCAGTCTGCATCAAAGACTACAACAAGAACATGGGGGGAGTTGATCTGTGTGATCAACTCATGCAGCCGTACCTCACCATGCGAAAGTGTAGGGCATGGTACAAAAAGGTTGCCATTTACATGATGCAGACTGCAGCTTACAATTCATTTTTGATTTTTAAATTGGCAAACCCCACCCTAAAACTTACTTTTCTGCAGTATCAGCTCCATCTTATCTCCCAATTTTTGCTTCAAGGGGCAACAGAAATAATTCCCCCAAAACCTGGAGTAGTACATTTTATTTATAAAATCCCCCCAACCCCCCAAAAGAAAAATCCACAAAAGCGCTGCAGGGTTTGCTACAGCAAGGGAGTACGGAGAGAAACCTCCACTTACTGTCCTGACTGCCCTTCTAAACCTGGCCTCTGCATGGGCGACTGCTTCAAGCAATACCATGAAGGCACAATGCAGTAGTGCTGTGAAGTTTATTTTATTATTTGGCCACTTTTTCCCCCCTGAAATATCCTGTTTTTTTATTTTTCAAAACACATCCCTCCTTAGATCTAACACTATCAAAATATAATGGGAAGCAAAGCACTTCCATCTCTGATAATGGAAACACACATGTTCCCTACTGGGTCCAGTAGTTCCTCCAAACCCTGACAAACCTATGCATATGGGGCATTGACGTACTCAGACGATGTAACTCACCACTAATGTAAAGCACTTAAAAAATCTGCAAATATCATCTGATTGAAATCCAGAGCAACACTAAAATATAAGTGTGAAAAAATGGTGTTTCTCTGCCTTACTGCAGGTTTTGGGAGGGATTGCTGATACAGTGGCAGCGAAAAAATTGAAAGAATGCAAATAGAATGAAAGCCAGGGTTGTCTACTCTTGTACAACATATACTTTTGGGGGTAAAATTCATTGCAATATTGCCAAACAGTCCAAAATGAGACAAGGCACCAGCTGTAAAAATGGCATGTCTGTAAAAGGAAACTCACATGTTCTAACTGGGCCCAGTATCTCCCCCAAACCCTGACAAACCGTTACATATGGGGCATTGCTGTACTCAGAAGAAGGAGCCGAACACTAATCAATCCAGTTTATAAAATCTTCACCTATTCTGTAATTTAAATTCACATCAACATTGAAGTGTAAGTGTGAAAAACGCTGATTTTTTTTTTTTACTTACGTCAAGTTTTCACAGGATTAGTGGTAAAATGGCTGTGTACAAAATTTGAAATCACACCTGAAACGAAAGCTTGGGGTATCTACTTTCCAAAAATATACACTTTTGGGGGGAAATCTTAGAGTGGAGCACTGTTACACAGGACAAATGAGACATGGCACCAGTAACACAAGCTGTGAAAATTCAAAGTGTGAACCTGGAAATACACATGTTCCAATTTGGGTCCCGTATCTCCCCCAAACCTTGAGAAACCGTTGCATATGGGATATTTCCGTACTCAGAAGAAGAAGCCGAACGCTAAACAATGCAGTTTTAAAAATCTTCACCTATTCTGTAATTGAAATTCACATCAACATTGAAGTCTAAGTGTGAAAAACGCTGATTTTTTTACTCACGTCACATTTACAAGAGAGTGGTGGTAAAATGGCCGTGTAAAAAAATTGAAAACACACCTAAAATGAAAGCTGGGGGTATCTACTTTTCAACAATATACACTTTTGGGGGGAAATCTTAAAGTGGAGCACTGGAACATAGCCCCAAATGAGAAATGGCACCAGATAAGAAAGATATGAAAATTCAATATTTGTTCCAATTTGGGTCCCGTATCTCCCCTAAACCATGAGAAACCTATGCATATGGGGTATTGCCGTACTCAGAAGAAGAAGCTGAACACTAAACAATGCAGTTTTAAAAATCTTCACCTATCATGTGCTTGAAATTCACATCAACATCGAAGTGCAAGTGTGAAAAACGCAATTTTTTTAACTTGCGTCAGGATTTACGAGGGATTGGTGGTAAAATGGCTGCGTAAAAAATTTGAAAACATACATACAGTGAAAGCCTGGGGTGTCTACTTTCCAAAAATATACACTTTTGGGGGAAAATCGTAAAGTGGAGCACTGGAACATAGCCCCAAATGAGAAATGGCACCAGATAAGAAAGATATGAAAATTCAATATTTGTTCCAATTTGGGTCCCGTATCTCCCCTAAACCATGAGAAACCTATGCATATGGGGTATTGCCGTACTCAGAAGAAGGAGCTGAACACTAAACAATGCATTTTTAAAAATCTTCACCTATCCTGTGCTTGAAATTCACATCAACATTGAAGTGCAAGTGTGAAAAACGGTGTTTTTTTAACTTACGTCAAGATTTACGAGCGATTGGTGGTAAAATGGCTGCGTAAAAAAATTGAAAACATACATAAAATGAAAGCCTGGGGTGTCTACTTTCCAAAAATATATACTTTTGGGGGGAAATCTTAGAGTGGAGCACTGTTACACAGCCCCAAATGAGACATGGCACCAGTGATGCAAGCTGTGAAAATTCAAAGTGTGAAACTGGAAACGCGCATGTTCAAATTTGGGCCCCGTAGCTCTCCCAAACCTTGAGAAACCTATGCATATGGGGTATTGCCATACTCAGAAGAAGGAGCTGAACACTAAACAATGCATTTTAAAAAATCTTCACCTATCCTGTGCTTGAAATTCACATCAACATCAAAGTCAAAGTGTGAAAAACGCTATTTTTTTAACTTACGTCAAGATTTACGAGCGATTGGTGGTAAAATGGCTGCGTAAAAAAATTGAAAACATACATAAAATGAAAGCCTGGGGTGTCTACTTTCCAAAAATATATACTTTTGGGGGGAAATCTTAGAGTGGAGCACTGTTACACAGCCCCAAATGAGACATGGCACCAGTGATGCAAGCTGTGAAAATTCAAAGTGTGAAACTGGAAACGCGCATGTTCAAATTTGGGCCCCGTAGCTCTCCCAAACCTTGAGAAACCTATGCATATGGGGTATTGCCGTACTCAGAAGAAGGAGCTGAACACTAAACAATGCATTTTTAAAAATCTTCACCTATCCTGTGCTTGAAATTCACATCAACATTGAAGTGCAAGTGTGAAAAACGGTGTTTTTTTAACTTACGTCAAGATTTACGAGCGATTGGTGGTAAAATGGCTGCGTAAAAAAATTGAAAACATACATAAAATGAAAGCCTGGGGTGTCTACTTTCCAAAAATATATACTTTTGGGGGGAAATCTTAGAGTGGAGCACTGTTACACAGCCCCAAATGAGACATGGCACCAGTGATGCAAGCTGTGAAAATTCAAAGTGTGAAACTGGAAACGCGCATGTTCCAATTTGGGCCCCGTAGCTCTCCCAAACCTTGAGAAACCTATGCATATGGGGTATTGCCGTACTCAGAAGAAGGAGCTGAACACTAAACAATGCATTTTTAAAAATCTTCACCTATCCTGTCCTTGAAATTCACATCAACATCGAAGTCAAAGTGTGAAAAACGCTATTTTTTTAACTTACGTCAAGATTTACGAGCGATTGGTGGTAAAATGGCTGCGTAAAAAAATTGAAAACATACATAAAATGAAAGCCTGGGGTGTCTACTTTCCAAAAATATATACTTTTGGGGGGAAATCTTAGAGTGGAGCACTGTTACACAGCCCCAAATGAGACATGGCACCAGTGATGCAAGCTGTGAAAATTCAAAGTGTGAAACTGGAAACGCGCATGTTCCAATTTGGGCCCCGTAGCTCTCCCAAACCTTGAGAAACCTATGCATATGGGGTATTGCCGTACTCAGAAGAAGGAGCTGAACACTAAACAATGCATTTTTAAAAATCTTCACCTATCCTGTCCTTGAAATTCACATCAACATCGAAGTCAAAGTGTGAAAAACGCTATTTTTTTAACTTACGTCAAGATTTACGAGCGATTGGTGGTAAAATGGCTGCGTAAAAAAATTGAAAACATACATAAAATGAAAGCCTGGGGTGTCTACTTTCCAAAAATATATACTTTTGGGGGGAAATCTTAGAGTGGAGCACTGTTACACAGCCCCAAATGAGACATGGCACCAGTGATGCAAGCTGTGAAAATTCAAAGTGTGAAACTGGAAACGCGCATGTTCAAATTTGGGCCCCGTAGCTCTCCCAAACCTTGAGAAACCTATGCATATGGGGTATTGCCGTACTCAGAAGAAGGAGCTGAACACTAAACAATGCATTTTTAAAAATCTTCACCTATCCTGTGCTTGAAATTCACATCAACATTGAAGTGCAAGTGTGAAAAACGGTGTTTTTTTAACTTACGTCAAGATTTACGAGCGATTGGTGGTAAAATGGCTGCGTAAAAAAATTGAAAACATACATAAAATGAAAGCCTGGGGTGTCTACGTTCCAAAAATATATACTTTTGCGGGGAAATCTTAGAGTGGAGCACTGTTACACAGCCCCAAATGAGACATGGCACCAGTGATGCAAGCTGTGAAAATTCAAAGTGTGAAACTGGAAACGCGCATGTTCCAATTTGGGCCCCGTAGCTCCCCCAAATCTTGAGAAACCTATGAATATGGGGTATTGCTGTACTCAGAAGAAGGAGCTGAACACTAAACAATGGATATTTTTAAATTTTCAACTATCTCGTGCTTGAAATCAACAGTAATAGTGAAATGTAAGTGTGAAAGCTGCAAAAAAACAAAATTTTTCTACAATTTTGAAATTTTTTTCTGGAAAAATAGCTGCATAAAAAACTTCAAAATTCTCCTGATTATTTACCTTATGTTGTCTAGTTTTCAGAAACATATACCTTTGTGGGACATTTTTGGTACTGGCACCATCAACTAAGCTATGATGCTCACATGTCAATTGTTGAGAAATTACAAGTTGGAAATAATGGCATCCATCTTGTAATATTTACCTTGTAAATGTGAGGAAGGGATTGAAATACTAGGCATATGGGGTATTGTTATATTCAGGAGAAGCAAATGAATATATTTAGGGGTATTTTTTTGTCATTAAGTAATAGTATGCAAATCCTGACAGAAAAATGTAAGCAAAATGTTGTTTTTTTTTAATTTTTTTCCTCTTTTTTTCTATTTTAATCAAATTAAATAATGAGGTATTCATATAATTGTGGTATCAAAACAAAGCCCTACTTGTGCTTAAAAAAACAGTATATAATTTGTGTGGGTGCACAAAAGGAATTAAAGAGAAAATATGGTTGAAAAAAGACATAGTCAAAAAAGTCAAAATTGCTCCGGTCCTTAAGGGAAAACGACATCAGATTTTCCCGGTCCTTAAGGGGTTAAATTCTTTGACTCGGGATACTGTGCTTGCAGATACTGTAGTTGCTTTCAAGAAACAAATGGATACCTTTCTAGCTCAGAATAATATTGATCCAAGGAACTACCCGACTGCCATTTGTAGTCAGGAAAGAGGGTTTTTTTTACCCACTTGGGGCTTAATTGGAAATGGCTTCAGTGTTTTGTTTTGTTTTGTTTTGTTTTTTTGCCTTGATCTGGATCAACAGGGGTGATATGGCATGGGCTGAACTTGATGGATGCATGTGTTTTTTCAACCTCATCAAATATTTCACTATGTTACTAAGTATGATAACACTAGATGTAAACAAGTAGAACTGTGTAGAAAACATGATCATGATATGGATCTACTGGAACACAGATGGGTAGTAAATATAGAGATACACTAAAATATAAATAAAATTATGAATTACAAACAATAGACTTAAAACAATGGCTAATATAAATGAAGATAGAAGAATAAAGGCAAAAATAGGGGATAAGACAGAAACTACTAAGGTGTATATAGTCAGATAATACATTCAATCAGAGTGTATTATCTGGCTATATAAATACATAAAGCTTACAAAAATATGAGAGGCTCTGAGCACGAACCTAAGACACAATCGCTTGTTCTAAGGCTAGTCACCACTCAGAAACATCCCATTTTAGCTCTCTAGAGCCATTACAAAGGAGACATTTCTTGCCCATCATTTTGGAACTGGAATGCCCTTTGGGTGGGATTAGTCTAATATATACGTGGAAATTTCTCTTTTGTAATGGCACAAGAGCTAAAATGTGATGCTGCTGAGTGGTGACTAGCCATACACAAGTCATTGTGCTTTATGTTCATCCTCAGAGCCTCTTTGAGCCTCTTTGTATATAGATACATATATAATTTTCACTTAAAGGGATAGCAGCACTCAATATTTGAAAACGTATACATTGAAGGGTTTATCCTCCTGATTAAAACATGGGTACTCCCACTGCTGACAGGTGTTTTATTCAAAAGTTATAGCAGCTCAGTCTTGAATTTTGTCTGTGCAGGATGTTAATGGCCTGAAATTCTACAGTGGTGCTGTTGCTACACCATCCAATGGGCAGCTCTGATCAGCACCACTGTAAATGTCAGGCCATCGAGATAATGCACCTAAAAAATTCAAGTTGCATAAATCACCTCTCAGCAGTGGCAGTACCCTTGTTTCACTCAGGAGGATAAGCCCTAGCCTAGTACAATATATATAATAATTTAAATGTTAAAATTAGCCTTCAGATCTTCAGATGCTCCCTGAAAACTCACCTTTTCAGGGAAGCATATCAACTACCTCCATAAATATTATCACCAAGAACCAACCATTCCCTGGACCACTGCACTCAATAGCACTTCTCTCCCTCACCCACTGACTGGCAGTTCATGTGACAGGAGGCACTTACACCCCATTGCACTTACACCTTCTGTGTCCAGCCTACCTTCCTCTAGACTGTAAGCTCTCACGGGCAGGGCTGTCTGATCCTTCTGTTCTCCTCATTTGATGTGTACTATTTAATATCTCTGTATGTCCATTCCCTATTGTACAGCACTGCTGAATAAGTTGCCGCTATATAAATAAAGAATAATAATAATAATAATAACTATCCCTTTAATACTAGTTTCCCTTTAATACTAGCATTTATCAGCTATTCAACACTTATCACATACTGGATTTGTATATTGTGAATGGTTTATATATTAGTGTAATTCACCGGTTCTCTTCTGTGTCATAAATGTAAACAAGTTTAATAATCTTAGATAGATCATTCAGCTTGGTACAGCACTAGACCTCATAGGACAGCAATCTGCTGATCTTTGTTTTATGGCAATTGGATATCTCCCTGAATCAACATCCTATCTGCACTAAAACAAGCTGGCATAATTCTCAATATTGTACTGCACTATAAAGAGATCTAGTATGTTTTGAAAGTATTTACAGTATCTGCAAACACAGCATTCCAAGGCAAAGAAGATCACAACTTTACTGCCCTTACAGTAAAAAAACTCTGCCTTTGAATTAGTCAAAAGTGCCTTTCATACTGAATGACTACTTGTTATTTGCTCAACTCTTTGAACACATACTTCACCAGAGAGCTCTTTATATTATCCTAAAATATATTTGTAAATGATAATCATATCCCCCCCTTACATTTCTTTCCTCTAATATAAACAAATCTAATTAAGCTAATTTCTATTTATAACTGAAATCTTCCAATCCCTTTGTCATTTTTTCTGCACGTATCTGTGCTTTTTCAAGTCCAATTATATATTTTTTAAGAACAGGTCCTCAAAACCGTATTACACTTTCTAGACAAAACCGTACCAAGGATTTATAAACAGGTAGAATTATATTCCCATACTGTGTATCTATACCTCTCTTTCTACATCATAGTGCCTTTAGCAACTGAATGACACTGCCCATTGTTGTGAAGCCTACTGTCTAGCATTATCTCTAAATATTTCTCTATCAAGAAAATTAATTTGGCATTATTCTGTTGCTGCTTGTATTCACTAGCATTTCATCAGCCTGTTTTCAAGCTTTTACGTGCTTGTTATGAATAGGACCTGAGTGCAATTCACTAACTGGGAGAAGAAGAGCTCTTAAGTCGCTTAAGAAGTTCTTGTGTAAAATTCTCAAGCGCTCATTGTTTAGAACTTTGCTGCTATTTGTTTTCATGAACAGTTTGCATTTAACCCTTTGGGCACTAGCAGGATTGAGCAACACAGCAACTCTCCTCACAACTGATAGCTAGGATTTTTTTTTACATGATATTACAGGGTACATAGTGCAGTACATGTCATACATTTTAAATTTAAAACATATAATGTATGATGCATACACCTAATGAAAATAATTTGCCTGGATTTAAAGGGCAACTATAATGTGAACTGTGCCCTTTCTTAAGATCTGCTACCCTGAAAGTTGCATGATGAGTCCTGGCAACAGATAATTACATGAGTCTAGTAGAGTAGTGCATGAGACCAGCAGAACAATACACAATTTCATGAGACCAGAAGGTCAATAAATAATTACAGCAGACTAGCCAGGTAATATACCATTATATAAGACTAGCAGAGCATTGCATGAGACCTGCATGACAATATGCAGATAATGTAATTGTGAAACACTGGTCTTGTTTAACTGCGTATTACTTTGAATCTTGTGTTTGTGTGTATAGCCCTGCTACTAATACCATTACATGAGATTAACAAAGTATTACATGTGACTAGCTAAGCCATACCTCAGTACATGTGACCAGTGGGGAAATGTACCATTACAAGAGACTAGAAGACTATTGCAGGAAAGCAGTAGTGCAATACACTATTACAATAGATCAGCAGTTAATATAACATAACATCAGACTACAAAAGTATTGCAAGAGACCAGCAGAGAAGTACATCAGTGCATGAGATTGGTAGAGTACTACATGACATCAGCAGAGAAATACACCATTACATGAAACCATCTGGGAAATACCACATTGAAGAAAACATCCCCATTGCGTAAAATCAGCAGGGAAATACACCATAACGTGAAACTAGAAGAATATTACAGGAGACCAGCATGCAATACACAAATACTGTAAATATGTGCTGTCCTTATGTTCTCATTTGATTTTGTACTGTTCTGTGGGTTTCTTTTAATACTTCCCTAGGTCATCTGGATTATATGAGACTCGAAGAGTGCAAGGATATAAAGAAGGGCTCAAATACAAAAATACAATCTCTATTTTAGGTCTGGCAATCAGAAGAATTGTAGCACTTTGAGTGCAACAATTTCCATAAAATAATAATAAGAAGAAGATTGAACCCATGTTGTGAACATTGTGTTGCTCTGTTAAATATATATATATGCTTACCCACATTATAAAAGCCTAACTATAGATGTTCTAGTAAAAAAATTCACTTCTACTCCTGTTGATACCACTGACAGACAAGAGCAGAGATATGTTCCGGAGTTAGAGTTTAATTGTGCTGCCTTCTGGGGTTTACCTCCAGTCTGGTGTTTACATGCTAGACTGAATGTTTTAACACTGGATGTATTTGACTGTAGCAAGCTGAATGCAGACTCATGGTGAAGCCTAAACATGCAATACCAATGACTGTGACACTATAACATCTTCCTGCTTCTGTCTGTCAATGACATTGGCAGGAGAGGTCGGGAACTAGTGTAGAGAGTTGAAGATGGTTATTTTAGTCATAGCCTGGCCATGATGGCGACACACACATACAGTCACTCGGCTTGGCCAAGGGCTTTAATTTGCTGGAGTATTTGTTGTGTTCCTCCATAAATTAGTTATTCAGTGGGTTTTACTGCCCCCCCCCAAATGAATCACCCCATCAGCGGGCATGTTGCTATCTGCTGGATTGATGTCATTTATATATAAGAATATTATGTTTGTAATGGAATGGTCATCACCCTGAGATTGAACCCTGTCTGTCTTCAGTGACCCATGTAGGAAGAGAATAGGAGAAAACACTCAGAGAGATGTGCAAAATCAGTTCACACTGGACTTTACTGAGTGCAATGTAATGTACAATGTTTCCAGAGACTTAATGCTGATTGATGTAATGGGAGGTGGGGCCTGTACCTTTTTAAGTAGCTGTTATTTCATTGTGTAGTTATGCCTGGTGAAGGGTGACAGTGAGTCCCCTGAAATGTTGCATATTACATTGCACTCAGTAAAATCCAGAGTGAGCTGATTTTGTACATCTCTCTGAGTGTGTTCTCCTATTCTCTTCCTACGTGATTCATTGGTCAACGGGAGACGAAGTGGAGTTATTGCACTGAGAGCAATATATGTGTGAGACCTCAATCTTCATGTCCATCCTCTATATTGGACTGTAAATATCCAGTGGGATGAGCATTCAACTAATAAGTGCTACACACAATACTACCATGTTCCAGATCAGCCAAGCTGAAATTTCAGAGGTTATATCAGCAGCAAATAAGATTGATCTATCTGTGTCAAATATAAGTGAAACCGAAGCAAAAATAAACTTGCAACTGCTAAAGAAAAAGAGAAGTAGGTCTACTGCTCCACCAGTCTACCCTGGTAGAATATATCACCATGCAGAAAATACCCAAGGGCGTGAGAGTGGACCTGCAACCAATATTCTGCAAAGACAAGCCAGAATTCATCCAGAAATGTCAAGGAATCCAAATTAAATGCAGTTTAGATCTTATGACTTTGACTGCACAGTATCTGCAAACCACTATAAAAGTAGTAAAACAAGAAATCTACAAGACTACCATCACACTGAAAAATATATTACGATGATTCTGTATTCAAAACTCCTATTGATGAACTGGAAACTGTCATCGGCACACTGAGAAAATCTCACCGGCAGGAAAATCCACAAGTTTATAAGGAACACCAAGGACTACAAAACCAATAGAATCTAATCATGGAAACAAGAACGCTGGAGATTTAAAAAAAAAAATGGTTTGAAGGAATAAAGGAAACTCCCCCTCATCAACATAATCTGGTAGTACCGATTTGGATACAGATACAGGTGCAGAGGAAAGCACATCTGGTACAAGCCAGGAACCTTTTTTGGGAACACACCAGGGAAAGAAGCAAGAAAAGAACAAGTCAAAAGACCAACCAATGAGAGGACACCACAGACAGACCACTAATGACCAGATTGAAAAAACAAACACTAGAGACAAAGTAAATGATCTGGTTGTTAATATCTCTTCTGTTGAGTTGTCTAACACAGAGGTTAACATTATGAACAGATGCCTAGGATTTGTTCACACACGTGGTAGCTCACTGACCTATTAAAATTTGAGAGACTTATTCAACTTAAAATGTTTTTCTAAGATGCTAGTCTATTAGCTACTGACACCACTAATAAGCTCACAGATATTCTGCATATAAAACGTTACTTAGTGCCTATGGTTAAGAATAATTTTATTAGAAACATTTTTATCACTGGTTAAACATGAAACTAGTGAACTATGGACTAGCAAGCAATGCACAAAATACAGTGTACCTCTACCAGAGATCAATCCCTTACAGAATATTAAAAGCAACAAATACATTGTGGTTACAAAAGCAGACAAGGGAGGGGGAATTGTAGTTCTGAATAATTCAGCATATCTTAATGAGGGCCATAACCAATTAAAACAAGAATCACATTATGAGCCTATAAATGGTGACCTGGTTTAGAAGTATAAGGTGATGCTAGCTCAAATGTTGTATGATGCATTGTTGCAAGGAATAATTAATAAGAAGTAAAATATGTCCCTGAGCATCCCATCCCTCCCACACTGTAGTAACTTAAAAAAATTCATAGAAATCTTAAGGACCTCCTTTGTTTCTGGGATGGGTTCTGCACTAGAACATTTAGCTAATTTTTTGGATTTATACTATGAACCTATAGTGAGGGAAATCCTCACATGTCTATAGGACACTACTGATTTCCTACTTTGCATTAAGGATGCTAATTTACCTAATTGTCCATTCTTGTTATGCATTATGGATACGGAGAGCATGCACACCTCAAAATATCACTCAGGAGCAGATTTCTCCCCTTAAATGCAATTTCTGATAGATCTACTTGAGACTGTACTGAAATGTAACTGTTTCAGATTTGGGGGCAAATTATCTATTTATCTGTAAGATTTCATAATATTGGTGGTGGATGCATTTCTAGCCTGTCACCTTGTTCCAACTGACAGGCGGGATAGCCTCATTGCTAAGATTTGGACTTTGCTCTCCATTGTCAGTAGAGGTAGGGGAACAGTGTTCCTATTTTCTGAGCAGTCGTATCCTTCTTTCTGCCTTCTAGTATTGCAGTCTCCTCTTTCACTTGCTACTCTAATTATTGGTGGTCTCAGCCTGCTTCCAGTTCTTGCATACCTAGTCCCAGTTTGCCTCCATCAGACTTGCTAATCATCGTGTTCTGCTCCAGGGGTCCTACTCCAGTCCAATGGTTTGACTCCTTCCCTGTACACACTATTCCTATCCTGGACAGGGTTCCAGCTCAACTGGGATCAGTCATCTGGCTTCGCGGTCAGCAACTCTAATCTGAATTTGGACACAGCAAGAGATTAGTGTGGCTGGCACTGCTCACGAGCTATGCTCTCAAGCATTGTACCCTAGCATCTCCAGAGCTGGACCACTTGTACTGTTACTAGTATTTGTAACTTAATAGGCAATTAATTACGTATCTGGGAAACTGCTGTGGGAAGTGGGGCCTGTACCTTTTTAAACATTGAACTGGCATTGAATCCCCCGAATCATTGCACATTACATTGCAAACAGTGAAGTCCAGCAAGAGCTGATTTTGTATATCTCTCTGATTGCGTTCTCCTATTCTGTTTCTACATGATTCATTGATCAATGGGAGACCAACTAGAGTTACTCCACCAGGAGCAGACTTAGTAAAGCATTATGATTGTCCTTTATAAAATGAATACCCTTATGTAAACACAGTGACTGGGGGGATTCAGTGCACGTCTGACCAAAATAAATTGGGAATTCTGAGGTGAGGACTCCAGTTTTTATTGATACAGCCTTCCATAATCCCCATGAATGACACCAATGTAGATTACATAACAGCATTTGACAACTAGGATTGGGCACATAGGTTTGGGACAATGGGGTACGGGAAACAGATGCCCTGGCTTCACATTCATGTTAACTGAGCAGCCACTTGGCCAGGGGACTGAATTGTCACAACTAGTTTTTGTCACAGTGGGGAGTAGCCAGTACAGCTGAGGCTACCCAAAAAAACGTAGTCCTCCAGGCACTTCCCTAATTTACCTAGTACGAAATTTAGCCCTGAGCGGCCCACAAATCTTAATGGCCAGAATCCAAAGATTGCATGAATCAAAAGGCCACACAATATACAATGTTAGGTTTTCTCAAGAATAAAATTAATTTTAAAATTAGCATATATAAAATGGAAAGTTCTCATGTAAGGATTGTATTGATTTATCTCCAGGTATTCTCGCTCATTGTTTAACAAGGCTGCCCAGTTCACACTGCAATAAATAATCTAAGCAGGATGTTGCTTCACGACATTTGTTACACAACATTAACAATGAAATATGTGTGGAGGAGCTAGATAAAGGGCAGTAGCGTGCAAAGTAGCTATCAATCAGTAGATTGACAGACATGACAGAGAAATGTTGCCTGTGAAATAAAGGTGATAAAAAGATCAAATATTAGAATGTGATAAGAGTGTGATACTATAAATGATTGGCTGAGTAGTTAATATCATTCAATTTTATTTTCTTGCCTTGCATGGGGTGCAATTTGTCAGTTTTATAATCTCATAAAGAACAGTAAAGTATGTTGCAAGATGTTCCCAGATGACTAAAACATGGATATACCTGCTGCTGGATTATGCTTTGTTTAAAGCAGGGCCTTCCCCAGACATTGTGCTGCCTGGGTCCAAGGATGAAATACTGCCAACCCCTCCGCACACCAAAACCATGCCCACCACAACACACCACATCCTTAATTATATTAACCCCTCTCCTGCCCCCTAAAACCACATAGAACTGTAGTGTTTTTTTGTTTTTTTACACCCCTTGTACCTTTCTCCCCTTGCCTTTTTACACCCCTTGTACCTCTGTTTTCCCCTCTCTTTTCACCCCTTGTGCCTCTCTTTTCAACCCTTGTGCCTCTTTCCCCTTCTTTTTACCCCTTGTGCATCTTTCACCCCTCTTTTTACCCCTTGTGCCTCTTTCCCCTTCTTTTCACCCCTTGTGCTTTTTTCATCCCTCTTTTTACCCTTGTGCCTCTCTTTTCCCATCTTTTCACCCCTTGTGCCTGTTTTGCCCTCTTTTCACCCCTTGTGCCTCTTTTCACCCCTTGTGCCTCTTTTCCCCTCTTTTCATCCCTTGTGCCTCTTTTTCACTCCTTGCGCCTCTCTTTTCAACCCCTGTGCCTCTCTTTTCCCCCTTTTTCACCCCTTGTGCCTCTTTTCCCCTCTTTTCATCCCTTATGCCTCTTTTTCACTCCTTGTGCTTTTCCTAGGGCTGTCTTTGATGTAAATCAGGATTAACTTTCTAGCCCCATTGATTGGGCTTCGTAATTAATTGCACAACCCTCTTGTCCCCATGGGTTTAAGATGTTTGAAAAATTCCAAATCAATTAATATTTTCATTTTTGTCTCATGAGCCTGCAAGGGTATGCAAAGAGCTCACTAGGGCTGGTATCCTGCACCTAGCGTGCAATCTGCTTTAGCTCACAAGTGTTATGCACGGAGAAGAAATATTCTGAAGTATATCATATTGATCCTGTACAAATAACAGTCCAGCAACAAAATGCCAGACAATTCCTCTCTGAACAAGGGAAGCTGCTAACCCCATTATTGGGCCTCGTCAATGAGGTGCAGCTGATCTGTCTAGGCACTTATGAGCAAGGTGTCCATGTCTGGATTTCCCCATTACTCATAGGGTAACCAGCCCCAAAAGCAATTTACATTGATAAAAGTGCAGGTCAGATATTCTCAACTAGGCTCATGAGCCTGCAAGGTCATGCAAAGAGCTCACTAGGACTGGTGTCCTGCATCCAGGGTGCAATCTCTTTAAGCTCACAAGTGTCATACACAGAGAAGAAATATTCTGAAGCATTTCATACTGGTACTACTAAATGAGAGTCCTGCATTGAAATTCCAGGCAATTTCTCTTTAAACGAGGGAAGCAGATAACTCCAGACATTTGTTTCAGCCATTTTTTGCAGATCAGTAAAGCACTCTTATCAGACCACTGATCTTTGCAAATTATGTAGTAAAGTGTATGCGCTTCAGTTTTCAAGAATGGTCTTCTTCTTCCTCAAAGAATTCCTGGTTTAAGCCTACGGCCATGTAAGCCTGAATGCACCCAAACCCATTCGAACTTGGAAGTGAAGCAGACTATGGCCTGTATAGTGCCTGGATTGGAGGCCACCTGGGAATTCCAGGTGCTGTAGGCTATCAATTGTGAAGTCCCGGTACATCATCTTTGCAAGGTCTTACTGTGTTGAAGCTTCAAGGGTGACCAGATTGTTTAAGCCTAACTGCCTGCCCTATTCTAAAAGCCTTCATGACCTCTATAGATATTAAGGATGCTTACCATTACTTTCTTGTCTCTGCTAGACACTGTACTGTAAAGATCCATTTATACATAGCGATTCATTTTTCTCTCCTTTGGTCTGATCTCTGTACCAGGGTTGTTTACAAGCCTGGCTCCTGGTCTGTAGATCCTAAGACTATATGGAATCCATATCATTCTTACCTGAATGACATACTTATTATATATTAAGTATCAAGGATAATCCTCAATATACACTGCACTGTTTCAGACGCATATCCAGGAGGGGATCTAATCTAGAGCCAGACCTGACTCCCCAAGGATGTTATTTTGGTAGGTGTCCGCTTCATGAAGGTCTAAGGAAAAAGGTTTTTTTTATCCCCTGTCATCCCCTCACCCAGAATAATATTGAGGAGAAGGTTATTCTAGACGAACCTCAAACAGAACAGGTTTTCTTTGTTATCCTGTTTCGGACATCATAATAATCTGGCTGGGTTGTTCACAGCAGTTCAGGGGTCATGTTTATATCTGAAGAATACATTCCCTTCGACAGACTGGAGTTATATGGTAGGCAATCCTTCTAGCATTTCATGGATGTCTCAGGAGAAAGTAGTACAGATCCATCAGATCATGTCTGTATTCCTAGGAGGAGGAACCAAGAGCAAACGTTAAATAGGGAAGTATTTAGATCCCTCTCAGGACAGAGAAGCATCTCTTCAGTTTTTTTCTGCCTTTCATATTTGATAAAGAGCAGAATTTTATTTCATAATCAGGACAAATTTGTAGCTGGGAACAGGGTACCTCAATGTGACGGTTTCCTTCAACATATCAGATTTGAGTGAGTCCACACACAGAACTACGAACAACATCAAACCGGCTAACAGCATAGAATCCTACTAGGCAAATGGCCTTCCTTCTCCAGATCTACTTCAGGATCTAATCGAATTCTGAGTTACTGTCTATCCCAGATTCTGGATCGATCCCTTTCTTCTACAGAATTACTTTGGTATTTCTTCTTGATGGGTTCTAGTAGGGTTTCAAGCCTGATTCATTTAATGTTCAACGGAAGGGGGTTCCTGCAGTTTGGGCAACCCCTTTTTTCTGGCAATTGCCTCATTAAGAAATACACCTCAGCAATTAAAAAACGACCTTCCGGATGATTTATCTTACTTTGGGATCCTAGTTTGGTCTACTACTTTTATCCTACCATCCTTATTTTTATACATGGGAGTAAAATATTCTTTAAGAGGCTCATGTTCACAACCATCTTATTGTGCAGCTGTACTTCTGCTGCAGGGGTAAGTGAATCACATCCTTTCTTATGTGTCCCTTCTTATGTTATACCATCAGATCTAAATTCCCATTAAGTCAAACACTACATTTCATTAAGGTGGTGACCCACTTCTATCTGTTGGAGAATTGTTCTTCCATCTGTTGGCGCAGATTCCAGACATTTTACAGTAAGAAGTTGCATATCCTGGACTTGGTCTGTTGTGTGCAGAATTACTTGAGCTAAACTGCTCCTTCGTAAGACTGCTGTTTCTGTCAGAAAATGATGGGCTCAGCAGCTTCCTAATCATCCATTGCAAGATGGATTTGAGTGATTTATTTAGCACAAGTTAGCCATTAGGGATCCTCCTACTGGCATTATAGCACATTCTATCAGGACTGTGCTATACTTCAGCGGCAGAGAGGGCAGTCACTAATCCAGAAGAGGAGGCAAGCTGCCACCCGGTCCTCAGTCTCTACATATTAACCACTATGGAATAAAACTTCAAGCATCCGAAGATGCTTTATTTAGCAGGAGAGTGATAAAGGCTGCCATTTCCTGTGTTAAGGGCATTGGTTTGGCAGGGCTGTCTTTTGTTCTTTATTTCTGTTTAAAATATCTATTTACCCTGTTAGTACCAGGTGTTATAAATAATTCCCATACTAGTGGATTTTCAGTAGATTTTTAAGTGTACACTTTGGCCCTTTCCCTTTTCTTTATCTGTTTAACCATTTGAATGCCAGAGGAATGTCCAATCATTGGATCTCCAAGTACTGTGCTGGTCAGCCCTCTGGCACTCAAAGGATTATCAAGGATTATCATACAAACAAAAGCTATTCCATTTAGTAAATAATGTTCCACATTATTGCTTTTTTCACACTGGTTTACTGGTCACTCATCATGTTAGTCATCCCAGTGATACATTTTCCATAGTCGCAGAGTGAAACTAAAGTCAAGGACTCTTTAAAATGGGAGTATATTATTCTTACTGACCCAGATATCCATCAACCAGAAGCTCTTGCTGAGTACATATGCAATAAAAGCCTTCTCATGCTGGAGCTAGACCTTTTGGGAAACAGAGCTGTCAATCATCATTCTGCTTCATAAGGGAAAATTGAGCCATATTTATAACGGCAAAGAAATGCAGTCTGTAGCACACCATCCAGACCATAGGAGAGACATTGACATTTCCAATCATTTAAACCAGGATTTTAACCTCATAAATGATGGTGAGGTCTCCAAAACATTGCTATGCATTAAAGGGATTACAAATTTAATTTAAGTCAATGGGGATATTTATGTGGACTCTATGGTGCCCTTAGTTTGCCCCAAGAGTTGCACCACCTTGTTTTTATACATAAGTCCCAAAGACACAAAACAAAATGTTGATACTATACGAAAGAATAAGCCTTTCCTGACTTTTATGGCCCATCAGAAAAACAATGTTCTGTGTTGCTCTGTCCAAAGCAATTATGTACTGGGAAAATAGCACATTTTATGGTAAAGATGTTAAATGTAACTTTTAACTTGGATGAAGTAGTAGTAGTAGTAGTAGTAGTAGTAGTAGTAGTAGTAGTAGTAGTAGTGAACAGTAAAGAGACATTTAATTGCCAATGGCTAAGGTGATTGGGGTGGGAGAAAAGTCTGAAAAATTTCCCACATGACTTTTCACAAAAAAATATTTTTTATCTTTTTCATGAAAGTTTTCACTTTTTTGCCACTGCTTCATTTTTTTCTTTTTCACCACTACCAAAAGAGTTTTTTCCTGTTTCCTATGTCAGCAACATTTCCCACCACAATGTTACTTCTTCTGAGGGCTGAAGTGTAGAAATACATTGCTGAAAGGCACTGTTGTGAGTCCTACAGCAACATATGTCTTTAAAAATTATTAGCAGGCAGATTGCCTTTGTCCTTTGCCCACAACACTAGCTTAATGCTTAAGTGACATTGGCACATTTTCCAGCATAATGCAGGACATGACATCAGCTATTTAAACCCACCTGTTTTCAACAAAATGAAAGGGCATCATGGTGTCAGGAGATAACAGAAAAAAAAAATACAACCTACAATGTGGCAGATGTGTATGGTAATGGTGGTGGGCTGGCATGGTGTGGTTGATATGTACATGTATGTATATAGATAGATATGAGATAGATAGATAGATAGATAGATAGATAGATAGATAGATAGATAGATAGATAGATAGACATACATTACCATTATGACTGTGTCAAATGTAAGCTGTCCTTATTCTCAGATTATTGATGCACATTACTCATAGCAGTGGTCCCAAGTGTGATAGATGGTAGTAACCCTTCACATCCCTCCTCCTCCTCATATGTGCTGCTATTAATACATTTGCCCTGGCTTTCTCTGTCATGTGTGGTTACTGCTACCTGACACTCAGATGGTATTGGATGTTGGTTCATTTTTAAGAATGTTATTCTTCCAACATTGCTGCTTGATAGCAAGCGTCCTACGGTCATTTACAATGTAACCACCTGCACTGAAAACCAGTTCAGACTCAATGCTTGCTGGGGAGCAACTAAAGGTTTCTACTGCAGTATGTGTCATGCTGGCCACACACACACTGTATTGTTTGCCAGTAGTCTATGGAGTCATTGTTTCTGCCTATCCTGCAAGTATAAAGAAACCATCTCACATGAGATGGAACCAAGCCTAGGAGCTACACTGTGTTCCTGTGTGTCAGTTACCAACCCATATTCAGGGTGCAAGGATATTTGCCTTCCGTGCTGAGACCCATGAATTGCCCTGTGTTCAGAATGGGATTTTCTGGTTGATGATGTAGCTGCTCCTGCTACTGCTGCTGGTCTAGATGCTCTGCTACATTCTTTTTCAGTATGCTGTCTAGAAGTTTTTGTGCAGTAAATTTCTTTCAACCCTCCACTCGATCAATAAGCATATCTCGATATTCCTTGACAGAATCCGATTCCTCAGAGATGCTGTTAATTGTCATGACTCCTTGTCGTGACAAACTGCTGCTGATGATGATTTGGCAGAAATTCTGAAATTTTGTGTTTAAAGAGGGGGTCCAGCAAAGTGGTAAGGATGTATTCCTCATTGCTTTTAATGGACACTATGCAAGAATCTTGTTCAAAGCACACTAACATGTCCTTCACCAGCTGGTGCATGTCTGTGTTGTCATTATGGTAAGATTTCTCATCAATGCTCCTCATTTGTTTCTGCAATAAATATTTAAGTGGCAGGATTTCATTAATTCCTGCCCCTGTGAGACTCACCAGCATGGCTGCCTCCTCAAAGGGTTTCAGCAGCTCACATACATTGCACATTAGTTGCATTGTCCACATGACAAAGAAGCTCCCTCCAAAGTCTTCCAGTTTTGCATGGTGTACTTGTTAATGGCCTTACTCTGCTCATACAAATGCTCTAGCATGTAAAGTGTGGCATGCTATCTGGTATAGACCTCCATTTTCACCTGGTGATGGGGTAGGTTGTTAAGCTCTTATTTGAAATATAGATAGTTCAGTGCACTGTAGGAGCGGCTTAAATAGGCACAGATTTTGCTGGCAATATTCAGCATCTTTCTGAGGGTTTTGGATTCTGCCAGGAATCTAGTCACAACTAAATTTAGTACATGGGCAAAGCAGGGCACATGCACCATATCACATTTTCTCAAGGCAGCAATTATGTTGGAGCCATTTTCATCAAACACAAAACCAGATTTTAAGGGACGGGGTACAAGCCATTCCTCTATCACCTGCTCTAATTTACTTAAAACATCTATGGCTTTGTGGAACTGTCTCTCAAAACTCTGCATGCACAAGGTAGTGTGCTGATGGGTTATCCTGCTGCCGCCTTTTACTCACACTGCCAGAACCAGAAACATGATTACTAGCTGTCACCTGATGCAGGAGTCAGAATGTATAATATAAAACAACCTTTATTCAAGACACAGAATAAGGTATAACAGCGGACAAATAGGAATAGGCAGTAGGTCAACAGATAAGCTAGCACTACTATCAGGAAAAGTAGGCCGCCTAGGATAGACCTCACTGCTGAGACTAGGCCAAAGCCACTGGTAGTCTCTGCTGGAACTTGGAATGGAACAGGAACCGGATCAGCCAATGATGATCTTCTGTAGAACACGAACTGGAACTGGAACAGGTTAACTTCGACTAGGAACACAAGTAGGTACTGATTCACGCCTGCAGTCAGTCTAGCAGGAAAGGATAGCTGACTCATGCCTGCAGTCAGTCTAGCAGGAAAGGATAATTGACTTACGCCTGCAGTTAGTACAGATGATAGTCTACCAGAGCCCCAGGTCTGATCCAGATGGGTGTCCACGGGAGAGGTGCTACTCAATGGACAAGCCGGACAGAGTCAAAGGACAGCACCATATGGGATGGTCAGACAAGCCTGGTCATACACGGAGTGAATAGTCAGCCAGAGCCGCAGGTCTGCACCAGATTGGTTATTGGACAAGCCTAGGGTCATACACGGAGATGGTAGTCAGACAGAGCCACAGGTCAGCACCAGATCGGGTATTCAGGCAAGCCAGGTCATACACGGAGTGGATAGTCAGCCAGAGCCGCAGGTCTGCACCAGACTGGTTGTCGGACAAGCCTAGGGTCATACATGGAGTGGGTAGTCAGAGCCACAGGTCAGCACCAGATCGGTTAGTCAGACAAGCCAGGTAATACACAGAGCCCAAACAACAACTGCACTGGAACACCAACTGAAGTGGTGTCTAGGCAGGTTAAATACTGATTGCTCCACCTCTGAGAGCACGTGACTCTCAGATGCTGCAGGAGCTGCCAGGTGAGCAGTAAGGAGACAGGTCGCCCAGACGCATACCAGAGCGCACCAGTTCTCCCGACCATGCAGAGCACGGCAACCCTGCAAGGACGCTACTAGAGACCGGCCGTTCACTGGGTAACTACGGCCATCTCTAGAAAGGTAACACATGCTGTAACCTAGTGTTGTCCACTGGTGGTGGTAGGGAAATCCAGTGAGCAATCACATTCATATAGTCTGTGCTCTGCCATCTTGTCCACATACTGTATCTGTTGTCAGGTGGATTTTCTTGCCTTATAATCTGCCTGTGAGCTGTGCTTAATGGCCCTTTCCTGGTGTTTCTGTGCATATTCCAGTGTTGCTTATTTTGACCTTTGCTTGGCTTCAGATATCTCCTGGTTCTCGATCCTTGGTTTGTCTGACTATCCAATCCCGTTTTGAATATTGGCTCTGTTTGACTATCTGATCCGTATATGACTCTGGCTTGTCCGACTACCCGCTCTGTTCTGACCCCGGCTGTGGCTGACAACCCGATCTGGTTACTGACTGTGGCTTGTCTGACTTATGCTCCGTGCTACTCCTGGCTCCTGTCTGACTACCACTGTCTCCAGGTATAGCTGTAGGCACTCTCTACCTATCCGCTACAACTACTACCTTGCTGGTAGCATTGCTAGTTGCCTCCGCACTGTGCGATCCCATTGCCTCCGGGCTGGTAGTGTTACCTGTATCTCTCAATCTGTTGCCTCTTGGTACACTACCATATGCTATTCCTTGCTGTCTCTGCCTGTACTCGTCCTGAGTCCGGTACTGTGCCACTGCAATCCTACCTCTGGCAGCCTGCTGTGTTCCTCCGTTGTGTGGCCTTCGGTCTGTACCATTCAGGTACTGTAGCTGCCCTCTCTGGAGGTTGTCACCAGCTGTCAGTGAGAACCCAGTCTGGTTCTGTACCCTTTATACCTACTGTACTGATTGCAGTTCAAGGTCAGTCCTTGGGTAGTGGACTAGACACTGTCCTTATGCCTGTCTCCCCAAGTCTGAGGAAGTGTTCATTCCTATTGTTATTATTATTATTTGCTCCAATAAACTGATTCAATTCACTTGTATTGTGTCGTGTGATTATGTGCCTGAACTACCGTGACAAATATCTATTTACATCACATTTCATATATATTTTAAAATGTGCAAATTTTGGCATAACAGCTATGAGTGTAATGCTAGAATGGTCCTCTGCATGTGTCAGAAATTTCTGGAGAAACTCCTCCCTACAGTTCTCTGATTAGCTTATACATGCCACAGAGTATTAAAATTTAACATTCAAGGACTTATATGCAAAGGTTTCCAAAGCTTGTAAAGTAACAGGGTACCCTCTGGGCAGTGTACTGTCTAGCTGTCACTTCAAGTTTGCCATTGGTAGAGCTTTACTGGCATCCAAAATTTCCCATGGGTAGTGAGGGAAACAAGGGTTTTCATGGGGATAGGATGAGCCTAGGCTAGGGGTAAATAGAAGGTTGCCCTGGATTATGTGCATCAGAAAAAGATGCTTCAGGAGGGTTCATCACTGGTCCTCTAGGTCTGAGTCATCATGAAGGTACAGAGGCAAATCACCAATATCCCCTCAAGGGCCTGAACAGTGAAAGGAAAAGCACCCTTACTGGAAAGGGAAAAAGAAGAAAACCTCAATGGGCAGAGGGCAGTAAAGAGGGAGCTGAATTCCTGTAAGAAGACTTAAGGGGGAACTAACACCCATAATAATAACCCACCCAATTTACCTTATTATGGACAGAAAATACTAATTGGTCCTGTGAATTTTATAATTTCCCCTTTAAAATAGAACATTTTTGATCAGTCCTAGATCTCCTGTCCATGGAGGCAAACATGACAGTTGCTAGCAGAACCATAGATAGGGGTGGGAGATAAGTCAGAAACATTTTCAGAATTATTTTTCAGGAAAAATAAATATTTTTCGTTTTTTTCACAAAAGTTTTCTCCTTTTCACCACTGCAAATACATTTTTTACCTATGTTTTCAATGACTGCAACATATCTCACCACAATATTACTTCTTCTGAGGGCTGAAGTGGAGAAATAAATAGCTGAATGAAGAAGTTGTGAATCCTACAACTCCTGCCCTGAAAAGTTTGTTAGCAGGCTGAGTGACTTCAGTTCTTTGAAGCCTCTATTTTCAACAAAAGAAAAGGGCAGCATATTAACTGCCAACATTTTGGCAAGCTTACTATTACATAGGCATACGTTTGCATTATTTTTGTGCAGGTTTTGATTTTGTTCTAAAAACTTAGAAAGTGTGGGATGGCAGTATCTATTAGAAGAACTATATAACTTTATTGCTTTAAAGACATGACTTGTGGAGATGGTCCATGACTCTTGTTATCTCCGAAAACAAACTGAAAATTATACTCCTATGCAACAAGAGCACAACATCTTGGCGCAATCTCTAACACATCAACAGCACTTCTATTATGCACCCCAGAGCCCCATGAACACTTAGTAGTACTTCTGCTGCTTCTAGTTGTGGCACCTCTGACCTGTTGATGTTGTTTCTCCCAGTCAGACCTGTGGTTATGCTTCAGGTGGGAACTCATTGAGGAGATGACTAGGTGTGAGTCAGTTTTCCCCCTGCTCACATTCTTCTTACACAGACAACAGGAAACAACATGTTTTAGATCCTGAGTGAAGTATCTCCATAGTGTAGACTTCATAGTCTATGGGGTTCATGAGAGGCTGCTACTACTGCTACTGGGGCTAGTTGTTGCTGAAATTGTACTACTAGTAGGTGTCACAGGTGCTGCACTTCTAAGAGCAGTAGAGGTAAAGGCATCAAAGCTAAGGATGTGTACGCTGATAACTTGTGTTATTCTTGGTTACTCAGTGCTATTAGTGTGTATGGTTGAGTGGTACTTGGACTTGGAAGCAGTGATGATGCTGATGATGACTGGCAGGATGACTGTGTACTTTTTGTCATCCTTGCTTCTCCGGGGTCAGACTTTCCAGTTATTTTCTCAAACAGTTTACAGACAGGCACAGTGCTCCCTATCACGGCGCCCGTGATCTGGGCGACATTCTGTCCATCTTGCTATTGCTGCTCTCCTATTGGTTGCGCTGTACTGCTCCTCCCAGTGACAGCCTTTTTATACCCTGGACTGTCACTCTGCAAGTGCCCTTTCGTGGTGTTCCTGATGCCTAGCACTAGTTTGGCTGTTGTGATACCAGTGTATGACCCCGGACTGCTTGACCACGGCATTGTCTTGTTCCTGACTCTGTGTACCGATTCGGATTGGCTGACGTTCCTGCTTCCTGTTCTGACCCAGCCTGGCTGACATTCCTGCTCCTTGTACCGACCTGGCGAGACCGACGATCCTGCTCCGTGTACCGACCCGGCGTGTCTGAGGTTCCTGCTCCGTGTCCCGACCCGGCTTGGCTGACGTTCCAGTGCTGTGTACCGAATTGACTTGGCGGTGGTTCCTGCTTCTCCTGTGCCCGGCTGGGCTTTACCAGACTGTTCCTGCTGCTGCCTGTCTGGAATTGTTTCCTCATTATTGGCCCTCCTTGCATTCCGGTACTCCGGTTGCCGATTATATTCTGCCGTGGGTCAGAGTCTCAGTGTACCCCCACACCATGTTGCACTCACTTGGTCTATAGTGCATAGCGCTATTAACCCCTTCGGGGGAAGTTCTTCTTTCCTTTACTACCACTCTGGGTCTGTTGGGCTCCGTTACTCTGTGCGATTGAGTTTCCATTTTTGGATCCGCTGTGCGCTTCCGGTTGCCATCCATTTAAACTATTGCACATTAACCCTTGAGGGTAGCATGTGCACACGGTGGTGGACTGTTCTGGTAGGGCCTCTGTTCTGGCACGAGCTCTGACCAGCCTTGTGTAGTCGTTGGTGGGCGTCCACCGTTGCATCCTCCTACATGTGTCCCGTGCCTGTTGTTGCAGTCCTGTCACTGTCGCCTCCCGTTGCCAGTAGGTGACACTGGGCCTTCGCTGTACTCATACTTTGCCAGTGGTTCCATTGGTCACATTGGACTTTCATACACTGTATCAAACTCGTTTACCTGACCTGTGTCAGTATTGTGTGTGTTATACATACTGGACCCGTATGGGTTAACTTGCTTGTAACCTGTCCTGTGTCAGTTACTGCTGTTGTTACTGGACCTGTGAGGGTTACCTCATTCCTTGTGTGCATTAATAAAATTGTGTTTTACCAACATCTACCGTGTCTGAGTGTACTGAACCGTAACACTCCCTTTCAGTGGTGGGAGATTGAACTTTTGCTTTTCTACTAACTTTCTAGCCATGTCACCATCTCTCTCACTCTCAACTTCTGTATCTGAAGAAGAGGAGGATGCTGGAAGGATATATTCTAGATCTACATCAGAAGCAGCAGCAGTCATTAGATCATCCTCAGAATTGCCTGCCTCCTCTTATCCACTACTTTTATATTTCTCTAAGCTTTTAGAAGTCTCAAACAATGTCTTTTTACTTTTCAACTTGGAAGGATTTTCATAACTTTCGCTGCTATTTTCAGGACAGGTTTTTTTGTGCTTGTTTGTCAGAGGCAGCAGTTGGTTGAGCTGTTACACCTTCTTGCACTATACCACTAACACTGGAATGTGTCTTTTTGTCATCTCCAGTGCTTTTAGATGGTTTATTACTAGTACTGGGTTTGGTGGAGGTGGAACCTTTGATGGGACAAACTACATCTTCCTCAGGAGGAGAGGAATAAAATGAGTCCGTTTTTGGACTACCATTTAATTCACACGTCCCTCACTGCTCCTAATCCTTTCTCCCTCCCCTACCCCTTGTGTGTTTGCTTGACATTACTCAACTACGTGTGTGTTTTTACTGTAAAAGTATACAATAGAACTGAATGTGTGTAATGTCTTGCCTTGGATCTCTGCGAAGTACTCTGTCTCATCTAGTATCAGCCTGCCTCAGTCACAGATCACATGAGAGTCCCTGTCTCTGTCACCTATCTTTTTTTATTTTATTTTATTTATTTACTTATTTTAATTAACTCTCCCCCCATCCCTATCACTGTCAACAAAAAATACACTCCCTGTTCAACTGCTTCTTTCCCAAGACCCCCCCTAAGACAGAGACAACAGCCAGATAAGGAAGAAACTTGGATCATGTTGCCTCTGTCTTCCCAGTCACTCAGAATTTTGGGGTATTTGGGGATTTCCCCTTTGCTCCCTTCTCACACCCCCAGACTCCCCTGACAGATAACAGCCAGATCAAAAAAGAAACTTGGATCTCATCTGTCTGTGTCTACTTGACAACAAACAATTTTGGGGTATTTTGGGTTAAACATCTTTGATACCTTCTAACACCCCTATACTCCCATAGAACAGAGATAACAGCAAGATCAGGAAAAAACTTGGAACAAGGATGCCTGTGTATTCCCAGCCAGTCACACTGAATTTGGGGTATTTGGGTTATTTCTCATTTGGTCTCTTCTCACAGCCACAGACTCCCCTGACAGAGATAAAAGAGAGATCAAAAATTAACTTGGACCACAGCTGCCGTTGTCTGCTTGATCTTAATAAAGTTTGTGGAATTTGCGGTAAAATACCTTTGCTCCCTTCTCACACCCCTAGACTCCTGTAGGACAGAGATAACAGCCAGATCAGGAAGAAACTTGGAACATGACTGCCTGTTTCTTCCCAGTCAGTCATACTGAATTTTGGGGTATTTGGGGTCAAAATCCTTTCTCCCTTCCTGTCCCCGCAGACTCCCCTAAACTAAGCTTCAACTCCACTTTATTAGCTTGCATTCTCTAGCTCAAAAATGTGCTGCTTTCTCTTCCTCTCAGAAATACAGAATGGCCTGCTGTGAGAGCCTGAGGTATTTTTATATGCCTGTGGGAAAGAAGAGAAAAAAAATTGCTACATGTAGGGGAGAAATTCTGTCTTTCAATTGATTTCAATGCAAGGAGTTAGATGAAAAAAGCGAAAAACTGCAATTTTCATGGGAAATTTCCTGCTAGGTGGGAAGTACCATTTTATTACCTATTTCTGTGTTGAGTTGAAAACTTTTGCCCATCCCTAACCATACGTCCTCAGAATTTGCTCACTGCCATTTGTAATGATACATAGTCTCAGGCACTCTTCCTGCTCCAGTTTGAGAAACTATTAGCAATTGTCACTTCCACCTCCATGGATATGGCATCCAGTACTTGTTGAAGATGTTCTCTCTTGAACAAAGGAATAGGATTCATAGTGGCCAACAAGATTTTCTGGCCATAGTAAGGTAAGGGATGATATTTTTCTGGATGTGTTAGTCCTCCTTTAAGATTGTGTGCAGAAGGAAACTAGTATTTGTTTTGCTATTGTGAAACAATGTCAAGTTCTATTTGAAACCCATTGCATTCAAGACACACAGACACATGTAAACAACAAGTTGTGCATACACCTGAAGAAGCCAGATTTGAGAGGTTTCATGACTCCTCAGATGGCAAAGTTGTTACACTAAGGGCCATATGTTCAAAGAAGTAGCGAACTAGCTTTTGTCGTTTGTAATGACATTTCAAAGTACAGTGTCATTGGGCTCATCAATATTTTCAGAGCGTGTCGGTTGTGATCATGTTGTTTTCTCATCGAAGTAAGATTCCTGACTGAAATTGCCATAAGTTGCGACAAAAATGTCTTAACTAACAACAAAAATGTCTTAAAGGGATAGTATTGTTTCACAAAAACAGCAGTTCCAATTAATCTTTATAGTATTTGAGCCATAGAGAGTGTTATTTCAATACTGTCAGAGCTGTAGTTCAAGAGTAACTGAATGATAAAGTATCCCCCTCCTGCCCCTTTTACCTAGTGTAACACTGCTCACCTCGATGTGGAATCTGGTTGCTTGACCAGACAGATAACAGCAAGGGATAATCTTCTTACTGTGAGAACAATGAAAATCTTGCCCCCTTTGACAGGTTTTTCAATTTTTTTCCTTATCTTAATTGAAGATTGTCCCTCTCTGCAATCTACCTGGGCACCTCCCTGCTGCTCTGAGCTGAGCAGTTACATCAGTAAAAGGGGTGGGAGGGGGATACTTTATCATTCAATTACTCCTGAACTACAACTCTTACAGAATTTAAATAACACTCTACAGGGCCCAAATACTGCTTTTATTATGAAACCTTACTATCCCTTTAACTAAAGACAAAAATGTCAGTATATAGGTATGGTAATTGTGCTTTTGTTGTGTTTCCTTCAATTATTATATGTTTCTCACATTCAGAACTTCATATTTCCTCCACTTTTTTCTTAACAAACAAATTTTGTCTTTTGCAAGACATTTTTTGTCAGTGTATACGACAAATTTTCTTTTCCTCTATGCAACACTGAAGAATAGTTTAGCCACACCCTTGCCCCACCCCTTTGCCCGGCAATTCTTGAGTTGCGTCTTACACAACGGACATTACTAGTTTTTTGTTGTATACTCTATAGAAAATATGTCATTCATGCATACGGTTATTTGTTTTTGTCTTTCATATGACATTTTTGGTTGTTATCCCTTTGAACATACTGCCCTAAAACGAATTATAACAGGTAACATGTAATGGGTTCCTGTTCATTGGTAATGAGATTGTACTAATACAGTGCTGTACTGAATAGGCACAGAACAATTTCTTAGTACTATGCCTGCATAACACCAATTTATTAAGTTTACTTATGCCAAAAACGGTGCTCTATACAACACTTTTGCCAAGGAGAGGACGATGGGGAAGTGTATTAGTGTTTTGGGAGATTCCTTTTCCCTGTGCAGTGGTTTAACACTACGTCCTAATGCGGCACAGAGAAAAAGCACCGTAGCTTTCTTGTGCATTCGGGGGGGGGCATTTGCTGATTACTCTCATTAAAGTCTTAATGACATGGGGGCACTAAAGTGATAAGGCTCTCTAGTATATATCCAGAAGTGCAGAAACATGAGTATGGAGCCAATGTTCCATAACAGAAATTGAGCTGTACTGGCAGATTCGCTTCCACCCCCCATTAAATCCATCAAATTCATCCTTTGCCACCAGGTTTATATTATAAGTAAAGGTAGTACAATTGTAGGAAAATAAACAACATCATGGGGGAACAAAGGAAAACGAACATTTATTTCAGTTGGGCTTTTAACCTTGACGAATAAGGGGTTTGCCAAAGCTTTGCTTTCTATTACAAAGGAGGCCTCTCGCAAGCATCCAAGGGATTAATAGCTCTTTTGCTCTTGTATGGTATAGGATAAGGGTACTTTGTGTGACAGGAAACAGTAGACTAATGGCAATTATGGTGGCTTGCATAAGGGAATCTTAACTCTTACTTAAATGAATGTATGTTGCATTGATTTTCCTGCTGACTAAAAATTGGTTATTCCAACTGCTAGGTGATGCTGCATCTAAAGATTATTACAGCTCAAATCTGGCCACAATTTATTATCCTTGGAGAATTTCTGCTCAATAACTGTAATTCTCCATTTCACAATCTGATCCTCTTGTTGTATGACAAAAGAAAGAGATGCAATGAGCAATCCAAAGAAGGAAAGGGCATCAACACCATTCATACTTTGAAATGGAGTAAGAGAGCAAAAAAACAGGAAAAAAGGAAAACAATAAAAATATCTAAGTGTAGTATTTATTGCAATGGAACAATATAAAAGCAAAGAAATACACTCAAATGGTGTCCATCTTGGGTCCCAGCCCCTGGTAGCCAACGTACTGTGTCCGTGAATTCTTGCCTCTACTTCAATGGCCAAGAAGAAGAGGCACGGCGAAAGTGGGCAACCCTGTCTCATACCCATTTTAAGTGGAAGGCAATTAAACTTTATACTACCAGTAAATACACAAGCAGGAGGGAAGGCATAGAGAACCCAAATTCAGCCTATAAAAGTGGGTCCAAATCGACAATAAGTGCACCAAAGATATTACCATTCAAAAGAGTCGAAGGCCATGGATGCATCTAATGACACCACCACACTATTCCCTGCATTGGTATGTTTTGTTTGTAGGTTTAGGGAATGTTGAACAAGGGCAGACAGTACAGTATTTGGTCTACTGATGAGGATCTTAGCAAGAATTTTTGTGTCCACTGGAAGGAGGGAGATGGGTGAAAAGAATCACATTTTTGTGGATCTTTACCAGGTTTCGGGAGGATGACAATGACAGCCTTATAGATATTAAGGAGATGTGGTGCCAGAATATCCAAAAACCTCCTTTAACCACGCAAGAAGT
Organism: Rhinophrynus dorsalis; assembly: GCA_037306005.1. Lineage (NCBI taxonomy): Eukaryota > Metazoa > Chordata > Amphibia > Anura > Rhinophrynidae > Rhinophrynus > Rhinophrynus dorsalis. Next base: position 76,408,819 of record CM074724.1, read on the forward strand.
CTGTCCTTCCCCTGGAGATTTGCCAGCAGGCAATGAAGGAATGGCCTTGACCACCTCATCCACTTCTTATCCTCATGGAACAACTGTGGGAGCTCACAGCTGGAGCTGTATTCCTCTATCTGAGACCTATCATTTCTAGTTTGCAAACTGTAGACCTGTGTATAAAATTTGATGAGTTCTTTTATGCAACGTACACCCAACATTTAGGTGCCATATGCATCAATCAACAAGGTTATACCCTGTCGTCCCCTGGTGTCCCTGCAAGTAAAACAACAAGTCAGATGCATGCCTCTCTGCTATGTGATCCACAGACACCCAAAACGGTTGTAGATTCCAGCACATGGTGGAATAGGTCCCACCCAGTAGCACAGTAAAGGTGAGGGTTCTGAAGCCACTCTAGGTAAATAATTGCAGGACAGTTTTCTGCAGTACCTGTTGCGAACCAAGTACTTGATCGCTGCGTGATAAGAATCTATACGTTGCTGTGTGTTTACCAAGACACAAAGGAAGCATCTCCACTCAGGGATTTAACACCAGATCTTCCAAGAGGCAAATGTATATATATCATATTTAAAAATCACTCTGCTCTTATTTCAAAAGTGAAAAAATTTTTAATAAAATATCATTAGTACACCACAAACCATTACAAGTTTTGCAGCTCAGACACCACTTTCTCAAATGCGGAGATGGGTTTGTGACCTCCATCTGCCTATAATGTTGGGGCCAGTATAAGCTGGTGTCTCAACCACAGAAATGTGAGTGCAATACATTTTATTACTAAACCACTTGTTATATTTGCGATAAGAGCACCATTGGTGCCCCTTCTATTTCTGTCTTTTTTTGCATGTTTCTACTCCATGAGGTGTTTTGTTATGAAGAGAAGCAGCCTGATTCTGTTTGAGGGAAGTAGTATAAAGATCTCCCAAAGCTTTTCTGTTGGTGGACATATGTGTCCTTCAGTCTATTCATTTGTGAGTATTAAATTAAGAATAGTGAAGGTCTGTTGAAAGTGTGGACGATTAATGCTCTAGGAAGCGCCTCCTGTTTTTTCCTTATCACTTGCAAGATCCTAAAGAAGGACTATGCAGGAGCATCCCCCTGCATCCCAAAAATAGTCAGATGAAAGGGAAACCTCTGGATCTAACTGATGCAGAAGAAATTGCAGGAAGATATTACAGTATCCTGGATAATGGACACTGATGATCTGGAAATCCATGCTGTCTGATCCCCTGTAGTATGATCTTACACGTGCAAGTAAAGAAGCAGCAGGAGGAGTATTGGTCAGGGGAATGCATAGACTGTGCAGGAGTATCCCAACAAGCTGTGATCTAGTAGATAGCTATATTTCAGAAATGAAGGGGCAGTTGAGGCCCACTAGTAGGCCTGAAGCACCTTTCATTTATATAGATAGCAAGAAATGTGCAGCTAGACCTCACTCACCAACTCTCAGATCACACACACCTCCACTCTTGGATGTTTCTGTGTCAATGTTTCTCAACCAGGGTGCCGTGGCACTTTAGTGTGCCACGAACATCCACTTAGGGTGCCCCATTTTATCTATAAGGCTTTGACAAAAATGTGAATGTAGATGTACAACTGTATATTTAAGAATATTACTATGCACAATATGTTTATTTTACTTGTGAGGTCTAACAATAACTCTATATTTATGAATGTGTCACCTTCATTACACCCTTAACAAATGAGAATACATGATAGGGGTGACCCGAAAATGTCAGACTGCATGTTAGGTGTGCCTTGAGCAAAAAAAATCTAGAGAACCACTGTTCTGTGTATTATCAGCAATGGCAGTAATCCAGGTCCTCCGTGCAGCAGATGCAGTTGTCATGGATGCTGCACATGGCCTAGGCCCTCAGCAGGGGGCCTCCACTTCCAGTTTGTTTGGTAGTCCAGCAGCCACTGAGGAATACTGTGGCTTCTGTGGAGCAGATCTGCGCAGTCCAGCTGGTAACAAGGACCAAGACCTTCATCTGTACAGGTAGTCAGAATGCATCCACCTCTCCATATCACAGGGCCTGTCTCATCAGGCCGAAGTCCCCCAGGTCTTGTAAGATATAGATAAGTAGATGGCAGGGAATTCACTTTAATGGATGTAATCCTGCCGTAGTGTCATGCACCTCTGAAGTGTGAGCTTAGCATTCACTCACAGGATCCAGATCTGCTCCGTTGGGTAGGCCCCAGACCACGGGGACTGTGGCACCTCTTCAGGATTATTTAGCTATGTATATAAATTATATACATATATATATATATATATATATAATTTTTTTTCATGATAGACTCCTACCTAAGTTCTACTGTTGACCCATGATTCCAGGAGGCTATAGTTTCATTTAAAAAATGTTAACGACTTTATGAACTGAGCTAAGGTTTCCTCAGTTCCCTGTGCAAGCTTCTGGCATGATCAGCTTGCATAATTATATATCGATTTACTTGCTTCTGCTGTGATCTACAGCTATAATTACATACTAATTACATACCGTTATGCAGATCTGAGCAGCAGAAATGTGCTGCCAAGATTCTATTCCAAAGGTGTCAGCATATCTGCCTCAGAAGTGTAATTGTGCAGATCTTTCTTGTGGATGACATGAACTATAAGTGACACAAAGTTACTGCCTACAGTATATACCCCAGATAACATGGAAACATACAGTTGGATTGTATGAATCATTTTAGTTCATGGGGTGTTCTTGAATAAGTTCCAGGATTTGTGGAGAAAGTCTATAAAAATATTAACCTTTTGGGAATAACCAGATCAAGTTAAGTGAGTTAGAATCCGGCAAGCTCTGCCAATTGTTTTGGATGATTTCTCTGCTGGACTATTGGAATGTGTCATACTGGGCAGTGCAAGTCAAGTCCATTTGTCAGCTACAGAAAACATTTGCAATTATATTAACACACATTTCAGTTCATCAAAATACAACCAGCACATTTTAAGATATTGCTGGGTCCTGAGCATAGAATAAAGTCTACATTGGAAGCCTGATCTGTGGGAGGAGTTTGAGGTCCTGGAATTTTGCACCAAAGAAATATATTTGGCTTAATGGGCATGATGTGCAGTACTAATTAAAGATTAATTTTGGGGAACAAGCCAATAAATTAATTGATGTGGCCATTTTTGCTCAGAATAAGGTAAATGAGGGTCTGTCTTTGGGAGTCATTAGTGTTTTTTTAACCCTTTGAGTGACAGAAGGGTGCACAACACATTGCTTTGCAATGCATTGCATACTCTTCTGGCACTAAGGGTTCTCGAATTTAAGGCTGCAAAGCCATATATATATATGTGTGTGTGTGTGTGTACATATATACAGTACTGTGTAAAAGTCTTAGGCAGGTGTGAAAAAAATGCTGTAAAGTAACAATGATTTAAAAATAGGCATGTTAATAGTTTATTTTTATTAATTAATAAAATGATAGTGAGTGAACAGAAGAAAAAAATAAAACTCAATATTTGGTGCAACCATAATTTGCCTTCAATTCTTCTAGGTACACTTGCACGCAGTTTGTTAAGGAACTCGGCAGGTAGGTTGTTCCAAACATCTTGGACAACTAACCGCAGTTCTTATGTGGATTTAATTTGCCTCAGTTCCTTTTCCCTCTTCATTTAATCCCAGACAGACTCTGTGGGGGCCATACCATCACTTCCAGGACTACTTGTTCTTATTTAAGCGGAAGATAGTTCTTAATGGATTTGGCTGTATGTTTGGGGTCTCAATCAGTTGCCCCCCTGATGCATGATGAATAAGTATCTGCCTGTACTTAGCATTGAGGAGACCATTACTTCTGACCAAATCCCATACTCCATTTGCAGAAATGTAGCCCAAACTTGCAAGGAACCTCTACCATGCTTCACTGCTGCCTGTAAACATCCATTCTTTTAACTCATTAGTCCAGAACACCTGCTACCATTTTTATGCACCCCAGTTCCTGTGTTTTCATACATTGTTGAAGTCGCTTGGCCTTGTTTCCATGTTGGAGGGATGCCTTTTTGGCCACAAGTCTTCCATAAAAACCACTTCTGACCAGACTTCTCTAGATAGTAGTTGGGTGAGCCAGGATCTCACTGTTTTCTGCCAATTCTGAGCTGATGACACTGCTGGACATCTTCCAATTGCGAAGGAAAGTAAGCATGATGTGCCTTTCATTTACTGCACTAAGGTTCCTTTGCCTACCACTGCGTCTACGGTCCTCAACATTGCCTGTTTCTTTGTGCTTCTTCAAAAGAGCTTGGGCAGCACATCTTGAAACCCCTGTATGCCTTGAAATTTCTGTCTAGGAGAGACCTTGTTGATGCAGTACAACTACTAGGGGTGGGCAAAAAGTGATGAAAATTTCCCACATGAATTTTCGTAAAAAAAAGGGACGATTTTTTGCTTTTTTCCGCAAAAGTTTTCTCTTTTTCTCCAATGCAAGATGTTCCTCCTTTTCGCCTATTCCAGCAATTTTTTTTACCTATTCCAACACATTATTCTCCTTTTACAACACATTTTTTACTATGTTTAATATTTTGTAGTGGAGAAATAAGTAGCTCGAATTCAAAGTTGTGAGTTCTACAGCAACATATACCTTGAAAAATTTATTAGCATGCGGAGTGCATTTGTCCTTTGCCCACAACTCTTACTTCCTGCTTAAGTGACACTGACACATATTCATGATGATGTCAAGTGATTAAAAAAAAATAAAGTATAAGCTACAATGTGGCTGATGTGTATGGTATTGGTGGTGGGGGACTGGTGCGGTGTGATTGGTGGGATCTTGACAAACTGCATACACCCCGGGAGGAGAGGGATCATTATAAGTTATTGCACATGCTGCAGCAACGATTGCTGCAGTCAGTTTTTGCAATAAAACTTTACTCCCATGCCCCTGCACTTCCTACACCTTTTCCCCTTTCGCTTGTGCATTTGCTAAACATTACTCAGCTACTGTGTGTGTTTTTACTCTCTACAGTACACAACTAAAGGAGTGTGATGTCTTGTCTTGACCCTCAACAAAATTCTCAATTTCATCTGTTGTCTATCAAGTCTGCCTCAGTCACAGAGCTTCCAGTCAGCTGTCTAATATATTTATTTATGTATTTACTTGTTTATTTATTTATTTATTTATTTATTCAGTTGTCCACCACTAGTGATGAGCGAGCACCCCAATGCTCGGGTGTTCGGGTGCTCTGACCGAGCACCCCCTGAGGCTCGAGTGCTCGGCCGAGCACCCGAGCCCCATTGAAGTCAATGGGAGGACTCGAGCATTACACCAGGCACCCCCTGCTCTGATGAGGGGAGGGTGCCTGGTCCATAGGAAAATGGCAGAAAAGGATGGAAACACCACAGAAATGGTTCAGGGACAGCATAGGGAGGATGTCTGGATGCATCTTGGACTCCAACATCGCTGCTGGGAACGATCTTTCGCCCGTAGTATGCCATTTTTACAGACTGACCATAAAACACACAAAAAGGAAAATAAAAACGACTTTAGGCGAAAAATTGTTACCAAACAATATTTGCTTTATATTTACTTGTATATCATCTGCAAATTCTCCCAAAAATTTCCTTGATTTTCGGAAGTGAGGCCATGATTAAGAGGGAAACGTGCGCAGAGGCAAATTCTCCCAAAAATTTCCTTGATTTTCAGAACTGAGGCCATGATTAAGAGGGAAACGTGCACAGAGGCAAATTCTCCCAAAAATTTCCTTGATTTTATTGAACTGAGGCCATGATTAAGAGGGAAACGTGCGCTGAGCTGACCATCTAAAACATTATGGGTGAGGGTCTGCTGCAGAGCTGACCATCCTAAACATTATATGCGAAGGCCCGCTAGTGAGCTGACGCTATAAAACATTATATGAGAGGGCCCGCTAGAGAGCTGACCCAATAAAACATTATATGAGAAGGCCCGCTGGTGAGCTGACCTATATAAAAATTGTCAAACAGGGCCCGCTGGTGAGCTGGCCCTATATAAAAATTATATCACAGGGCCCGCTGGTGAGCTGGCCCTATATAAAAATTATAGCACAGGGCCCGCTGGTGAGCTGGCCCTATATAAAAATTATATCACAGGGCATATGGAAGAGGAGGAGGAGGATGAGAAGATTAAGAGTCAACCATATACCCGTTTTTTGGGTGGAAGGGGTGAATGGGAATACAGAGTATTCCCATCATTGTAAATAACATATATAAAGTGAGTTTATGTTCCCCCGGGGCTTTCCTCCAGTGGAGTGGAGAAGTCAGGGGAAATCCAGGCCTTGTTCATTTTTATAAGTGTCAACCTATCAGCATTGTCGGTGGAAAGGCGGATACGCTTATCTGTTATGATGCCACCAGCAGCACTAAATACCCGCTCAGACAGAACGCTGGCGGCAGGGCAGGCCAGCACCTCCAAGGCGTAGAGTGCCAGTTCATACCACGTGTCCAGCTTGGACACCCAGTAGTTGTAAGGCACAGAGAGTTCATTCAGGACGCTGACACGGTCTGCTACGTACTCCTTCACCATCTTCCAAAACTTTTCCCTCCTTGTGACACTAGGCTGCGCGTCAGGGTGAGGGTGCTGGCGGGGTGTCATGAAGGTGTCCCACGCCTTGGAGAGTGTTGCCCTGCCTTTCTCGGAACTGCTGTGTGCTCCCCTTTTCTCCCCTTCTCGGTTGGCCAAGGTAGCACGTACTCTGCCGCCAGCGTTGTCAGATGGAAAATTTTGGAGCAATTTTTCAACAACAACCTTCTGGTATTGCAACATTTTGCTTGTCCTCTCCACCGGAGGAATGAGAGATGAGAAATTCTCTTTGTAGCGGGGGTCCAGAAGGGTGAACACCCAGTAATCCGTGTTGTCTAAAATGCGTACAACGCGTGGGTCACGGGAAAGGCAGCCTAACATAAAGTCAGCCATGTGTGCCAGAGTACCAACAGTCAAGATTTCGCTGTCCTCACCAGGAGGATGACTCTCAATATCCTCATCCTCTTCCTCCTCTTCTGCCCACCCACGCTGAAGAGATGGAACTAAAGTTCCATGGCTACCCTCTGTAGCGGAGGCAACCGTGTCTTCCTCCTCCTCCTCCTCCTCCTCCTCCTCCGCCTCCTCCAATTGTCGCTGAGAAGACGAAGTGAGGGTGCTCTGGCTATCACCTTGTGTAAGCTCTTCCTCCCCCATTTCCACCTCTTCCACATGCAAAGCGTCGGTTTTAATTGTGAGCAGCGAGCGTTTCAGTAGACACAGAAGTGGGATGGTTACACTGATAATAGCGTTATCGCCGCTCACCATCTGTGTCGATTCCTCAAAATTGCGTAAAACCTCGCAGAGGTCTGACATCCATTCCCACTCCTCACTTCTGATTACAGGAAGTTGAACGGAGAGGCGACGACCGTGTAACAGCTGGTACTCCACTACTGCCCTCTGCTGCTCACAAAGCCGGGCCAACATGTGGAAGGTGGAGTTCCAGCGCGTGCTCACGTCACACAGCAGCCGGTGAGCTGGCAATTGTAAGCGCTGCTGCAGCTTCAACAGGCCGGCTGAAGCTGTTGATGACTTACGGAAATGTGCACACACACGGCGCACCTTGGTCAAGAGATCATGCACATTGGGGTAGGTTTTTAGAAATCGCTGCACCACTAAATTAAATACATGCGCTAGGCATGGTACGTGTGTGAGCTTGCCGAGCTCCAAAGCCGCCACCAAGTTACGCCCATTATCACACACAACCATGCCTGGTTGCAGGTTGAGTGGCGAGAGCCACTGCTCGGTCTGGTGACTAATCCCCTGCAACAGCTCTGAGGCCGTGTGCTGTTTGTCCCCAAGGCAGATCAGCTTCAGCACGGCCTGTTGACGCTTCCCCACTGCAGTGCTACACTGCTTCCAGCTACTGGCTGATGGGGGAGTGGCGCTGTGTGTAGAGAATTCGGAGGTGGAAACGGAGGAGGAGGAGCCAATAACGTAGGTGCTGGTGGAAACCCTGATGGAGGTAGGGCCCGCAATCCTCGGCGTGGGTAGCACCCGTGCCATCCCAGGGTCCGAGTCGCTCCCAGCCTCCACGACATTCACCCAGTGTGCCGTCAGGGAAATGTAGCGTCCCTGGCCACAAGCACTTGTCCATGTGTCAGTCGTTAAGTGGACCTTCCCAGTAACTGCGTTGGTCAGGGCACGGGTGATGTTACGGGACACATGGTGGTGTAATGCGGGGATGGCACACCGGGAAAAGTAGTGGCGGCTGGGGACCGCGTACCGAGGGACAGCTGCTGCCATCAGGCTGCGGAAGGACTCAGTGTCCACAAGCCTAAATGGCAGCATTTCGATGGCCAGTAATTTGGAAAGGTGTGAGGTTAGTGCTATGGCCTGTGGGTGGGTGGCTGGGTACTTTCTCTTGCGCTCAAATGCCTGGGGTAACGACATTTGGACGCTGTGCTGGGACAGGGAAGTGGATGTGGTCGCTGATGGTGCTTCAGATGCTACAGGTGCAGGGCGGGAGGTATGCGGGCCTGCGCCTTCGACAGGTGATTGGCCGGCACCGAAAACAGGGGAAGAGGAGGCAGTGGTGTGGCCTGCAGACACAGATGGGCGATCCAGGCGTTCCTCCCACTTACTACGGTGCTTGGATGCCATGTGTCGGATCATGCTGGTGGTGGTGAGGTTTCTAGTGTTCATGCCTCGGCTCATTCTGGTGTGGCACAGGTTGCAAACTACAATTCTTTTGTCGTCCGCACTTTCCTTAAAAAAACGCCATACCGCGGAACACCTACCCTTTGGCAAGGTAGATTTACGCAAGGGGGTGCTCCGTGGAACATTTGCGGGCCGGTTTGGTGCGGTCCGCCTTCTTTCTGTAGCCACACCACTGCCTCTTCCAGCCTGTTGCGGTGCTGCAGATGGCTCACCCTCAGGACTGCTGTCATCGCTCGGCTCTACACCTTCCCAGGTGGGGTCAGTCACCTCATCGTCCACCAAGTCCTCCTCCACTTCCTCACTCTGATCATCCTCCTCAAGTCTTGATCCCACCACATACTCAGTCATTGACAACTGTATAACATTCTCCTCAACAAGGTCTTGAGACGGAAATAGTGGTTGATTTAATGGCAACTGTGTCTCATCATCATCATCATCATCCACTACTTCCTTTGACCTTAAATGCCGTTCACATCTGTCATCTTCTTGTGATTGGGTAGCCTCTAGAGGTTGTGAATCAGGGCACAAGATGTCATGTTCCTCTGCAAGCGTGCTTGGAGAGAGGGTCAAATGAAGGATTGGTGATGAGACGAGCTCCTCACTATATCCCAGTGTGGGATCACTTCTTTGACCAGACCGTGTATGGTGGGAGGAAGGATGATCAGAGTGAGGATTATGTTGACCAGACTCTTGGCTACTGAGAGTGGACTTGGTGGAAGACAGGGTGGTGCTTAACCGACTGGAAGCAGTATCAGCTGTCATCCAACCGACCACCTGTTCGCAGTGGTCGGACCTCGAGAGTGATGTCCTGCGACGCCCTGTAAAATTACACATGAAGCTAGGTATGGTGGATGTCTTTCTTTCTTGTGCTCTGGCACCAGGCACAGTTTCTCCGCGTCCTGACCCGCGCCCTGAACTTTCAGGATCACGTCCACTTCCCCGTCCCTTTTTACCCGCCTTCTTCATCTTACACAGAATATGTGACTTTAATATTTGAGTTTGAAAACTTAACAGTATTTCTTATTATTCTGCAACTGTACAGAGTACACAGAATAGGCTGTTAAACGGCGGTGAAACACACTGAATGGAATATGTGACTTTGATATTTGAGTTTGAAAACTTAACAGTATTTCTTACTATTCTGCAACTCTGCAGAGTACACAGAATAGGCTGCTAAACGGCGGTGAAACACACTGAATGGAATATGTGACTTTAATATTTGAGTTTGAAAACTTAACAGTATTTCTTCCTATTCTGCAACTCTGCAGAGTACACAGAATAGGCTGCTAAACGGCGGTGAAACACACTGAATGGAATATGTGACTTTAATATTTGAGTTTGAAAACTTAACAGTATTTCTTATTATTCTGCAACTGTACAGAGTACACAGAATAGGCTGCTAAACGGCGGTGAAACACACTGAATGGAATATGTGACTTTAATATTTGAGTTTGAAAACTTAACAGTATTTCTTATTATTCTGCAACTGTGCAGAGTACACAGAATAGGCTGCTAAACGGCGGTGAAACACACTGAATGGAATATGTGACTTTAATATTTGAGTTTGAAAACTTAACAGTATTTCTTATTATTCTGCAACTGTACAGAGTACACAGAATAGGCTGCTAAACGGCGGTGATACACACTGAATGGAATATGTGACTTTAATATTTGAGTTTGAAAACTTAACAGTATTTCTTATTATTCTGCAACTGTACAGAGTACACAGAATAGGCTGCTAAACGGCGGTGATACACACTGAATGGAATATGTGACTTTAATATTTGAGTTTGAAAACTTAACAGTATTTCTTATTATTCTGCAACTGTACAGAGTACACAGAATAGGCTGCTAAACGGCGGTGAAACACACTGAATGGAATATGTGACTTTGATATTTTAGTTTGAAGACTTAACAGTATTTCTTCCTATTCTGCAACTCTGCACAGTACACAGAATAGGCTGCTAAACTGCGGCGAAGCACACTGAATGGAATATGTGACTTTGATATTTTAGTTTGAAGACTTAACAGTATTTCTTCCTATTCTGCAACTCTGCACAGTACACAGAATAGGCTGCTAAACTGCGGCGAAGCACACTGAATGGAATATGTGACTTTGATATTTTAGTTTGAAGACTTAACAGTATTTCTTCCTATTCTGCAACTCTGCACAGTACACAGAATGTGCTGCTAAACTGCGGCGACGCACACTGAATGGAATATGTGACTTTGATATTTTAGTTTGAAGACTTAACAGAATGTGCTCTAATCTGCAACTTTGCACACTAAACAGAATGTGCTCTAATCTGCAACTTTGCACACTAAACAGAATGTGCTCTAATCTGCAACTTTGCACACTAAACAGAATGTGCTCTAATCTGCAACTGTGCACACTAAACAGAATGTGCTCTAATCTGCAACTTTTCACACTAAACAGAATATTTTTTTTTTTTTTGTTTTTGTTTTTTTCCCCCCACACAAAATAACCTGCTGCCCCCACACACAGTAGTCCTAAAAAGGACTTTTGGTTCTTTTTTTTCACAATTTTTTTTTTTCCTCCCTACACTGCCTTTCCCTTCCTATCCTCAGCTCTCCCTGGCTCAGACTGAGCCGAACTCGATGGTCAGGTGCTATACAGCACCCGACCACGGGTTCTGGCCAGCCAATCAGTGTAATGCCAGCAGCCAACATGGCTGCTGGCATTACACCGATGTCAGAGCCTCCCTGCACGTTTATTGGCTGCGCAGCAGCCGCAAAACGTGCGGGGAGGAGACCCGAACATGGCGGGCGAGCACATGCGGTACTCGTACGAGTACCGCCATGTGCCGAGCAGAGCGATGCTCGAGCCGATCCGAGCATCGGCCGAGCATGCTCGCTCAACACTATCCACCACATCTTATCACAGTTACTCCCTGTATATATATATATATATATATATATATATATATATATATATATAAAACTAAAAAACAAAATCAACAACTTCTTTCCCCAGACTTCCCCAGCACAGAGACAATAAAAGTAAAATCAGCAAGCAATTTGGACCTCAGCTGCCTGTGTCTTGCCAGTCAGTCACACCAAATTTTGGGGTATTTTGTGTCAACTTCCTCCCTCCCTTCTTCTCCCTATTGTTCCCTCAGACTCCCCTATTACAGAGAATAAATGTTCTACTTAAATGACTCCGTAAATCTAAGCTTCAATTCCTCTTTATTTGCCTATCATCTCTAGCTCAAACATATGCTGCTCTCTCTTCTCACAAACACAGAATGGCATGCTGTGAGAGCCTGACAGACTTTTATATGGCTGTAGAAAACCTACATGATGTGGAGAAACATTTTTCTACCCATTGATTTCAATGCAATGATCTAGGTGAAAAAAGCAGGAAAAAATTGCACTTTTTGCGGGACATTTTTCACCAAGTGGAAAGTGCCATTTTTGCCCATCCCTAATAGCTACCTTGTGTCTAGTTGCTGTGCTCAGTCTTGCAATGGCGTATGACTATTGACATTAAACGGTCTTCAGCAACCTCACCTTCTTAGCTGAGTTTGATTGTTCCTCACCCAGTTTTATTTCTCCTACACATTTGTTTCTGTTTCAGTTAATGATTGTGTTTCAACCCACATATTAAATTGATGATCATTAGCACCTGTTTGGTATAATTGTTTGATCCTACAGCTGATTATGGGCTAGATTCTATTGCATAAATGTTAACACCCGTTTTATCAAACAATTTCCTATTGAAATCTATGGGGAAAACTGGAGATAAACGCAGTGATAAAATTAGCACCTGCAATAGAATCCAGCCCTATATACCTACAAAATTCCTGACTTTGTATGCAAGTGTGCTTGCCACAATAAATATTGATTTGATTTAGGTTTTTCTTCTGTTCACTCACTATTATTTTGTTAATTGATAAAAATGAACTGTTAACATGCCTATTTTTAAAGCAATCTTACTTTACAGTATGCTTTCACACCTTCCTATGAATTTTGCACAGTACTAGATAGATAGATATATATCCGGCAAATACCCAATATTGGAAAAAATGGTGCCTACGTAACCATGAGTCCCTATACACTGTGTAAAAGAACACAGAGGCAAACAGTTGCTTATATCCTAAAGCCCTGTTAGTGTGCAGGGATAATAAAAAATACAACCAAAAAATATATAAAGCACCCTAAGGAGAGATATTATTTTAATATAATATATACAGTATAATATAAATACACTATATCAATACAGTTGGATATCAGTTTAGTCCCTTCTGTATCCCAAAAGATAAAATAGAATATATCGATCAAATATAGTGAATTCACTAGTCACAGTTTTTATATTTTTTAGTGAATTCAGAATTTTTTATGGAGCACTATATTCTATTTTATCTATTAGCATACAGAAGGGATTAAGTTTGTAAACATTTGTATTGATATATTGTATCTATATTATACTATATATGCTATATTCAAATAATCCCTTACATCATTATATACAGAGGTACTAGCTCTCTCCTTAGGTTGCTATATAATTTTTTGGTTATATATTTATATTTATATATTAATGCATATATTTGTATCATGTCAAATTATCTGCACTGACACACAGCAATCAGATGGAACAATGGTTCCCTGAAAATACATCAAGCAGGGTTATGCACTAAGGTGTGATAAAGAGGTGATAAAGCAGAGATGACTTCTCCAGTTATAATACATCTCCTGTTCCTGTTATTCTACAGAGCCTATGCACTAAGATCTCCAAAGCTGGAGACATCTTAGTGCATTGGCTCTATAGAATAACATAGGACCTGGAGAAGTGATATCTTTGGAGAAGACAAGTCTGCTTTATAACTGCTTTTTCACATCTCAGTGCATCTCGCCCCACGGGGTGATAGACTAAGGTTCGATACTGTGGAGATGTGTGTCTGGAGATGTGTGGCGAGCACATTGCCTTGGCGATGGAGACACACATCTCCATATGCACTATGAATTAAGTATTTAAGGGGAGGGAGAATGTTCCCATTAACATACAAAGTTGTTGAATGGCTGGCAATGTGGAAAGGATGCCTTCCCTTACATATAGCCAGCAGTAGACAACCCTAAAGTCTGAAAACATCCTCTCTAGTTCACTACTTGCTCAGTTAGGGAACAGAGAGTAACTTCAGCACCTCAAATACTATCACTCCCTTAATACTTTCAATATCATAAGGATGTGTATTTCACACTTACTAGGTGTCAAAGGTGCTGCATTTTCAACAGCAGCAGAAGCACTCATCATAGCTAGGGTTGTTGATGTTGGGATGTTAATAAACCATGTTGCTGATTATTACTCCACAATAGTGTGTGTGCGTGTGTGGCTGGGTGGGGTTGAGCTTGTAAGTGGTGAGGATGCTGATGATGACTGGCAGGATGATTATGTATTTTTAAGCATCTTTATTTGTCCAGAGTCAGACTTTCCAATTGATTTTAAACCGGCATAGTGCTTCATTTTAGTGATGGAAAATTGAGTGTTTTCCTTTTCTGGCAATGTAATTATCTTTCACACTGTCAACTGCATGTGTATCAGAAGAAGAGGAGGATGTTGGAGAGATATATGCTAAATCATCATCAATAACTAGGTCATTGCCAGCATCACTCATCACTTCTTCCCCACTACTTTTATACTACTTTCAAGACAGGTGTTGTACTTACTGTCAGACGCAGCATCTGGTTGAACTGCTACACCTTCCCCTGCTATGACATCAACATTAGAATATGACTCACTGTTGTCTTCAGTGGTTTTACATAAATACTACTGGAGATGGAGGAATGTTTTCTGTCACTCTCACAAACACCCTTCTCAGGAGGAGAAGGATCATCATAATTTATAGCACTCGCTACAGCAACCATAGCTGCAGTCAGTGTTTGGAACACCAGTTTACTAACATGATCCCTTACTGTTCCTATTCCTTTCCCCCTGCCCCTGCCCATAGTAAATTTGCTGGACATTATCAAAATAGTATGGATTTTAACAGTAAAGTGTGTGATGATGTATTGCCCTTTCCAAAACACTGTATAATATAAGTCTAAGTATATGTCACTGTCAGCCTCAGTCAAAGCTCACGTCAGGGTCATTTTCATTGTTAACTACAAGTCAACATGTAATTTTTTTTATTTTGTATATTGTTTTAATTAACTTACCCTATGTCACTGTCCACAAAAAAAAATAATGTACTGCCTGCAAGTGCAACTGTTTCTGCTTCTCTTTGCCTGTAGTTAGTGTCAAGAGGATTTAAGCAGATGGTTTCTCTCTCTCTCTCTCTCTCTCTCCACATGTCACTGTAGTCTTAATTATTTACAGTACAGGATGAGAATAGGCCTCAGTCAATAATATGCTGGTCCTTCTTCTTCTGGCTGATCTAAGAGTCCGTGTCAGTTGTACTTGTCTGTCTCTTGGGTGTCAAGCTGTTAAGTGTATCTGTCAGTTACACAGGCTTATTCAGCTCAGGAAGGAACTTGGATCATTTGCCTGTCTCTTCTTAGTCCAACAAGATTTGTGGGGTATATTGGGCAAATCCCTTTTCACACATCCCAGATTCATCTAACACAATGAACAAATTCCCTGCCCAACATACTCTATAAACGAAACTCCAACTTATTTGCTTATCTTCTCTAGCTCCAAAAACACAGACTGACATGCTACAGCAACCTGACACCCCTTTTAAACTATCCCAGTGGGAGAAGATGAGAGGCTCTCCATTCGGGTAAAAATTCATTCTTTCCATTGATTTCAATTCAATGAGAAAGGTGAAAAAAGTGCAAAATTAGATTTTACAGTTTGGGCACCAGTTCATAAAAATATATTATTAAACTGGAAAAACTAAAGTCTTCAAACTCCATAAAAAATATACTTTATTTCTTCATATATAATATAAAACATACAAGATGTACATCAGAGCATAGTGACCCAAAAACCATGATTATACATCATTGCATTGTCTAATGCGTTTCACGTCGATTGGGGCTTAATCATAGAGTGATTCAAACCGGAAAAACCCTTGTGTTAATAAAAACTCCAAATTAACTCTATTTGGTTTAAAAATTCAAAACAAAATGATGACTTCCTGGTGATCCACATGCCAATCAACAACAGTCACAGCCAATCAAAACGGCGGACCGAAAAGAGTGACATGTGTTTTCTTAACCCTCAGTGCTCATATATCTAAATTGCATAATATTAATAAAAGCCAAATAAACATATATGCTTGACCTAAACGCATCCAAATATCATTAAAACCACTCTCACTGTTAGGACAGACATCGGGACCAAAAGTCCATAAATGTAACTAATATACAATACGATACTTATAGCAGCAATGGTGCGCATCCACATAGTGCATGGGAACTACACATACATCAATAAGTAAATGAACCAATATAAAAAAACAAAAAAAGAAGAAAAATATGTGTGTGTGTGTATATATATATATATATATATATATATATATATATATATATATATATATATATCCCAAAGCACCATAGCTTGTGGGTGCACACCAATGTCACCATTATTGGTCCCATGTTGCTCAACTGTGGACAGTTAAGAGTAGATCCCCCCCCTCTTTTACAAAATATATAACATATACATCGAGAGAGCCTTCTATGCACCACAGACCGGGTCTCATGTCACAAACCGCAACAGGGGAATAGGTATAATACTGCAGCCATAATGTTTGTAATGTACTCTATAGAGACAACAACCCCTATACCATGGTTCCACTTTTGTTCAAAACAAGAAGGGAGGAAAACACACATGTGAGGAATGGAAATATATATCCTCAAGAGGAGAGTTAAGTGAAACCACCATGATGAAAATGTTAAAATAAATGACTAATTTCCCACTCCAGGTTCAAACCAGATGGGGCCCTAGTATTTAACTTAAAGATCCAAAAAGCCTTCCGGTGGTTAATCAACTTAAAAATATCTCCCCCTCTCCATGGCATCCTCACCTTCTGTATTCCACAGAATCCAAAGCTAGAGAGGATGCCTCTATGACATTCCAAAACATGTCTGGCTATTGCACATTCCTTTTTCCCTTTCTCAATCTCATTAATGTGTTCCCTTATCCTGTGCTTGAGGGGACGATTCGTCGTGCTCACTTACTGGATAGAACATATTAAACATGTAAATCACGTATTCTGAGTTACAGTTGATGTAACCACGCTGGTGTCACTTTTTTGCTGGTATATAAAGACGGTGACACACAATTGCCAATCATAGCACCTCTTTTGGCCACAAAGCTGTACCCTCCTTTGAGGATAATAGCCAGTTTTTCATCAGTCTGTAGCAATGGGAGGTTCCTTTTGATAATATATCAAATCCTAGTATATTGCGGACTAAAAGTAGTAATGAATCTCACATTGCTATAGTTCTGTGACTTCAACAGCCATTTGTCCATACATGGTTTCATGGTTATTTATGTATGTGTAGTTCCCATGCACTATGTGGATGCGCACCATTGCTGCTATAAGTATCGTATTGTATATTAGTTACATTTACTGACTTATGGTCCCGATGTCTGTCCTAACAGTGGGAGTGGTTTTAATGATATTTGGATGCTTTTAGGTCAAACACATATGTTTATTTGGCTTTTATATATGTAACATTATGCAATTTAGATATATGATTACTGAGGGTTAAGAAAACACGTCACTCTTTTCGGTCCGCTGTTTTGATTGACTGTGACTGTTATTGATTGGCATGTGGATCACCAGGAAGTCATCATTTTGCTTCAAATTTTTAAACTAATTAAAGTTAATTTGGAGTTTTTATTAACACAAGGGTTTTTCCAGTTTGAATCAGTCTATGATTAAGCGCCAATGGGTGTGAAGAGCGTTAGACGATGCAATGATGCATATTCTTGGTTTTGGGTCACTATGCTCTGATGTCCATCTTGTATGTTTTATATTCTATATGAAGAAATAAAGTATGCTTTTTATGGAGTTTGAAGACTTTGTCTATTCCTACGAGTGGCTGCAATATTCTATGTATCTGACAGTTTAATGTATGCGGGAGGAGGAGACCCACGACAGTGCAGCAGTTAGCTATTTCTTGTGATGCTGGTGAGCCCCCCGTTTTCTCAACTCCTTAAATATTTGGCTTGATGTTATCCTGGCGTGTTTAGCACATAACTCTACCTATATTTGTTTATACTAGAGAAGAGACATCTTAGGAGTGTTATGATTTAAATCATCACTAGTGTTGAGCGAGCATGCTCGGCCGATGCTCGGATCGGCTCGAGCATCGCTCTGCTCGGCACATGGCGGTACTCGTACGAGTACCGCATGTGCTCGCCCGCCATGTTCGGGTCTCCTCCCCGCACGTTTTGCGGCTGCTGCTCAGCCAATAAACGTGCAGGGAGGCTCTGACATCGGTGTAATGCCAGCAGCCATGTTGGCTGCTGGCATTACACTGATTGGCTGGCCAGAACCCGTGGTCGGGTGCTGTATAGCACCTGACCATCGAGTTCGGCTCAGTCTTAGCCAGGGAGAGCTGAGGATAGGAAGGGAAAGTCAGTGTAGGGAGGAAAAAAAGCAAAATTGTGAAAAAAAAGAACCAAAAGTCCTTTTTAGGACTACTGTGTGTGGGGGCAGCAGGTTATTTTGTGTGGGGGAAAAAAAAAAAAAAAAAAAATATATATATTCTGTTTAGTGTGCAAAGTTGCAGATTAGAGCACATTCTGTTTAGTGTGCACAGTTGCAGATTAGAGCACATTCTGTTTAGTGTGCAAAGTTGCAGATTAGAGCACATTCTGTTTAGTGTGCAAAGTTGCAGATTAGAGCACATTCTGTTTAGTGTGCAAAGTTGCAGATTAGAGCACATTCTGTTAAGTCTTCAAACTAAAATATCAAAGTCACATATTCCATTCAGTGTGCGTCGCCGCAGTTTAGCAGCACATTCTGTGTACTGTGCAGAGTTGCAGAATAGGAAGAAATACTGTTAAGTCTTCAAACTAAAATATCAAAGTCACATATTCCATTCAGTGTGCTTCGCCGCAGTTTAGCAGCACATTCTGTGTACTGTGCAGAGTTGCAGAATAGGAAGAAATACTGTTAAGTCTTCAAACTAAAATATCAAAGTCACATATTCCATTCAGTGTGCTTCGCTGCAGTGTAGCAGCACATTCTGTGTACTGTGCAGAGTTGCAGAATAGGAAGAAATACTGTTAAGTCATCAAACTAAAATATCAAAGTCACATATTCCATTCAGTGTGCTTCGCCGCAGTGTAGCAGCACATTCTGTGTACTGTGCAGAGTTGCAGAATAGGAAGAAATACTGTTAAGTTTTCAAACTCAAATATTAAAGTCACTTATTCCATTCAGTGTGTGTCACCGCCGTTTAGCAGCCTATTCTGTGTACTCTGCACAGTTGTAGAATAGGAAGAAATACTCTTAAGTTTTCAAACTCAAATATTAAAGTCACATATTCCATTCAGTGTGTGTCACCGCCGTTTAGCAGCCTATTCTGTGTACTCTGCACAGTTGCAGAATAGGAAGAAATACTGTTAAGTTTTCAAACTCAAATATTAAAGTCACATATTCCATTCAGTGTGTGTCACCGCAGTTTAGCAGCCTATTCTGTGTACTCTGCACAGTTGCAGAATAGGAAGAAATACTGTTAAGTTTTCAAACTCAAATATTAAAGGCACTTATTCCATTCAGTGTGTGTCACCGCAGTTTAGCAGCCTATTCTGTGTACTCTGCACAGTTGCAGAATAGTAAGAAATACTGTTAAGTTTTCAAACTCAAATATTAAAGTCACTTATTCCATTCAGTGTGTGTCACCGCAGTTTAGCAGCCTATTCTGTGTACTCTGCACAGTTGCAGAATAGGAAGAAATACTGTTAAGTTTTCAAACTCAAATATTAAAGTCACTTATTCCATTCAGTGTGTGTCACCGCAGTTTAGCAGCCTATTCTGTGTACTCTGCACAGTTGCAGAATAGTAAGAAATACTGTTAAGTTTTCAAACTCAAATATTAAAGTCACATATTCCATTCTGTGTTCGTCACCGCAGTTTAGCAGCCTATTCTGTGTACTCTGCACAGTTGCAGAATAGGAAGAAATACTGTTAAGTTTTCAAACTCAAATATTAAAGTCACATATTCCATTCTGTGTTCGTCACCACAGTTTAGCAGCCTATTCTGTGTACTCTGCACAGTTGCAGAATAGGAAGAAATACTGTTAAGTTTTCAAACTCAAATATTAAAGTCACATATTCCATTCTGTGTTCGTCACCGCAGTTTAGCAGCCTATTCTGTGTACTCTGCACAGTTGCAGAATAGGAAGAAATACTGTTAAGTTTTCAAACTCAAATATTAAAGTCACATATTCCATTCAGTGTGTGTCACCGCAGTTTAGCAGCCTATTCTGTGTACTCTGCACAGTTGCAGAATAGGAAGAAATACTGTTAAGTTTTCAAACTCAAATATTAAAGTCACTTATTCCATTCAGTGTGTGTCACCGCAGTTTAGCAGCCTATTCTGTGTACTCTGCACAGTTGCAGAATAGTAAGAAATACTGTTAAGTTTTCAAACTCAAATATTAAAGTCACATATTCCATTCTGTGTTCGTCACCGCAGTTTAGCAGCCTATTCTGTGTACTCTGCACAGTTGCAGAATAGGAAGAAATACTGTTAAGTTTTCAAACTCAAATATTAAAGTCACATATTCCATTCTGTGTTCGTCACCGCAGTTTAGCAGCCTATTCTGTGTACTCTGCACAGTTGCAGAATAGGAAGAAATACTGTTAAGTTTTCAAACTCAAATATTAAAGTCACATATTCCATTCAGTGTGTGTCACCGCAGTTTAGCAGCCTATTCTGTGTACTCTGCACAGTTGCAGAATAGGAAGAAATACTGTTAAGTTTTCAAACTCAAATATTAAAGTCACTTATTCCATTCAGTGTGTGTCACCGCAGTTTAGCAGCCTATTCTGTGTACTCTGCACAGTTGCAGAATAGGAAGAAATACTGTTAAGTTTTCAAACTCAAATATTAAAGTCACTTATTCCATTCAGTGTGTGTCACCGCAGTTTAGCAGCCTATTCTGTGTACTGTGCACAGTTGCAGAATAGGAAGAAATACTGTTAAGTTTTCAAACTCAAATATTAAAGTCACATATTCCGTGTAAGATGAAGAAGGCGGGTAAAAAGGGACGGGGAAGTGGACGTGATCCTGATAGTTCAGGGCGCGGGTCAGGACGCGTAGAAACTGTGCCTGGTGCCAGAGCACAAGAAAGAAAGACATCCACCATACCTAGCTTCATGTCTAATTTTACAGGGCGTCGCAGGACATCACTCTCGAGGTCCGACCACTGCGAACAGGTGGTCGGTTGGATGACAGCTGATACTGCTTCCAGTCGGTTAAGCACCACCCTGTCTTCCACCAAGTCCACTCTCAGTAGCCAAGAGTCTGGTCAACATAATCCTCACTCTGATCATCCTTCCTCCCACCATACACGGTCTGGTCAAAGAAGTGATCCCACACTGGGATATAGTGAGGAGCTCGTCTCATCACCAATCCTTCATTTGACCCTCTCTCCAAGCACGCTTGCAGAGGAACATGACATCTTGTGCCCTGATTCACAACCTCTAGAGGCTACCCAATCACAAGAAGATGACAGATGTGAACGGCATTTAAGGTCAAAGGAAGTAGTGGATGATGATGATGATGATGAGACACAGTTGCCATTAAATCAACCACTATTTCCGTCTCAAGACCTTGTTGAGGAGAATGTTATACAGTTGTCAATGACTGAGTATGTGGTGGGATCAAGACATGAGGAGGATGATCAGAGTGAGGAAGTGGAGGAGGACTTGGTTGACGATGAGGTGACTGACCCCACCTGGGAAGGTGTAGAGCCGAGCGATGACAGCAGTCCTGAGGGTGAGCCATCTGCAGCACCGCAACAGGCTGGAAGAGGCAGTGGTATGGCTACAGAAAGAAGGCGGACCGCACCAAACCGGCCCGCAAATGTTCCACGGAGCACCCCCTTGCGTAAATCTACCTTGCCAAAGGGTAGGTGTTCCGCGGTATGGCGTTTTTTTAAGGAAAGTGCGGACGACAAAAGAATTGTAGTTTGCAACCTGTGCCACACCAGAATGAGCCGAGGCATGAACACTAGAAACCTCACCACCACCAGCATGATCCGACACATGGCATCCAAGCACCGTAGTAAGTGGGAGGAACGCCTGGATCGCCCATCTGTGTCTGCAGGCCACACCACTGCCTCCTCTTCCCCTGTTTTCGGTGCCGGCCAATCGCCTGTCGAAGGCGCAGGCCCGCATACCTCCCGCCCTGCACCTGTAGCATCTGAAGCACCATCAGCGACCACATCCACTTCCCTGTCCCAGCACAGCGTCCAAATGTCGTTACCCCAGGCATTTGAGCGCAAGAGAAAGTACCCAGCCACCCACCCACAGGCCATAGCACTAACCTCACACCTTTCCAAATTACTGGCCATCGAAATGCTGCCATTTAGGCTTGTGGACACTGAGTCCTTCCGCAGCCTGATGGCAGCAGCTGTCCCTCGGTACGCGGTCCCCAGCCGCCACTACTTTTCCCGGTGTGCCATCCCCGCATTACACCACCATGTGTCCCGTAACATCACCCGTGCCCTGACCAACGCAGTTACTGGGAAGGTCCACTTAACGACTGACACATGGACAAGTGCTTGTGGCCAGGGACGCTACATTTCCCTGACGGCACACTGGGTGAATGTCGTGGAGGCTGGGAGCGACTCGGACCCTGGGATGGCACGGGTGCTACCCACGCCGAGGATTGCGGGCCCTACCTCCATCAGGGTTTCCGCCAGCACCTACGTTATTGGCTCCTCCTCCTCCGTTTCCACCTCCGAATTCTCTACACGCAGCGCCACTCCCCCATCAGCCAGTAGCTGGAAGCAGTGTAGCACTGCAGTGGGGAAGCGTCAACAGGCCGTGCTGAAGCTGATCTGCCTTGGGGACAAACAGCACACGGCCTCAGAGCTGTTGCAGGGGATTAGTCACCAGACCGAGCAGTGGCTCTCGCCACTCAACCTGCAACCAGGCATGGTTGTGTGTGATAATGGGCGTAACTTGGTGGCGGCTTTGGAGCTCGGCAAGCTCACACACGTACCATGCCTAGCGCATGTATTTAATTTAGTGGTGCAGCGATTTCTAAAAACCTACCCCAATGTGCATGATCTCTTGACCAAGGTGCGCCGCGTGTGTGCACATTTCCGTAAGTCATCTACAGCTTCGGCCGGCCTGTTGAAGCTGCAGCAGCGCTTACAATTGCCAGCTCACCGGCTGCTGTGTGACGTGAGCACGCGCTGGAACTCCACCTTCCACATGTTGGCCCGGCTTTGTGAGCAGCAGAGGGCAGTAGTGGAGTACCAGCTGTTACACGGTCGTCGCCTCTCCGTTCAACTTCCTGTAATCAGAAGTGAGGAGTGGGAATGGATGTCAGACCTCTGCGAGGTTTTACGCAATTTTGAGGAATCGACACAGATGGTGAGCGGCGATAACGCTATTATCAGTGTAACCATCCCACTTCTGTGTCTACTGAAACGCTCGCTGCTCACAATTAAAACCGACGCTTTGCATGTGGAAGAGGTGGAAATGGGGGAGGAAGAGCTTACACAAGGTGATAGCCAGAGCACCCTCACTTCGTCTTCTCAGCGACAATTGGAGGAGGCGGAGGAGGAGGAGGAGGAGGAGGAAGACACGGTTGCCTCCGCTACAGAGGGTAGCCATGGAACTTTAGTTCCATCTCTTCAGCGTGGGTGGGCAGAAGAGGAGGAAGAGGATGAGGATATTGAGAGTCATCCTCCTGGGGAGGACAGCGAAATCTTGACTGTTGGTACTCTGGCACACATGGCTGACTTTATGTTAGGCTGCCTTTCCCGTGACCCACGCGTTATACGCATTTTAAACAACACGGATTACTGGGTGTTCACCCTTCTGGACCCCCGCTACAAAGAGAATTTCTCATCTCTCATTCCTCCGGTGGAGAGGACAAGCAAAATGGTGCAATACCAGAAGGTTCTTGTTGAAAAATTGCTCCAAAATTTTCCATCTGACAACGCTGGCGGCAGAGTACGTGCTACCTTGGCCAACCGAGAAGGGGAGAAAAGGGGAGCACACAGCAGTTCCGAGAAAGGCAGGGCAACACTCTCCAAGGCGTGGGACACCTTCATGACACCCCGCCAGCACCCTCACCCTGATGCGCAGCCTAGTGTCACAAGGAGGGAAAAGTTTTGGAAGATGGTGAAGGAGTACGTAGCAGACCGTGTCAGCGTCCTCAATGATCCCTCTGTGCCTTACAACTACTGGGTGTCCAAGCTGGACACGTGGTATGAACTGGCACTCTACGCCTTGGAGGTGCTGGCCTGCCCTGCCGCCAGCGTTCTGTCTGAGCGGGTATTTAGTGCTGCTGGTGGCATCATAACAGATAAGCGTATCCGCCTTTCCACCGACAATGCTGATAGGTTGACACTTATAAAAATGAACAAGGCCTGGATTTCCCCTGACTTCTCCACTCCATTGGAGGAAAGCCCCGGGGGAACATAAACTCACTTTATATATGTTATTTACAATGATGGGAATACTCTGTATTCCCATTCACCCCTTCCACCCAAAAAACGGGTATATGGTTGACTCTTAATCTTCTCATCCTCCTCCTCCTCTTCCATATGCCCTGGGATATAATTTTTATATAGGGCCA
Source organism: Rhinophrynus dorsalis (assembly GCA_037306005.1). Taxonomy (NCBI): domain Eukaryota; kingdom Metazoa; phylum Chordata; class Amphibia; order Anura; family Rhinophrynidae; genus Rhinophrynus; species Rhinophrynus dorsalis. Next base: position 76,433,221 of record CM074724.1, read on the forward strand.
GCTCACCAGCGGGCCCTGTGATATAATTTTTATATAGGGCCAGCTCACCAGCGGGCCCTGTGATATAATTTTTATATAGGGCCAGCTCACCAGCGGGCCCTGTTTGACAATTTTTATATAGGTCAGCTCACCAGCGGGCCTTCTCATATAATGTTTTATTGGGTCAGCTCTCTAGCGGGCCCTCTCATATAATGTTTTATAGCGTCAGCTCACTAGCGGGCCTTCGCATATAATGTTTAGGATGGTCAGCTCTGCAGCAGACAATCACCCATAATGTTTTAGATGGTCAGCTCAGCGCACGTTTCCCTCTTAATCATGGCCTCAGTTCTGAAAATCAAGGAAATTTTTGGGAGAATTTGCCTCTGCGCACGTTTCCCTCTTAATCATGGCCCCAGTTCAGAAAATCAAGGAAATTTTTGGGATAATTTGCCTCTGCGCACGTTTCCCTCTTAATCATGGCCTCAGTTCTGAAAATCAAGGAAATTTTTGGGAGAATTTGCCTCTGCGCACGTTTCCCTCTTAATCATGGCCTCACTTCAGAAAATCAAGGACATTTTTGGGAGAATTTGCAGATGATATACAAGTAAATATACAGCAAATATTGTTTGGTAACAATTTTTCGCCTAAAGTCGTTTTTATTTTCCTTTTTGTGTGTTTTATGGTCAGTCTGTAAAAATGGCGTACTACGGGCGAAAGATCGTTCCCAGCAGCGATGTTGGAGTCCAAGATGCATCCAGACATCCTCCCTATGCTGTCCCTGAACCATTTCTGTGGTGTTTCCATCCTTTTCTGCCATTTTCCTATGGACCAGGCACCCTCCCCTCATCAGAGCAGGGGGTGCCTGGTGTAATGCTCGAGTCCTCCCATTGACTTCAATGGGGCTCGGGTGCTCGGCCGAGCACTCGAGCCTCAGGGGGTGCTCGGTCAGAGCACCCGAACACCCGATCATTGGGGTGCTCGCTCATCACTAATCATCACGAATATGTGCCAGTGTCACTTAAGCAGGAAGTTAGTTTTGTTGGGAAAGGACAAATACACTCTGCTTGCTAACACATTTTTCAAGCTATATGTTGCTGTAAAACTCACAGCTTCTTATTTCTCCACTGCTGCCTTCAGAAGAAGTAAGATTGTACTGGGAAATGTTGTAACATAGGAAACATAGGTGAAAAATGTGTTGGACGTGGAGAAAAATGTGTTGAATAGAAGAAAAATGTGTTGTAATAAGCAAAATATTTGCTGGAATAGGGAAAGAGCAGGACAGTTTTTCACTGGAGAAAAGGAGAAAACTTTTGCAAAAAAAAAAAAGAGAAAAATCATCAGTTTTCCACAAAAATTAATGCAGGAAATTTTTCTCACTCTTCGTGCACCCCTACAAACAGCTTCCTGAGGAACTGTTTCTCAGAGTCCATACATTGGGAAAATTTCTAATCTCAGCAAGTGATAAGTTTGGCACTGAGCAGAATGACAACACAAAAAGAAAAACATGTGGCTCTAATGACGCACTCAATGACCTCACTGTTAGTATCTTCATAAATGAAAAATATTTACAACCACATATTATCAAAAATATAAATTTATTAATTCTACCAATTTAATATTCTCCATGGGGAAAGTCATAATATGCGGTATAATCCTTTCCCATTATCTGCTGGAGACACAATTATACAAGGGTATATATCCATCGCATCTCTTGCTGCAAATGAGATTTATCGCTGTCACCAGCTCTTAAAGATTTTTTCAACTGACATATACCTCTGATGAACAAACCCCTCGGTGACCCCCCTTGTTTCTCACTGAAATATTTTGCTATGGGACTTTCCATTCTGTTGTGCAATATGTCTCAACGTTTTCCCGACATATATCAAGCCACACGGGCATGTTATCTGATATACAACAAATTCCGATCTACAGATAATATATTGTTTTATTGGAAACTTCTTTGATTGGTCAAAATTGTAGAACTTGTCGCCCACATGTACATACCTGCAGGCCTTATAGCCTTCACATCTGTACATGCCAGCAACCCTCCCAACTGTTAACCAGTTCCTTTTCAAGGGCCTTTTATATTCTGACTTAACCAAGTGATCCCTAAGATTCGGTGCCCTTCTTGCCACCAAGGATGGAGTTTCCCCCACAATTCCTTTCAATATTTAACTGTTTGTCAAAATGTGCCAGTGTCTATTTAGAATATTTTTTAGACATTGCCACTGATTACCAAAGGTTGAAATAAATCTAACAAAATCTATCACACAAAGGAAAAAATTTGAATCTCATGACACACTCAATGACCTCACTGTTAGTATCTTCATAAATAAAAAATATTTACAACCACATATTATCAAAAATATAAATTTATTAATTCTACCAATTTAATATTCTCCATGGGGAAAGTCATAATGTGCGGTATAACCCTTTCCCAATATCCGCTGGAGACACAATTACACATTTAAAATAAAAAACCTCCATCAACAAGTAGTGTGGAAAAAAGAGTCCTATAAGCCTGTTACTCGGTGACATAGATCAAATAGTCCTTAAGGGATCCTTAAAGGAGATGTACTTATCACCAATAAATCCAAATAGATGACTCCTCATTCATAAAAAATGTACTGTGTTAATTACAGATGAAAAAATGAATTGTTAATAATGTTCATGAAGTCAAGAAGTGGATCGTTAGTGTAATCGTCATAAACAATTAAGGATGACACCACACAATATCCCATGTCAGCTACGGAGTTAATTGACAATAGACTAATATGTTTCTATATAGCCAGATGAATACCTGTTTTAGTGTCACTCAATCTGTAACATTAATGGGTTAATGATGATCATAAGGAGATGAAGAATAAATATCACAACACATCCGATGCTAAGCATCTATTCTATAAACGGACCTTTAGTTCATTCATAATCTTCTCATTCCTCGCACTGCATACTAAAAGCAATGTCCATCTTCATTAATCAGTGCGTGTTGAGCAGCCATTCAAATATATATCAAGCTTATAAATCAGATCTCACTAGCTTGTGATGTAATCCAGCTCTCTTATTTTTAACACACACTGCATATAATTGCTCCAATACTGGATCATCGTTTGTACAAATCCTCATCGTCCGAATATTCTTCGTCTTTTTATGCTTCTATCATCAATTTTCTCCATTCTTAACCAGTCTCCGTACTCCTTTTCACAAACTACGATATGTGGGTGGGTTCAAACATCAACGTGTTTCACCCTCATATTACGGGCATTTTCAAGATGACCGGCCTGAGTAACTGTCATGGTTTTATACTCTAAATACAATTGAGTCCCAAGATTTGAAAACAGGTGATTGAAACTAACCATTCTCAGTGCCGATCCATCATTAACCCTCAACACCTCATATAATATACAAAGCATATACGGATAGATTCCATTTATCTCCGAAAACTATAAAATAAAAAGTAAAAAAAACTCACAATAATTTACCCTTTGAATAGCATTTATCTATGGATTCATTAATGCACAAAATAACATATCACCACAATCAAAAGATATAGATATTTGTTCTACAACATTTTCATTCAGAAACCGATGGAGACACATCACAATTGAATGGAACAGATAATATTTACAGAAACCTATTAAATGTAATCTCTTCATTTAAACCCCTTGGGTTCATCGCTCCGAGGGTATATATCCATCGTGCCTCTTGTTGCAAAAGAATTTATCTCTGTCACCATCTCTTAAAGATTTTTTCAATGGAAATATACCTCTGATGGACAAACCCCTCGATGATTCCACCATGTTTCTCACTTCTTATGGAAGAAAATGGGATCTATCTGTATATGCAACCTTTTCTATGTTCAACCTCATCCAGATATAGTCACTATTATTGACTAACCATCAACACAGATGAATCAGTGACCCTAATTATGACTGCGTCTGCCGATGTTCAAGGTACAGCACCACTGCCACCGACTGCTGGTATTATAGCAACATCTAGCCTCCATAATAGTAGTGGGGCCTCTGGAACCCCTCAGTCTATGCAATCTACAGTATGGAGATACTTTACTCATGTTACTATAGCTAAACATGTTACTATCTTTTGTTTTTATAACAATTTATGTGAGCAGGGGAAAAAGTAGGATCTTATCTCGGCACATCCTCATTGAGATACCACCTGAAGAACAACCACAGGACTAACTGGGAGGCACACTTGCAATGTGTGCAAGTGGCAATTACTAGCAGCAGTAGCTGAATTATAAAATGTTCATTGGTCTGAAGGGGACATAGTAGTAGTGTTGTAGATGTCTCAGGGAGTGGGACAACACTGCCCTCCATAACAATAACATCTATATCTCCTACCGATGTTGTGCAAATTTAAAACATGAGGCAGATGGGCCTGTGTTAGTTGCAGGTGCCAATAGTCAGTCATATACTGAGTAGTGGTTTTAGGCGTCTGAGCATATTTAAGGCATAATCAGTAAGGAAGAATTCTCCTTTATGAACATTACATATTCCACAGTACTACTCTATGTTGTCCCTAAATTGTATAGATATAAGAAACATTCTATCATATCCAGCATGAATGGCCTGAGGTAGACCGTGTTATGTGGACAAAAATCCCTTTTGGGAAACGTGACAGAAAATATTTAAATGTGTCTCAGCTGGTGGTGTTACTGGCACATCTCTTTGGGACATCCTCACAGAATATGGGTTGGTAACTGATGTACATTAACATCAAGGAGTAACTTCGCTGTATATGAGATACAGCATACTAACAGAATCATTATTAGTTATTATTTGCCCATCAGCAAGCATGCAGTCAGAGTGTGTTTCCAGCACAAATGGTTATATAGGTATTGACTATCATTCCAGCATCACTTTTAGTAGACTCACATTTTGAAAAATAAACTGGCATCTCATACCATACAAGTACGTGGCAGTCATAATCAGAATAATCTACTGAATCATGACTTTTTTTGTGACATGTTGATATATATATGCCCCTGTGCAGTTCTCAGTCACAAATGTGGTTTTATTTATGAAATAAAACTAGTTATTACAGCACTTTATATGACTGATACACATGGGTACCTCACAGTCATTATTTAAGAACTTTTTTGCAATAACTAGAAAATGTTTAACAAAATGTTGATAAATATGCCAGAATGTGCCTATAAAATGAAGGCTTTTTAGTATAAGATTTGTGACCTTGACTAACTGGTGACTTAACTAGAAAGTGCAATGAAGAGCCATGTCTGAGTATTGTATGTAATATAACACTACAAAGTATCCTCTGTGCCCTATAGTATCTTCTGGGAAGCAAATTTATGCTACACTTGAGTGGTTCTGATAATACCATGATAATCACCCACGAACAGGGAACTTTTTTATCATTTAAAGTGGGACTGTCACTTTGTAATAGATATGTGGTTCTAAAAGACCATTCAAAATCATGTGTGCCATTCCTTTAAAACAATAGTTCAGGAAATCTTTAGCTTCATTTATTTGTCAGTTTATACAACTTGGACAATAAAGGCTGACATACTGACCAGGTATGAACATTGCATACTGCTTCCATTCCCAATTGCCACACTCTGCCAGCCTATATTAGCACATTTGCATAATCTGGCAAAAAGAATAAACTAAGTATTGCATAAATCATTGTGTTAAAAAAATTACTAAATATAGAGGGTTTGGAAAGCTCTTTCAAAATGCTTCCTTTCAACCCTACAATTCTAGAGAGATCTCCAATGCATTTCTTTGCTACTGGCTGGTTGGAGATAGTGGGATTTGTAGTCCCCATAATCTAGATATCTAAAAATGTAAAGTGTACCATGAATGGTCCAACGACCAATAAATAGCAGACCTTTGACAGAACATAATTTTTTGATGTACAGGGCTGTTGGAGGATGGCAAGAATCAAACAGTGACCCATCACCACCCAAACTGAGGCTATTATAGGTGCAATCGAGTCATGAGCCAGTATCCCTGTGGAACACTTCTAGCATCTTGTGAAACCCATGTTCTGATGGCTGGAGGCTGTTCTGAGGGTCAAAGGAGGCTCTACCTGCTTGGTGTATCTAAAAAAATGGACCTTCTGGGTGTTCTCATATTGGAGAGTTTTACTACCTCATAGTTAAACTCAACCAATGAATATGTGTAACTAAATGCACTACACTATATAAACTATTAAATAACACAATCTAAAAATATATAAATTAATATATGTTAATTTGTGTTTCAAATGTAATGTGTTTAAAAAGGGGTTTTATAGGGTCTCTGAATGCGTATATGTGTAAGTGTGAGTATGTGTGTTTGTTAAAGGATGTGCATGTGTTGATATGTGTGTCTGTATATATGTGTGTATGCGTGTAAATGTATATATGGTATTGTGCATGTGTATATATATGAGAGAGTGTATGTGTATGTGTGTTTATAGAGGTGTGTGTATATGTCATAATGTTATTGTATATGTATGTAGGGAATAAGTAAATTGTGGCATATGTAGATGATGAGAGTAATAGCAATACAGTTGAATAACCGATGGTGCAAAATACACTTTGTAGAACACATTATATTCAGTGTTTAAAAAGTTTAAAAAAAAACATATCTTTATTAACCCCTAAATAATGATCATTTGTAGGGATGGGCGAAAACTTTTGCCTCAAACTGAAATCAGCGAATAATGGTACTTTCCGCTTGGGGAAAATTTCTCATGAAAAGTGCAGTTTTTCCGCTTTTTCCACCCATTGAAATCAATGGGAAGAAAAATATTTCAACACCACAAGAAAGTTTTCTATAGCCATATAAAAGGCTGTCAGGCTCTCACAGCAGCCATTCTGTGTTTGTGAGAGGAGAGAGCGGCATGTTTTTGAGCTAGAGGAGATAAGCAAATTGAAGCTTAGTTTAGGGAGTCATTTAGGTAGGACATTTGTTCTCTGTATTAGGGGTGTCTGGGGGCACTCTAGGGGATAAGAAGGGAGGAAGGAGGTTGACCCCCAAATACTCCAAAATTCCATGTGAATGACTGGCAAGACATAGGCAACCTATTTGCTTCCTGATCTTGCTGTTATTGTGTCTGTGCTGGGTGGGGAAGTCTGGGGGAAGACGTTATTGATTTTGTCTTTCAGTTATAATTTTTTTGGACAGACTGTGATAAGACAACAGGGTGGACAATTAAAAAATAAATAAATAAAAAAATAAAAAGAAAATAAAAAAAAATAAAAAAGAATAAACAACGAAATATCTTAGGTGACAGTAACAGACAGCTACTGGGCTTAGGCAAGGCATCATACAGCTGCATCAGTTGTGTTGTGTACCGTACAGTAAAGAAACACAGTGAAGTTGTATAGTGTCCAGCAAATGCACAAGGGGAAGGGGGAGGAGTAGAGCAGTGCAGGGACGTGAGAGCGTGTGCAATCAATGATGATGATCCCTCTACTCCAAGGAAGGATGCAGTTTGTCAAGGTCCCAGCAAAACTAGTTCCAGCACCACCAGTGCCAGTAGAAACCATATAAGAACGCTGAAGATGACAACAAGTCACATTCAAGTGTTGATGATGCTGGCTGTAGCATAATAGAGAAAAGTGTAGTAGCTGAACCGCCTACTGCATCAGACAGTGAGACACACAAGCACCAAAATGCCCATAATAGGGAACTTTGTTACAGTAAAAATAAAAAGAAATTGTTTGAGACCTCCAAAAGCATAGAGGAATATAAGAGTAGTGGGCAAGAATTGTCAGGTGATGCTGATGCTTCTGAGGATGACCTAATGATGACTGATGATGAGGCAGATCTAGAATATATACCTCCAGCATCCTTCTCTTGTTCAGATACAGATGAAGTTGAGAGTGAGGATGGTGACAGGGCTATACAATTAGCAGAAAATCAAAGGCTGAATCTTCCACCACTTTTTAGGAGCACTGTGCCTGTCTATAAACTGTGTGAGAAAGCCACTGGAAAGTCTGACCCTGGACAAGCACAGATGTCAAAAAGCACACAGTAGTAGCAGAAACCACACATGACAGACAAAGCCAGGACAAATATATTAACAGCAGCACAGATGAGGAGGTGGAGGACAGATGGGACCACTGCTATGACAGATAAGTAATGTGTGTATCACGGTGCCCGTGATTCTTTTCCTGTCAGTTATCCTGTAGGAGGTGCTCATTGTTTGCCCTGTGCTTAGCCCGCCCAGTACTGCCTTTATATACTGGGCTCCTGCACTTTATGGCTGCCCTTTCGTGGTGTTCCTGTGCCAGTTCTATGTGTGTACTGTGGTTCCAGTGGTTGGCCTGCCTGACTACTCTTCTGTTCCTGCGCCTATGTTCCGACCCGGACTGCCTGACTACTCTTCTGTGATTGTTTCCTGTGTACCGACCCGGCCTGGCTGACGTTCCTGCTCCTGTGTACCGACTTGGATTGGCTGACGTTCCTGGTCTCGTGTACCGGCCCGGATTGGCTGACGTTCCTGCTCCTGTGTCCTGACCCGGCCTGGCTGACGTTCCTGCTCCTGGTTCCTGACTTGGCAGTCCAGCGGTGTAGTAGTCGCATCGGCGACATTCTGACTCAGTAGTCTTTCTACTGACAACTCTGTATGTCAGGGTGGCCTGTACATAGAGCGCCTCTGGCCTAGTCCAAGGCCTTAACCGGTTTCTGTCCTGCCTACATTATTGCACCGGTATAGGGCACTGGTTCGCTCCACTCTACCCAAAACCGGTTGCTGTGTTGCCTCAGTTATTGCACCGGTATAGTGCACTGGTTCGCTCCACTCTACCCAAAACCAGTTGCTGTGCTGCCTCGTTATTGCACCGGTATAGTGCACTGGTTCGCTCCACTCTACCCAAAACCGGTTGCTGTGCTGCCTCGTTATTGCACCGGTATAGTGCACTGGTTCGCTCCACTCTGTTAAACCGGTCGCTGTGTTGCCTCGGTTATTGCACCGGTATAGTGCACTGGTTTGCTCCACACTGTTTATCCGGTTGCAAGTGCTGTCTCCGGTATACCTCCATTGGCTGCGCTCCTCCTTGTCAAAACCGGTTACTATATATACCTCCGTTTTAGTACCGGTAATCCTACTGAAGACTTCAGTGGCCTGTATACTGTGGACTCTACATCAGTGTCTCCTGTTGCAGTTGGTCGCCTAAACTCTTTGAACTGTTAACTCCTGCATTACTGGAACCTGTATCCTGCATTGCCTGACCTGTGTCAGCATAACTGTTTGTTTTCCATACATATATATATGCTGGACCTGTGTGGGCATCATTAACCTGTCATGTGTCTGTACTATATGCTATATACTACAGGACCTATGAGGGTTCTTCATGTATTATTGTTTTCAATAAAACTGTGTTTTATCTTAACTCTGTGTCTGTGAGTCAAACAAACCGTTACAGTGTGTCAATAACCTGAGAAGGAGGATAGAGTATGACAATGGTAAAAATACATACACAAATCACACCATACCAGTCCCCCACCACCACCACCACTACAATACATATCTGACACATTGAAGGTTGTACTTTATTTTTATTACTTGATATCATCATGAATATGTGCCAGTGTCACTTAAGCAAGAAAGTGTTCTGGGAAAAGGACAAATGCATTCTGCCGTATTCAAGCCATATTTTGCTGTAGGACTCACAACTTTGACTTTCAGCCACTTATTTCTAAACTTCAGTCCTCAGAAGAAGTAATATTACAGTGGAAAATGTAGCACCTATAGGAAATATAGGCGAAAAATGTGTTAAAATAGGCGGAAAATGTGTTAACATAGGTGGAAAATTTATTAAAATAGGCAAAAAGGAGTAAATTTTTGCATAGATGGAAAGGTGACATTTTTTGCAGGAAAAGCGAAAAATTGGCATGTTTTCGAGAAATTTTTTGCAGGAAATTTTTCACACTTTTCGCCCACCCCTGGTCATTGGTACATGTCCACCATCTTCCCAGCCGCTGTCGCAGCTATCGCGGGAGAGTGTGGCTGTACACAGAAGTAATCAGGGGCTCTAATATCGCACTAAACACACAGCTGGTCGATGGAGTGCTGTGGTGTGCACTGTGAGTGTCGGAACAGGCAACGTACGCATCACGCCACAATGCATTGTTCACCCCATGTGTCAGTCATGTGAGCGCTCCCATTGTGTGGCAGGCTCATATTAAGTGACAGTGCTGCATTTAAGGAAGACATATCTGGCTTTTTCCAATGGCTGGGTGGGAACAGAGCCCTGATGGGACCAGAGTGATACCGACAGCATCCAGACAATGCGAGACACAAAACATATGTATATCGATCACCAAAATACAGATGGCTGGCTGTGGATGAACGGAGCTGTAGTCCAACTGAAGCTGTAAAGACACCCTTTGACCAGATCCCAGTGTGAATGCAGCTCTGCAGTACCTGTCCTCCTCACTCCCTGGCTGTTGCTGCTCACACTGTTCAGTTCGGAGGAGGCTCGGTTGCCGGTTCCCACCCGTCACTCAGCCACTGGTTTCTCCTCTTGTTCAGGAGCCAAGCTCAGAGGAAGGGTGGGAGGCTCCTGTAGCAACCTGGAGAGCTCCAGGGAGGCCCGGGAGCAGCGCCAGAACAGGCCTGGGGCAGGGTGCTGGAGAGAGCAAGAGGCCATGACAGGGGCTCTGAATACCCTTCACTCTCTCTATCCTGAGACACGGACAGGCTCCCGTCCCTCCTCACCAAGGGTAGGTATGATACAAAAGTTGCAGACAGGAGGAAAAAAAGCTGACGGCGCACAGAGAATTAGCAGTGGAGCTGTGATCGTCAGAGAGCAGGTAGGATGGTGCCACGCTTCCAACAGTCATGCTGCTCTTACCTGAGGGCCAAAGGTCCCTCTGCTGCTAGCTTCCATGTGGGGTGTGCGTGTGTGTCTTGTGTGTCTGTCTGTGGTATAGGAGCGAGTGGCAGACATTTTGTTTTTTTCTCTCTTATATAGTGGTGGACAGCTGGATAGTGGGGGTGGGCCAACACCCTGCATGATTTTCACAGGCCTAGCAGTAGCCTTCGGCTAAGCCTGTGAAAATCATGCCCCTACTGAATCACCCAATGGGAGCAGTAACTCCACCTTACTGCCACCCCTGGGTGTGTTTTGCCAGGCACAAAGTCTTCTTTTAGATATATATATATATATAGATATAATTTAAAAGGGCTGCAATTGAATAGAAACTAACACCACCACATTATGTGTTATTACCAAAAAATATACCGAAAAGAATATTCCCGCGCACAAAAAAATATATATTATACCCAAATTAAATACCTATGGAAACACAGAACAAAAGAATGATATTATATAGCTGATAATATGATACACTGTTCCCTGCATATTATCAAGATTTGGCAAGCCCTCTTACTCACTAGCCAACATCTCCACAAAAAAAAAACAATTAAACTTGAGCAATCAATCAGAAATTAATCTCACACTACACTTTTTTGGTTGCGGGAATATTCTTTTCTGTAAACTCTCACAAAATATGCTGCAAATTACAGTTAGAGGAGGAACCTTGTATGGCTGGATTGTCAACCAAGGTCTGGTGCAATAAAAGGTATCAGGAAACCTATTGTACCTCTCTACTTTCACATTACCTGTAATAAAATATCATCATAGCTACAAACCTTCTTTCCCTAGCACAGTCACAATAGCAAAGTTAACTTTAAAAAATATATAAATTAAATATTTTCAAATATATATGTTACATGACCTTTCCTGCTGAATAATCAAGGGTATTCTAACTGGTGAAAGATTTGTGATTCCATTGTCATCACAGTTTGAACTGATTTTTTATATACATCAATACCACTTTCTGTTGTTAAGACAGTTCACCTACTGTTCTCTGCTGTTCTGAAAGTTATTCTGTTGCATTCCATGGGAGAAGTAAGATACTGACTGACTTCAGCTCTAAATAGAATGTGATAGTAACAGGTCCACCACTTTGTGACAATTTTAATGGTCATAACATTTGACTAAAGTAACAGCCAACAGTTGAAGTATGCTTGTTTTACACAGCTGGAAAAGCTTTGCAATATATGCTTTTTTCTGTTTCATTATAAAAGTTTACTACTCCTTTAACTGTACAGTTCCTAACTTGTTACCTTCCAGGGCACTCAATAACAATATACAGAGTAAACACTCATTACCTTTCAGTGAATTATGAATTATAACCCACTGTTGTTAGGGTATATTGAGTTTCTGATGTCATCTTTCTGAAACTGAATATAACTTTTAAATCTTTGAGTGCCACCTTGTGGATATTGTCACCTTGAGGATATTGACTACAGATGTCAAGATACCTTTTAATGACAAAGCACACACACAAATTAGTTCATAACATAGTATACACACTTTAATCCAATATGGAAACTATTGGTAACTATAATTTATGATGACTTTGTGCAAACAGTAACACCTTACACATCAAATGTACAATGCCATATCAATGTCTCTAGAATCTAAGGGATTAAGAGTGTTATTACATAGAAACATACAGTTTGATGAAATTATCCCTTGAAAAAAGTGGCTCAGTCTTTTCAACAGAAGGACATGCGTAGAAATTTGTACTTCATAGAGTAGACATGTTTGTTTATTTCTGAACAGGGGCATATTACTACTATATCGAGAATATTTCATGACCCTTTAGGTCCCTTTCACATGGACAACTTCAAAACAGATATTCTGAGTTGGGCTAAATCAGAAAATAAGTAATTTTACATTAGGACCCTGAATAGGTTTTCCTGTTTAGAAATAACTCTCTCCCCACAAAGAGATAGCTTTAATGATAGTCTCCTATTTGTCTCAGACTTAAAAGTATGAATCTCTCTGTTTCTTCATAATCTTCTTCATCTATATTAATACAACTCTGACATAACCATTGGAAGGTCAAAAACATGACTGTATCCTAGTCTGCGTCAGAAAAACATAATGGGAAAACATTATCATTCAATATTTTTTTTACTCACTGTGTAAAGCAGAGTAGCAGTTCTAGAGCAAACCAACTGTACCATGTGCGTGGAGAATACAGATTTCAGTGTTTTTTAAATGTCGATTTTAAATTCTTGGTCACTAGCGCGGTCTTCAACATACTGCAAAACAGTGTTTGGAGATCTCTTTAAAGTACTGACAGTTAAAAGCCCATTTAAGTCCATGAACATTTTGTCAATCTTTATTTCTCCCATATTGTGCATCTGATATGTTCCAGAATTGGTCATCTTTTTCTTTCTGCATGAAGACCAATGTCTTTAGCACTAGTCACCAAACACCATACGAATCTCAAAGATTAAGCTCCAGTCTACTCCTTAATGTCTACACAAAACTTTGCCTAAAAAATGTATTTGATTTCTTCTTTTGCAGGCAGCAGACATTCCAAAAGGCAATTGTGGGTAGGGGTGGGCGAAAGCTCTCACCGCGTTCCCACAATAAACCCCAAGAAAACCAAATTGTTGTCCGCTTTTTTTGTGGGGAAAATCTGCTTTAAAACCAGTGATTAAAATCTTATAATTTTTCATCCATTGGCCAAAATTCCTCTCCATTTTTTAAATGGCTAGAAAGTTTCTGCCCATTGATTTATGTGTTTTTTGTTTTGCTATAAATATATGACATATTCCAGGAAGTGAAACACAATAGAAGCAGCTACAGAGTGAGGTAGACGCGCTGTGATGCGGGAGGCAGGAGAGGCTCATAGTGACAGCTATCACTATGAGAATGTTTAAAAATAGTAAAAGGAGGAATTGGAAGGACCTTCATGTGTCCACTGAGTCTTAGGAAGAAGTGAGTACTACAGAACCAATGCTGCCCAGTCCTCCTAAATCACCCCTAGGGATCTTGGGGAAATTAATGGGAAGAGGGGAGGAAAAGGGTAGAAGTAGTGAGAGCAGGACTGGTCAGCTGCCTGTGCCTGCTGCCAAACATGCTGCCCCTGATGCCACTAGTGCTGTGTCTGCTGTCAGATGTGCTGCCCCTCCTACTACTACAACCATTGGTGTGCCTGCTGTCAGAAGGGCTGCCCCTGCTGCCACTAGTGCTGTGCCTGCTGTTAGACGTGCTTCCCCTGCTGCCACCAGTACTGTGCTTGCTGCCAGGGCTGTCTCTGCTGCCATCAGCGCTGTGCCTGCTGCCAGTGCTGAACCTGCTGCCACCAGTACTGTGGCTGCTGTCAGATGTGCTGCCCCTGCTGCCACCAGTGGTGTGCTGCTGCCAGTGCTGAACCTGCTACCACCAGTGCTGTACCTACTGCTAGTGTCTCTTGTAATACTCAGAAGGGGGGGAGAAGATGATGCCAAGTGTGACAGCAGGATACCCTAAGTCACACTTGCTATCCCCAAGCAGTACTGCCAGAGCTAGTACTAAGAAGGTCCAGCAGCTTGCTAGTGTTAGGAGTGAATAAGGGGGTAATCAGTATCCTCACATTACTAGGGAATGTGAGGAGGAAGACTCTGGGGCTGAACGGGATGTGGTTGGTGTTAGTAGTAGTAGCAGTAATGGTGAAGCAGCCGGTGAGACTAGTGTTAGGGGAGTGGTAGAGGAAGCATTTGAGAGCATCCAGACTAGTGGGCAAGGGAGTCCACACCATTCCTCTGGATCTGGGAGTCCCCTTCCCTTCACAACATTGTCCAAGTGGAACATGATCCTGAAGAAGCCAGAACTGTGGTGGATAGCGGAAGCAGAAATAATAATACCACCACCAGTAGCACAGATCAGCTGCCTGTGCCTGCTGCTAGTGCTGCCAGTCTGCCTTCTTCTCGTCACCAAGAAATGGCAAGTGTGACATTAAGGGACCCTCTGTCACATTGTTCATCACCTCCTCCAACCAGCAGTGATATGTCTGTAATAGAGCAGCAACAGCACGTAGGGACTAGTGGTGGTGGTGATGAAGATGGTGGAGAAGCCCGGGCTGGAAGAGACATTGATGGCTTTTTTAGCAGAAACTGTGACGGGATGGGAGACAGGGATGAGGATGGGCATCACCACCACCACCACCACCACCAGCAGAGAGCTTTTGAAATTTGAAACTGCTCTAATTCCAGCCTCTGTTGAGTTGCAAGGGCAGCAGGATTCTGATGAACAAGCTAGTGTGTCACAGACCAATGTGGACATAGTGGGAATGGAGTCAACAAGTAATGTGGGACTGGGACAGGTGCCACTTGCCAGTGGCAGCAATACTCTTGGTTGTAGTTCTGATTCTGAGGCAGTAGCAGCAAGAACAGCAACATCATTCTCTGCCCCAGACAGTGAAGGGGAATGTGGAGGACAAGAAGAAAGAGGCCATTCTTCTCCACCTGTTCCCTGTCCCTATCCCTTGAAGTAATGAGTGTGGGACTATTTTTATCTTGGGGCAGGCACAGTGCAGTCATCACCAACGGCACTGTGCACAATTTGTCAATGAGAAGAGGAAAGGAAGGAACACACCTTGGCACAACCGCCCTGATAACACACATGAGATGGCTCAGTTGGTTAATGCATCAGCTGGTGAATTTGTTCAAGCTGCAAGGTCCCAAGTGCTAATCCCGGCAAGATCAGCTCAGCCTTTCAACCTTCTGAAGTATATAAAATAAGTTCAGGACATACTTGAAAATGAGACACAATTGCAATGTATTCTTCCTGGTAAAATACTTTCACAAAAAAAACAAAAAAACAAAACATAGACACCTTGACATTTATGCCAAACATATTAAAGCCAAACACCTACCAGAGAAATTGAGCACTGCTGTTGCTGTACCCCCTGACTCTCCAGAAAGGCAACAAAAGGTGAGGAAGAAGAAAAGAGAAACCCAGGCAGAGACTGGAAGTTCCATGATGAGCGAAACAGTTTCTTCACCATCACCTTCTTCCTTTAGGGTAACTACATCTTCTGCCAATCCACCTCGTTCATCATTACCTCCCCACCATGTGATAGTCACTCCGTAGATGTTAGGATGTGGCAGTTCGTGTCCACGCATTGCACACTGTGTGGTGCACTGACCACACATGGCAGTGTGGTGGAGGAGAATCACAAGCAAGGCATCAAACCGCATCTGAGGAGATTCCATCCTGCAGAATATGCTAAGATGGTGGCAGGGAGGGATCATCATTACTATTAAACTGTCAACAAGTTGTCATGTGTCCTTAGCGGGGTATGGACAAGGGGTATAGTGACAGCATCAGTACTTTGTTTCTGGTGTCATGCTCTTTGGATACAGTTGTGCCCCCAGGTGTTATTTACCACACACACTGTGCACATTGCAGTTGCTGATGAGAGGCACAGTTCCTACACTCAAGGGAAAAAATGATATTCTAATAACAACACACCCATGATTTTGGAGGAGGGGCAGGTGGAGAAGAATTATTGGTCAACTTCTTCTTTTCTCCACATATACTGGAGGCTACTTATTGTGTTGCTACTGCCTCAGGCGCATCACTGGAGCTAGTCGTGGCAAGTGGAACCTTCATCATCCATCACCCATGTTACTGCTGTTGTTGATCCCATTCCCTTTCAGCTGCCTAATCATCCTGCTGCTTAAATAACTCAGCAGCAGCAGCAAGAACAGCAGTTGCAAATTCCACAATCATGGGCTCAAGAGGACATTTGACAATGGCCAGCGGCCACTGGCAAACACAACATGACCTGCTGGCACTAGGCCAGTAGGGCATTTTTTTTCCTCAGGGCTGTGCTTTAAAAAAAACAAAAACAAAAAAAACAGTCCTACGAAAAAAAAAAAAAAAAAAAAAAAAGGAAACTATTTTGGGGGTTTATTTCCTTAGGGCTTGGGCTTGTGCCAAACAAGCTTAAGTCCTACAAATCAATGTTTCCTCGTGGCTTGTGCCTCTAGTAAGTCTAAGTCCTACAAATCAATATTTCCTCAGGGCTTGGGTCTCTAACAACAAATCTAACAAATCATCCTCTACAAAATACTCTATCATGTCAAGTATCAGTCTACCCCAGTGGCAACTTATATGAGGGGGTTCCTGTCTCTATCACATTACATAAAACTGTCTCATTTAATTTTGTTTTTTTATTAACTGTCCACCCCAATAGCAGTCAAGAAACCTCCAAAACAAATTCCCTGTTCAACTGATTCATTCCCCAGACTCTACCCACCAACACAGGCATCCTCCTCAGACCCCTTTTAAACCATGTCTTATGTTTTTTTAAATTGTATTTAGGATTTATTTTTTTTTTATTAACTGCAACCCCAATCCCAGTAAACCAAAAAAAAAAAAAAAAATTCCCTGTTCAACTGATTCTTTCTCCACACCCCACCAACACAGGCACCCTCATGCCCCTTTTATACTGTGCCTTTGAGAAATAAAATAATATTTATTATGTGTTGTGTGAAAATTCAATGTTCCCATTGATATCAATGGAATGAGCTAGTAAAAAAAAGCAGAAAAACATCACTATTCATGGGAAATTATTCGCAATCGGGAAGTGCCATTATTTGCTGATTTCAGTTTGAGGCAAAAATTCCCTAATTGTGGGTTGTAACCAGCCTGCTGGCAGCCAGTAAGCAGAACAGTTCTGCTGAAACAGAAATGGGATATTAATCCAGTGAATACAAGAGAGGTTTAAAATGCATCAAACAGAAGTGTATTGGTCCTCAAAGTAATAAGGCACATGTGACTATATGGAATTTAAATGTCATTAACATGGCTCTCACACAGCTGCCACGGAGAGCTTCCTGAGATGACACTGAGCGCTTCTTGAGCCACATGCCAGTGATGAAGTGCCTGAGATGTTATGTATTCTGCCAGGGGGCAGAAAATAAAAAAACTTCCACAGCATCTGACTGGGGTTAGGTAATGAAGGTAATGAAGCAGACGCTGGAATAAAGTGGTTTAGCCACACTTTCACCTTTTCTTCCCCAGAATCATATTGCACAATACACTGAGGTTGGGTACGTCTTTAAATAGTGAAGGGACATTTAAATACACAACATGAGAACCTCGCGCTGTCATACAGTGTGTTACAGCTTGGTTTCAGCTTCATCTGCAGGCGCGAGGCTTCAAGCATGCAGTAGGCCTCTGTTTTATGTGTTTGCTTCCTGTAGTCTCTTCCTACCTACTTCCTCCCTCTGAGCTTCTCCTATCTACTTCCTGAGGAGGGGTTTAAAGGGCTGACTGAGTCCTGACTCAGCCCTTGCGTTGTCGTACAATACAGTTCTGTTTCCTTTGGGCTCTGTGTATGACCTGGCTTGTCTGACTACCCACTCTGGTGTTGACCTGGGGCTCTGTCCACTGAGCATCCAGCATACCAACGCTTCAGTAGATATCCTATCTGGTGCAAACCTTTGGCTCTGGCTGACTATCCGCTCCGTATATGACCTGACTTGTCTGACTATCCTTTCTGGTTCTGACTAGGGGACTCTGTCTGTTTCCTCCGTGTGTTGGTCCCCGCTCCACAGACACCCCTCCTAGTGCGGACCTGGGGCTCTATCAGACTCCTAGACTGATTGCAGGCTGAGTCAGTGCTAGTCCTTTGGGTGTTCCGAATTACCTTGAGGCTCCAGTGGGCTGAGGCCTAGTCTCGGACTGTGTGGTGGATCTATTGACTGACTTCTATTTCTGATACAGTGCTTGCCTCTTTGATCACCCTCTGTGTGTTATCTGTTTACGTGCATTACTGTGATTATTCTAATAAAAGATTGTTTTACTTTACCGTACTGGCTCCTGGTTTATTCCTGGGGACCGTGACACAGAGAGAGATTCTCATGTTGACATTTTTTTCCAGGCGACATACTAACGGAGTCATTTGGTTGCACGATCTTTCGTGTGCGACCATTAAAAGGATACCAAATTCATAAGGGTTTATATTCCCCATTAAAATCAATTTAAATGTTTTTTATTGTGTAGGTGATTTATCCCAGAATTACTCAGCTTATATATTGAAAACAAGTCCCCTATAATATTTTTCTTGTGCACTGCATGATCTAAAATCCACTGCAGTTACCTGAGCATAGACCAGGAGTAGACAACCTGTAGCTTTTCAATTGCTGTTGTTCGACTGTTACCCGTTGGCTGATTGATGACTGATGACAGATGTAGGCCACAAAATTCTAGAGGAAAGTTGCAAGCTGCCCACTCCTACAAGAGACATCTAAACAACAGCAGCAAACAATCATTAATCGATTTCTAAATCTTTGACTTACCAGGGGCAAAATAGTGCAAGGAGAGTGAGGTGAATGGCAGCTGGAAACCTCCCTCTCATTTATCCTTTGTATTATAATTATTGAGGACCCATCTGAAGTATAGGTAAGATAGGAGACTTTATTTATAAAAAATGATCTTATTGGTTTGTTGTTGCTATTACAGTTAAGTTTGTATTTTATTATAGATACACTATGGCGGAATACACAATTAGGATCCCTGCCAGAGCAGCCTAGATTTCAACATTTTTGGTGCAACAGTGGAATTATATTTTTCTCTTTTGTGGGTACAGTAAAGTTATTACCCAGGAGATAGCAAGATCGCCTGCATGTACACAGCGATTACATTGTTTCTTCATTCATACAGTACCTCATCAGAACAATGCTGTCATTGTCAAGGGATTACCTGGAAGACTCAGGGGTAGAAGGAAAACTAGCATGTACACTTTGGACACTAGCACTGTCTAGGTCCTTTCAAACCCAGGGCCTTCCTGGCAGACCAGTAACTAGCAGGTTTAATCTCTCTGGGTGCAGCTCATCTCTGGATTGGCTGTTCTGACCTGTGGAGAATGAGTGGGGTAAACTCCTGCAAGTAGTTGCCCAGGGGTTTCAGGGATATATGGGATATAAATGAAGGGGATTGTGAGCTGTAGTGATTGTATGCATGGGCATAGTCTTCAGACATGATGCATCTCCCTATTAAGCATAACTCCCATAAAATACTCAGTGATTTCAGCCTAATGTTTTCCAGCACTAGATCTTCTATTACATACTCTTAAAAAGAATGTAAGCCTATAGAATCACACAGCTCTTCGACTGTTTATACTTTGCAAAAGCCATTGATATTGTGTCTTACAACAGGTTACTGCATAAATTAAAAGGATTCCGTTTGAGAGGAGATAGATGGCAGACAGCTGTAAATGGAAGTTTTTCAAGTTGGTCTAAAGTCGTAAGTGGGGTACCACAGGTTTCAGTCCTGGGCCCAATATGTTTATTAATGTGGGAATTGAAAGTAATGTATCAATCTTTATGGATGACACTTAACTGTGTAAGGAAATACATACAGACCTGGATGCTTATTCTCTGCAGAGGATTTAGATAAACTGTGCAAATGGGCAGAAACGTGGCAGATGACATTTAATGTAGATAAACGTAAGGTTATGAAACATAGAATTTGACGGCAGATAACCATTCGGCCCATCTAGTCTGTCCATTTTCCTACTGTAACAAATAAAAAAAAAACCAAAAAAAAACCACAACCTCAAACCATTTTTGGTCCTTGGTCTTTTCTTATGTTAAGGACCGCCTTATACCTATCATGTGCATGCTTAAATTCTGTCACTGTATTAACTTCTACCACTTCTGCCGGAAGGCAATTCCACTTGTCAACTACCCTCTCAGTGAAGTAAAACTTTCTTACATTACATCTAAACCTGTGTCCCTCTAGTTTTAGACTATGGCCTCTTGTCCTAATGTTTTTACTCTTTTGAAATATACTTCCATCCTGCACTTTGTTGAATCCCTTCATGTATTTGAATGTTTCTATCATATCCCCTCTCTCTCTTCTCTCCTCCAAGCTATACACATTCAGATCCTTTAGTCTATCCTGATATTTCTTTTCCTGTAGACCAGTCACCATTTTAGTAGCCCTTCTTTGAATTTTCTCTAGAGTATCAATATCCTTCTGGAGATGGGGTCTCCAGTACTGTACACAATATTCTAGGTGAGGTCTAACTAGAGATCTGTAGAGTGGTATGACTACTTCCTTTTTTCTGCTACTAATGCCCCTAGCTATACAACCCAGTGCCCTGCTTGCATTCCCCACTGTAACTACATTAAAAAATAATGGACACCTATCTAGCACATAAAAATAATGAGAATTATGACAGTTGGCTTCAAAGCAGATAGGATGTTGATCCAGGAAAATATCTGACTGCCATTCGGAGTTGGGAAGGCATTTTTTTTTTACTTTCTTGGATTACTTTCCTTCCTCTGGAATAGCAGGGGTGATTTGGCATGGGTTGAACTTAATGGACGCATGTTTTTTTAATCAACTATGTTACTATGACTTACCTAGGCAGGAGCTTTTAATACTGTAGTCAGGTATTTCTATGTAATGATTTGACATTTGAACTCTGTGTATATTGGAATGTTATAATATGGAAATAATGAGAATGTTCTAACAAACCATTGAATAAGTATGCTAGACCAAGGTAGCCAATCCTCGGTCAAGAGCAACCAATAGTGCACATTTTCAGGATTCCCATGAATGATCGCATGTGTACTAATTAATATGACTGAGCAAATACTTAGTCTACCTGTGCTCCAGCGAGGATATCCTGAAAATATGCACTGCGGGTAGCACTTGAGGACCAAAGTTGGCTACGCCTGTACTAGACTGTCATATGATGTAGATATATGTAACAAATTAAGTGGCAGCTATTCTTAGGGCAATGTTTCCCTTTAAATTTAGTGATTGAGTGACGTTACAAAAATCAGAAAGGCAAAACATCCACTAAATTCAAACCTTGTAAAGTGTAATCACTTGAGTGCTCCAAGAGTCGGTAGAGAACTATGGGCTCGATCCAAATGTTGAGTAAAAAATGCCAGTAGGGCAAAATGGATACCGACCGACAAAATAAAATGTCTTGGTTGGTATTCAAATGTCCTACCGGCATTAAACTCAACGGATGTTAACAAAACTGGTCTTGTGGCCAAACGTCCATTTTATGCGTTAAGTTCCCAAAACACTGCTAAATACTGTCAGTTTTGGGAACTTCAAAGAAAAAAACTAACGATCGGTGCCTGACATACTGTCAAGCTTACACTTACCTGTCACGCACCGATCATTACCTAGTCTGTGTTACACTTACCTGTCATCCACTGTCAGTCTCCTTCTATCTCCATTCTTTCTTCTATCTTCGCGTTTATCTTCTGTCTTCTTGTAAAAAACAAAAAACAAGTATATGTCAAAAGCATACGTATGCGGCACTGTGCGATTTTCTTGGCATAACTTCGACACATTTAATATGCATAGAGGCATTTATATTTTAACAACCTGGCACACTGCTGCATAATTTAACCCTCTGGACCCCAGAGAGGTACCCCTTTGGTACTAAACTATGTATTAGTGTGCCGCATACGTATGCTTTTGACTTATACTTGTTTTTTATAGCAAGAAGACAGAAGATAAAAAACAAGGAAGAAGACAGAAGACAGACGAGAAGAAAGAAGGACAAAAGAAGACCAGGGAGCTGAGGACTCCGCTGGACATCAGGAGTAATGGTGAGTGTTACTTGTAATGTGATTTTTTTTTTTTACCCTATGAATTATACCCCACTGGCACTCATAGGGTTAATTCCTCTAACGTCTGACACATTATGCATACTTTGGATGTATTGATATGGGGC
This sequence comes from Rhinophrynus dorsalis, assembly GCA_037306005.1. Classification (NCBI taxonomy): domain Eukaryota; kingdom Metazoa; phylum Chordata; class Amphibia; order Anura; family Rhinophrynidae; genus Rhinophrynus; species Rhinophrynus dorsalis. Next base: position 76,455,738 of record CM074724.1, read on the forward strand.
TTAAAGCACCATGCTGGCAAAGAATACTTCAAATTATTTAAATGTCGCATTTAAATCCTTGGATATTAGAGAGGTCAGCAACACAATATAATGGAGAACTTTATATCTTTTAGGTGTCTAAAATCCCCATTTAAATGACTGGAAATGTGAATTTTTGTTTCTGTGATGCAGTTGGAAGAACATGTAGAATCTGGAAAAACTCAGGGTCGCAGGTTCTAGTCCTGTCAAGGTCAACTCAGCCTTTCATCCTTTTTAGGTTGATATACCCAGGACATAGAGACGATCTCAATGTGTCCTTCCTGGTAACATACTTTCATAAAAAAATACATTGCCTTGTAAATAATAATGTGACACATGATCCATATAAACATGCATTGCCTTGTATATAATAATGTGGATCCAGGATTCTCCACGCTTTGTAAAGGTTTAATGTTTGTTCTCGAGGATAATACAAGTCATGTGCTGTTCAATCAAGTTTTAATAACACAGAGGAGAAATGTCTGTATTCATATTAGTATGGCCTTGTCCACAGGTAGTCTAGAAGCCTGTTTGAATAGAAGTCGAGGGATGTCAGATGGATACACATGGAGAAATGTATCACCTGTAATGGTACAAGAGAGTAAAAGTGTAATGAACAGCAGTTAAGGGGAACATTCTCAACTCAGTGAGATCATCCATATTAACAGGATGTGCACGATTTAGGATGTTGATCCAGGTAAATATACAACTGGACATTTGGGGTCAGGAAGGAAATATTTACCCACTTGGGGCTTAATTGGAAATAGCTTCATGTTTTTTTTTCCTTTCTCTGGATCAACAGAGGTGATATGGCATGGGCTGAACTTGATGGATGAATGTCTTTTTTTCACCCTCATGAAATATGTTACTGTTGTTCTTACTCACCTCTGTGGTGGAAGCTACGTTATGGCAACTTTAAAATGAGGAGACAGGTAGGAATGGGTGAACATTTTTACCTCAAAATCAAAACAGATGAAAAATGGCATTTCTTGCAGAACAGGACATTTTTCATAAAAAGTGACAATTTTCAACTTTTTCCCAGCTAGCTCATTGCATTGAAATCAATAGTAAGACCGGATTATCCCCCCACCACACACACACACACACTGCAAGTTTACCATCTTTTTCCCACGGGAATAATATAAAAGTGGTGTCAGGTTCCCACAGTATGTCATTTCTGTATTTGTGATGAGGTGTGACGATCAGCAGCATCTCTCAGGAATCCAATTCTTTCTAAAGAATATAAAGATATGCTTAACAGATTGAGTGAAGGGTTGTATTGTGGAGGATGTGTGAGGAGGATAGGGACAAACAGAACTGGTAAAAAAGCATAATGAAAAGAAGTCAGCAATGGGTTTAAGCAGTACATCTCATTCCTAACATATTTTTGAACATGTCATCATCATCATCACAGAAAGCAATCCTTGTGTCTCAGGGGCAGCACCGACATTTGTAGTGGTGAAAGTAGTGGTTGACTTGCTCCCAGAGTATGGATTGGTAACTCTAATTGCCAGCAACTATTATGTTTGTTATGGGTCATGTAGAGGGTTGTGACTTAACTGGGATCATCTGCAAGTTAGTATCTGGTCAGCTTATTGGCTGGTCTGGTTGTTGTGCCCTCTTTTACAGACTTGTGAGCTGGTCCCAGAGCTGATTTACAGCTCCAAGCTGGCTCAGGGATTGTGCAATTGCTGTTGAGGCTGACTGTGATGCCAAGGAGTGGGTGTCACCGCCGCCGTGTTGGCCTGGGCCACGTCTTCTTTCGTGGCAGCTTTTCCAGGTACCGTTTCGGGGCGCGCATGCGCATCCGTTCAGCTTGGCGGATGCACATGTGCCCGGCTCACTTCCCCATTGGCTTCCACTCCTACAATTCCTCTCAGCTCCTGGACAAGCCTCTCTCTCTCCCAGCTCTCTCCATTGGCCAGTGTACATATTTAAACATATGTAAACGGGCTGCCCCAGGCTTAGGGCGCCCATTCCACAAGCTACACATAGTTTGGTCCTGGGCTCTGGACGTTTGCTTGTCTCTTACCCTGCTCCTGGCTTGACCCTTGGCTTGTCTGACCACGTCTGATCTCTGCTCATGGCTTGACCCTTGGCTTGTCTGACCATGTCTGATCTCCGCTCATGGCATGACCCTTGGCTTGTCTGACCATGTCTGATCTCCGCTCCTGGCTTGACCCTTGGCTTGTCTGACCACGTCTGATCTCTGCTCCTGGCTTGACCCTTGGCTTGTCTGACCACATCTGATCTCCGCTCCTGGCTTGACCCTTGGCTTGTCTGACTACATCTGATCTCTGCTCCTAGCTTGACCCTTGGCTTGTCTGACCACATCTGATCTCTGCTCCTGGCTTGACCCTTGGCTTGTCTGACCACTTCTGACCTTCTCTCCTGCTTGAACTCTAGGCTGCGCTTGTCCTCTGCCGTGTTCCATATTTCCCGCTTGGTGTTCAGCTGGCTTGGTTTTCCTAACAGTTCCTAGGTACTCCTATCCTGGTTGCACCTTGGTTCAACTGTGGTGGAACAATCTGGTTTCGCGACCAGCACCTTTAACCAGCTTCGGCTGCAGCAAGGGAGTACCTGGCACGCCGTCACCGCTCACAAGCTACGAACTCCAGCATTGCTCACTAGCATCTTAAAACCAGAGCCAGCACCACATGGCTCCCCTCCGGCATGTGCTTGACAGTGGGCCAAAATTGTTCATAGAAACAGTGGTCAGCTTACCGTCTGTCATTGTGGTTGGTAGAGCTCACTAGAGAGTTTATGTCCTTACCTGCCCTTCCTAAAATAAAATTAAATTATTGTTTGATTAAATATTCTGTAAGGTATGTTACTTTGCATTCAGTTTTCATTCATTTTGTATTTTTTCATTCATTCTTCCAGCTGTAAAGATACAAAAGACAAGAAAATGTGGTGTCCTTGAGTTCCTGGTCGGGGTTAACAGGGTAGAAACATCTCTATTCTTGAACAGACTTGAACTTTGGCTTTTAGCAAAACAGGTAGCTTCAGGTTTAAAGTTACAGTTTAATAATTATTTTATACCAATAAAATAGCCTTTCACCCCCAAATAATTCAGTGTCTTATATTATTCTTTAATAACATCTTCTTTCTCAATGGTTTGAGTGTGCATTCTGCAGTCCCCCCATGTATGCCTCTATGGACATGACATCCAGGGCTAACTGAAGAGGTTATCTCTTGAACAAAGGCAAAGGGGTCAAAATGTGTAGTAATCATTAGGATATTCTGATCATAGTAAGGTAAGTGGAGGGTTTCATTAGGAAGTGTTAATTGTCTTTAATTCTGTATTTTTAATTTGATCAGTTTCTTCTTTAATTACTTTAACAGCAGAGCAGTTGCTTCAGGTTTTTCATTGCTCACTGTAGTGTGCTCATAATGCTCCTGTTGTTTTTGACCATTTCAAAAGTCTCACCTGAGCCAAACTTAAAAGCTCAACATGTTTCCAGAAGAATTCCTCACCATTCTGCCATTTACTAATCAGTAACACGTGTCCAAGCTGTAGAATCCCAGATGTTTCTAGCATTCAGAACTCGCATGCAGAGAAAGGAAAGGAAGAAAACAAGGGGAAACATTGTCCGGACTGTCAACACGTCAAGAGCAGGCCTGTCAAGCCTCACGTAGAAGGAGGGAGTTTAATTCAGTGCCTGTCTGCTTCTTTGGCCAATAACTGAAGTGGCATTGGTAATTTCAATAGAGATTTAGTCAATGTAAAGATTAGTCCATTGTAATATTTTGGCAGGAATAAGAAGTAAAAGGGGCTAACAATGAGCTTCTGTTGACCTGTTCCCTTGATTTAAGTTGTTTGAAGCAAAAAAGAAAAAAAATCAATGAACGGAAAGTTTGAACATACTGATAAGGTCCAGTACCAGAAGAAGACCAACAAAAAATAAATAAATTGTGTTATCACTACCCAATACTATGTGCCTGTTAAATTTCCTTTTCTTCTTGTTATTTTAATTTTTTATCTTTAAAATATTGTCAATCTTTAGAGAACAAAGGAAGGAAATAGCCATGTACATTACGTTTAACCCTTTGGATGATAGGTCTCCAACACATTGTAAAACAATGTTTTGGAGAAGTACACATTATTATATATAAGACATATAGTATATATGTTGTAGGTATTTTCCTGCTGCAGTTATTTATTTCTTCAAAAGGTATTATAGTTCATATTTTTTTAATTGAACAGCATCAATGCACACTGGTGTCCAAATGCATTTTTTTATATTTCACTCTATCGGAGAGTTTGAGTCACAGATTACAGCTCTCTACATTAACTGATAAGAACACCACCATTAAGTTTAATTAATAAAAAAATTTTTAAAAAATTTGAACTGTAACAACTTTTTAATGATACCGCCAAGCAGAGGGAGTATCCTTGTATTCAAAAGAAACAAACATGTAACATACTTTTTCATGAAAAAAGGTTTATTGTTCCTTTAAAATGGAAAAAACATCAATAAAATAAAGCCAGGCTGGCATGTAGGGCAAGTTCTATAAGGCCTAATTTTCATGCAAAACATGAAATTCTTGAACTTCTGTCCTTCTCACTGTAACAATTAATGATGGACACATGAACATTTTTGATTCATTGTAACCTTCTTGTAGTCAAATATTTTCACTTCTTATATTTCTTGATTTTATTCTCCATGTCAAATCATCCAAATGATGATGTATTTGTCCATCACAGTGGACTTTGTGGTACAAGCTGTGGAAGCTTGGAACCATCTGAAATTCAGTGCTGTCAAACATTGTTCTGCTACTTCTAGAAGCGCTTGCTGTAAGGAGTCCAAACTCATACAGATTAACATAGACTGAGTTATCAAACCAAATAGATGGCTGCAACAAGGAAGGTCCCTCAGTACCACAAACTACAATGGAAAAAGTGGAGGATTACTGATGGTCTGATAACTAAACCACTGAGATTCATATGTCTACACCTCCTTCTATAGGCCCTGAGTCATATAATCCATAACAGTTAATTGGTAGATAACCTGTAACCATTATTATTTACAAAAGTAATCAATCTTCAGCAGTTTGGGACTAAAACTCCAATCATCCCTAAACAGGTTATGATGTAAGTTGTAGTCTCCGACAGCTAGTGGTTCACAGATTCACTATCCCTTTTATAAAAGGTGACAAAACACAAACCCCAGGTCATTCTATTAGTTGCCCCTTTCAAGCATAGCATTTCCATTTAGGGACCTCAAATCCCTTTACCTGACCTAATCCTTAGATGGTCAGTGAGTTGTATACATACACACAATCATTTCTTCTTTCACTTTACAGAAACAGAGAGGGTGAAGAATCACTTACAGATTCATTGGTTCCTCTTGAATATACTGTGAAATAATAAATAATGGCTCAAAACCTTTCTTCCAAGAAACAGATATGCTCACACAGTGGTCACAGTCTAATCAACTGTGATCTGGCAAAAAACTTAAACAATGTAATACGGACAAGTTTGGAATCCTATTAATCCCAGTTTGCTATATATTCAACAAGTTGTAGAATAACCCATATAAGACCTGAAAATCTTGAGTCAAGTGTAGATTCAGTTGATATACTTCAAAAAGTTATTAAAAAACAAAACAAAGAAGCAAGCAAAAAAGGACAGGATTTTCACAGATCCAGAATAGGGATAGATCAAAAATCTAGGGTCCCTATGGTTTGTGCTGATGAACTAAAAGAGGAGCATTACAAAATTAGAGCAGCACTGAAGAGGCTAAAATAGACTACAATATTGTAATTATCCGCTGTAGAGGGCTATACAATGCATTCCAGTGCACAGCACTTTAGGATTCAAAGACTTAAATCCCCCAGTACATCAGCACAGGTGACAAGGGGCATGTGGTGTTGACTAAGACAACTTCACCAGCAAGTAAGGTAAGCGTGGGGTGCAGATGTCAGTCATGGTAGATTCAGAAAGCAGCAGATCACATCATAAAGGAAGATATTCAAAAATGATCTCAGGCAAAGCAATAGTGAGTTCTTGTGTGTGTTTTTGCATATCTGCTAGATAATATGTATATAGAGATTTTATACATGCATACCACAACGAAGAGTCTGAACTGCTACTTTTTATTACTTTTTTTTTTTTTTCCATTTTTGTGACATTTTATACATTTCTTTCAATTACACAAAATGAAGTCTACATCAAGGAGACACTGGAGGAAAATTAAAGATCTTAAAAGTGTCATAAAATGAAAATATTTATGTATAGAGACAGCAACAAAATTCTAACTGTAACCACGCCAACAAATTATGTTGCAAAAGGTATTTGGTGCACATGGCTCAGAGAAGGGATTTTTGTTTAAACTGTTCTTGTCAAAAAGGGTGTATGTGTGTGTGTGTGTGTGTGTGTGTGTGTGTGTGTGGGGGGGGAGGAGACAGATCAGCGCGTTTGGCCAATATCTACTGCACATGACTGCATCGTTCCAGAAGTCTCTACTTCGCATGACTGCATTGTTTCAGCAGTCTCTACCTCGCATGTGCGGTTACGCACACAGGGAGGTTCGCAGGCTAGCATTTTATATTATTTAGATAATTATAATAATAGGCCAAGTACTTGTCATTCCTGGAAAACCACACGGTGGCCAGGGATTAAGTGATTGTAGCCCTCAACAGCTAGAAAGCCATAGCTTGCCTACCTGTGGTCTAGGTAATACTGTCACCCACCTGTTGGAGCCAGCCTACACTCTATAGTGGAACTTCACACTAAGAATAAGTAGCTCATCAGATGTTTAACACACTGGCTTATCTAGGGGTCCTTCAGACAGCAGTCAGGTATATCTGTCTACTGAGTTTTTGCACAGTAACCTCATCTTTTTGTATATATCCATCTCTGTTGAAATCAGACTATATCACACCTCCTTCACAGCATGAACAATGGGCTTCAATATAGCTGACTGGTTCATATGGGTCACTAGCACTTATCAGATTGTAAACTGAAACAACTGCAGTAGACTAAAACAGAAATCAAATGCAAATAAAACTAGTAAATAGAAACAACTGACTGCTGTATGAAGGACACCTACCAAAGTAAGTCATTCTGTTCAACCTTAGTGTGCCAGAGAGGTATCCAAATGCATTTCATACCTCTCTGGCACTCAAAGGGTTAAACAATTTGAATCCCTGTATTGGTTCCCTTTAAGGGCCACATGGACAACTTTAAACATTTGCGTGCCAGAGGGAGTGCACAATGCATTGCATACCGCTACGACATTCAAAGGGTAATAGTATAGCAATTCTTGGGCAAACCAACTGCATCATAAGGTACGTATAAAAAGTACATCCTGTACACCTCTATTGCATTCAAAGTGTTAAAAGTCCCATTTAAAGGGGATGTTTACCCCCTTCACAACTTTGGCTAAATCGTTTCAATATCAATAATAAATAATGGAAATTGTATCCTTTTAAAAAAAAAAAAAAAAAAAATCCGTCCGTTTGCAGAAATTCTAAGGTTAAATGTACCTCTGTACCTACTTCCGGCAGACAGATCTGACCGAATCTGTACCGTAGTCTCAGCTTCTATCCAGCCTCCTCCGATAACGGAGGCTGTCTGTCTCTAAGCTGGAGCACTCTCATTGACCAGAAATCGATCTCTGCCAATGAGAGTGCTCCAGCTTACAGACAGACAGAATCCGTTATCGGAGGAGGCTGGATAGAAGCTGAGACTACAGTACAGATCCGGTCAGCACTGTCTGCCTGAAGTAGGTACAGAGGTACATTTAATCTGCAAACTGGCAGATTTTTTTTTGAAAAAAGAATACAATTTCCATTATTTATTATTGATAATGAAACGATTTAGCCAAAGTAGTGAAGGGGGTAAACATCCCCTTTAAATCAATGATAATTTTAGAAAATGTTATTTGTTCCCTATGATACACTTGGTTCACTCCAGAATTTCTCTACTCGTGACATTGTGCATATGGACCAAAGTATACATCTCTCTTCAATAAGACATCACAATGATGAATGGTATGATTAGCACCAAGTAACAGCCGCAAATCAAAATTCATATTTACTTTTTGTGCAGTCCATTTCATTTTCTACAGTTTTCTGGCCAACATTAAAAATTTAGAGCATGATTTATTTCAGTGTATGAGTGCTAAGCTTCCTAGAATACTGTATTATTTGTATTAAGTCAGTCCTGGGTGGGATTTTACATTTATCAAAAAAATTATTATTTATTCTACGGAAGCTGGTTATATGTGTTATTTAAAGGAAGGTATAATGATGTGATCGAAAAGTTCTAAAAATACTTAATTACAAACAAATTTAGGTAGTAAAGCATATTAACCTTTTAAGGAAAAGAGAGGTGCTCAATTCATTGAAAATCTTTCTAGTATTCAAGGCATTAAAGGGATAATAATGTTTCACAATAAAATCAGCTCCAATTAATCTTCATAGTATATGGGCCATAGAGAGTGTTATTTCAATACTGTCAGAGTTGTACTTCAAGAGTAACTGAATGATAAAGTATCCCTCCTCCCGCCCCTTTTACTGATGTAACACTGCTCAACTCAAGAGCAGCAAGACTGTCCTAATGGATCGCAGAGAGGGACAATCTTCAGTGATCATAAGGAAAAAACAGTGAATAGGGGGCAGGGTTCTCCTTATGCTCATAGTAAGAAGATTGTCTCTTGCTGTGAGCTGTCTGGTCAAGAGACCAGATTCCACATCTGAAGGGAAGTGACTTACACTAGATAAAAGGGGCAGGAGGGGAATACTTTTTTCATTCAATTACTCTTGAACTACAAGTCTGACAGTATTGAAATAACTCTCCATGGCCCAAATACTATGAAGATTAATTGGAGCTGCTTTTATTGTGAAACATTACTATCACTTTAAGGATTTTCCTGATTAAGTACAGGTGGGCCAATCAGAATGAATGATCCACTGATTATCTCACCTGTGCTTAACCAGGGAAATCCTTACATCCCAGCCTGTTGGTGTCCCTTGAGGACTGAACTTGGACAAAAAAGAGAGCACACCTCATGCTTTACACACAACAATATGGGAGCGTCCCAAATACTCAGTCTCATTTCTAAAAATATACTGAAAGATCACTGCACATCAATGAGTCAAAATGCAAAATAAATATCTTTATCTAGGTTCTGTAGAAACCAAAAAGTCCACAGAACAAATGTAAATGTCAAACAGGGATACAACGCTGGTGTACGTGTGGATCTGTTGTGATCAGTGGGAGTGTGGGAAACAAACATTTCACACGGTGCAATTTTACTTCTGTTCAAATAAACCACTATAACCTAGTCCTCTCCAGCAGCTAAAAAATAATTTCAGATGGTTATTACCTTACAGTGATAGTAATACCTCATTTAAACTTTAGCTCATAGTATTATTTACTTTTTTTTTTTTTTTTAACATGTTGCACTATATATAGTTACTTACAGATTTGTAGTTCAAACGCTATTGGAGCTGAAAGGATCCCCCTCCCGCCCCTTTACCTGCGTTACTGATACTCTCCATCTGGTCTTCAGTAAGCAAAAGGAAAATCCTGCCTTCCTTCATCAAGGGGACAGGGTTTTCCTTATACTTACTGACTGACTGAAGATTGTCCCTCGCTGCATTCGCCCGGTTCCATGACTGGATTCCAAATCTAAGGGGAGGTGGCCAGAAGGGGCAGGAGGAGGATCCTTTCAGTTTTAATAGTGTTTGAACTAGAAATCGGTAAGTAACTATATATTGCACAACATGTTTAAAAAACTGTACATAATATTAGGAGATAAAGTTTAAATGAGGTATTACTATCCCTTTAAGGGCCTTATAGGATGTGTGACACATTATGAAGCAATGTGTTGCACACGCCTCTGGTTCTTAAGGGGTTAACTTTAATCTGTTATGTGGCACATTTTGGGCCCCAAGTTAAAAAATAAATAAATAAATAAATGGAACAATTCTGGGACAAACCAACTGCACAATAGGGAAAAAACATCCCACATATCCATTGATTTAAATGGGCCTGTTAACCTCTTGAATGCTAGAGGTTTCCAATGCATTGTAAAGCAGCGTAATGTTGATCTCTCTAGCATTCAGGGGGTTAAACATCCGCTTTTAAATAAATGGCAAATTTTATTTCTCTTTTATGCCACAGTTGGTTGGCTTCAGATGTATTCTACTTTTCTTTTGAAATTAGGGCCTTTATCCTAATAATTAAGTTGCCTGTATTAATTAGCATTCAAATATATCTGTTATCGATACTGGCTTTTTATCATTTGTTTTTTTTTATTGAAGACAGCAGAAAAGTACAATAGAAGACAATGAACGACAACAATGAGCTTTGTACAGTTGATAACAATAGCAAGTCTACTCCAACATGAAAATACGGAATATGTAAAAATATCACAAAAGAGTGCTTTGTTTGATCCCATGACAATACTCCTATCCGGAGTCTGCTGTGTTTTATATGTATTATAACAGAAGGGAAAAGTGAAAGGAAGAAAAAGAAAGGGGGGGGGGGGATTGATCAGGAAAAAGAGAAGACTGGAGATGAAAGAAAAGAGTGGGTTGAGTGCTTCACCCGAAAATCATGCTCATCCACTTGCAGAGGAAAGGGGTAATAGAATATGGGTTCAAACCCCCATGGAGGTAGGTGAGTCTAAGATAGATCAAATAATCACTCACTCTTGAAAGCCAACCAAGTCCTTCCAACCAGAGGTGTAACTAGAAGCCTCCGGGCCCTGGTGAAAGCAGTGCCATGGGCCCCCCCCCGACCACATTGGCTCCCCTCAAATACTTTGGCCCCCTCCACATTGCCCCCCAGTCTCCAAAATGCCCCCATCTCCTACCTCCCTGATGGTCCAGTGGCATGGCAAGAGAGACCTCTATGCAGGTTGAGCTCCCGCATGGTCCTCTTCAGTAAGGCAAAGCAATGGGTGATGATGTCATCTCCCAGCGCTCTGCATTACTAGAGTGCCGGAGGGAGATAGCGGGCAACAGGCGGGGGGGGGGGTAGCAGGTGGCGGCCGGGCCTTTGGAGTGACGGGCCCTATATTTACGCCACTGCTTCCCAGAAATGGTACATGAGATTTGGCTGCAGACAGCATAATCAGAAGAGTGTGTTTCTTTAAGCAGTAAATCAGGTAAGTCCAAGAAAAACAGGACTGAGAGAGTTAAAGGGAAAGAGATGTCAAAAAAGGAATCCATCATAGAAAGACACTGATACTTTTTTTAAGCTGTCGGAGATTTCCGACGCATTGCAAAGATGTAAACATATGGTAACTTTTACATATGAATATCTTTGGCCATATGAACAAATACAGTGGGTGAAACGAACTACACCGCTAGAGATCAATAAATATTTGCATTTAACCCCTTGAGGACCAGAGGGGTGAGCAATACATTCCTTTGCAATGTGTTGCACCCATCTGGACCTCAAGGGGTTAAAGCAGACCTGTCACTTACACAGCTTTTAGGCTCAATAAAGGCATATATTCAAATTGCCTATCCCTTGTGCTTTTTTTAGCAGTTTAACCCTTTGAGTGCAAAGCAGTGTGTTCCATACCCCTCTGGCACTCAAAGGGTTAACAGTTTTACAGATTGCTCTCAGCAGAGCTTCATTCTCTGACCTTAGGGTGGTTCAACGCTTTGAGTGGCAGAGGGGTACGGAACGCGTTGCTTTCCGATGCGTGCCGTATTGCTCGGGCAATCAAAGGGATACATGAATGTGGAGGAATTTGCATGACAAGAATTTCCAGATAGAGGCTCTCACTGTGGGGAGAATTCAGAAAGATGACAGGTCCTCTTTAAATTGGGCATTTAACCTCTTGAATGCTGGTGTTCTTGGTTTGACACACAACTGCTCCAGTTTCTTTATGCGTAAGGAACTAAAGATGTGACACACGTCATTTGACAAGAGCAATGTGTTTTTAAGCATTACTATCTCTTTAATGTTTAATGAATTAAATACTGAAAGAAAAATCGTTCACATTTTTCAGTCTCAAAACAACGTTTTAAACTCCCATAGGTGTCCAGATTCAGGAGAAAGGATGCTGTATATGTAAAAATGTTTGATCCAGCTGTTCCTCTTGGCTGCATTTTCAACCACACAGGTGCAAAGGACAGAAGCACAAGCCCAAGCATTGTTCACTTAGTATAAATCTGGAATTCTGTAATACGGTACTTTGTATGCACAAATTTGTCATAATTAAAAAAATCAAGAGTAATTTCCAAATGATTTATTACATATAGCAGTGTTCTTTATTAGTTAAAAAAATAAAATAGAAAGAAACTGGAAAGTAATTAGTAACAGTTCGAATAGCGGGATGCAAATGTGTGCATGCGCTAAAGGCATTTTTCTTGTGCAGACAGATATTGTGCATGTTCTTATCCAGGTAGCCGAATTAAACGCTTCTTGAATAGTGCATAAAAATTATTTATTACGACAATACTAAACAGATGTATAAATATGTTCGCAATAGCACTTCCTGCATTAGGCACATTCACTATTTACTCAGATTTGTTAATCCTGACCACTCCCCCATAACCACACCCACACACACACAAAATGTGCATGCCTGTTCGCTAATTTTGATTTTTCTTGCAATTCAATAACATCATGCGCAAAAAGTGTTTGTTATCTATTTTCTCTGACAATCTAGCACATGCGCACATTTCTTGCATCCCGCCATAAGAGTCACCTAGGAAAGGGAAATCATGGAAGGAGGACACAAATTTAATCACTTTGATGCAAAAGGGCTCCCACACTTTTGTAAAGCAATCCATTAGACACCTTACTAATGTCCATGGATTAACTCTTTGAATGTCAGATGGGTACGCAACGGATTGCAAAGCAATGTGCTGTGTACCCCTCTGGCATTCAAAGGGTTAAAGGCCTTATTCAGGAAGCTTAATTCTGTAGCCAACCAATTTCACCATGGGGGATGAATGAAAATACCCAATGATTTAAAGAGAACTTTTAACCCCTTGAGTGAGAGGTATCTTTGAGGCCTCTAGCATTCAAATGATTAAAGGGATAGTAATACTTAAAATGTAAAAAAAAATATGTTGTAGGGTTTATCCCCCTGAGTAAAACAAAATTACTCCCACTGCTGAAAGGTGTTTTATTCAAAAGTTATTAATTTTCAAAGTTGAATTTTTTAGGTGCAATATCACAGTGGCCTGAAATTGTACAGTGGCGCTGTTGCTACACCATCCTATGGAGATTTATGGTCCTGGGACCAGAGCTGTCCATTGGATCTCCACTGCACAATTTCAGGCCACTGTGATATTGCACCTAAAAAAATTCAACTTTGAAAATTAATAACTTTTGAATAAAGCACCTTTCAGCAGTGGGAGTACTCTTGTTTTATTCAGGGGGATACACCCTACAACATATTTTTTTTTTACATTTTAAGTATTACTATCCCTTTAAAAGCCCAATTTAAGTAAAAACAAGAATTCAGGAATGTTTCACCTGTTGTCTGTGGTGCAGCTGGTTTGCTACAGAATTGCACCAGTTAATTTGTGTGTTTTAGTATTATAGGCTATTGGTCTTTTCTGTGGCACTGGATGCGGAGAATAAGGTCTTTGTACCTGCTTTGAAATATATACATTTTAACATGCCCTCACTAATGTTTTCTTTCTATTTGGATATCTCACATGTTCTAACTAGTGAGTTGCAATTAGTCTTTAAAAAGACGCATTGATCACATTTTTGCTGTACATGTAATATCACGTTTACAGTGTCTCTTGATTAGTGATACAGATCGATATTTTGTTACGCTATTAATTCAACGTTGATGATATGTTCCTTGTTAATACTGTTACTGGTCAAAAATAGATTAAGAGTTAACACCCTATAACTGTATTCTAATGGTTTTGTGGAGATGTGTTCACTGCCCTATTGTTAAATGAGAATCTTGTCCATTACCCAATAATTTTTGAGGGTTTTTCTCACTGACTATAATATTCCTTTTTTTTTTGCTTGGTCATATCACAATTACCTGTTTTTGATTAAAAGGAAATACTGATCATCCGTTTAGTTACTGTGGTTTGCTTTAGCTAATTACCCCACTTGTTAGATTAGCACAATACCATAGCTTTTTTTTCTAATGATTGTGCACCACTATACTCACTAATTTGTGGCATACCTTGCCCATTAACCCTTTGAGTACCAGAGGGGTAGCATATACATTGCTACCTCTCTGGTACTCAAAGCATTATAACACTGTTGAATGGCACTCTGTAGAATTGCTAAGGGGGGTGGGTTAATATGCCGAAGGGGGGAACTCTGTGTCGGATTTCTATAATGTGGGGAACAACACTGCCTGACACCCCCAGCCTTCTTCCCATGCCCAGGCAGTGGCCATGGGGATTTGTGGCTAGCAGTGAGTAAGGGGTGAAGGCTGGAGAGGGTCAGACAGTGTGGGGGCCAAGCAGTGTATATGGGGTTCTATGGTTACCACTGGGCAAGAGAACAAGACTGGGGAGCAAGTGGTAGCCACAAATCCCCATAGATGCTGCCTTACCCCCAGTCTTTTTCCCTTGGAAGTACACAGTATATATAATATATGATACTTGGGTAAGGGGATAAATGTGCAGTGCTTGGGGTACTTTTGTTTTTTTTTTTAACCCTTTGAGTGCCACAGGGGTGAGCAATGCACATCCCTATGGCGCTCAGTGCTGTACATGGTGCTGAAAGCATTTTGCTCACTCCCCTAGTGGCCAAGTAGGGAAGCAGAGAGAGAATGCTGTTCAACTTCAGAATTGTCGTAGATCACAGACCTCCCTGCTTGTCATTGCTTGAGGGCTGTTACTGCAAAGGAAAGTACAGTTAGAGCCCAACTTCTACAACCTGAGGAAGGTGAAGTTGAGACTTTGAACTCCAACAGCAGAGGCAATTATCAGAGTTTAGTGCATGTGTCGGAGTGTCACATTAACATCTCAAAACACCCCCTTGCATACAAAACTGTCTCATTATGCCTCGTTTCCATATAGAAATAAGCCATTATCGTAAACCTGTCAGACTGATGTGGATGTGGGTATATATTTGTCAGAGTGCTGGTGATGTGATATCGTAGGCACTTTAGTGAATACCAACGATGTGCCTTCAACACTGCTCCAACAGGACATCGACATTTTCAACCCTCTTCAAATTTTAGTGATTCTAGGCCACACTGATGTACTAAGAAGAACTGCAGGGTTATTCACTAAGGTGTGATAACAGGTTGATAAATTTGAGATGACTTCACCAGTCATATCCCTTCTACAGTTCCTATGCTATAGAGCCTATGCACTAACATCTTCGAAGTTGGAGAAATCTTAGTGCATTGTTTCCATAGAATAGCACAGGAACTGGAGAAGTGATATCAATGGAGAAGGCATCTCCACTTTATTACCTCCTTATCACACCTTAGTGCATAATCTCCCTGGAATAACTCTGGAGTAAACCAACTGCACCATTTTGGTGGTGGTGGTGGTGGTAGTGGGGGGCGCTAAACATTCACAATATTACAATTATTTAAAAGGTTAGTAATGCCCAAAATAAAGTTGATGCTATATGTTAGATTTAAAAAAAAAAAAGTATTTGAAAAAAGTCCCATCTCTCAAACGTTTATGGTTTGAGAGATATCCTCCATTAAAGGTCCAGGACCGACAGGTGGCTCTTCAGCAGAACTGCAATAGCGTGATTTAAAAAGAAATACTGCTTTGGAGAGTTCTACAAAGTGGCCTGGCTTGTAAGCACACTTTTTAGACCGTTCCAAAGAAGTATTTCTTTTTAAATTGCGCTATTGAGGCTCTACTGAAGAGCCTCCTCGGGTTGGCCGACACGGATCAGCTTTATAGATGACTTCAGGAGAAGAGAAACCTTAGCGGTGGAGATCTCTCATACCATAAAGGTTTGAGAGATAGGACTTTTTCCAAATACTTTATTTTTGTACAATCTAACATATAGAATCAACGTTATTTTGGGCATCACTAACCCTTTAAATGGAGCTTTTAACCACTTGACTGTTATGGGGGTCTCCAATGCATTCCCCTTGCACTAAAGAGATTAAAACACATTTAAGCGAATTAGAATGTTTGTCACCTATGTCCCTGTTGGTTTGCATCAGAACTGATCAACTCCTTCTCTACTGCACCTTAAAAAATAACAAGTGACCATATTATATGACGATATACATTTTATTTAACATCTAAAGCAGTCCAGTATAGAAATAACAAATATACATATAATAACTTGGAACAAATTAACACAATTCTAGGCACCCTTCATGAAATAGTCTTTTTTTTTTTTTCTAGAAAAACACATGGAAAACTATATATTTTATCAGATGAGTGAGAACAACATATAAAACACATGTGCCACAAAATGAATTTAATAAAATGAAAAAGCATAAATCAGACAATGATGTGTTAACAAATACATAAATTCATTGGCATTAATTCAAGGGTAGTTAATCGTTGGACCTCCAGCTGTTAGGGACCACAACTCCCATGACCCCCAAGCAGCCATTGGCTGCTTGGGGATCATGGGAGTTGTAGTCCCCAACAGCTGAAGGTCCAATGATTGACAACCTCTGCATTAATTCATTGTTGCATGGACATTACAACTATCTTCCATCACAGTCAATGGGGACATTCACACTCCAGAGTAGGGGAAGGTAACCTGTAACCCTCCAACTTCTTCTTGGCTTCAACTCCCGTCATCAGAGTTGTAGTCCAATAACAGCTGGAGAGCTAGAGGTAGCCATCGCCTACTCCAAACATTAAAACAGAAGACCTTCAATCTCTTGATGAAAAGGGGTGTGCAGCGCATTGTGAAGCAGAGAAAGAGTTAATCCACTCATACGTATCAAAACAAACAGAAATCTAGGGCTACACACACACACAAAAAGTGAAGCAATTCTTAGGCAAAACATCTGCACCATAGGACAGAAATACAAATTCCCATTGGTTTAAATGGGGCTTTTAAGCCCTTGAATGCTAGAAAGGCCTCCAATGGCTTTAAAATGCATTGGAGACCTCTCACATATTAAGGAGATTAAAGGAACAGTAAAGTTTTACAATGGAAAAAATATACATTCTAGGCATTTTCCTGCAGAAAAAAAACAAAGGTACTCTCACTGCAGCGAGATGCTTCATATAAAAGGAAAAAACCCAAACTCATTTTTCCTTTAAACATTGGTTTTTCTACTGCACATTATGGAAAAGCTTGAGTCTTAGACTACAGCACTCAATAGTAGATGATGTGAATCAGCGCCACCTGGTGACCACAATAGACAACTGCAGTTTAATAAAAAATTTTGAGCAATTTATTTGCCCCTAGGAATTGCTCTAATTCACCCCCCAACACACACAATATTAGAGTGAGTATAAATAAATAATAATGGAATATTGCTATTAATTAGACAGCTGATCAGCAAGTGTTATTATCATAGAAGAGCTAAACATGGCACACTGGCACCAGACATGTCAGTATTAGAATCGTGCATTGAGTGCCACCTTAGACTGGGACTTGGAGCAGTTGCTCTCATTAACCTCCATCCTTTAACCCCTTGAGTACCAGAGGGGTGTGCAATTCATTGCAATGCATTGCATACAAAGGGTTAAAGCAAACTCTGGCTCCCATTCCTCATTTCTTTTACAGTATACTGCCCCACAAAAAAGCAGGCACAAAATGATTAATTTCTCTTTTATTTGTGGAATAATGCCCACATAAAAAAATATTAAAGGGACACATTAACTAAAACCAACTTTGTTGATTTCAAAAGAGCTTTCAAAGTCACCTTTATGTTGATACCACCTTTGAGTGAATTAGATTTGTAGATTATGCCATGCTGACACTT
Source organism: Rhinophrynus dorsalis (assembly GCA_037306005.1). Classification (NCBI taxonomy): domain Eukaryota; kingdom Metazoa; phylum Chordata; class Amphibia; order Anura; family Rhinophrynidae; genus Rhinophrynus; species Rhinophrynus dorsalis. Next base: position 76,473,587 of record CM074724.1, read on the forward strand.
CCCATTTTAGGCCTACAATATCACCCTCCAATTACTGACACAATCCTTTTACTGCTAAGGGAGATGGGCAATGCAGGGCCTACCTACCCTAGCACTGACGTGTCAGTAAGTGGGGAAAGTAATGTAGGGGAGTCCTGCATGGCATATCTTAATTAGCATAATCAGTAAATCTAAATAACTAAAAAAACTAGTTATCTAAAAAATGTATAGCTCTTTCAAAATCTCAAATTGTTTTTAGGTGACAGGGTTCGTTTAACAATACATTCAACACATATACAGTAATAAAATATTTGGGACAGTATTCAGCAAGCTGAAGAGGTGACGCTCTGAAGCAAACCAGCTGCACCTTAGGGGACTGAAAAATGATTTTGCTTTAAATGAAAAATACAAAAACGGGAAAAGAAAGGGGACACCCCTTATGTGAAAACGTCTTACACCATTACCACCTCAAAACATCTAGTGGTGGTAAACTCACAAGGGGCTAGATTCTATTGCAGGTGCTAATTTCTGCTTTTATCTCCAGGTTTCCCATGGACTTCAGTGGGAAAATATTAGAAAAAAATGGGTGATAACATTTATCACCTGCAAAGAATCCAGCCCAAGATGAGTTGCTGAGGAATGATATACATAACCCACAACAAAAGAGATTTCAATAATAAAGCTTCTTTCCCCATGGAACTCTTAGAAATCAATGCTAAGGGGCTGCTTCTCTCAAATACATCTACATACAGTGAATTATAAAACAAAAAAGCAAAGAAATGGTGCTCAGTGGCATAGTACATTAATATAACTCCAGTAGATAAAGTAAATAATTGCACTCACAATTTTCATAGGTCAGAGGCAATACCCCGCCTGTTTGTTATATATTGCTTTAAATTAGGCTTTTAATTCCTTGAAAGCTAAAGAAGTCTCCAACGCATTGCTAAACAATGCGTTGGAGACTTCTCTAGTACTCAAGGGGTTAAAATTATGATTTAAATCAATGGGGATTATGGGAATGTTTATTTTTGCCACATGCTTTAGTTGGTTTGCACTAGAATGTCATCTGTTTAGCTTGCTGAATATGGTTGTTGGCTTCTGTGGAAAACATGACGCTTGAGTATACTATATTATGCTTCAAAATAAATATAATAAATAGAACCATAGTTCTCAGCAGTGTCAAAGACGGTATTTGGAGATTATTAGAACATGAGAAAAAAATTCAATTAAGTGTGTTCCTATAAGCGTACATTTATTCACATGGAATTGCTTGTGAGTATTGTTTGTGGTTATAGAGCGAAAAAAAAGTAGTTTTGGCCTTTAAAGGGATAATAATGTTTCATAATAAAAGCAGCTCTAATTAATCATCATAATATTTGGACTTTGGAGAGTGTTATTTCAATTCTGTCAGAGATGTAGTTCAAGAGTAATTCAATGACAAAGTATCCCCCTCCCGCTCCTTTTACTGATGTTACACTGCTCAGCCAGAGCAGAAGGGAGGTGCCCAGGTAGATTGCAGAGAGGGACAATCTTCAATTAAGATCAGGAAAAAAAACTGAAAAACATGTCAAGGGGGGCAGGGCTTTCATTGTTCTGATAGGAAGAAGATTGTCCCCTTCTAATATCTGTCTGGTCTATGGACTGGATTCCACATCTGAGAAGAGATGGCTTACATTAGGTAAAAGGGGTGGTAGGGGGAACTTTGCTTGTGAGTATCTCTCAAACCATAAAGGTTTGAGAGATAAGACATATCGTTCTTCATGTTTTTTAATGCCTACAAAATAAAATAAAGATAAAATGAAGTATTACTATCCCTTTAAAAGCAAAATCAAATTAAAGGTTCTTAAACAATAAAAATTGTAATTCATTTCTGAGCAATTAAAACAAACTATCTGGGACATAATGAGAGGTAAAATGACCAAAGTATACTTTGGGAAATCTACATTTTGTTTTACATTTGAAGGGATTTATGAATTCAAAGGAATGCTAACACCTAAAAATAAAATTGGTTGACATAACTAAGGGTGAGATGTTCAAAAAACTTTGGTAACCAAAATTGTCTGTAATTAGTCTGAAAAAGTTCTTCCTATATGGTCCAATCGCCAGACATATTATAGTCTGTTTTTTTTGCATCCAATTCCACCATCTCCATCAAAGTGAAAAAGCAGTCTTAAAAGTGGGTGTGGCTTAATCTACCATCATATTGTAAGGTATTTTAAGAAAAAAATCTTTTTGGTGTCACTTTTGTGTCTGACTGTAATTTTTTTCAACTAAAATAAAAATGGTCTAAAATTGGAGAAGATTAATTAAAGAATTATTAGTAGAGATCAGTGAGGATCGGTGGGGTGGTATGGTGTTAACTGTTAAAAAAACCCTGTAATTATTTCTTTGAAATGTATTGTTTCAAAGACAAACTGAAGACAATTTTAATGTCAGAAATAAGGGCAATATTCATCAAGTTTATCTTACCGCCACTTAACTCTTTATGACACATTTCAAATGTGACAGATTTAATTTTGAAAATACCATTCTTCTTTAACCATCAACGTGCGTTATAATTTTTTTCATTATGACAATTTTTTGAACATCGCACCCCAAACAAATATTATATTTACAGCTGACATGGAAAAACTATATATATTTTTTTTATATATTTTTTTTAATGTTAGATCCCTAAAAGATTGCCTTTTTAATGCATGTGTAAACTGTCCTATTCAGAAAGCCTTCAGTTAATTTGTATTCAGCAAGGTTGTTACCTTATAGCAGGAAATGTACAGACAAATCTGCATTATGAATTCTGAACACCCTATAAAGATTTCTATAACAATGGCCTCACTGAGTCCTGCAAAAGGCATGAGCAGGTTCCCCCACTAAGCAACATGTAAGACTAGATTTTAGGTCTCATGAAACATATATATATATATACTAGTATGAAGTACAGGGTATTTAACCTTTTGAGTGCCAGAGAGATACCCTATCCATTGCACTGCAATGCACTGGATACCTTTCTGGCACTCAAAGGGGTAAATGCATATAACCCTAATTTATTTTTAGTTGTTAGCATTCCTAGCATTCCTTTAACTCTAAATCAGACCTATATTGCATTGAAGCTGATAAGTGTTATCCAGGGCCTTATCTAACAGATAAAACCCTTGATAAAGTGATCAACTGCAATGTAATCCAGACCTAAAACTAATACATTCTTACATTCTATACTCTCTACCTCCCTCAACTGATTGATGTGGAGAGCTGAATTTTAACTGAAAAGGACAGTAATGTCCCATAAAAATGTTTAGTGTTTTGTAGAGATAAAAAATAAGCTAAATGCCACAGATCCTATCTCAAAAACCTCTATGGTTTGAGAGATATCCTCCGCTAAAGTTCCTCTTCTCCTGATGCCGGCTGTAAAGCGGACAGAAGGAGATCCGTTTCAGCAAACCAGGTACACTTTGTAGAACGTTCCAAAGAAGTATTTCTTTTTAAATAGTGCTATTGTGGCTCTGCTGAAGAGCCGCCTATTGGTCCCCGGACTGGAACTCCTGATGTCAGCTTACAGCTGATGTCAGGAGAAGGGGAGGGAGAGGAGAACTTTAACGGAGGATATCTCTCATACCATACATAGCGGTTTGAGAGACAGGATTTGTGACATTTATCTTAATTTTTATCTCTACAAAACTCTAAACATTTTTATGGGACATTACTGTCCCTTTAAACTTCTAAACACTCAAAAGTTAGTAATTTGCGCACTGGGGTCCATATATACAAAATCAAAGTGGAGCAATTATGGGGCAAACCAAGTTTACCATAGGGGTCAAATAAAAAAATCCCAGTGAATGGGGATTTTAAAGCTCCAGAGATGTTTCAGGCACCCTGCCATACTACTGAATATTAACAGAGGGCCCATGTGGAGGTAATTCCCCTTTAACCTATATGGAATGGCTGATATTCACTCATATTATTTGAGAGACTGTTAAAAAAAATTCCAGTGTTAGTATATATAATACATTGGCCCATATTTATAAAAGCTGAAGTTATTCTGGAGTAAACCAACTGCACCCTAGGGTACCAATATAAATTCCTATGCACTTGAATAGAGCTTTTTAACCCCTTGAATGTTAGAGAGGTATCCAATGCATTGCTTTGCAATGTATTATGCAACCTCTCTAGCATGCAGCGGGATAAAAGCCTAATTTGATTTAACAGGAATTCTTATTTGTCCCCTATGGTTTGGTTGGTCTGCTCCAGGATAACACCAGTTTGCTTTTATAAATATGGACCAATATGTCCAACTCAAGTAATAATTAACCCTTTGAGTGCCAGAGGGGTAAGCAATGCATTGCTCTACAATTCATTGTGTACTCCTCTGGCACTCAAAGGGTTAAAGGTGATGCAGAAAAGTGGAGTAGTGCAATTCTGGTGCCAACCTGCTGTACCATAGGGAACAGATCAAAATACCAGTTTATTTAAATAGAACTTTTAACCCGTTAAATTCTAGGGGGTCTCTTACTCCTAGCATTCAAATGGTTAAAAAAACAAAGCAAAACATTTTTGTGTATCCCCCTAGCTGCAGTTGGTTTGTCCCTGAACTGCCCTGTTCCACTTTTCTGCATAAGGTCTATTGGGGGAGATTTATAAAAACATTATAAAGAAACTGTCTGTAAAACTGTCACAAAGTGACATAAGGATTTATAAAAGTATAGCAACATTTTCACTAAGTACTAACTCCAGTCAGTCGACTCTTTTGAAAAGTGGAGTGGAAATGGTCTTGTCCATATAAGAGGATTTTAGTCTTACCTGTTAAATCCTTTTCTCTTAGTCCATACAGGTTACTGGTAACTTTGGGTAGGCGATCTGCCCTTTTAATCGTAGGCAGGAACAATTCGAGAATTGTATGCAGGGGGTGGAGCCTACCTTTCCTCCTTGGCTGCAGCTAGCCAACCAGAAGATTTGAGACACTATTGACTAGATAGTGGATGGGAAAGAAGACTCCTATGAGCATGACCCCAAAAGACCCCCCCCCCAGTCTGCCACAGGACAGCCAAGCATGGTCCCTTGACAGAGTGGGAGACCAGTAACCTGTATGGACTAAAAGAAAAGGATTTAACAGGTAAGACTAAAATCCTCTTTTTTCTGTCATCCAATACAGGTTATTGGTAACTTTGGTAAACTCAATGGTTGGACATCCCAGAGGCAGGAAGGAAGGCAATGACCAGGCGCAAGGCCCCCAAAGTCACAAGAGCAGATATGAAGCATCAGATCAGAGATAGCCCAACAAAACAATGAAGTGTACTGAACAGGGTTAACAACACCCCAAACTGTTACACAGCACACTGAACTAGAGCCAACAGGGCTCAAAAGTGAAGGAAGCATTAAGAACCAAAGAAGATCCTAGACAGACAAGACTGCCTCCAAGATCTTCCTCCCAAATCTGGCGTCAGCCGATGCCAGCACATCAACATGGTAGTGCTTCGAAAAAGTGTGAACAGACGACCAAGTGGCAGCCTTGCACAACTGATCAGCAGTGGTCTGATTCTTGTCAGCCCAAGAAGTCCCAATAGATCTTGTAGAATGAGCCGTGACCCAAAAGGGAACAGGCTTCTTCCTTAGCTCGTAAGCCTTACGAATAGTGGACTTGATCCAAGAAGCAATAGTCACTTTGGATGCAGGTCTTCCTGTCCTGGGACCCTCAGGAATGACGAACAGCTCGTCAGATTGCCTGATAGACTAAGTAAGATGTACATAAAACTTGATACAACGTAGCACATCCAACAAGTGGAGATCCCTCTCTTTGTCAGAGGTGGGGTAAGGACAGAAAGAAGGCACCACAATCTCCTGATTGATGTGGAACTCCGAAACGACCTTCGGAAGAAACTACTGAGAAGTGCGAAGCACTGCCTTGTCTTTGTGAAACATCAAAAAAGGTGGTTTACTGGACAGAGCGTGTAACTCCGCGACACGGCAAACTGACACGATCGCCAGGAGAAAGGCCATTTTCCACATCAGCAGGCATAGAGGAATAGTAGCAAAGGACTCAAATGGAGGGCGCTGAAGACTGCCCAAAACCAAGTTAAGATCCCATGGAGGAGTGGGATTCTTGAAGGCAGGACGAGTATGAGCAACGCCCTGGAATAAAACCTTGACATCAGGAAGGATGGCAATGCGCCTCTGAAAGAAAACAAAGAGCAGAAGTCTGAACCTTAAGGGAACTCAGACTGAGGACCTTATCCACGACGTCCTGCAAAAAGGCCAGGACCGTAGGCAGATCAAATACCTGAGACAGGTCCTTGTCAGCACACCAAGATAGAAAAGACAACCAGATACAATGGTAGATCTTGGAAGAAACAGGTTTGCGGGCACTGAGCATAGTAGCCACCACCCCAGAAGAAAAACCTTTCTTCTTCAATATTGAGGATTCAATTTCCAAGCCGTCAAAGCTAGCCGATGAACATCCTCCTTCCACAGGTAACCCTGTAGAAGAAGATCCAGACAGCAAGGGAGCCGGAATGGCTCCGTCACTGATAGATCTAGCAAATCCGGAAACCAAGCTTGGCAAGGCCAGTACAGAGCAATCAGAATGACTGGACAGCGTTCCAGTCACAATTTCCTTAACACCCTGTGCAACATTGGGAGGGGAGGAAAGATATAGGCCAGAGGAAACAACCAAGGAGTGGACATTGCATCCACCGCCAGAGCTAGAGGGTCCCTCCACCGAGAGCAGAACCTCGGAACCTTCCTGTTGTGTTTTTTCGCCATAAAGTCAATGTAAGGAAGACCCCACTTCTGAACAATAAGGGTGAACACCTCTGGTTGTAGTTTCCACTCTCCTCTGTCCACTGTTTGTTGACTGAGGAAGTGAGCCATGACGTTGTCTACGTCAGGAATGTGCACTGTGGATATGGCAGGAACGTGTTCTTCTGCCCAGGACAAAATAGCCTTGACCTCTAACCAAGTGGCGAAACTTCTTGTTCCACCCTGCTTGTTGATGTATGCCACGGCCATGGAGTTGTCGGACTGTACCCAGACTGGTCAGTCTTCCAGTTGAGATGTCCAATGACTAAAGGCATGAAATATCACCCGAAGCTCCAACATGTTGATGGGAAGGAGAGATTCCTCCAGAGACCACCTACCCTGAGCACTCAGGCGACCCAGGACCGCTCCCCAGCCGGAGATGCTGGCGTCCGTCGTCACCGTGGTCCAGGAGGATACCAGGAAGGACTTGCCCTTCAGCAGACTGGAGAGGTCGAGCCAAACTCAGTTCCACATAAAGAGGGAGTGACACTGACATCTTAGAAGATCCGGCTGACCCTTGCACACCTGGATCACAAATCTCTGGAGTTCCTTGGTGTGTGCCATGGCAAACAGGACTGCTTCTATGGTGGAGATGAATTTCACCACTAGAGAGGACAGCATCTTGGCTGGAACTGGATCTTGAACCAGAACCGCAGAAACCCTGTGTGCAATCTGGTGAGCTACCTCGTCCATGAAAAACACCATGCTCTGCTGAGTGTCGAAGAGAAGGCCCAGGAAGACCAGATTGTAGGATGGGACAAGATCTGACTTGTCCATGTTGATGATCCACCCGTGATGGGTGAGAGCGTGAATGCATAGCTGAACCTGCTAATGAAGAAGTTCCGTAGAGGGGGCTTTCAGAAGTAGGTCATCCATGTATGGAGCAACTCTGATGCAGTCCCAGTGGGGGACGGACACTAAGGCTCCCAGGACACGGTTGAAAACCTGAAGAGCTGAAAATTGAAAGTGCCCTTGGTTGCAGGCAAATCTGATATACTGCCGGCTCTCTGGATGAATGGCGGTGTGTAAATATGCTTCCTGAAGATCCAGAGAAGCAAGGAATTCCCCCAGGGACATAGCAGCAATCACCATCCGTAGAGACTCCTGGTGATAATGAGTGTTGATCACAAAGGAACTGAGATCCTTCAAATCCAAAATAGGGTGACAACCGCTGTCCTTTTTGGAGACCACAAAGAGATCTGAGTAAAAACCCATACCTCTGTCCTGAATTGGAACCGGCTATAGAACATCTTGTCCAGAAGAACCTGAATTACACCATTGAACAGCCGACTTTTCTCCGTGCCCTGAGGAGTACGAGAAGGAAAGAAACAAAAGGGAGGAAGAGAGATGAAAGGGATCCTGTATCCTTCCACCACCACCTGTAAAACCCATGGGTCCACCACTGAATCCTCCCAGACACTGTGGTAGTCACACAGACGGCCACCCACAGCAGAGTAGGGACCCAGGTTCTGTGAATCATGCCGATGAAGGCTTGGAAGCCTTGGGCTTGGAGGAGACCTTGGGCTTCCATTGCTGCTTGGGCTTGGAGGACGTACACGGAGCCGAGGGAACCGTATGGTTCGCTGGACGTGTCTCAGTCTGAAAGGAACGAAAATACTGATTACGCTTAAGCTGTGTTTTCTTCCTGGGTACCAAAGGCAGAAATCCAAAAGTAAACCCCCTGTGTGGAGGGGCACTGTGGGACATATGGACCTGCAGCACTCAAAGGGTTGCTCACCTTTCCTGCAGATCTTCTGTCTTCAGACTACCATGTATTAAGAAGAAGCCTCGATGGGCAACACATGAGGAAACAACTTGTAGCTAAGATTTTCCCCCCAGGGCTTAATTTCCACAAAAAGCACCTGGTTACTGAGCTAGCCACATCTAAGGGCATTGTCAGTTATGGTAATCCTCCTAATGGTGGTATTCCATTTCTAACAGAAAAATAAAAAAAGTTTCTAAAACTATAGTAGAACTGTTCTCCTGCCTGTGTCATCACCAAGGAACAAATCTTTCTGGAGCTGGTTGGCTAGCTGCAGACAAGGAGGGAAGGTAGGCTCCACCCCTGCATACAATTCTAAAATTGTTCCTGTCTACAATTAAAGGGGCAGATCGCCTACCCAAAGTTATCAGCAACCTGTTTTGGACGACAGAGAAAATAATTTTGTTGAATTATATTTATAAAGAAATTCGCTAATGAAGTCAAACATAAAGGCAGTTTTATTGATTTGATCTAAACACCAGCTATAACTTGTTCTTAATGGAAGTATATAATGATAGGTATGTATGTGAAAAAATATTATCAGTTGTGAATTTTATGCAAATTTTCTCAGAAAATTCACAGATAGATCAATGTTGTAAATTTTGGAAAAGTTCTTAAATGTACACTTAAAGTGATAGTAATACTTTAATAATAGTATTTTGAATTCTGTAGGTATTAAAAAACTAAATAAATTCCAACTGGTCCTACCTCTCAAACCTCTATGGTTTGAGAGATATCAGCTTTGAAAGTTCCCATTTCCCTCCCCTTGCAAGTACGTCAGATTTCCAAGTTAGAGAAGGAGATCCTGGTCCATAGGCTGGCCTGTGCTCTTCAGCAGCGCTGTGATCACTCTAGTTAGGCAGAAATACTTAATTTGAATGGTCTACAACGTGTGCTTGCAAACCAGGCACACATTGTAGACCATTCAAATAAAGTATTCCTGCCTAACTAGCATGATCACGGCGTTGCTGAAGAACCGCAGGACGGTCTGTTGAACGGGATCTCCTTCTCTAACACGGAAAGCTGACGTAAGGGCAAGGGGAGGGAAATGGGAACTTTCAAAGCTTATATCTCTCAAACCACAGAGGTTTGAGAGATATAAGCTTTGAAAGTTCCCATTTCCCTCTCCTTGCATGTCTGTCAGCTTTCCGAGTTAGAGAAGGAGATCCTGGTCCATAGACTGTCCTGCGGTTCTTCAGCAGCGCCGTTAGGCAGGAATAATTAATTTGATTGGTCTACAATGTGTGCTTGCAAACCAGGCACACATTGTAGACCATTCAAATAAAGTATTTCTGCCTAACTAGTGTGATCACAGCGCTGCTGAAGAACCGCAGGACGGTCTGTTGAACGGGATCTCCTTCTCTAACACGGAAATCTGACAGACGTGCAAGGAGAAGGAAATGGGAACTTTCAAAGCTTATATCTCTCAAACCATAGAGGTTTGAGAGATAGGACCGGCTGGAATTAATGTAGTTTTTTAATACCTACAGAATTTAAAATACTATTATTAAAGTATTACTATCACTTTAGGAAAGCTATTTATAAATCTCCCCCATTGTGCATTTTTTGCCTATGATTAACTTGACGCTCCTTTGAGACTTCTGTTGTCGCAACCAAGACATTGAGGCTGATGTATTAAAGTGAAGCAATTCTGGAGCAAGTCAAGTGCTCCACAGGGAACACATACAAATTCCTCTTGATTAAAAATGGATCTTTTAACCCTTCGAATGCTAGACAAAGTCTCTAATACATTGAATCTCTCTAGCATTCAAGCAGATAAATCTATGGGGATAGTGATCTTTGATCCCTGTGTGCGAGTTGGTTTGTCCCAGAATTGCTCTATTTTCTTAGTACAACAGCCTCATTTTCGGAGAATGATTGGTCCAGTGGAGAATCCTAATCTTAATATCCTATTTTATTAAGGCAATTAAACCAATTATATCACCAAGTTTAACAACCACCATTGCACATAGCCCCATTAACCCTTTGAGTGCCAGAGTGGTACACAACACGTTTCTTAGCAATGTGTTGCATACCCCCTGGCACTCAAAGGGTTAATTTCCATATTAAAATGAATGAGGGAGCTAGCTTGGCATCAAAAGCTCTCATTTCCTACACATATACGTTTGTAAAAAAATATATATCAAACAGACAGAATTCACTATTCATGAATAAAAGTATTAATCATTCAAAGTTGTTATAATGACATCAAACAATACTGATGGAAGACAAGACTGTCAAAAGCATCAATTTACCAAAGCATGAAAAGTGGCTTTCCTAACACTGGTTGCTAAAACAAAATCCATACGTACAGAAGGGATTTACAGTGAAGTGCATACAGTAGGCTGGTAAAATAACATTGGTCTTTGTACTTACTATGTAGCTGAGGTGAAAGAGGTGACAAACTAAACATAGGTCAGAGCCTGCGCTAGTAATGCCTTTATACCAATAAAGACCTCTAGTATTTTAATGAAAAGCTATTAACAAACAGACACCAATGCTTTAACCCCCTTAACGACTACATGACTTACTATGACCATCATGGTCCTTAAATACTTAAGGACTGATGACGGTCATAGTATGTCACATACTTTTTACTTACAGCGCTCCACCGGGAATGCTGTAAGTAAAAATGAAGCCTAAAATTGGCCGTTCTAAGACTGGAGCGATCTCTTTCAGGCCCCAAAGCGGCGCACCAATACATGCAACAGGTCACGTGTACTGGCGCGTCAGCAAGGATCAAATCGGTCCTTATGGGACGGAAACGTCCCAGAACCGCTGGTCCTTAAGGGGTTAAGGAAATAGTAAAGAAGTTTAATTAAATCTGCTGTTCAACATTTAAGACTGTGACTGATACCAGTCTCACGCTGAGTGCTAGAGGGGTACGCAACATATTGCATAACTCTCTGGCACTCAAAGGGTTAAAATGACTGATATGTATAAGGTTTTATTCACCCTCCCCTAAAGTTAGCTAAAGAAGAGCAGACACTGGCTTCACCACAAGAGAACTTGGATTACCAATGGCAGCTCTACCCTGCAAGCTGACCAATGTAAATCTTCCTTTCTAGTAATCATTTTACTGTGTCCTGAGCACCAGCTGTGTGGTATTTTACATTCAGAACACATTAAAATACCTCACAAAAAAGGCATATCAATCATACCAGCTTGCTTGTTGGTTGGTTATTAGTTCTTCTAGAGCTTAAAGACTGACCTCAGTGAAAGGGACTAACTAACACTAACACCTCCAGAATGGCTACATATTAAAGTGGGTTACTGACTTCAGTCACACTCATCTGTTGAATAACAAATGTAAATAAAGTTATTTTTATGCATTACTATTCCTTTAAGGCCAGGTTTGGGCACTTGAGCTACACCAGCTATTGTTGGACTACAAGTCCCATCATACTAAACTGGGCAACAGCTGGATGAGGATGTTGGGAGTTATAGTCCAACAAGTTATATAGTGTGCTGCAGGCTGCCACACCTACTTTTAAGGGCATATGTCATATCTGCAGACAATGTATTTCAGTTCTCTCCTGACTTGACTGAATTTGACATATATTCACTTACCATGTGACCTCACAGTGTGACTCACATGATTGCAGTTTGGTTAATACGGGCTTTGGCCAGACATTCTGCCAGACTATATTATTAATTTTATAACCCTCTGCGTGCGTGCCAGATAGGCAACCAAAACATTGTGATGCAATACGATGAATACCTCTCTAGCTCTCAAAGGGTTAAAGTCGGCCACACAGACCAGGATATCTCAGAATTGAAGCAGGAATTCCACCCAAGAGGTGGATGCTTCTGCAGGTTTCAAACAGGATTGCAATGCACTTAATAGAGCAAGGTGGCCTTTTAAACACTAAAAGCAACAACTGTATGAAGCCTAAATGACTCCGTTTTTACCTTGTGAAACGTCTCCCATTATTTATCTGTGTATTATACTCAAAACCAGGGATATTTCACTGATGGGATTCCAGCTGTTGGGCACTACACCATCCCCAGTCAAACACAATCTTGGGATAATGGGATTTGCACTTTCCAACAGCTGTATTTCCAACAGCTGACAACCCTGGTTTACACCAATTGCTTTTAATTATAAAAATGTAGGCCGCAGAATATGGTACTTTTACGCTAGTATCAAAGAGACAGCAAGACCGGCCCACAAGCCAACATGAAGATATTTTTTAGTGATTACTGCTGACTTGGTGGTTTTAGAACATACAGCATATGCATCTAATAGAAACTGTAATGTAATAGATGCAAATACATACAGAGGCCATTAGTGTAAATAACACATCCACACCAGAGATGATATACTCTATAGATGATTCTAAGCATTAACTGAAGACTGAAAAGATAATTCATTTCTGTGTCCACAGTGATCATTCACTTCCTACTTGCTTAACGCCTGGTTGCAAAGTGCACAAACAAACACAGTTTCTCTCTGTGCATCTGGGGCTGGAACGAGAAGAAGGAAAAAAAAATGATTTTTTTTATTACACGCCGCATTTATCATATTATCCTTGTCACTGCTTCCATAATATTACAATGAAATATTTCATACACCATTGCTTACATAATGAGAAAGAGAAATATGTCATAGCCCTGGACTGCAAAGCAGAAATTTATAGCACCAGGGACACACTGTTATTTGCAATTAATGTCTTAGTGTTTAAACAAATAAAACAGTCCAACATTTTATGACAGATTTGGCTCCATTTATCAACAACATCTTACAGTTCTTCAATGGAAATTATTACAATGAAATATCTTGGCTTTATTAAATGCAATATGGTGTTTCATATATCATGAGACATATCAATTTTATATGTGTGTGCCGATTTGTGACTAAAAAGCATTTGTATGGAGTATAAGTGTCTATGCAATTTCCAAAATCTATGTAACTCATTGGATGCTGGAGAGGTTACAGCACATTATTTTGCATTGCATTGGAGATGTCTCTAGCATTTAAGGGGTTAAAGTCGAATGGTTACTTTGTAACAAATAGTTTTCTTCTGAAAGAACTTTGAAAATCACATATTACAAGCCATTTTTTATTTTACACAATACTTTATGAGGTATTTAGCTTTATTTGTCAGTTTATACAAATGAGACAACACTGACTGGCCTGCAAATACTAACATTCCATACTAACATTCCACACTGCTCTGCATCCCAACTGTCACTACCTGCCAGACAACACTAGTTAATTTGCATAAAGTGATAAATAAATCTAAATATCTCAAACTTTTATTTAAAAAATGCTACCATAAACATATATAGTTTTGAAAGCTCTTTCATAATCACCTATTTGTTACAAAGTGACTGTTAATGTGGTTTTGTCTGCTAGGGTAATGGCTTTACACTGCTGCATATTATCACTGTATAAAATACGAGTTTTAGTCCTATTATACAGCCATAGTATGCTAAGCTTGCCACCAAGCCAAGGTACACAAATACAGGCAAGACCTAAAGTTAAAAAAAAAACCCAAAACAAAACAAATAAAAAACAAAACGTGAAAACCTGTACTAGAATTGCCAGTTAGCCCAACTGAATAAATAGCTCACTCCCTCTATTTAATTAACCCTTTGAGTGCCAGAAGGGTACGCTTCGCATTGCTTTGAAATGCATTGCATACCCCTCTAGCACTGAAAGGGTTAAAAGTCCAGGGCCTCAGTAAGAGCTATGAATAAACTTAATCTAGTGCTTTTGTTTTGTCTGATGAATCAGAATACAGCAACTACTGTCCAGTATAGGAGAAGGACACCTTCTAACAATAATGGCCCTTATGATCTTTCTCTTGCTCCTTGTGTCAAGAGATAACATTTTCAGTCTTCAATGTGAAGTCCATAGAGTCAGACATAAGAGTTTCTAGAAGGACCACAGAACCCCAGTCTCTTCCCACTGAACATGGTCATTTAATCCTTTAAAAGGGATAGTAATGTTTCACAATATAAGCAGCTCCAATTAATATGCATAGTATTTGGGCCATGGAGAGAGTTATTTCAATACTGTTAGAGTTGTAGTTCAATATTAATTGAATGATAAAGTATCTCCCTCCTGTCCATTTTACTGATTTAACACTGCTCACCTCAGAGCAGAAGACTGTCTGGATGGATCACAGAGAGGGACAATCTTCCATGATCATAAGGAAAAACCTGTCAAGGGGGGCAGAGTTTTCCTTATGTTCACAGTAAGAAGATTGTTCCTTGCTGTGATCTATCTGATCCCAGGACCAGATTCCACATCTGAGGGGAGGTGGCTTACACTAGGTATAAGGGGCAGGAGGGGGAATATTTATCATTCAATTACTCTTGAACTACAGCTCGGACTATGAAGATTAATTGGAGCTGCTGTTTTTGTGAAACATTACTATCCCTTTAAGGGCAACAGAGGAGTGTAATACATTGTTTCCCAATGTGTTCCACACTCCTCTGACCTTTAAGAAGGTTTGTGCTCTCTGCCTGCTTTAGTCTAAAATAATCTGCCTGCAGCAATCATGTCTGCCTCCATGAAGAGGACATGCAGGACTGACTGAAGAGGTTATCTTTGTTTCACAATGCAGACTGTTCACAAGAGTCACTGAATGATACCACCACAATGATCCAGTCACGCCAGTCCACTATGACTGACGTCCATGAGGGATAGTTACCTCTCTAGTAGTGCACTCCCCCTCCCCCAATTAACTGACAGGGGTGTGAAATACATGCACTGAAAAGGGACATGGGCAATTTCAATGTAACAGTGGTGCAGCAGAATTCAAACTGCCTTGTGAACAAGACCTGAAAAGAAAAGTACCTATCAGAGAATTTATAACAAATGTCACTCAACAAAAGCTTGATGCCCACCTGTTGCTCCCATAACAGATTTTGGTACTTTGTACGAGCAGCACCTTGAACAGAAGCTATTTCCACAGTTACTGCAGTTGCGCTGTTAGGGAGAAGAAAATAGATCTGCTCATTTCTAGAAATGACTCCTGTTTAACACCAGCTCAGTCATTATTTTCTGCTTGGTGTAAAATGATATACTGTATTCTGAACTTAAAGCAGTATGGTCTACAGTTTGCAAAGGGAAACATTAGCATCACTACTGGTATATTTCTCACACATTTATTTTTTTTTAAAGAAAACAAACATGAAAATACATTGAAATAGTGTATGCCTTTATTGCTGGGATGAGTGATAGGCTGTTTCAGGGCTACAACTCCCATCATCTTCAGCGAGGCACATTCATGAAATGGGACAACTCTTAATATTTTATAAATTAAGCTTTTTTGCTAAATATATAAAAGTCTGATAACATAAATCAGGGATAGGTAACAAATTGCTCTCTAAGGGTACCTGGACTGAGGATGATGGGAGTTGTAGATCAACTATAGCAGCATGGCTGCATGTTATCGGACTCTTCTTTAACCACTTGAGTGCCAGAGGGGTACGGAACGCATTGCTTTGCCCTCTGGCACTCAAAGGGTTAAAGGATCTTCAGTTAGAGACAATAACAATATAGGATTTCTTTCTTAAAGTGATAGTAATGTTTCACAAAATCAGCAGCTCAAATTAATCTTCATAGTATCTGAGCCATAGAGAGTGTTATTTCAATACTGTCAGAGTTGTGGTTCAAGAGTAATTGAATGATAAAGTTCCCCCCACCCGCCCCTTTTACCTAGTGTAAGCCCTCACTCCTCAGATGTGGAATCCAGTCCTTAGACCAGACAGCTCACATCAAGGGTCAGTATTCTACTGTGAGAACAATGAAAACTCTGCCCCCCTTGCCAGGTTTTTCAGCTTTTTCCCTCATCTTAATTGAAGATAGTCCCTCTCTTCAATCCACCTGGACACTCTCTGCTGCTCTGAGGTGAGCAGTGTTATATCAGTAAAAGGGGCGGGAGAGGGATACTTTATCATTCAGTTACTCTTGAACTACAACTCTGACAGAATTGAAAGAACACTTTCTAAGGCCCAAATACTATGATGGTTAATTACAGCTGCTTTTATTATAAAACATTACTATCCCTTTAAAGCAGGAGATTGTGTAACCCTTACTTAATATGAAACAAGCGTTAAATTGTTAAACTAAATTCTCTCCTTCACATCTTCAAAGGAAAGATGCCTGGATAGGACAGGAAACCTATTAAAATAGCTCCTACTCACACCATCTTCAGTGCTAGGCCACAGCCAAATAAGGAGACAATGGATTCTCAAAAAATAATTGTCATAAGGCGGGGATGTGGGCTGCTTTTGAAGACCTAAAGGTAAAGAATTTGATAGAACATCTCCCTTTTCTTCAGGGTATCCAGCCAGCACACAGCAGGGAGAGAGAACAAAGCCAATGTCCATGGGAAGAATCAAATAACAGACTGCTGTACTTTTTGGCCAAATGTAGCCTCCCTTTATGCTTCTCTAATGCCTTGTGAATGTATGGAAGCTCTACATAACATATCTCATCCAGGGACACCCGTGCTTTTTCATCCCAAGAAGTATCTACAGCTCTGACAGCGTGTGCTTTAATATTCTTTAGAGGTTCTTTCCCTTTAAAAGTAAGGCTCAGAAATAACAGAATAACTTTCCGAAAGGAACTTGTTCTGTCAACTCTTTTGGGGCTAGATTCTATTGCAGGAGATAAATGTTAACTCCCTTTTTATCAAACATTTTCCTATTGAAGTACATGGGGAAAGCTGGAGCTAAAAGCAGTGATTTAATTACCACCTGGAATAGAATCTAGCCCCTAAAGTCTAAATTATGTTTTTTTGTTTTGTTTTTTACCACAGCATTGTGAGGATTAGGACACAGGATAGGTAAAGTGATATCTTGATTTCTGTGAAACGATTAGGATACTTTAAGTGAAAATTCTGGAGGTAGGCTCAGAGTAACAATATCTTGACTGAAGACAAGATATGTTTGTTGATTGAAAGAGGTAAATGTTATTAACAGGGCTATGTTGAACTTGAGGAACATCAAAAGATAAGAAAAGAGGGGTTCAGTAGGACTGACCATTAAAGCTGTCAAGACTAGGTTCAAGTGCCAAAGAGGATAGAAAGGCTTTAGCCTAGGCCTCAATAACTTGATTGGTTTGAGTAATCTTTTGACTAGCTGGTGTTCTGTTAGCCAAGCAAGCTAGTCAACGTTGACACTTGAATTTTAAGAGTGCCCATGAACAGCCCTTTATTGAAACATCAATAGTAAAGTTGAACTCCAACACAAAAATTACTTCAATACTCTTTAAGCTTCCACCTGAAATAGAAGACATCCTACTTCATAATTATCCAGAACAATAGCTGTTCCTATTCCCATAATCAACACAAACTGCTAAAAAAAAATGAAGCAGCACAAAGTTCCATCCAACTGCATATATAGTTAGGTATACACACTTTAAAGAAACAGGATTTGCCCCACTTTATGTTCCAGTCTTGCTGACCAAAACTAGTTGATACTTCTTTGTGTATGAGGTCTTCCAGCTTTTCAAGGGCGCTCTAACAGTAACGAATAGAATTAAAAGATGACCAGAGGAACAGTGAAGGCACCATGAAAGGTCCTCCTTATGCCTCCTTCTCAACTGAACATGAGAGGAAATAGAAGGACAAAGAACTAGTTCTAGATGAAGTACATACTATAATTAGCGATATCCTACTCCCATCCAAAGTTACTTGCCTTACATAAAGGCTGCATTCAACCTCTTAAGAATATCAAGCCTCCATAAGATGGAGCACCAGCTCCTTGCCTCAGTAGTGCGCTCCTATCTGGCTGCATCTATCTAAGCACCTACTCTGCTGCCTTGAGTGGTGCTACCAGTTACGCTATTGGTATCGGTGGTCTATTCGCTCTGTGCCTCCGCTGGGTATGCTCCTTTACTAGTCTTATCATTCCTTCCTGTTGTGGTAGAGTCAAGTCTGGTTCTAAGACTCGGTACCATAGATCTACGGTGGTTCAGTTTCAGCTCCTGGGTAGTGGACTAGACACTGTCCTCATGTCTATCTCCCCTCTGACTGAGGAAGTGTTCATTATTACTACTAGTATTCTTATTATCTATTGCTCAATAAACTGGTTTAAATTCACTTGTATTGTTTCATGTGTTTCTTTACTGAGAGTACGTGACAGTGTGCCTTTGAGAAAGCTGGTAAATGTGAAGCAAAATATTTTCGATCTTACGTCTATTACTTATATATTTATTTATTTTTTTTAATCACCCATATATCTGAGGTGCTGTGTTTTCATGGGAGTTTATTGAAGATTCCCTTATCAAAAGGTAGATACTTCACTATCCTGAGTGACATTACAGGTCAGTAAGCTATAGCTGAAGAGGAAAGGCAAACAGCCCATAATGTGGATAGACCAGGAAACATCACTCCTACTAAATACCACACCAGGACCTAGACTATAGTTATGGCAAATGGGGAAGAGGCACAATGTGCTAGATTGAACAAAACTGGAAGCAAATGTAGAAAAAATGCTAGACCCACATAGTAAAACAAGAAATGGGAGGCAGACCATAACAAAAAGGTAGGCCAGGAAACAACACTGAGGATGGTGAGTGTGGAAGGTCTTTTAACCTATTACCTGACCTATCCAGGGAGGCAGGGCCCTCTCAAGATATGTCAGGAAAGGGAGGGAGGCAGTGCTCTCTGCTGGCTGGAGATCACTGAGAACATATATATTGTAGGTCTTTTCCTGTTGAATAAAACAATAGTACTCGCACTACAAAGAGATGCTTTATTCCAAAGTTATTACAGTCCAGGCTGTTCTTTTATAATGAGTGCCACCTGGTGTCCAGACAGATAATTTTTTGCATTCTATGGGAGCAATTTGATACGGTTCTCTATATTATGAAGAGTAGGAATGTAAGTAAACATACCCGTTTTCTTCCCAGTACTGAGAACGTGGCACTGCAGCCATTGCATGTACCTGTAAAACAAAAATTAAGCATAATCTATAAGCTCGTAGTTAATAATCAAAGAACAATTTTTACCTCTTAATTGTCAAAGAGGTGCATAACATAGATTTGCAATGTGTTGGACACTCCTTGTGCACTCAAAGAATTGATGAAATAGTAAATAAGCAATAGCATTTAAATTAAATTGTGAGAATGGGTCCAAATATTTGCTTCAAATTTAAAAGCTTTATAAGAATATGTAGAATTGTAGAAGAAATGCAACTTTTTATGCAATGCAGCTTTTTCTAGCACTATCAAATGTTAAACTGAACATTTTAGCTGCAAATCTTTGCTTTGCATTCTCCCATTGCAATTCTATTGCATTTATCCCAAGGTAAAGAACAATTTGAACATGCGTGTATAATAAATACTGCATAGCAAGAAAAATGTTTAATTTGTACATAGAAAAGTTCCATGTCACAGTACAAATACCTTCACAAAGTAAATGTAAATGAGATGGGGACATTCAATAATGTATCTACAACTGTACCCAGATATGGATTTTGTTTCTCTAAATCACTCTATTATAATTTCCAAAATAAGAGTGTAGACAACTCTCTTTTCATATGTGCCTATACAGTATACTTGGGGCTGGCAGATTTGGGCCTTATGCAGAAAAAAGGAACAATTCTGGAGCGTACCAAGTATACCATAGGAGAAAAATAAAAATCCTCACATTCTGTTTGATTAAAATAATACTTTTTTACTCCTAGAGTGCTACAGAAGTTTTCAGTGCACTGGGAAAACCTAACCAACATTCGAGGAGTTCAAAGCCCCATTTAAATCAATGATTTTTTTTATTCTCTCCTATAGTACACTTGGTTTGCTCTATAATTGCTCTTCTTTTGTGATTAAAGGGATAGGAATGTTTCACAATAAAAGCAGCTCCAATTAATCTTCATAGTATTTGGGCCATGGAGAGTGTTATTTCAATACTGTCAGAGTTGTAGTACAAGAGTAATTGAATGATAAATTATCCCCCTCCCACTCCTTTTACTGATGTAACACTGCTCCCTTCAGAGCAGCAAGACTATCCAGATGGATCACAGAGAGGGACAATCTTCAGTGATCATAAGGAAAAACATGAAAAACCTGTCAAGGGGGCAGGGCTTTCCTTGCTGCGACCTGTCTGGTCAAGCGACCAGATTCCACATCTGAGGGGAGGCGGCTTATACTAGGTAAAAGGGGCGGGAGGGGGATACTTTATCATTCAGTTACTCTTGAACTACAACTCTGATAATATTGAACACTCTCCATGGCCCAAATACCATGAAGCCGTAAGAAAATCGGATAGTATCGAACACTTTCCATGGCCCAAATACTATGAAGATTAACTGAAGCTGCTATTTATGTGAAACATTACTATCCCTTTAAGTCTCTCTTATGTTGATGAACAGGACAGTCTCCTGGACTAAAAGAACAAAAAAAATAAAAGATACTTTTCTTAACCCCTTAGCGACAATGGACGTACATGTACGTCCTCTGTGGCTGTCACTTAGTGACAGAGGACGTACATGTACGTCCAGGAAATCCGGATCCCCGCGCGGCTGCACGCCGTTCGGGGACTCCGGATTCATCTGGAAAAAAAAAAAAAATGTTAGACGGGCGTTAAGTGATGGCCGCGTCTGCACGTGGCCGTCACTAAGGGGTTAATAAGTAAAACTTTGGAGAGTCTATCCCTGATACTCTTACGTAGCTGCATAAACCTTAACCTTTTAAGTGCCAGAGGGGTACCCCTCTGGTACTCAAAGGGTTAAATATGTACAGTTCGTTTTAATATTTTCATATTATGGATTCTTATGGGACCTCTAAATTCAGGTTTCCTCCTCTTTCTGAGTTTTCTTCCTTTAAACCTGTCACCAGTAATCAAGTGTCCATCCTAAAATTAGAAGGTGGATTTCAGGTGACACAGCAACACAAAAATGTGTTAAACTGATGCTTAATATTTTTTTTTCTTAATTTTGCTATGTCATACATGGGTAACAAAGAGCTCTATTTAAAGTCGATGTGTCACCTCTGTATAACAGCATAAATAGCTAGGCTATCTATCGAATATCACTAAAACGGTCTTAATTTTTTTTAAGCTTTATTTTGTGTAAATTTAAGTTATAAAGTCTGCCCAGGCCCCACCTCCGCATAGACTGAGGTTACCTGCTCTGTAACTGCAGTCCGTCACTCTGCCTCTGTTCCCCTCCCTCTATCTAGCCTCCTCCAATGACGGAGGCTTCTGTCTGTAAGCTGGAGTGGTCTCATTGGCAGAGATCGATATCTAGCCAATGAGACCGCTCCAGCTTACAGATAGAAGCCTCAGTCATAGGAGGAGGCTGGATAGAGGGAGGGGAGCAGAGTCAGAGCAACGGACTGCAGTTTATGCGGAAGTAGCTACAGGACAGCTTAAATTTACACTAAATAAAGCTTACAAAAAATATTAAGACAGTTTTAGTAATATTCGATATATAGCCTAAGTTATACAGAGGAGACACATCCACTTTAAGATGTCCATTAGGAGAGTGCTACTCATTTACAATATCCTATACCTCACCCCTTGTTCCTCTCCCATTGTGGGAGGGGGTTGGCAGGAGTGTAACAGGGACAGGCCTACATAGGTGTGAGCCATATATTATTGGCTAATGCTCACCTGGTTTGGTCAGTCAATGGAAGCTGCAAAAGGCGCAGAACAATACAATGCCTCTGCCTGAAAGATCTGCATGGTGCTGCCACAGACCACTGCGCATACTGGGCATGCTATAACTTGGGTGCAATTGCAATGAATGCACCAAGTTGTGCTAACAAAGCATTAGAGGCCCATGTTATCAGGCCCACAAACTACAAGATTTTTAACATGAGAAGCTCAATTTTAGTAGCTCTGAGTTTCTGTCACCCATGTAAACAGTCACTGACAGATGTGAGAACAACAATAAAAACACCAATCTCATTTATTTTCTCCCTTTAACATGTTATCTCAGTTTTGTTCTAGGAGGCACAGATCCTTAAAGGATGTTGTGGATAATACAGACCAAAATAGCTGAAAGAGGCAGTCCCTTACCCGAGTCTTTACACTTCCCACCTAGCCAATGGCTGGCCAAGGATGATGGGAATTATAGTCAAATACACCTACGGAACCACATGTTCCGCACCTGCTTGTAAGTTTAGGAGGAATGGGGTACATGTATAAATGTAAAGAGGAACTGCTGGCAGAGGATGATGGGAATTATAGTCAAATAGCACCTAGGGAACCACATGTTCCACTCCTGCTTGTAAGAAGGGGGAGAATAGGGTACGTGTATAAACGTAAAGAGGAACATTTGTGGGGCAAATCAGCTGGTGAGATGGCTTAGTTGGTTAATGCACCAGCTGTAGAATCTTTTCAAATCTCAAGGTTGCAGGTTCTAGTCCTGGCAAGGTCAGCTCAGCCCTTCACCTCTCTGAGGTAGATAAAAGGAGTCCAGCACATACTTGAAAATGAGATACAATCTCAGCGTATTCTTCCTGGTAAAATACTTTCACAAAAAACAAAACAAAAACAAAACAACTGTGCCAAAGTGAATAAAAGTCCCCACAATTTACATTAATTATAATGGGGCTTTTAACCCACTGAATGACAAAGTGGTGTCCAACACGCCCAAAAGATGTGAACCCTTTCTTTGACAGAAAGGTATCGAGAGCATTGCAAAGCACTCTCTGCCACTCAAAGGGTTAAAAGTTCCCATTTAAATCAATGAGAATTTTCATTTGTTCCCTAGGGTGAGGCTGTTTTGCCCAAGAATTAATCCACTTCTGCCTTTATACATATGCTTCAATGTGTCATTTCTTCATTTGTCACCTCTCCTGGCTTTTTTCACAGCCTTGGGTGTTTGACAAGCACTCGCTACACCAGTCTGCAGACAAAGACCCCAAGCACACATCCAAGGGCGGGATATTCCACAGACTTCTATGGATAAATAGTAGTCCTTTAACAGGGGCAGCCCCTCCCAGGCTGACAGAGCACTAATGGCAGTGATATGTTATGTGTCTAAAACATCAGTGAAGGAAAATGTAACTAACACCAGTCAAGGTCAACAAAACTGGCCACTAAAGACAAATATGAAAACTGAAAAAATTAGGTGGAAAAATTTGGAGAAATTCTGTAGGCAGTGGATAAAACACCAATTGACTTAAAGGGGGCCATTTACCTCTTGACAGCTAAAGAACTCCCCAGTGCATTGCTTTCAAGGGGTTAACTGCCCCATTTTGCACCAAAAGGAATTTGGCGAATTTTTAAATATCCCCAAGGAAGATTTGTTTCTTCAATTGTTTCACTTTAGCTTTTAATACATAAGCACCTTTTGAGTCTGATTTACTAAAGAGCACTTAGGTAATTCTGGGACAAAAATTAAACAGAACCAACGTGGGACAAACCAAAATTTCCACAATAATTCTTCAATGATAGAGAAGTCTCCAATGTATTGCTAACCTATGGGGACCAATTTAGCATTCAAGCTTATTGTATTGGCCCATAAAAACATAGTTTGAATCAATGCGTTAAAAACGCTTTCAAGCATTCAAGGGATTAAAATTCCCATTTAAATCAATTTGAGTTTTGGGAATTTTGAACATTCCATGGGCCGTATGTTTAAAGAAGACACAAAATAGCTATAGTCATTTGTAACAAAATTTCAAAGTACGGTGTTGTTGGGCTCAGTAATATTTTCAGAGAGTGTTGGTTGTGATTAGAAGTACAATCCCTGACTGAAACTGTAGTATGTGTTTTTTCTTAACATACAAATTGTGTCATACACAACAGACAATGCTAGTTTTTTGTCATATATTATACGGAAAATATGTTGTTTAAGCATTCAATTACTTATTTTTGTCAATCATACAAAATTTTTTTGTCGTTATCACTTTGAACATAAGGTCCCATGTGCTACAACAGTTTATCTTCAGAATTACCAAGAAAGAACAAAATTACATATTTTGTTCAAGGCGTGGTAGCCTCTTAGGTGCTGCGCAAGTCATGCTTTTCACTCCCATTGTAGAGAGGAAATTTCCATATTCATATGAGACTGGTCCCGCCTTCAGATAGTCCAGCTCTGAAATGTCAGGCAAATCCTCTCTGCATGAGAGAAACAGCACAACCCCAGACATACGTTTTGGCCTATGTGGACCTCATCAGTGGGGTGAAGTGGATTCCCTCAATGCCTTGAACAAAACACTTAATTTTGTTCGCTCTCAGTGTGCGTTCATCACACTTTTTGTGGTTTACTCCAAAATGACTCCACCCCCTCAATATAGCAGCACCATTGTAGTCTTGCACAGTATCAATTAAGGCTACTGCCACTCTGTTATAGTGATCATTTTTTTTTTTTTTTGTAGTATTCCCAGGCATGGGCCCTTGCTTCCATGTGCCTAGAGGGAATCAGCTGCACCTCACTGATGAGGCCCAGACAGGCAGAAACATATGTCTGGGGTTGTGCTGTTGTTGTGCCGTTTCTCTTGTGCAGAAAGGATTTGCCTGACATTTCAAAGCTGGACTGTCTCTGGGAAGGACCAGTGTGATATGAATATAGAAATGGCCTCACTGCAATGGCACATAGGAGTGAAAAACGTGACTTGAGCAGCACCTGAGAGGCTACCATGCCTTGAACAAAACATTTAATTTTGTTCTGTCTCGGTGTGCGTTTGTCACACTTTTTGTTTTTGTATTCTGGAGTAAATCAATACAACCACAGGGGATAAACAAAAATGTAAATAATTTTAAATATAGATTTTAACCACACGCAAACCAATGGCAACTTCCTAAGTAGCTCAGGGTTAAAAAAAACTCATATACATCAAAATACATTTGAAAAGTTTTTTAGTAACTTCTTATGGTGCAGCTGGTTTGTTCTAGAATGACTTCAGTTTCCTCTTATAGCATCTACCTCAATGTCTAGAAAACAAGGAACAGCCAGGCATAATGAGGAAGGGGTATTATCAATTAATGGGGTAGGGTTATTAGTCAGGGGTTGTGTATTATAATATATTAGACAGACAGGTTAGACATATAGAGGGAGAGGAGAGAGAGAGAAAGAGAGAGAGAGAGAGAGGATGGGCGCTCAACAGCTCTTGTGAAAAAGCTTTTAATATTGTGGAATAGAATGTCAACCATTATCAAGAACCATACTGGTTATCATTGGCTAGCTCTCTAACACTCAAAGGGTAAAATTAGTTCCTCGTATGGAAGATTTAGACTTATAACATTTGTCCTTGCTACCAAATTGCATCTTTTTTTTTTTTTTATAAATTACTTTTTTATAGATAAGCCAAAATATGTTTAAACTAAGGATGGTACATTTTAGACAGCTTAATTGCTCCCAGGTTTCAGATCAGATACACTGCGAAGCCTACACAGTACTTATAATTGCTGCCCACAACCTCAGCAGACAGTATCTGTGGGGATCCACTCATCTGATACAAATTCATCTTCTATGTTAGATTAGCTCATCAATGCAGACAAGATGCTTAAAGAACTTTTTGATGTGTTACACTGAACAACTGTGACCATCTGTGAGTAGGTGGATGAACTGTCAGCCCCAGCCTGTAAACATCACAGTGATGTTTCTCTATCTGCAATGGCTCATAGCCCTTCAGCAATTGGCAAGTCATACATTGGTTGAAGATACATATTTTACTGCATAACAATTTAGTTCACACACGTGTCTTGAACAATGCTGAAGATGTTAGAGGCCTGATTTCATTTATGTGCATTGCCCCTTCAGTCCCATTGTTGAGGGGCATGGCAGAACAGTGACTGCTGGAAGGCCTACATGGGTGGCGGCCATATAATATTAGCTGATAACTAAGTGGTTCTCAACCTTTGTTTTTGCTCAAGACTCCCCTAACATGTATTCTAGAACTTTTGAGGAACCCCTAAAATGAACATGCCTTTCATCAGTGGCTTAAGGAAGAGGAAAATACATAAATATATGGCTATTCTTAGGCCTCACAATCAGAATGACAAACGCAAATGCTGTGCATCATAATTTCCATAAATGTACATCTAAAACTAAACATTCACATTTTTCTCAAAGTATTTACAGAGAAAAAAAAAGGGAAAATCGAAGTGGATGTCTGCCACAAAACAAAAGGCCATGGCACCCTGGTTGAGAATCACTGTACTAGAATATCACGGAGTTCAACTCATTCCACAGAGCAGCCCCATAGAATGAAATGCAGATAAGCTCTACTGAAACTTTTCTGCATTCCACATTGAAATTTTCAACTAGCTGTGTTTGTGCTGGGTGACGCATGGCAAACGTATCTGTGTGAACACACAATTTTGCATGTTTAGATAAGCAATTCTGACTTACTATTGAAATTTCTTGCTAGTAATAGCACGTCAAAAAGGTGACTTCAAAATGTCGCTGATGTGTTTAGGGCACATTTAAACTTAAGTACCCTAACTAGGGTTGCACCGATGCCGATACCAGCATTTGCGCGAGTACTTGTACTCGCGCAAATGCGGCCAATGCCAGCACCGATACTCTGTGTCAGGGTCGGTGCTGCAGAGAGGGAGCCCGGGGAGCTGCTCACAATGCTCCCCGGTCACCTCTCTCACTCCTGCAGCGTCGGAGCATTGCCGCGGGTTACCATGGCAACGCTCCGACGCTGACTTCTGCCAGGGCTCGCGAGAGAACAGCGAGCACCCGGCAGAGGAGGGTAAGGGAGACAAGATGGGGCAGCGGGTGTTGAAAGAGGCAGAGAGTGGGGTGAAGAGGGAGAAAGAGGCAAAAGGAGGAAGGATCAGGAGACAAAAGGAGGGGGGCAAGAAGAGGCAAAAGGAGGGGGGATCAACAGAGAGAGGCAAAAGGGTAGGATCAAGAGTCAAGGAGGGGGAGAAAGGGGGATCAAAATAGAGAGAAAGCCAAGGCAAAAGAAGGGGGCTCAAGAGGGGGATAATGAAGCAAAAGGTGGGAATCAAGTGGGGGAGAAAGAGTCAAAAGGGGAGAATCAAGAGGTGGTGTGTGTGTGTGTATATATATATATATATATATAATATATTTCAAGTACTCACAGATACCAATTACCTATACTTTTTTTTTGCGGTCATTTGCCAGTTTTCCAAGTACCTAAAGCATATAGGTACTTGGAAAACTGGCAAATGACCGCAAAAAAAGTATCGGTAATTGGTATCGGTGAGTACTTGAAAAAAGTATCGGTACTCGCACTCGGTCTTCAAAAATCGGTATCGTTGCATCTCTAACCCTAACTTAAGTACCCCCCAAACCACCCCTGAACCCAACCTAAAAACCTAACCTAACAACTGTCCTAAACTATCCTACAAACCTAAAAGACACTGATCATACCTTTTAACTTAACAGATACTAACCTAACCGATAATAATATGGGGAAATTCTAGAGAATGATCCTAACCTAACAGATAGAGCCCCCAAACGTAACAGATACGGACCAGAACCTAACAGTAACACCCCCCATTTTAGAGAAAGCACCATTTCACTAGGATACCAGTGAATCTTACACCCATATGAACATAGCCTAAGGGAACATTATTTAAATTGCTGTAAAGTAAATACATTTTGAAGCTGGGGTGAGTAAACTATCCAGCTCTAACTGTTGCTGGAGTATGAATACCATTATCCTCAGCTGGCCAATGGGTATAGTAGTCCAGAAAGGAATAGAGAGACAGGTCGCCCACCCCTTCTCTGGAAGATATAAATAAATCACATTTAGACTGAGGCTGACACTTTACTTTTCAATGACTTTTAGCCTTAGAATCAATGTAACAAACTTTTCCCCATGTTTGATATATTTGACAGTCTCCTGCTCAGTGTAATTTTATGCCTCCTCTAAGCTGTCATGTATCAAAAGTGAAGGAATGGAACACAGAAGCCCATAAATCCTAGAGTATATGCATCAAGATATTTCAGTGAGGCAAAATAGATGCTAAGCACTTACATTCACTATGGTAAAAGCACATTAAAAGTGACAGCCAGGCCAAGAATGTTAGAAATGACCAAAACCAATATTTAGCAAAATGTATTCTCCTAAATGTGGTCTTGAAGATGAACAGAATGAAACACTGAGCCTACGGTGTCTCAATTGTATTGTTTTATGATGATCTTGAGAGCAATGTTCTAATGCAATGATGCACGTGTCTAGTTCCAACAGGCAGTTTATAGTAAACACTTTGAAGATACTGCTTCCTGAAAATATGTGTATCAATCAAAGGGGCAACAATTTTGATTATTAAAACTGAGTTTAAAGGAGCACTAATGCTAAAATACAACTTTCTACCATGTATCTTTTCATATGTCAAATATATTATACAACACTCACAGACAAATATATTTATGACCTTTCAATACTTTGGTAGATGTTAGAGGATCTGTAATCTAGGAGTAAATGGCACATAATTTCCTTAATTGACCCATGTAAGCCATTCAGGAATACAGATGTCTTATTTGTTGGCAGGAGGTGTGAAATTAACATAACAGAAATCACTGTGGTTGGTGCCTACTGAGAAATAGTAAGGATAGATAAATGAAGGTTTTAAGGTAGTTAATTTCAGGTCTAGCAGAAAAGGGGAGTTTTGTGTACTTACCAATAAAATGTTTTTCTCTTAGTCAATGTGGAACACAGGGACCACGAGGTAAAAGAGGATTTTAGTCTTACCAGTTAAATCCTTTTCTCTTAGTCCATACAGGTTACTGGTAACTTTGGGAAGGCAATCCGCCCCTTTAAGTAGGCAGGATAGTTCTAGAAGTGAATGCAGGGGGTGCAGCCTACCTTCCCTCTTTGGCTACAGCTAGCCAATCAGCTCCAGTAAGATTTGAGACACTAACTATTGACTAGATAGTAGAAGGGAAAGAAGACTCCTGTGAGCATGACCCCGAAGGACCCCGACGGTCTGCTACAGGAGAGCCAAGCATGGTCCCTTGACAGGGTGGGAGACCAGTAACCTGTATGGACTAAGATAAAAGGATTTAACAGGTAAGACCAAAATCCTCTTTTCTCTGTTGTGCAATACAGGTTACTGGTAACTTTGGGATGTCCAACAATTGAGTTTCCCAGAGGTGGGAAGTAAGGCAAGGAGCAGGCGCAAGGCCCCCAAAGTCACCAGAGCAGATATGAACCATCAGATCAGTGAAAGCCAAACAAAAACAAATGAAGTGTCAACTGACACTGAACAGGGGTAACAACACCCCAGGAACTGTCACACAGCACACTGAACTAGAGCCAACAAGGGTCAAAAGTGAAGGAAGCACCAAAGAACCGAAGAATATCCTAGACAGGTAAGACTGCCCCCAGGATCTTCCTCCCAAAACTGGCATCAGCCGATGCCAGAACATCAACATGGTAAAGGTGTGCACAGACGACCAAGTGGAGGCCTTACATAACTGATCAGTGGAGGCCTGATTATTGTAAGCCCAAGAAGCCCCAATAGATCTAGTAGAATGAGCCGTGACCTGAAAGGGAACAGGCTTCTTCCTTGGCTCGTAAGCCTTACGAATAGTGGACTTGATCCAAGACGCAATAGTCACTTTGGATGCAGGTCTTCCTGCCCTGGGCCCTCAGGAATGACGAACAGCGCATCAGATTGTCTAATGGACTCAGTGGTCCTAAGTGGTCCTCTTAGGACTGAAACAGGTGAATTGATTAGTGAGGATAAAGCTATGGCTGAGACCCTAAATACGTTCTTTGCTTCAGTATATACAAAGGAAGCAGAAATGACAAGCTATGGGCAAACAGACAAAACCATGGAATTTCCTCCAACATCTACATGGCTTACTGAGGACAAGGTCCAAAAGAGACTGGAAAGGGTTATAGTGAATAAAGCGCCTGGACCGGACGGTATACACCCAAGGGTACTTAAGGAACTTAGTTCAGTAATAGCAAAACCATTATACTTAATATTTATTGATTCGCTTTCATCAGGCATAGTGCCCTGTGATTGGAGGAAAGCTGATGTAGTTCCATTGTTTAAAAAGGGAGCAAGATCCAAACCAGGAAATTATAGACCTGTGAGCTTGACTTCCATAGTGGGTAAGATACTAGAAGGGTTATTAACTGATAGTATTCAGAACTATGTGAAGACAAACAATATCATTAGTAGGAATCAGCATGGTTTCATGAAGAACAGATCATGTCAGACTAATTTACTTGCATTTTATGAAAGAGTGAGTAGTAATTTGGACAGGGGAATTGCTGTTGATGTAGTATACTTGGATTTTGCAAAAGCCTTTGACACAGTGCCTCACAACAGGTTACTGCATAAATTAAAAGGCTTCGGTTTGGGTGGTGGTATCTGTACATGGATTGAGAACTGGTTAAATGATAGATGGCAGAGAGTTGTTGTAAATGGAACTTTTTCAAATTGGTCTAGGGTTATAAGTGGGGTACCGCAGGGTTCAGTCCTGGGCCCAATGCTTTTTAATTTGTTTATTAATGATCTAGAAGTGGAAATTGAAAGTAGCATCTCAATCTTTGCTGATGACACTAAGCTATGTAAGGAAATACATACAGAGCTCGATGTTTTTTCCCTACAGAAGGATTTAGATAAACTAAGTGAATGGGCAGAAAAGTGGCAGATGTCATTTAATGTAGATAAATGTAAGGTTATGCATTTGGGTTGTAGAAACAAACTTGCTACATATACTCTAAATGGGAAACAACTTGGGAAATCCTCATTAGAGAAAGATTTAGGTGTACTGATAGACAATAGTCTTCACAGCAGTGTGCAGAGTCACTCAGCTGCTGCAAGAGCAAATAGAGTACTAGCCTGCATAAAAAGAGTTGTAGAAGCAAGGGATGCTAATATTATCCTACCTCTGTATAAATCCTTGGTTAGGCCTCATCTAGAATATGGAGTACAATTTTGGGCGCCTGTTCTAAAAAAAGACATTACTGAACTGGAAAAGGTGCAGAGACGTGCAACAAAACTGATAAAGGGATTGGAGGATCTGAGTTACAAAGAGAGACTAGCCAAACTGGGTTTGTTTACATTAGAAAAGAGACGTCTAAGGGGTGATATGATTACCATTTACAAATACATTCAAGGCCAATACAAAGAACTATCCAATGAATTATTTATGCAAAGAGCTGAGCTAAGAACAAGAGGTCATCCATTAAGACTTGAGGAAAGGCGCTTTCGACTAAAACACAGGCAGGGATTCTTTACAGTAAGGGCGGTAAGGCTATGGAATTCTTTGCCTCGGGATGCTGTGCTTGCAGATAATGTAACTGCATTCAAAAAAGCAATGGATGCCTATCTAGCACAGAACAATATTGACAGTTATGACAGATGGCTTCAAAGCAAATAGGATATTGAGCTGGGGAACTATTTGACACACACACACACACACACCTACATTGGAAATTGCTCCAGAGGGCTTTTTTGTTGCCTTCCTCTGGATCAACAGGGGTGTTATTGGCATGGGCTGGACTTGATGGACGCATGTCTTTTTTCAGCCTTATCTACTATGTTACTATGTTACTATGTTACATAAAACTTGAGACAACGCACCACATCTAACAAGTGGAGATCCCTCTCCTTGTCAGAGGTAGGGTCAGGGAAGAAAGAAGGCACCACAATCTCCTGATTAATGTGGAACTCAGAGGCCACCTTCGGGAGAAACTCCTGAGAAGTGTGGAGCCCTGCCTTGTCTTTGTGAAACACCAAAAAGGGTGGTCTACAAGACAGAGTGTGCAACTTCGCTACACGGCGAACAGACACGATCACCAGGAGAAAGGCCATTTTTTACGTCAGCAGGCGTAGAGGAATAGTAGCCAAGGACTCAAAGGGAGGGCGCTGAAGGATGCCCAAAACGAAGTTAAGATCCCACTGAGGAGCGGGAGTCTTGAAAACAGGACGAGTATGAGCAATGCCCTGGAAGAAAACCTTGACATCAGGAAGAATAGCAATGCACCTCTGAAAGAAAACAGAGAGAGCAGAAGTCTGAACCTTAAGGGAACTCAAACTGGGGCCCTTATCCACACCATCCTGCAAGAAAGCCAGGACCGTAGGCAGATCAAAATCCTGAGAAAGGTCCCTATCAGCACACCAAGAGAGAAAAGTCAACCAGACACAATGGTAGGCCTTAGAAGAAA
Source organism: Rhinophrynus dorsalis (assembly GCA_037306005.1). Classification (NCBI taxonomy): domain Eukaryota; kingdom Metazoa; phylum Chordata; class Amphibia; order Anura; family Rhinophrynidae; genus Rhinophrynus; species Rhinophrynus dorsalis. Next base: position 76,506,142 of record CM074724.1, read on the forward strand.
CAGGTTTGCGGGCACTAAGCATAGTAGCCACCACACCAAAAGAAAAACCTTTCTTCTTCAGTACTGAGGATTCAATTTCCAAGCCATCAAAGCTAGACAATGAACCTCCTCCTTCCACAGGTAACCCTGTAGAAGAAGATCGGACGGCAAGGGAACTGGAATGGTTCCGCCACTGACAGATCCAAAAGCTTCGGAAACCAAGCCTGTCAAGGCCAGTACGGAGCAATCAAAATGACTGGACAGTGCTCCAGTCTCAATTTCTGTAACACCATGTGCAACATGGGGTGGGGAGGAAAGATGTAAGCCATAGGAAATAGCTAAGAATGGACATGGCATCCACAGCTAGAGCTAGAGGATCCCTCCAGTGAGAGCAGAACATCGGAACCTTCCGGTTGTGTCTTGTCACCATCAGGTCAATGCAAGGAAGACCCCACTTCTGAACAATAAGGGTGTACACCTCTGGGTGCAGTTCCCACTCTCTGCTGTCCACCGTGTGTCGACAGAGGATGTCTGCCATGACGTTGTCTATGCCAGGAATGTGCACTGCGGATATGGCAAGAACATGTTCTTCTGCCCAGGACAAAATAGCCTTGACCTCTAACCAAGCGGCAAGACTTCTTGTTCCTCCCTGCTTGTTGATGTAAGCCATGGCCATGGCATTGTCGGACTGGACCCAGACTGGGCATTCTTCCAGCTGGGGTGTCCAATGGTGAAGGGCATTAAATATTGCCCAAAGCTCCAACATATTGATGGGAAGGAGTGACTCCTCCGGAGACCACCGACCTTGAGCAGTCATGCGACCCAGGAACGCTCCCCAGCCAGAGAGGCTGGCATCTGTCATCACCGTGTTCCAGAAAGACACCAGGAAAGACTTGCCCTTCAGCAGATTGGAGAGGTTGAGCCACCACGACAAACTCAGTTCCACATGAAGAAGGAGGGACTCTGGCATCTTCAGAAGGTCTGCCTGATCCCTGCAAACCTATATCACAAATCTCTGGAGTTCCCTGGTGTGAGCCATGGCAAACGGGACTGCTTCTGTGGTGGAAATGAACTTCCCCACTAGAGAGGACAGCTTCTTGGCTGGAACTGGATCGTGAGCCTGAACAGCAGAAACTCTGTGGGTGATCTGGTGAGCCACCTCGTCCGTGAGAAACACCATGCTCTGCTGAGTGTCGAAGAGAAGGCCCAGAAAGACCAGACGCTGGGATGGAACAAGATCTGACTTGTCCATGTTGAGGATTCACCCGTGATGGGTGACAGCATAAATGCAGTCCTGAACCTGCTGATGAAGAAGTTCCGCAGAAGGGGCTTTCAGAAGCAGGTTGTTCATTTATGGATTAACTCTGATGCTGTCCAGATGGAGGACGGATATTAAGGCTCCCAGGACACGGTTGAAGACTTGAGGAGATGTAGTCAGACCAAAGGAAAGTGCCCTTGGTCGCAGGCAAATCTGAGATACTGCTGACTCTAGATGAATGGCGATGTGTAGATACACGTCCTGAAGATCCCGAGAGGCAAAGAATTCCCCCGGGGCAGAGCAGAATTTCACCATCCTTAGGGACTCCTGGTGATAATGAGTCTTGATCACAAAGAAATTGAGAGCCTTCAAATCCAAAATGGGATGACAGCCGCCGTCCTTCTTGGAGACCACAAAGAGGTTTGAGTAAAAACCCATACCTCTGTCCCGAACTGGAACAGGTTCCAGAACATTCTTGTCCAGAAGGGCCTGGATAGCGCCACTGAACAGACAGTGTTTCTCTACGCCCTGGGGTGTATGAGAGGGGGAAAAAACGAAAGGGAGGAAGAGAGACGAAAGGGATCCTGTACCCTTCCTCCTTGACCTGAAAACCCACGGGTCCGCCACTGAATCCTCCCAAGCGCTGTGGTAGTGACGCAGACGGCCACCCACAGCCGAGTGGGGATCTGGGTTTGGTGAGTCATGCTGAAGAAGGCTTGGAAGCTTTAGGCTTGGAGGAGACCTTGGGCTTCCATTGTTGTTTGGGCTTGGAGGAGGAAAGTGGAGCTGAGGGAACCGCCTGGTTCGCCGGACATGTCTCATTCTGGAAGGAACGAAAAAGCCGATTATGCTTGATAGGCATCTTCTTCCTGGGGACCAGAGGCAGAAGGGTACTCTTGCCCCCTGTGGCCTCACTAATCAGATCCTTAAGATCTGACCCAAACAAAGAGGTGCCTTGAAAAGGCAATGAGAGAAAAACTTTCTTGCTTCCAGATCTTGAGCCAAAAAGCTCGCCTGGCAACCTCAGACATGGTGGAAACCCTGGCCACAAAACAGATGGCATCAATCAAGGCAGCAGAAACATAGTGCTGGGCCTCAGAAATGTTGACAAGAAGCCACAACATATCCAAAGTAGGAGCACCCTGATGGACAGCCAGAGTGAGCTGTTCAGTCCAGACCACAATGGCCCAGTTCACCCATCCACTTTGGGGGGGATGAACCCACTGAGCAATTGCCACCTCAGAGAAGGGGTAAAGCTTGGCAAATTTCTTGGAAACAGAAGGTTTCCTGTCTGGAGACTTCCACTTATCAGACACAAGGCGTTCAAGAATGGGGTTAGGTGGAAAACAAGGATAGGGCCTCTTAGGCTCCTGAAATACATCAGAGGGATCCGAAGAAACCTCCTGAACTAAGAGAATGTTTAGGGTTGTTACGATGACTCTGATCAAGCCCTCAGCCGAGGGATCAGGATCAGCCTCAAAAGGGTCCCCAAAAAACTAAAAGGAGACCACAGCAGAACATTCCTCAACGTCCGAATCCACCAACAGTTCCTCCTCAAAGGAATCTGATACTTCAGGTACTCCCTGTGGTTGGTCAGGGAAGATCTGGCAGAAGTAGGGGTCTGCCAGGAGTGGAAGAACCCCTGTAACTGGGATGGAAAGAGTTGCAATGTAGGAGGTCTCTAGTAGTAACCTTGATCTCTTGCACTCCATCTGGCTCTAATGCATGGCTGGAGGTCCCTGGGGGAGACTCAGGGACATCAGAATATGCTAGTCATAAATGAACTGAGAATTCTCTAGGTAACCCTGAATGACATGAGGAGCAATACGCAATAGGGGACTCAAACACTGAACACAGTAGGGAAAGTGCCAACAACTCCCCAAAAGATGCAAACCAGCAGCTAATGGGTTAAGTTACCAAAGAAACTTGCTCCAAACCACCCACCAGACATACAGATAAACCGTGCAACGAGTGCAGGAGTGTGCAATAAGAACTCCAAAGGTAAAACCCCTGTGCAGAGGGGCACTGTGGGACATGTGGACCTACAGCACTCAAAGGGTTGCTCACCTTTTCTGTATATCTTCTTTCTTCAGATCACCATGTATTAAGAAGAAGCCTCAGTGGGCAACTCCTGGGGAAAGAACTTGAACCCAAAGTTTTCCCCGAAGGCTTAAGGTCCACAAAAGCACCTGGATACTGAGCTAGCCACATCTAAGGTCATTGTCAGTTATGGTAATCTGCCTAATGGTGATATTCCATTTCTAACAGAAAAATAAAAAATTAGCTAAAACTATAGCAGAATTGTTCTCTTGCCTGTATCTTCATCAAGGAACAAATCTTACTGGAGCTGACTGGCTAGCTGCAGCCAAGGAGGGAAGGTAGGCTCCATCCTCTGCATTCACTTCTAGAATTGTTCCTGCCTACTTAAAGGGGCGGATCACCTACCCAAAGTTACCAGTAACCTGTATTGGACGACAGAGAAAGTTTCCTGCAGGAAGGCAGGACATGTGCCTTGAATGGCTCTCAGTGATACAGACTCCATCCCTGCTACATTTTACCCCCACAAAAACCAGTCTAATCCAGCTTTAATATACAGCACAGAGCTAAGAAAACAGAAGCAAAGCAGGAAAGGGAATCCCCTAAACTAGAGAACGCAAGAGGACCATCGTGCCCGTGACTCAAACAGCTATTTCTTCTCCAGGTGGGAAGTCCTGCATTCAACATGGACTAAGAGAAAAGGAGGTAAGTACACAAAATCCCCCTTTTTCTTATGTCCTGTGTGGAACACAAGAACCATGGGGATATAGGAAAGTATCCACCAAGATTCAAGGGAGGGAAATAGAAAACCCCCTCAAAACACAAACCTGTTTCAACAGAGGCAAACTGGTACAACATGAACCTTGGTGTTATCGGATACAAACACTACAAACCAATGATTAGAAAACTAGCAAGCGAAAAAAAAATCCATGAAGGACATATACACAGGCAGAACCACCTATGGGACATTCCAACCAAAATGGACTTCAGTTGAAGACAGCACACTGACACGGTAGTGTTTGACAGGTGCTGGGAGAAGATCACGTTGCAGCCTTACACAGACGTTCTTCAGAGGCCTGGTTCTTGTAGGCCCAAGAAACAGCCAAGCACATGGTAGAATGAGCCGTGACCAAAAAAGGGCACCAGCTTCTACTTGGAAACATAAGACTGGCAAATGATAGCTTTAATCCAAGAAGCCACTGTTACCTTAGATGCAGCCTGGCCCAAACAAAGGCACTCAAGAATGACAAAAATCAAATAAAGTTTTCAAAAAAGTGGTGTACAATGAACAGAGTAACCACATCCCAAAAATGAAGTGCCTGCTCTTGTCTGCTAGAAGGCACAGGACAGAGAGAAAGAAGAACAATATCCATCTCTGGTAAAGGAGAGAAACAACCTTAGGGGGAAATCCTATAGTTCGCAAAACCACCCTATCAGAGTAGAAAATCAATAAAACAAAACCTGAAGCTTTGCCACCCACCAAACAGACACAACAGTCAGCAGACAGACTATCTTGAGCATCAAGAAAAGCAAAGAAACTGAAGACAGATGCTCAAAAGGACAGCGGGTAAGCATGAGACACTCCATGCACAAAAGTCTGTACATCTGGAAATAAGGCCAAACATCTCTGAAAAAAGACAGACATAGCTGAAATCTGGACTTTAATAGAACTAAGGTGAATCCTTTTTTGAAGACCATGCTGAAGAAAGGCAAAAACAACCAGAAAATAAAAAGGTTATGTTCACAACCCACCGTCTTCACACCACTTATAGAAAAGAACCATACTCAAAAGTATGCCATGGATGCAACTGGCTTACGAGCCTTCAGTGTAGTGGCAATGACCAAGTCAAGATGCTGGCTTCAAGATCCAAGTTAAGGCCACTTCTTCACCTCTGGATGACACAGTGAACACGGAGTCAATATGTCTGGATGCAGATGAAGCCAAAATGCCTCTGATATGGATTAAGTGAGAATATCTGAAAACCAAGCCCAAAGAGAACAGAATGGGGTGATCAGGATAATAAGCCTGCTGTATCCTGACTTTCTGCAGCACTCAGCAAATCAGGGGAAATACAGGAAACACATACACCAGGGGAAAGTGCCACAGTATGACCTTCGTATTCACCTCAAAAGATATAGGGTCCCAGTATCTGTAAAAGAATGGAGGAACCCTGCAGTTCAAATTAGAGGCTGTTAGGTCAACAGTCAGAGGACCAAAGATACAAAACCATCTGGATGAGCTCCAAATTCCCAGAATTCAGGATATGGTGACTGACAAAGTCTATCACAATGTTATCTATCCCTGGGGTATTAACAACGGAGAGAGCCAGTACATGAGCCTCCACCCATGTGACGTTCAGCCACACCTCGGACCATGCGGCAGCACGTATGTATTCATTGTGAGACCAGGTTTGTTATATATATGATTCAAAGTGGATGTGGCAAAATATATTCGTATATAGGGAGGATGATAATGAGGCTAAGAGAAAGAATTTGGGCATTGTTTAAACCTTTTAGAAACCCCCAAAAAACTTTAAAGATAAGGGGATCAAAGTAATATCAATGAGCTTATCTAATAAAGTAAGTGTTCTTAACAGAAGAGGAACATTCTAGATATTCGCCCTCGGCACTTTGAGCCCATATGGCTTAACCCTTCGCGTCTGGTGACGTACCCAGACCGTCACGCTGGTCCGGCACTTAAGGACCAGTGACGGTCCTGGTACGTCACGTACTTTTACTCAGTAAAATAAGTAATGAGTAATACCGGGGACTGAAGTTGATCGCTCCAAGACCGGAGCGATCTCTTTCAGTCCCTCATTCAGTGTGCCGGCACATGTGATCAGTCACATGGGGCGGCACGCCGAAATTCCCTATCTGGTCCTTAAAGGACCACACACCCCGGGACCGCTGGTCCTTAAAGGGTTAAAGAGATAGTAATGTAAGAAAAAAGTATTAACTATATGGTAGATACAATTAAAAGAGTACATTTGCACTTATTTGTAACTCTCAAACCATTATTGTTTGAGAGATATAGGAAAATAAAGTTTTCCATTCCCTCCCCTTTCTGCTTGATGAGCAGTAAAGCTGTCAGAAGTAGATTCTGGTTCCTGGATCAGACGGCGGCTCTTCAGCAGCGCCGACATAGTGATACCTAAAAATAAATACTTAATCGGAACTGTCTACAACGTGTGCCTGGTTTGCAAGCACACGCTGTAAACCATTCTGATGAAGTATTTATCTTTATATATCGTTATATCAGCGCAGCTGAAGAGCCGCATCTGGTCAAGCAACCAGAATCTACTTCTGACAGCTTTATAGCTCATCAAGCAGAAAGGGGAGGGAGTGGAGAACTTTATTTTCCTATATTTCTCAAACCATAACGGTTTGAGGTTATGAATAAGTGCAAGTACTCTCTTTTAATTGTATCTACCATATAGTTAAAACTTTTTTTTCTGACATTACTATCCATTTAAATGCCAAAACAGAGATCTAAAGAAACAAAAGACAGAAGAGCGCAAACCAACAATAAATAATTCTTCATGACTTCGATTTCAATAGGTCGAATACTCACACCACAACAATTGTTGTGCCGGTTGTCGATACAACCAGCAATTTCCAACGGGGTATTCTCTAGCCGCCCCAGAACGGCTATTGATCATACAAGGTAAAAAAAAATCCAAGTCCACATTGAAAAATATAGAATATTTATTAATAAAATAATTATTTATTCTTTGCCAAAAAATCGTCAGTACAAACAATATAATATAATATATAAACCTGTTTGACGCGTTTCGGAACAACAAGGTTCTTTTCTCAAAAATCAGGCAAAATAGAGATCTGTTCATCTCTATAGCAGTAGGGTTTATAGTGTGAAAAAGGAAGGGTGTAGGTATAGTTTATGGGGTATTCCGTAGAACTGGAAAGCATATGCCAGCAAAATCAACGAGAGACTTGGTTGATTGTGATTGACAGATGTAAGTTACTGTTGCTTTGATTTGTAGATGAACCAAACAATTAAGACAATCTCACTGATCTGATGGCTTGAATTCCAGACACCATTTTCAAATGTGATGAGAGCTGGATATGTTTAATCTCCTGAAGAAGCAGGAAAGTCTTACAAAATGTGTAGGGAATTTTGTCATATGTTTTTATTATTTTTAGCCCAATAAAGGTTTTTTTTTTATAAAGTATTGAATATCACTTGTAAATATTTATCACAGAGGACAGATTGAGCATATATTGGAGTGTTAAGCAGCTCTGGGGCTTATGCCAGAGACAGCGATTCTATAGCCTCCCTGAAGGGTATGTTCCTGTTCATTATTAGTGTGTGAAGTCTGGTTTGTACTGTATACCCTTAGACGTGGAAATTGTCTCCTTTTCGCTTGTATGTTATGTTACATCTTGGCATATGGAATATTATCTGGCAAGTGACATCCTAAATAGCAAGACGGGGGCTTTATTCCAGGAAAGGCATGACTGTTAAAAGGCTAACATATGCCTCTTTACTTGAGAGTGTATAGCCGGTTCAATTTACTAAGTACGGACTGACAGCATTACTCTTAGAGGGATTCTGTGCTTCTTTTGTCTCCTAGAAGGTATTAATATAAAGGCTTCAGGCTCTTCCCACAGCTGCGGGTAATCAGCCTGACATTTATGGACAAGGCCTATAGAAAGACAGTAAGGCTAGAAAGATTAAGCAGTAAAGGAAATAGTTTGAACAGTTGCAAAAGATTTTTAAATTTACAGAGAAATCTGTAAGTACAGTGGGAACACCAGGACCATGGGTAAACGTCACTTCACCAGGAGGCACTTAGAGAGTTAAAAAACCCAGAAAATTCTGCCTATGCCTAGTCTACCCATATAATCTGCCCACTAACAGTTTTCATATAGCAAAGCACAGGACAGCAAATTAACCATGATAGAGAACCCAAGATGCAGCAGGGCTTCCTATCACATACCAATTGGGTTTTTTTCTTCAGGTGGGATACTCTATGGGATTTTAGTTTACTTCCTCCTGGGAACACAATGACCATAGGAAGTTCCAAAGTGGTCCCAAATAGAGGAAGAATGAAAAATCTGAAGAAACTGCATCAGACAACTGCTGCTTGGAGAATTTTCCATCCAAAACTGGAATTTGCTGAGGATGAAAAGTTACCTTTTTGGAACTTAGTATGATCAGAGGACCAAGAAGCAGTTTTGATCTACTGAGTCTTGGTGTTGACAGCCCATGACGTACTATCTGACCTCATTGAATGAGCAGTAACCTGAGAAGGAACTACTGGTTTAGAACATATAAAATAAGCTTGTTTCACAGTACATTTAATCTATGAGCAAATAGTAGCTCCAATTAATCTTCACAGTATTTGAGCCATGGAGAGGGTTATTTCAATGCGGTCAGAGTTGTAGTTCAAGAGTAATTGAATGATAAAATATCCCCTCCTGTCCCTTTTACTGATGTAACAGAGAGGGACAATCTTCAGTAAGCATAAGGAAAAAACCTGTCAAGGGGGCAGGGTTTATGCTCACAGTAAGAAGATTGTCCCTTGCTGTGACCTGTCTGGTCCCAGGACCAGATTGCACATCTGGGAGGAGGTGGCTTACACTAGGTAAAATGGGCGTGAGGGGGATACTTTATCATTCAATTACTCTTGAACTACAACTCTGACAGTATAGAAATAACACTCTCCATGGCCCAAATACTATGAAGATTAATCGGAGCTGCTATTTTCATGAAACATTACTATTACTTTAAATGTGTCTGTTACTGCCTATACTTTGTAAGTTTTGTTTGTCAGTTTATTAGTTTTAGAGATTTTTGGTATCTAGGAAGATTAACTGGAGCTGCTGTTTTTGTGAAACATTACTATCCATTTAAGGCAGAGTACCACATTCACTGAGTATAAACCTCTATATTTACTAGGTTGAAAATTGGCACAATCAAGGTAAAACTAGATCTGACAAATCAGCAAAAAAAAAAAAAAAAAAAAAAAAGTACTGCTATAAACTAGTGTAAATACTATAAATATAAATACACAAGAAAGTATTTTCTGGGAGTGTTAACAAAAAATGCAAGCAAACTAAAAATTCACCACTAAAATTGATAAACAAATCATATGTTGCAAGACTTAGAAAGTAGGTATATGATAAAATACCAAAACTGATCTTCTAGGTAGAAAAACAATTCAAATTTGACATCTAAAACAAGATAAAAAAATCAAAACAGAGCTCATGATACAAACTATAAAATAAAATATTCAATACACGTGCATTCCATAGACAAAGCTTCTGTTCCACATACAGTAAATACACAAAATTTACTGTGCATGCATGCCCACATGATACAGGCAACCAATAGGAAAAAGACATACATTCCACAACTCGAAAATTAAAACAATACTAGTAGAAATGAATACATGAATAAACTTCTATTATTGGCCATCTGGATAACAGGACTAGTAGAATTATAAATCCAAATAAAATAACTAGTCAAAACAGAGCTCTTGCCTTGCTCCGATCACTCCGCTGAATAGTTGACCAACTGTAGAGGAACACAGGCTCAATGAAACATAAAAACAGAATTGGATGGCAGATAAGAACCATTCGACCCATCTAGTCGGTCCATTTTTCCTACTGTGAAAACCTCAAAAAAGCTCACAGCTACTCAAAAGAGTATATGAAAATATGGCACATCAAAAGTAAAGCTCACTCCATAATGATCACCCACCCAGCTGAGTGACCATCCGTAGAGGAGGCATGCCCTGAACTATTCATTAAGACATAAAAAAATACCATTCTGACCTGGAGCAGCCAATAAAAAAAAAAAACATATCTGTTGTTCACATGAGTCCCAAAAATACCTTGATGCAACTTCCTTACAATGGGGCATTAAAATACAGCAATATAAATCCAAGCATATTATTAAAAAAAAAAAAAAATTTATATATATTATATATATATATATATATATATATATATATATATATATATATATATACACACACACTTTTTCTTTTTAAACTTTCTTTTATGAAATCGTTTCAAGAGTAAAGTGAAATATACAAAGGCATGCCATATTTGAATAAAACTGTAATTGCTTAACCAGAATGTTTCTTCAGATTTCACAAATTTAAGTACAAGTATACACACAGGCATAAAATAAAGTAAGAAAGAAAGAAGCGCATAAAAGGGAGGAAGGAGAAATGTTAGTTATGTAAGTGTGGAGCCAAAAGAGGGAGAGTGGTCAAAAACAAACTATATCTACCTAATCACAGGTATTTAGTGATCGGGCATCTTACAGCTGTAAGATATGGGAGAGAAGTCTAGCTAAAGGTGTTAAAATATGGTCATGATCTACACGAGAACTGAGCACTAGGATTGTATGGTCTAAAGGTAAAATAACTATGTTATCTTTTTGTTGAAGTGGATTACTTTTTTCCAGAATTGTTGGAAGCTGGGGCAGGACCACCAGATGTAATAAATCATCTTCTCTTCTGCATCCTTTCTACCACGTAAAGCCAATTTAACCTATCAAACAGTTTTATGTCTCTAAGCTAATGATTAGGGTCTTGATATAGGAAGCTGTAGCAAGGTGAATTGCATTATAAATTTTCCTGGTATTGTCACAAGTGTGTCTGTTTGGAATAACACTAACTCCCCTGAAGTAAATTTTGGTAGGACCAGAGACTGAATTATGAGACATTCGGTTTCAAATTAAATCCCAGTGGAACCTTAACGATCAAACCCTTTCACCCATTCCATAATAGAGAGGCCTCCATTTCATGGCTTTGTCATACTATGGTGAATTCGCAACAGCCAATGGGTTAATATTTTTCAATATCAAATATAATAAAATGCTAATTTTTTACCAGTAACTTAAGAACAAATTATTAATCCAAATATATTGGACAAATTAGATAACTGTGACTGATATTATTTTCATAGAAGATACACTATGGTATAAGGTTCATTACAACGGAAAACTAAATTACATGCTAAAGTTGGTGGTGCTATAATGGAAGAAAATTGAGCTAATGATAATCCAGCCACCCAGAAACAGATCTACCACTCCATGGATTCAATACAGAAAATAAAAAATACATAACAGTATTTTGGTGCTTAGAGAATACAATTCCAACCTCACATAAGGGAAAAAATATGAGATATTAAAAGAATATTGCTATTAATCAAAATATATGACTTACAATAATATGTCTAGAATGTGTGTGTGTGTATATTATAGTGTAGGAAGAAATGGGCAGCACCCGTGGGACTGAAACTTAAAGAATTTATTGAACAAGTAGGCAAAGCCAATGGTCAACATTTCGGTCCGATAGGACCTTTCTCTCTTGAGAAAGTCTTGAGAAAGGTCTTATCGGACCGAAACGTTGACCATTGGCTTTGCCTACTTGTTCAATAAATTCTTTAAGTTTAAGTCCCACGGGTGCTGCCCATTTCTTCCTACACTGTCTGTATCCATCAGGGATTGTGCACCTGGGCATTTAATTTAGTTGGAGTGAGTGCTGTCCACCATCTTGAGCTGTATATATTATATATATATATATATACACATATATATATATATATATATATATATATATACACACACACACATACACACACACACACACACACACACACACTAAAACAATCATAGGGTAAAGGGATAAAGTTATAGTAATGTTTCACAATAAAAGCAGCTCAGATTAATCTTCATAGTATTTGGGCCATGGAGAGTGCCATTGCAATACTGTCAGAGTTGTAGTTCAAGAGTAATTGAATGATAAAGTATCCCCCTCCTGTCCCTTTTACCTAGTGTAAGTCACATTACCTCAGATGTGGAACCTGGTCCTGGGACCAGACAGCTCACAGCAAGGGACAATCTTGTTACGGTGAGCATAAGGAAAACCCTGCCCCTCCCTTGACAAGTTTTTCCTTATGCTCACTGAAGAATGTCCCACTCTGTGATCCATCTGGACAGTCTTGATGCTCTGAGGTGAGCAGTGTTAAATCAGTAAAAGGGGCAGGAGGGAGATACTTTTTCATTCAATTACTCTTGAACTACAGCTCTGACAGTATTGCAATGGCACTCTCCATGGCCCAAATACTATGAAGATTAATCTGAGCTGCTTTTATTATGAAACATTACTATCCCTTTAATGAGACTAAATGCTGTGCACAGTAGAAGCCGATTTTACATATTATCAAACTGCATTATAGGATTAGTATTCTTTTAATGGTAAGGATGATCAGTCACTGGTGACATCATTCCATCATGTGGCTAATTAAATCTCCAGGAATAGATTCAGGAAGAGATATCAACTCTAAAGGGACAAAGTCATGGATTGTTACAATAACCAGTGTGTTATTTCCCACTCACCGCAGATGTTCAGCTACACATATCTTTCAGAACTCATTGATGCTTAAAAGGAAGAGACTTTATTTTTCTTTAACAAATCTTGAGAGTGTGGTAAATTACAAAGCCTACCTGTTTGCTCAGCTGTATTATTACAACACATTATTTTATAGGTGCAGAGAGTGAAAATCCATTACAGTGTTCCCCTTGTACTTTACTTCATTCTCTACTCCTTCTAAGACTCTAATCTCTCAAAGCCTTCTTCTCCATTTCTGTTGGGCTGGGTTCGTATCTCACTTGTTTATATAAGGTTTGCTCTTTATATCTGGAGAACTAATACAAACCTGGAGTAATTCTGTGGCAAACCAACTGTAACACAGGGAACAAATGAAATACCCCACTGATATAAATAGGGCATTAAAATTCTTGAATGGGAGAGGTTTCAAACTGTCTTAACATTCAAGGGTCTAAAATTCCCCACTTATCTCAGTATGCCCTAATTGTACCTTATGTAGCTATTTTTCCATGGAATTGGTTCAGCTGTTATAAAATCAGCCTCTTAAAACAATGGTGGGCAACATGAAGCCAAACAGATTACAACTCTCATCATTCAGGTCGGAGTTGAAATCTGCAGCAGCTGGAGGGCTTTGTGCTGCCCTTCCTGGCCTTTGGCCCTTCCTCTAATGCATTGGAAGACCACTCTTGAAGTCAAGAGATTAAAAGCTACATTTAAACTGATGAAAGTTTACAGAATTTTTATGTCTTCCCTACAGTGTAGTTGGAGTGCTCCATAATTTCTAGTTTTGTTTTATGCATAAGGTCCCTTGCATAGCAATAATACTTTAATCTATCACATAGACCAAGATGACTTCTGGTCACAGTAGGAATGGATGTGACTTAGTCTTGCTTGCAGACATTCCTGTATCACTTCTGGGATATGTATTACTAGCCTTCAGTTTGTATGTACAATTGCCATCTGTTTCCTCACTGGTGCTCTCCAGGGGGACAAAGGCTGGGTGGTAGCCTATTTGTGTTATGTCTTCACTACTCACATATACTGTTAGAGGACTTAGACAAGCAATAAGAGGACAATCAGTCTTCTGTTAATAAGAACAAGTTGATTCAGCCCTTTTTATTTTCCTTTAGATTATTCCATTCTGCTGTTTACCATTCCTTGTCAAAGGGTATGTTTATCTATTGCCTTTTCAACCACCCTACAGTCCAGACTTGTTCCAACATTCATGGGTGTTGCTTGATTTGTCATATCCTATCCGTATATACACTCAGATATCAATGACACAAGGTAATTATTGCTACACTATGGACCAGTTGTGCAAAGAAAAGTGGATCAATTCTGGGGCAAACCAAAAGGGAAACAAATAAAAATGGCCCACAATACACTTTGATTTAAAATGGGGTTTTTAACCTCTTGAATGCAGCAGAAGTCTCCAGTGCATTGTAATTACATTGGTGTAGTTGGTTTGCCCCAGAATTGCTCCAATTTTGACCTACTGCATATGGCACTATGTTTGGGAGATAGAGACCAGTTTAATTTTAAAGGGATAGTTCCACCTTATTTTGACTTTACATGTCCTGAAGGTACATAATGTGTAAAGTCAAACTGCCTTTCATGGCTTCTCCATATAAATGGACAGCTGAAGATCTGCTCCAGCAAAACAGAGACCGGGATGAATGTACCACTTCCCCTGCTAGTTGCAGTCATAGCGTTAAAGGGACATTATTACCAAAAAATGAAAAGGGCTACAACCCATTAAAGTAGAAACACTCCTAGACAGCATTTCTTAAACATTTTCATTAAAAAGTTCTAAAAGCTTTTAAAATAAAAGGTAAAAGTGCTAAAAGCCTGAAAAAAACATAAAAAGATAGGTTCTTTCAAACACTTCTCTTTTATTTATTTGTTTGTATTGCCCGTGCATTACCCCATTCAGTGCTAGTGGGATGTCTAAAATATTGCACAGACATGATCATTAAAAGGGAGTTAACACAGTTCCTTTTTAGGTAATAAGATCCCTTTAAAATAAAAAAAACAGACAGACATCCGTGTTACAATATATGCATGGTAAATGGGGCATAGAAAACTATCCCGTTTTCATGCAGATGATATTAACTGTTTGTGTGCCAGAAGAAAACCCAACCAACCTATTGCTCCATTCTTGCACTCCCAGGTTAAAAGAATAACGATAAGACAGAGATGCTGCTAACCCAATGATCATCTCTCTGACACTAGAAAGTTAAAATACAGACAGTAAGGAAAGTGAAAATGATCCACTGTTTCCTCCCCTGATCCACCTGAATCCATATCAATGTCACAAACACAGCAGGAGAAAGACCAAGAAAGTCAGGGAAGCCTCCCTTAAACTCAGGAATACAGTTCAGAGCAGCAATGTACCACCTTCCATCTGCATCTACTGTCTAGTACCCCAAAAACAAACCACCAGCACCTCTGGAATGAGGATATCTGACTCTCCAAAAAGATGAGGCATTATATAGGGTATGTCTGCAGGGAAAACGATACGTTGTACCATGATGATCCTTGCTTTTTCGGCAGTTGAATCACGGTTCCTTCCACTAGAGACTTCTAGAGAGAGAGAAACTGCAAAAACTCATCAAAGCGTGTAAAAAATATAGGTAGAATGTAAAAAAATATATATAAATATAATAATAAACAGTATAGGTAATTTGAGATTACATATTACACACTTGAATATGTAAAGTCAAAATAAGGTGGTATTCTCTCTTTATTTCTCGCTTGCTAATATTTTGAGCAGTAGATGTTTTCAATCCATTTTCCTTAAAGTATTAACTTTTTCAGTTTACCAATCAGTGCTAAGTTAATAGCTGAGCACGTTTTATGTGAAGAAACTAACAATTAACCAGTTTGGAGTTTAACGTATATAACACATTTTCATTGTGAAAATAAACACAGGGGTTGTGCGGCTTCCCCTTTGGAGTAAAACAAGTGTACTCCCACTTCTGTAACATGCGTTATCCAAAATATATTACACAATAAACCTGCATTTTTCTCAAGAGGAGGGTCAGTTACTACTACTGCTCTTTCACAAAAATGCCTCCCTGCTAAATTACGAGAGTTTAATAAGATCATTGCTTATATACAGCCAATCAGTAGTAAAGCTAGGGTAGAGCACTATGTAGATCAGATATGGAAAGAAACACACCTAATAGGCAAGTGGTTCCATAAATGATCACTAAAATCAAAGATACTGAAACTTACTATTAAATTAACAGTCAACAGTGTAGATTGTATGGAAAAAATTATACATGTTGATGTAATCATCATAAACCCACAGAACCATTTGCCAAATACACCTAGTTTGTGACCCTAGACAAATATTTCATACTAGTTGAAAAGCCCGTTACACTGGCCACAGTGCCACTGCCAGCCAGTCGTGGGGCAGTCATGCGCAGTAGAGACTGCCTGCGCCGTGGCTGACGCAGAGCTGGGCGCTCCATCTGTATCAGCCGCAGTGCGGGCAGTTTCTACTGCGCATGACTGAAGCACGCTCAGCAGTCTCTACAGCGCATGACTGTGGTGTTACACACGCTTTAGCGATTATATAGGATAGATAAGAATAAAGATAGATGAAGCATGTACGGCATTGAGCTAAATAATTATAGCACTAAATCTCTGTGCACTACACATGCTCATAAGCAAAACAATCTAAACACAAAATATACTAAATTACTACTGTCACACACTAATGGATATGTGAAGTATACTAATCAAAAAACATGCATAAGTTCTCTTTAGATGTCTGGGAGCAGAAAATGGCCAATAAGAGATAAAAGGCAATCAGAGGTGCAGATAAGAATAAATACTAAGCACAATTATTTGATATAAGGGAAATTACCTCCCAAATGTCTATAAAGAAAATTATAAAGTGAAATGACCATCAGGGTAACCACATTGCAGGCTAGGGTAGGAAATCAAATTACTGACCATAAATGGATGATTCAGGAAAAAAAATGGAATATAATGAGGGTACACAGATTATAGAAGCTTAACTATTTTGGGGGAGATGTTGGTAATTTCAACACCTGCTAGGGACCTGTTCTATGCCCATCTCCCTCTGGAGGTTCCTTAACCCGGTATAATCTAGCCACTCATGGCAAAATAATGTACTTCCCGGATGTTGGCTCTCCTTCCCATTGTTATTTAAGATGGAATGGGCATGATGTGCTATACCAGTAAATTAGTAAAAACAAGCATAGTTCATAAGTTAATTTAAACATCTGGGGCTACAGATATTCAAGCTGTATATCCATCTTTCTTCCATTGTAGAAGTAATTTGCACTATCACTCTCCTCTGAAGAGTTTCAGTTCATGGTCAATGTTCATATATTTCAGGACCACCAAAGAATGTTTGGCTTTTAAGAAATGTTTAGGGTTAGGTTTGTCTGTTCTACCCGTATCCAATGCCTGCCTGATAGAAGTTCTGTAGCTGGCCATTTTGTCTTTGAAAGGTGTAATTGCCTTTCCAACATATAAAAGGCTACATGATGAAATATATGACAAATGAACTATTAGAGCGAAACCTTTTTTTAATCTCAAATGGTCTTTGCCTGTGTGTCTGTGTTTAAAAATGGGTCCCAAGGTAAGACAAGTAATACAATTAGTATTACATTTATAGCATCCTGTCTTCTGACGAGGAAGCCAAGTGGTGTATTGATTACTGTAGGAGTGCACAGAATCCATCCGGACTAAAATGGCTCTCAAACTCTTTCCTCTTTTATATCTGAAAATGTCAGGTACATTCTGATCAGTGGATAATATGTTCCAGTGTTGCTGAATACTATTCTTTATAGCAAGACTCTTGGAAATACTAGTGTATTTCGATTATTTGTCACTTTATTAGTTAGTGTGGATTCCTGTGTTTATGTTGATAACTTCTCAATTCCTTGTTGCAAATCATCTGACACAAACCAGGCACACTTTGTAGACCGTTCTAATGAAGAATTTCTTTGTATGCCATGTTATTTCAGCCCTGCAGATGAGCTGACCAGTCCCAGGACCAGGATCTCCGTCTGTCAGCTAGAGCGCTGACGTGGGTAAAAGGAGTGGGACTGGGGAACTTTAGAAGCTTATAACTCTAAAACTATACAAGTT
This sequence comes from Rhinophrynus dorsalis, assembly GCA_037306005.1. NCBI lineage: Eukaryota > Metazoa > Chordata > Amphibia > Anura > Rhinophrynidae > Rhinophrynus > Rhinophrynus dorsalis. The sequence continues at coordinate 76,523,914 of CM074724.1, forward strand.
ACAGCAACAAGACTTACATAGTTTAATTTTTTTTTAATATGTACAATATTAAACATTCTTAAATTCAAGTATTCAGGTGCTTCAATGAAATTGGTCAGTCATTTAAGAGTGTTTATCCAAATAAAATAAAATAACAAATGTGTTATATTTCAGAGTTTTTCACAAACAAATTAGCATAGGATGGTGATACATTTGAACCCAGTGATGTTTCCATTTTTTGTAAATAGACAGTTCAATTTTAAAATCGTTAAATGACAAACATAGTTCCAGTAGCTGCATCAGGAATTCAGTGGGTGGATATGCATCATGTCTAGGTTTGCTCAGAGCAGCCCTAACTGCCTGCAGATCACCATCTAGTGGAATAATAGTGTATAGAGAGTTTACATCCATAATGACTAGAAAGCAATGATCAGGTAAACTTGAATATATTTTGGTGATAAATTCACCTGCATCTCTGATGTACGATTTCAGTTTCAAACCATAGGTTGTAAATAATGATCCAAAAGTACTGAAAGAGGTTATAGCATAGAGTGTCTTGCTGTATCAACTGGTCGACTAGGAAGCCTAGATAAGTTCTTATGCATTTGGAAAAATATTGGAAACAGAGGAAAGTCAATGCTCAAAAACCATGCAATTTTTTCACCCGTGTGATGGTGCTGTTCGTATTATAATGTCAATCTTCTGCTTGTATATAGGGGAGGGGTTTCGGTCTAGTTTTTTTATATACTTTGGTGTATTGTAGTTGTGACAGGCTGTGTATATTACCAGGAAAAAATTCAAAGAGAACTACATACCCAACACTTATCGAACGGGCAAATGACTACGGAAGGATTGCTAGCCAGGCCTTTGTGCATATTCCACTAATGAATGGTGAAATTATGGTATTTTCTGGGCATTTCTTTGATAAGTTAAAGGTCATTGCTTACAACTAGTAAAGGTGTTTATGGACTGATTTGTCTTAATTGTTTCAAAAGCAGAAACTGGAGCAAATAAGGATTAATGAGTTTCATAAGGTTGGAGGTGGTCTCTGAGCTTCATGGTCCTCATAAAATGATTACATTCAATGTCAGTATATTGAAATCTTTATGGAAGGTTGTTGGGAAAAAAAAGAAAGTCCTTTGTGTGAGTATTGATTGATAAAGGGAAGTTGTTGCCCTCAAAAGCTCATCCTGAAAACTGAATGTCCAATAAAAAAGGCAGTATCACCCTATGTATGTGTGTGTGTGTATTTGCATATATATATCCTTGTCCAGAAGGGCATGGATAGCGCCCTTGAACAGACAGCGTTTCTCTACGCCCTGGGGCATATGAGAGGGGAAAAATCGAAAGGGAGGAAGAGAGGCGAAAGGGATCCTGTACCATTCCACCAGTGAATCCTCCCAGATGCTGTGGTAGTGACACAGACGGCCACCCACAGCCAAGCGGGGACCTGGGTTCGGCGAGTCATGCCGAAGAAGGCTTGGAAGCCTTAGGCGTGGAGGAGACCTTGGGCTTCCATTGTTGTTTGGGCTTGGAGGAGGAACGCGGAGCGGAGGGAACCGCCTGGTTTGCCGGACGTGTCTAAGTCTGGAAGGAACGAAAAAGCCGATTACGCTTGATAGGCGTCTTCTTCCTGGGGACCATAGACAGAAGGGTACTCTTGCCTCCTGTGGCCTCACTAATCAGATCCTTAAGATTTGGCCCAAACAAAGATGTGCCTTGAAAAGGCAATGAGAGCAAAGCTTTCTTGGAAGCAGTGTCAACAGACCAGATCTTGAGCCAAAGAGCTCGTCTGGCAACCACAGACATGGTGAAAACCCTGGCCACAAAATGGATGGCATCAAATAAGGCAGCAGAAACATAGTGCTGGGCCTCAGAAGTGTTGGCAAGAAGCCGCAACATATCCGAAGTAGGAGCACCCTGACGGACAGCCAGGGTGAGCTGTTCAGTCCAGATCTCAATGGCCCGGTTCATCCATGCCGCAGTGAACGCTGGATGAATGGCAGTACCAGCAGTGGCAAAAATGGGCTTGAGGGAGACCTCAAGTTTCTTGTCAGTCCAGTCTTTCAGAGTGGACGCATGGGCAACTGGCAAGGCAGTGGACTTAGATAGCCTGGAGACAGGAGCATCTACTTTGGGGGGATGAAGCCACTGAGCAAGAGCCGGCTCAGAGAAGGGGTAAAGCTTGGCAAATTTCTTGGAAACAGAAGGTTTCCTGTCTGGAGACTTCCACTTTACAGACACAAGGTGGTCAAGAGTGGGATTAGGTGGAAAACAAGTATATGGCCTCTTAGGCTCCTAAAATACATCAGAGGGATCCGAAGAAACCTCCTGAACTAAGGGAATGTTTTGAGTAGTTAAGACGGCTCTGATCAAGCCCACAACTGAGGGATCAGGATCAGCCTCAAAGGGGTCCCCAAAAACTGAGAGGAGCCCACAGCAGAACATTCCTCAACATCCAAATCCACCAACAGTTCCTCCTCAGAGCAATCTGATATGTCAGGTACTCCATGCGGTTTCGGCAGGGAAGATTTGGAGGAAGTAGGGGTTTGCCAGGAGTGGAAGACCCCCTGTAACTAGGATGGAATGAGTTGCAATGTAGACCAGAGGTCTCTAGTAGTAGCCTTGAACCCTTGCAACCAAACTGGCTCTAAAGCATGGCTGGGAGAGACTCAGGGGCATCAGAACATGCTGGGCATAAATGACCTGAGAATTCTCTAGGTAACCCTGAATGACATGAAGAGCAATGCGCAATAGGGGACACAGAGACCCCAGCGTCCTTAGTCTTAGGCCTGGCTCCAAGCTCTAACGGATTAGACATTCTCACAGTGTCAGAACGTTTAAAGTATAAGGAATCCCCCAATAGAGTGTGTAAGATTAAAATTTCACCCCAGAAATAGCTAAAATGCAATTATCTGGCAGGCGAGGGTTAATCTGCAGAGGAGAGAAGGAGAGCCCAAACCCTGCGTAGGATACTCATTCAGGAAAAGCACAAAATGGCTGCTGCAGCGGGAGCCAATCAGAAACGAGCACGCAAAGCAAGCACTCATGGGAAATGTAGTTTTCCTATAAAAGTACCCTAACAGTGCCCCGAAGCCCCCTGATCCCCCCAACACACACAAAATGTTGACCGGATAACAGAACAATGGCAGACAAACAAAATGAGCCATCTCTGAAGTCGGTACGATGAGCGGTTGCAGAGCTATGTCCCAAACTGTACAGACCCATAGAAGTGAGTGGAGCAATGGCGTCTATATGGTAAAAGCGTGCCTTTTGCAAAGTTGTAACCGATAAGTGAATGCACAATAGACATTACTAAAACACATTAAGTGGGCAACTCCTGCGGAAAGAACTTGAACCCAAGGGCTTAAGGTCCACAAAAGCACCTGGATACTGAGCTAGCCACATCTAAGGGCATTGTCAGTTATGGTAATCCGCCTAATGGTGGTATTCCATTTCTAACAGAAAAATAAAAAATTAGCTAAAACTATAGCAGAACTGTTCTCTTGCCTGTATCTTCACGAAGGAACAAATCTTACTGGGGCTGATAGGCTAGCTGCAGCCAAGGTGGGAAGGTAGGCTCCACCTCCTGCATTCACTTCTAGAATTGTTCCTGTCTACTTAAAGGGGTGGGTCACCTACCCAAAGTTACCAGTAACCTGTATTGGATGACAAAGAAATATATATAAAATGCCTGGATGCAATCGAACAAACCAATGTCTATATATTGAGAAACTCCGGGCTCTCGCAGGATTTATAACTGACTATAGGGTGAATATGAGAATACAAGATTCTGTGTCAAAATCAGGCCTCTTTGATGAAAGTGCATTGGCCATAAACTTCTCAAAAGAATACAAGTATTACAAATAAAAAAAAAATAAAAAAATAAGCATCTGTATTCCAGGTGTTTTAACTATAAAAACGCATCACGGTAATAACATTTGTAGAATAATACAATAGAGAAAAAATAAATAAATTAAAGTTTGGTATGAACAAAATATGTATCTTTACATCGGAATACTGTAATTACTTTTATTTTTCTTCTTGCAAGTCATCCAACATTCTGTAATCTACAAGAAATACAACTATTGTAAACTGTACAGTTCTACTGATCCGATGCACAATTCCCCATTCATTACAGCTGTATTTCAAATATAAATACATTTTTCATCCACATTTCCAACCCCCAACTCCCTTTGCCGTTAATAACAGGTTGCAATGTTCAGGCTACCCCAGGCCAGCATGTTCTCTAGGACATCGTAGATCACTGTACAGCACAAGGATAAGGTTCAGAGCCCCCTCTTGGGGTATAAGCATATTTGAATCACATAATTCTGTTAAAGCAGATTTTTCCACTACTAAAAAGATGTCAACTTTACAGCTTCTCTTAAAATATAATCCATTTTTCAACCAAAAATGTAATGAGATGGATGGAAGATGGGGGGGTGTCAACGTTTCCTATGGTTATTTATTACATATATTTTCAATCTTAACCAGCAACTGCAAAATAACATTTCGGCTGTACTTAATTCAAACGCACAGGGATTGTATAACTACAAAAGCATTATAATAAAAAAAAACAAAAAAAAAAAAACAGTTTAAAGGGATAGTAATGTCTATGCTTAAGTTCTGCTCCAAGTTTTCTTTAAAGGGATAGTAATGTTTCAAAATAAAAGCAGCTCCAATTAATCTTCATAGTATTTGGGACATGGAGAGTGCTATTTCAATACTGTCAGCGTTGTAGTTCAAGAGTAATTGAATGATAACGTTTCCCCCTCCCGCTCCTTTTACCTAGTGTAAGCTGCCTCCCCTCAGATGTGGAATCTGGTCTTAAGACCAGACAGCTCCCAGCAAGGGACAGTCTTCTTACTGTGAGAACAATGAAAGCCCTGCCCCCTTGACAGGTTTTTTCCTTATGCTAATTGAAGGTTGTACCTCTCTGCAAGCCATCTGGACACCACCTTTCTGTTCTGAGGTGAACGGTAAAATGTGTGGGAGGGGGATAATTTATCATTCAATTACTCTTGAACTACAACTCTGACCGTATTAAAATAACACTCTCCATGTTCCAAATACTATGAAGATTAATGGAGCTGCTTTTATTTTGAAACATTACTATCCCTTTAAGCTTTTTATAACACGTAGAGGTATGTTTAAGTACTTACAGTTCTGTAGTTCAAAAGATACTTAACCCTTTGAGTGCCAAAGGAGTACACAACACATTGCTTTGCAAAGAGTTGCTTACCCCTCTGGCACTCAAAAGGTTAAGCTGAAAGGATCCTCCTCCCACCCCTTCTGGCCATGTCACTGATCCTCTCAGTCTAGAAGAGATGGAGAGCGACGAGGAACAATCTTCAGTAAGCAAAAAGGAAAATCCTGCCCTTCATCGGGTTCCTTTTAAAAGGTTGTATTGGGAATAATGTGTGTCTGCACGCTGCAGTCAACATGTTGCTTGGATGAAAAGGGGCGACACGAGACTCTCTCCCTGCATATAAGCACGAGATTCTCATGTCGCCTCGTTAAATGCCACTGCAATATAGTGGCTGCCTGATTAAGTGTACAACACGGAGTCCTCTTGACTGGCTGAAGAGATCTAAGTGCAGTGGTTTTTTTGCAGTGGAAAAATAAATGGTAGTGATACAATAGAAACACTAAAGTGATACAGATGTATCTATAGCTGCCAAAGGGTTATGGAAATGGCTAGTGCAGATGCAGTGGATAAGCAGAGATTACGTATATCAAGGGGCAAAAGTTTACTGGCAGTAGAGGCAGGGTCTGTACATCTCAGTTGAATACACAACAGATCAGCCCGCTTCCCCCTGCAGTCAAACTGCTTACAGAGTTTATTCTTGTCAAATATCATTTAATGGCCATTAATATATTGAGCTCATCTGAATTCTTCTTGAGTGTATGCCTGTCAATGGACGGATACTGGCAAGTCTCTGAATACTCCATTTTCCAGGTCCGCCTTCCAGGGAAAGCTTTTTCTTATACCTACTGAATGAAGATTGTCCCTCGCTGCATTCGTCTGGTCCCATGACCGGATTGCAGATCTAAGAGGACGCGGCCAGAAGGGTTGGGAGGAGGATCCTTTCAGCTTGAATATCTTTTGAACTACAGAACTGTAAGTAATTACTCTATACGTGTTACAAAAACCTTAAAGGGATAGTAATACTTTATTACTATCCCCCATTTTGTAGATATTTGTAAAATAATTTAATAGCCCCCAAGTAAATCGCGTTAGTGAAAAAGAATTATTTCACTGAAACGGTCTTCTACGTGTGCTTGCAAAGCAAGCACATGTAGAAGACCGTTTCAGTGAAATAATTCTTTTTCACTAATGGGATCTCGGCTCAGCTGCAGAGCTGCAAGCCTGTCGTACGACAGACTTCCCCTGCAGTTAGTACAATGCTGACTTCAGGGAAGGGGAAGGGAGGGGTGGAACTTTGCCTTCGGTTATCTCTCAAACCATAAAGGTTTGAGAGATAACCGAAGGCAAAGTTCCACCCCTCCCTTCCCTGAAGTCAGCATTGTACTAACTGCAGGGGAAGTCTGTCGTACGACAGGCTTGCAGCTCTGCAGCTGAGCCGAGATCCCATTAGTGAAAAAGAATTATTTCACTGAAACGGTCTTCTACATGTGCTTGCTTTGCAAGCACACGTAGAAGACCGTTTCAGTGAAATAATTCTTTTTCACTAACGCGATCGTGGCTCTGCTGCAGAGCCGCCTGATGAAAGTCAGACCGGATATCTCTGCAGTCAGTACTACTCTGACTTCAGGGAAGGGGGGACTTTGCATTCAGTTATCTGGGGGCTATTAAATTAAATTATTTTACAAATATCTACAATATGGGGGATAGTAATAATAAAGTATTACCATCCCTTTAAAGAAGACTCAGAGCAGACTTTAATATAGACATTACTATCCCTTTAAATGAAATAGGACTAATTTGATATACTGTGCATCTAGTACAAAAAATACAAACATATTTTACTACAGTTATGGTAATGAGAAAAGCAAAGGGCATGTCAACAGAAAATTTATATTTCTTCTCTCGCCTTCCCAAGATCGGCAGCTGCTGTATGTACTAGTCATAAATTTCTCATTCACCTTCTCCTGGGAAAGGCGATCTCAGAATATAGCTGCAGATTCCAGTTGCAAAGTCTCTATTGATTTATTGTTCCCTTAACCCCTTAAGGACCAGAGGGGTGTGCAACGCATTGATTTGCAATGCGTTGCACACCCCTCTGGTCCTTAAGGGGTTAATATGACAGCACCTTTGATGCTAAGGAAACAGCTCACATAATGATAGAGAAGTTTTATCACACGCACAATAAACCTGTGATTGCTTTGAGTTGGAGCGAACAGAGACGGATGCTCTTGGTAACAAGCTCAGTAACACAGTATGAATGTCTGACAAGGAAATTAATCAAAAATGTTTTTACTTCTATCAACAGGATGAGTTTAATGCAACGCCATAGCTGAGATTTGAAAGCTGTTAAAGTGGACTTAATTGCTGCATGAAAAAGTAACTTGGTGGTTGTAAAAGGCTCCTTTTACACTAAAATCAATTTATATAACCATTTCTTATATATTTTATGGGATATACTTGTTTCAGGTTATTTCTACAGACAAAATGATTGCAGGTACTGTAGCAAAGTGCTTAAACTTTTGGTGTCAGAGGACTGTTCAACACACTGTATTACCCTCTGAATGCCAGTGAGGTATCCAACACATTGTATTATCCTCTGAATGCCAGTGAGGTATCCAACACATTGTAATGCAGTGTGTTGCACATGTCTCTGGCACTCCAGTGGTTAAAAGTTGACCCATTTAAGTAAGATAATTCCAGTTAATTTGACCCCTTAACGAATGCTGATGGACCTGACACGTCACCAGTGTCTGTGCCTTAAGAACTGGTGATGGCCCTGGCACATCATGGGTTTTGTGTTCGCAGAGCTCCTGCGGGAGCTCTTTAAGCATGGGCTGGGGAGGGGTCCCAACCCCAGGTCTGCCAGGCATTAAGATGTTAAAAGGAATGAAAAAGCGACTATATGTTATGCTGGTTGTTTTTTTAAATAAATAGTGTTTTAGAAATTAAGCTCTGCGTGTTGGTGGCAGGGAGAGGGAATTTGTGCTAATTAACCCCTTAGTGACGGCTGCGTGCAGACGCGGCCGTCACTTAACGCCCGTCTAACATTTTTTTTTTTTTTTTACAAAGCCGTGCGGGGAGCCGGATTTCCGGGACGTACATGTACGTCCTCTGTCACTAAGTGACAGCCACACAGGACGTACATGTATGTCCTGTGTCACGAAGGGGTTAATGCCTCTGCTTGACCAATATTACCACGCACTGTGCTTTGAATTCATCTAGACAAAGCTCACACTCTGAGGGAGTGTCTACTAACACAGGAAGTCATCTGTTTGGCCTGAGCCACAGCTATCTAGCAAAGGAGAGCGCTAACCTGTCCTTAAATCCCCCAGTGCTGCAGATTTTGCACATCTCATGTGGTTCATTTATTCTTAACCACTTAGTGATGAGGGCTTTTTGACACTTGAGGACAAGAGGAAATTTGGCCTTTTACTAGTTGAAGAGCCCGTGTACAAGGGCAACAGCGCCGACTGGTCGAGGTGCAGTCATGCGCAGTAGAGACTGCCCGTGACACAGCTGATACGGAGCTGGGTGCTCCGAATTTAGACTGAACTCAGAGCGCCCCGCTCCATATCAGTCGCGTCACGGGCAGTCTCTACTGCGCATGACTGCATCTTTACAAACTGTTAGGGAATTATTATATAGGATACGTTTAACACATCATTAAATTTGATAATAAACCCAAATGTTTATAGGTTTTCCAGTGATATTTATGTTTAATTGTCTCATTTTAAATAGGGATTGAATAAAAGGTAAGAAAGTTTTTTCATACTCCCCTAAATGTTCCTTTTTAGAGGGGTAACGTCACTATGAGGAGAAAATTCCTATGCCCCTCTTTCCTTACCTAATGTCCCTCTTTTTGGAGATCAGACTCTGTGATCTATATTAGTAAAAAAAAAAAAAAAAAAAAAAAAGAAGAGCATCACGTGACAAAAATAATTGCTCCTGGCACACACACCCTGGGGCGGCAGTGAGGAGGACTCTCCGCTACGATTAGTGGAATCATGGGGGAGCGATTTTATAGGAGTGGCCAGGAGGCAAGAACTTTGACAGGGCAGTGATTTTGACAGGAGTGGGCTACAAAATCGCTGTATGAGTCTCAACTCCTAACAAATGTGTTGCCTCATCAGGTCCCCGCTGCTCTGTATTCACTGCCTTATCACGTCTTACCTCCCTCCAATTCTCTTCCACATCACAGCTTACCTCCCCCTCTTTCATCTCTTCATCAACTCTTCCTTCCCTCCCCATTCACCTCTTCATCATGTGGTCCCTCCCCACCACCATTCGGGCACTTTGTTGCCACGCTCCTCTCACCCTTCCTTACGCCAGCTGCTGTGCGCTCTCTTCACTCCTCACTGACTACGTTACCTCCTGCACATGATCTGCACATTCCAAATGCCCTGCACTTTGCCCACATGTTGAAAAACAGGTAAACTGGACATGGCCATACAGGAGGGGAATACACCTTCACATGGAAGCTTTCACAAGTGATGCCACGGAGGGCAAATTCAACACCATTTAAGCGCACATGGCCACCACTGCTTCCTGGCACTGACTGAGTGACTGTATGTGTGTTCACCTTCCTGTCTACCTACGATTTATTATAAATTATATGAACCATTTCAGTTCCAAAGGAGGAAGCATCACATTGCAAAGAATTTTCACCACTCTGGCACTGAAAGGGATAACCCTTTCAGCACCAGAGAGGTATCAAACGTATTACAAAACATTGGATACCTCTCTGGTGCTCAAAGGGTTAAGTGACAAAACGTTGCCCATCTATATGGATTAACATTATACACATGAGCTATTTCAGATCCACAAAGATATACAGTGCATTGCTTCAGTAGAGTTGTAAACCTTTGGATAACTATTTGCCATGCAAACAGTTTACAGTTTTACTGCCCTGCTAGCAAATTAAAAAATAAGAGGATTTTAGTCTTACCTGTTAAATCCTTTTCTCTTAGTCCATACTAAGTGAAGCAAAGTTACTGGTAACTTTGGGTAGGCGATCCGCCCCTTTAATTGTAGGCAGGAACAATTCTAGAATTGTATGCAGGGGGTGGAGCCTACCTTCCCTCCTTGGCTGCAGCTAGCCAACCAGCTCCAGAAAGATTTGAGACGCTAACTATTGACTAGATAGTAGAAGGGAAAGAAGACTCCCGTGAGCATGACCTTGACGGCCTGCCACAGGAGAGCCAAGCATGGTCCCTTGACAGGATGGGAGACCAACAATCTGAATGGACTAAAAGAAAAGGATTTAACAGGTAAGGCTAAAATCCTCTTTTCTCTGTCGTCCAATACAGGTTACTGGTAACTTTGGGATGTCCAACCATTGAGTTCACCAGAGGCGGGAAGTAAGGCAAGGACCAGGCGCAAGGCCCCCAGTCACCAGTGCAGATATGAACAATCAGATCAGAGATAGCCCAACAAACAATGAAGTGTCAACGGACACTGAACAGGGGTAACAACACCCCAGGAACTGTTACACAGCACACTGAACTAGAGCCAACAGGGCTCAAAACAATTCACTAATTTAGACTTAACTGGCAGACAAAGGATTAATCAGCAGAGGAGAGAAGGACAGTCCAAGCCCTGCGTAGGATACTTGTTCTGGAAATAGCACAAAATGGCTGCCGTGGTGGGAGCCAATCAAAAACGAGTGTGTGAAGCAAGCGCTCATGGGAAATGTAGTTTTCCCAGAAAAAGTACTCCAACAGTGCCAAAGCCCCCTGAGCCCCCCAACACACTAGAAACATGAACAAGATAATAGAGCAAGGGCAGACAAGTAAAATGAGCCATCTCTGAAGTCGCTAGGTTAAACGGTTGCAGAGATGTGTCCCAAACTGTACAGTCCCATAGGAGTGAATGGAGAATTGGCGCCTATGCGGTAAAGTGCGAACTCAAATTTTACAAAATTGAAGGTGTAATATTAAAAGACATGAAACATCACTAGAACATGTTAGGATACCCAAAAAACACTGAACCAGTAGGAAAAGTGTCAGAACCCCCCCCCAAATGAATGCCAAACCAGCAGCTAAAGGGTTAAGTACCACATAAACCTGCTCCAAAACACCCAACAGACATACAGAGAGACCCAATGAGTGCAGGAGTGTACAATAGGAACTCCAAGGAAAAAAACCCTGTGCGGAGGGGCACTGTGGGACATGTGGACCTGCAGCACTCAAAGGGTTGCTCACCTTTCCTGCAGATCTTCTGTCTTCAGATTACCATGTTTTTCGAAAAAGGCTCGGTGGGCGACTCCTGAGGAAAGAACTTATAGCCAAGATTTTCCCCCCAGGGCTTAAGGTCCACAAAAAACACCTGGTCACGGAGCTAGCCACATCTAAGGGCATTGTCTGTTATGGTAATCTGCCTAATGGTGGTATTCCATTTCTAACAGAATAATAAAAAACTTCTAAAGCTATAGCACAACTATTCTCTTGTCTTTGTTATCTTCACCAGGGAACAAATCTTTGTGGAGCTGGTTGGCTAGCTGCAGCCAAGGTGGGAAGGTAGTCTCCACCCCCTGCATACAATTCTAGAATTGTTCCTGCCTACAATTAAAGGGGCAGATCACCTAACCAAAGTCACCAGTAACCTGTATTGGACGACAGAGAAATACATATTCACATTTCTCTGACATGCACTCACTCCTTCACACTTTCAGACCACGGTCTGCAGACGCCGCAGAGGGGATCAAGGAGACATAAGTTACAAGCAGTACCATACAAACCTACAAACATGGTGAGGAAAAAACCTAAAACCACAGGGGTCAAAGGGGTACGAGGAACAAGGACATCTTAGGGAGCAAAGGCAACACTGTGGTTGTATTGCTAATTTGCATGTAAGTGTATCACATTGCGCCACAGTAATACAATGTTTTTTTAAACTTCTATATATGTGTTCTTAAATTTGTCTGTGCTCTAAATGATGCATTCAGTAACGCAAAGAGGTGGCAGTAGGACAAGTGATCAAACCTGCTCTACCCCAAATTCTGCCCGCAGCTACCATTAAAGTACAAGTGCCCCAATCTTTGGCTATTTTCCCTTGTGGGGATGATTGTTCTCTGCTTCTCCCTTCCTCATGATCACAGTGAGAAAAAAGTGAAGAAGAGAAGAAACAGACAGAGAAGAAATTAAGAGGCAGAGAACAGTGACAAACACATTGTATATTTACAGTGCCTTTGACTCCCATTGAGAACCAATAAGGACCAGTGCACATGAATAATAAAATTTAGCCACTTATGGCATGGAAAGAGACCCAGTGACAACATGCTTTTGCAAGTGCATGAACCGTCTCTGTACTGGGATCCTTAATCACTTAATTGTTAGAGAGGTCTCCAATGCATTCAGACATCTATAGCATTTCAGGGGATAAATATGGATTTTCACCTTCATGCAAATTGTCAGACAAAGTAATATGCCATATTTCGTGATTTACTCTTTCCGTTATATTGAAGATCTCAATAGATGAACAAATGGAGTACAGAGTGCTTTTTATTTACTAGTGTAAAAGCCCGTGTACACGGGCCAAGGTCCGGGTGATGTTAAGAGGTCAGTCCTGCTCTGCGTCAGGCACTATAGAGACTGACCGAAAGCACAGTATGCTCTCAACACAGAACTCCCAGCATTCCGTGCTCCCAACATTCCGTGCATTCGGGCAGGCTCTACTGTGCATGACTGCTTCTGACAAACATCTTAGCGAATTATTATATAGGATTTTTTTCAAATGCATTATTCAACTGAATGGTGCACACTGCACTGGGAAAATAATGCTCTGCTAACAGCTTAACCCTCTGACGACCAGAGCTGTGTGTGATGCATTGTACACCCCTCTGGTCTTTCAAGGAAAACAGTACGCCAACATATTGAGGGAACCTATTAGCATTAGTTTTAGGAAATTCGCCCTTACAGACGGATATGAAATATGCTACATTACACAAACAGTCTGGGCGTTCAGAGTAAGCCTTATAAGTGCTAATGTTTCCATTAGAGTGCAATGTGTTCCCCACCCATCTGGCACCCAAGAGTTTAAAAATGCAGTAAACTTAAAACCTGTTTGTTATATGGCTTTTACTGGGGCACACCTACTGTTGTTAGGTGTTTTATTCAAATGTCATAACAGTTCAGATGGTCAGGAAGTGACAGCATGATTACTTCCTAAAAGTTTAAACTGAGAGGAAGTGACTCTGCAGTTTCTATCACATTCTACTTGAAAAATGACCAGAAGAATGCACTGTTAATGACCACTGTTAAGGTAACCATAAATCATGGTTCTACTCAATAGAAAAAGCCCTGCATTGCATGTTTTTTCTTAAAAAAAAATAAAAATAAAATGGCTCCTTTAAGTACACATGGACAACCTGCCCCGACATATCCCTTCAGAAGCTCAAAGGCACATATAGATACAATCTCTGAATGTGATTCCCCTGGACAAGAAGAATGAATAGACAGGAAATGGGTGTCATGAAACCTTCCCTAAAAGTGTAAGTTTGCACAAAGTTAAGAAACAAATGATTGTTTTCTCACATCTGTAGCTGGCCTGAACTCATTTACCTCTTTGGCACATGGGAGGTCTCTAACGCACTGCAACACAATAATTTATCTACTATCCTTTTGAGACCAGTTACCAGAAATAATACCTTTCAGTAGTTGAATAATCTAACTTTAAACACTGAAAATATCATAATTATGTAATGTGTTTAAATGGAAAAAAATAAAACTTATCTGTTTTTGGTGTTATTAATTTCTTCTTGGATGCTAGAGACACCTACAATGCATTGTGCAGAATTTCAATTGGTCATACATGTTGTTCTTCCAATTTGCCCTTTGCAGCATTTTATTGGTTGGGGGCATTATAAAGGCAGCCATTTAGCTTTCTTATAAACATTTTTGATGCAAAGCAGGGGGCTGATCAAAGGGATGCAATTTTTAATTAACCCTTTGAGAGCCAGAGGGGTATGGAACGCATTGCCTAAATGGAACGATAATGCCTAAAAATGAAATTGCATTATATAATTTCAAATATCATGAAGTTCCAGCTAGCATTTGAAACTTTACTTATTTTATTTTAATTATTTTATGTTATATCCATCCTATATAATCCCAAACTTGCATTTTAATGCATGTGCATACTGTCATATAGACACTAGTTGGATAATTGTATTTGCGCATGCTGGAAAAGAGACATAAGAGCTAACACAGTTCATTTATTAAGATTACTACCCATTATTTATATTCAGAAAGGTTAGTAACTTATTTCAGCCCAATTACAGACAATGCAGCACAATAGATTCTAAGACATCTTATCAAGATTGCAGTGCTAATGGTAATGGAATTCAGGGAGAATGGAAAATATGTAAGTCTGGATTATATGTAAGCCTGGCCTCAAAAAACAAACATTTTTACAGATGTGAGTATGGAGTACAGGGTATCTAAGCGTACACAACCATGGATCATTTCAAGTGTTAATTTTACTTTAAAGTATAAATCACTGGGGCCTAATTACTGAACAGCAGAGAAAGCAGATTACCAGATATGCTGCCGTTTGCCTAACTCATAATAAAAGTCTTCCCTGTGCTTCATAAACCTGAGTATATTAAGCAAGAAAATACCAAATACAGTAAGTAATTAAAACTTTCTGATTAGAGAGCCCTATTATCCCTACACTGATGAAAACATTTGAAGTTGCCATTTGAGCGTTTAGACACATTTGTGAATGTCCACTCACAGCCAAACATGGAATTTGCCAGCCAGGAATGTATGTATGGAATTCAGCGAATACAAACATTCACACACTAATATATTATAATAAGAAAATTGTCTGGTGTATTTACAATTACGTTATTACTAAACATACCTTTAAGGGTCTTATGCACAAAAGAAATGACTAGCAATTTTGGGATAAACAAACCTATATATGGAATAACTAATAATTCCTCAAATTTCCGCTCATTAAATTGGGATTTTGTAACCAGTTGAATATTTCAGAGGTCCCCTCCCTTCTACAGTTCTGTCACCTGTGTCCAGAACTTACCTTTCTTCTGCATTCCCGCACAAAGGGACGTGGCTGCTGACTGACCAACATAACTGCAAGCTGAATGTTATTGGCTGGCCTTTGTGTCAGACATTCATTGAAGGTTACAATGAACATCACAACCTTCAAAACTGCCTGTGTGAAAGGTTTGCCGGTAGCCCACAGACCACCAAAGAGATAATCCCTGCTGCATCTATACTGCAATCCTGAGTGAACAATTAAGATGCAGCCTGCTGTATTTTGGTGCATTCACGCAAAATGATAGTCGCCCTTTTGGAAAGCACCATAGCCCAGCATTGTATGTTTCATCATAGGCAACATCGTTAATACAACATTGTTGCTTTGATGTTGTCCACTTCTTACCCATGTCTACTCTACACCTCTGTCCAATCCACTGCCCACATAGACCACCCACTCCAAGATTTGCCTCCTTTCCTAATGAGAATTATGTAATTTGTAATCAACAACCATAAGGTACATGCAGAACTCTGGGAAATTCATCTGCTAGTGCTCCCTGCTATGAATACAATGCTCTAGATGAGTGGTGGGCAGTTTTCTGTTCTCCATGATCTGTAACCAGCTAACAGATGCTTGAGGATGTTGGGAGTTGCCTTCAACATTTGGCACCTACAAGATGCCAACTCTTTTCTAGATGCCAAAACTAGTTCTGACCTTATCCACTGTTCAAAAATACTGCTTGAAGGTAGCACACAGGTATCAGGATTAATAGTGTTCTTGAGAGCCCTACAAGGCCAGTACTAAATGAGACCACAGAAAGGGAGTAGTAACATCAATAAACCTACTCTCATGAACAAGAAGTTAATAAATGAATCTTCCAATAGTCCAATACGCATGTTTTAAATTACTCATGTCAAACATGTAGTCCATAGCTAATAAAATGAGAAATCCTGTAAAGGGACAGTTTAACACTACAGCCATGCTGGTTTAAATTTGTTTTAAAATCACAGTAGTAATAGGCAAAATATGGCTCTCCAACTGTTGGCAGGTCGGGAATGGTGAGACTTGAGAGCTAAAGGTTACAAAGACATAATTCTAGATGTATTATATGCTGAGCTCATTATCAGAACAGACAAAGCCAAGAAGCAAACTACTTACATTTCATTCCTCTCTCATGACCTTCCCCAACAAAATAAAAGTGAAGATATTAGCAGCCATTGTTGTAGCCCTCTTTAGGAGGAATTGTTGAGCATGTGGCCCTCCTCTATTTTTGAGTTCAACATGCTCATTTTAAACTAGAATAACTGGACAAATATAACAAAACTGAACATAACGTATAATACTGTAAACAAAAGTAAGTCTTTGGTTGGAAAAAGTACATCTGATTCAGTGGAGGAATTTTATCAGCTTTATGATTTAATAATAAGAATTAAGAATAAAATCAGTAAAATTGCAGTAACTACTGCTACTCATGCTGAAAAAACAGGGACTGCACAAAAGAAAGGATGAACTAAGTAATGAGGACCTTGTGTAGAAAGCAAAAGAGGAGCAGTTCTGGAGTATACAAAATGAACACCAACAGGTAAATAAAAATTCCCCAAATAGACTATGATTTACATGGGACTTTTAATCCCTAAATGTTAGAGGTCTCAAAAGCATTGCTTTAACCCTTTAATAACCACACAGTCCGGGGGTGGGGCGCTCTAGAGGACCACGGCACTTTTTTTTTTTGATCTACGTATTCTGGGATCACAGCGAGGTATGTAGCCGCATTGCAATCACAATCTAACGTGACGTGCCAGGACCATCACAGTCCTTAACGCCCAGACAGGTGTGATGGTCCTGACACATCCCTTGTCATTAAGGGGTTAAATCAGTGGGTATTTTTATTAATTTATTTATGCAGTAGGTTTGCTCATTAATTGTTATTTTTTTCTGCATAAGACCCTTAAAATTATCTTATACAGAGTCAAATATATGTCAGGTTTATTAGAGGATTCACGTTGGTATCTGGTTCTCGAATATTTTTCTGTAGCTGAACCCTTTAATCCTTTAAATGTCAGAGAGGTTTCCAACGCAATGTGCTGAGATACTCTTTGAGTGCCAGAGAGGGTTCATTTTAAAAGCAACCATATCAGTAATCTTCCAAAAAACAAATTGTACTGTATGAAATATTTTTTACTTTCACACATCCACTGGGAGTTACTGAACCACTAACATTAACACTCCAGCCTTGTTCAAATGTCTGCTAGTAATCACATATCCACACATACAGCTTCTAACACCCTAGCCTTGTTCCACTGCCCATTGGTCATCTCAGAACCATACATACATTTACACGCCATCCTTTTCCTTTGTTCACCATTACATACATTTGTGCTGTGGAAACCCTCTGAAAACACAGCCTTTTGATATGTTCAATACACTTATGTAAAAGTTCTGTTGTGTATTCTTCAGTTATCCTTGGTAAATAGTAAAGGACCACTAACATCAAGATTGACAGCCCATTAAATATGTTGAACTTTCCATAATATACACATACAGTATCTAAATAAATCCATACTTTCACAGAACATAAAGATCTAAAATATTCTATGTACTGTTTTTCAGGACGGAGGAAACAATATTTCTTGTACCAATTACCTCCTTCTGTTCTTACACAGTACAGCAGTCTCTAAGGAAAATGGCTTCCCCAGTTTCTGAAAATCAGCATGCACACAGACATACACTCCCACACACACACCCTTATATATCTTAAGTTCTATTATCAAGGCCTGGAAACGTTTACCCTTGCATTTATTAGTGTTACAGTATATTTTATATAACAGCAAATCATATTATAGTACTAATATAATTGTAAATATACTACAGTATAGACGGTGATGTTATATTCTATATGGCTATTTATTGGAATGTTATGTTCTGTAACGGCTGATTTATTTCATGACTACAGGCAAGCTGGAAGATTGTAAAGAACATAGCTCCATGGATCCACCAGATGTGCCCTCCACCTCTGCTTCATTATTCACATGATCAATCAACCACTAAATTAAATCCTTAGCTCCACAATGGAGGTAAGGTAAGTTTGGGCAATAGTGGACATCCAGCTACTGTTGAATTCCAGCACTTACAGGCAGGTGAGGACAGTGTGGGATGCAGCTTATCAATAACTGAAGAGCACACACAACCCACCAATAAAGTGGACCTTATAGCTCACTTTAATTAATGTTAAAAGGAATTAAAAACAGCCTATATGCTGTATTAGCCATATGTTTGACATAAAACATTTTTGAGAAATTAGCCTTTATTTATCGATAGTAAAGACTGGCACTTTATGCTAATTAGATTCTGCATTATACCAATATTATCATACACTGTGATATGAAAGAATCTAGGCCAAGCACGCACGCACGCACGCACGCACGCACACACACACTGGAGTAATTTCTGTTAGCACTGTGAGTGATACATTTGACCTCAAACAGAAATCATTACAACACTATGCAGGGATCTGAAATAAAGCGCCGCCAAAACTTAAAGCTTAATTTTCCCAAAAAGCTATATTTCAGAAAAATGGATAGTGCCACATATAAGCAGAATTTAATTATATATAAAACAAACTAAATTTGTCTTAGGGTGACAACTTTGCTTTAATCACTTTTCTGCTAAGGACATGATGGTCCCTATCCTCAGCTTACCCTCTAAAACTGCTAAGGATGTGGCCCATCAAGTTTTCTTCAGAGACACAAAAGTGTTATCATGGGATCATTTTCTTTCTGCAGGCCACTGGTACCAAGATGACCCCCTCTATTTTCTCATTCAGTACCGGTCACTGACATGAACAGTGACATCACTGAAGCATCCCAATACAACCAGACTGCAAGATTTCACTTTTGAAAGGGGAGAGTGAAAGCCAATATCGCAATCACCTCTGCTCCTTTCATCCTACAAAATGAGAGTTCTCCTTTACATTATAATATCGGGATACATTATAGCAAGGGGGGAAGTACAAGCTCGCCTTTCACTTACAAATTTAGGGGTACCTTTTTTTGAGAAAGTGAGAACACACACACACACATTTGATATATTATATACATACATAATCACATACACGCATATAAAACATACATGCATAAATATACACATACTCTCACACTCTTTCAGCTGTATGTATACTTATGATGGGTGATTAATGGGATCACCCAGAAAATATATATACATATACATTCAAATCTGGAAGTCGGTACGGACTATTGTAGGAAATTCCCTGGATTTCAAAGATATCAGTATCTCCAAAGTGAGGGGAATGTGAAAAAGAATTAAAAAAAAATTACATTCTGGAAACATTTGCACACATTAGCCTAAGAGTGGATATGTAATACGCCTTAAATTGATGCATCTAGTTGTGTACTTTCCAAAAGTAGCATGCCTTGTCTACCATCACCCATAGCTTTAATTGTTATGACCATTGAATGCAGGAAGGTAATATAAAATTAAAATGATAGGTGTACTTCGGTGCCTTTGGAACTCCCTATGCAATGGCAAACTTTGCCAGTGTGGTACCTTTTTTCTCAGTCATGCAGGCTTCTTTCCAAAATGGTATGCTTTGTCTACATTTTCTTTATATCTGTAGTTGTTACAACCATTTTAATAGAAAATATATAAAGCCAAATGACAGCTTTTGGTGGGGTAGTTTTGTGCTTCTGGCACTCCCTATGGTATGTCAGCTCTTATCAATAAGGTCTTATTTCTCTAAGAAGAGGAGGTGCTAATGAATACAGTAGGAAATTCCATGGTTTGCAAATATTTTAGCACCTTTGAAGAGGGTAGAAACAGGAAAAAAATGCCTATTTTTCCTTTAGAGTCACCATTTTGGAATCTTGTGTGTGCACTGGGCTAGGGGGGAGAACTGACAAATTACCCCTTATTTGATGTGGCAGGCTGTCTTCTTTCGAAAAAAAGGATGTATTGTCTATATTTTTCTTCTTCTCTGAAGCGGTTATAAACATTTAAGTGCAGCTTTGTCACAGAAAAAGCATGAAAACTGACAGATCCTGGTTATACCAATGGGGTACAGTTTTATTCAGCAGGCCCATTGCTACATATCATAATACAGTATTCTACAGTTTTCATTGATTTCAGTATTTCTGAAAGACTGTAAATGTGAAAATAAAACTTTTTTATTAACTGAAGCTGTACCTTATATCAATTTTATAGCAAACCAGCCTCAGGTAGAAATGCAAATGACCAGCCCCTGAAATTGGAATTTTGAATACTTTAAAAAATATATAGCATGTAGGATTACATGATATGTTTCTTGTTATTTTTTTCCTGAAATGAAGAATCATGCAAAATGTACAACTTTTGTGTTTTAGAAAGGCGAGTTGATACTAAACTTACAACCATAAGCACTTGCCAGTGAAACATAGACTAAAATACAACTTAGGACATTTGTTTGTCATTCACTTTATTGGATTTGATTAAAACAAAATAATAATTTTGGTCATGGTAGGTATCCACAAAACAATGGTATGTTTTCAAAGAGCAGGGTCTGCTGAAAACACAGTGTCTGCCATGTGTGAGTTATTCACAGAAAAAGCACCTAAAAATCATTTGACAAAAGAGACACAAAAGTGTGAAAATATACTTAGAACTGAGTGGAGTTAAAAGGCTTCACAGCAAAGTGCTTAAAGGGAAATGAACACATTTTACTAAGTCTAGTCATAAGAGCAGCAAAATGCCCACGGCAGGACAGGAAACTGAACTGTGAGACGACAGTCTAGGAGAACGGTCTCTTCCACCCACAAATGGGGTGCACCAGTCACCTCTATCAGATTCCTCTTATACCCACTTGCAATGCAGATCTCTGATAGGGAGTGATAGTTAGCATTCAGCTGAGCAATAAAGGGGCGCTATGAATTGTAGCCTAAAGTTAAAGGGCAACTAATATGAAAAAAATAGGATTTTAGTCTTACCTGTTAAATCCTTTTCACTTAGTCCATACAGGTCACTGGTACTCTGGGAGGCGTAAGTCCCCTTTAATAGGCAGGAACAACTATGCAAATAATTTGCAAGGGGCGGAGCCTCCCCTCTTACTTAAGCCACCTTCTGGCCAGAGCCACTTTAGATTGATTTGAGACCCTAAAACTGACCTCAGGTAAGCAAAAAGAAAGACTCCTGTGAGCATGCCCGAACGGTCTCCCACTGAATGCCACAGGAGAGCCAAGACTGGTCCCTTGACAGGGTGGGAGACCAGTGACCTGTATGGACTAAGTGAAAAGGATTTAACAGGTAAGACTAAAATCCTATTTTCACTGTCGTCCAATACAGGTCACTGGTACTCTGGGATGTACAAACATTGAGCTGATCCAGAGGCGGGAAGTAAGGCAAGGACCAGGCGCAAGGCCCAAGTCACTAGAACTGCTATGACCAGTTGATAACATAGCCCAAACTGTAAGTGTCAACGGACACCAACCAAGGGAACAATCCCTGAACTAACACAGCACACGGAACTAGAGCCAACCGGGCTCAACAGTAAAGAAGCACTAAGGATCACAGAGCGGAAGACCTACACCGGCAAGACTGCCTCCAGGATCTTCCTTCCAAAACTGGCATCAGCCGACGCCAGGACATCAACTCGGTAGTGCTTTGAAAAAGTGTGCACAGAGGACCAAGTAGCCGCTCTGCACAGTTGATCAGCAGAAGCTTGATTCTTGTAGGCCCAAGAGGCCCCAATAGATCTGGTGGAATGGGCAGTCACCCGGAAGGGAACATGCTTATTCCTCAACTTATAGGCTTCACGGATGGTAGCCTTAATCCAAGAGGCAATGGTAACTTTGGAAGCCGGTCTCCCTGCCCTAGGCCCCTCAGGAATGACGAATAGAGCGTCAGACTTCCTGATAGACTCGGTGCGATGAACATAAAACTTGAGGCAACGCACCACATCCAACAGATGGAGATCTCTTTCCTTGTCAGATGAAGGATTAGGGCAGAAAGAGGGAACCACAATCTCCTGATTGATGTGAAACTCTGACACAACCTTGGGTAAGAATTCCTTGGTAGTGCGAAGCACAGCCTTATCCTTGTGGAACACCAGGTAAGGAGGTTTACAAGACAAGGCCTGTAACTCTGCTACCCGGTGCACTGACACAACAGCCAAGAGGAAGGCCATCTTCCAAGTCACAAGACGTAATGGAATGGAAGCCAAGGATTCAAACGGTGGTCGCTGTAGAACTCCCAGCACCAAATTGAGATCCCACTGGGGAGCAGGACTCTTAAAGGCAGGTCGAACATGAGTCACACCTTGGAAGAAGACTTTCACATCAGGAAGGACAGCAATCCGTTCCTGGAAAAACACAGACAAGGCAGAAGTCTGAACTTTGAGGGAACTCAGACTGAGCCCCTTATCCACACCGTCCTGCAAGAAGGCCAGGACAGTGGGAAGATGGAAGTCAAGTGACAACTTCTTGTCAGAACACCAAGTCACGAAAGTTGACCATATGCGATGATAGATCTTGGAAGACACAGGCTTACGAGCACTGAGCATCGTCGAAACTACAGAAGGAGAAAAGCCTTTCTTTGCTAGAATCGAGGATTCAACCGCCATGCCATCAAATGGAGAGAGTGAACATCCTCCTTCCACAGATACCCCTGAAGAAGCAGGTCCGGACGGGCTGGAAGTGGGATCGGATCCTTCACTGACATGGCCATCAACTCCGGAAACCAGGACTGGCGAGGCCAGTTTGGAGCAATCAGGATGACAGGACAACGTTCTCTCTTCAACTTCTGGATAACTCTGACCAATAGAGGAAGAGGAGGGAAGATGTAAGCCAGGGGGAAGTCCCAAGGAATCGACAGGGCATCCACTGCTAGAGCAAGGGAGTCCCTCAACCGGGAGCAAAACACCGGAACCTTCCTGTTGTGTCTGGAAGCCATCAGATCCACCACAGGCATCCCCCACCGTTGAGTGAGCATGTGAAACACCTCTGGGTGAAGAGCCCATTCTGCGCTGTCGACGGTGTGACGACTGAGGAAGTCTGCCATGACGTTGTCCACGCCTGGAATATGAACTGCAGAGATGACAGGCACGTGATCTTCTGCCCAAGACAAAATATCCTTGACCTCCCACCAGGCGGAACCGCTTCTTGTGCCGCCTTGCCTGTTAATGTAAGCCACCGCCGTGGCGTTGTCGGACTCCACTCTGATTGGAAGACCGGTCAATTGAGACTCCCAGTGCCTCAGAGCCAGCCGGACAGCTCGAAGTTCCAGAACATTGATGGAGAGCATGGATTCCTCCAGATCCCATTTCCCCTGAGCACTGAAGCGACCCCAGACTGCACCCCAGCCCCGAAGGCTGGCATCCGTAGTGACTGTGGTCCAAGGAGGAACTAGAAAGGATTTCCCTTTCAGGAGATGAGAGAGATCTAACCACCAGTGCAGACTCGACTCGACATGAGGAGGAAGAGAAACAGACAGATGTTGATGATCTGGATGATTCCTGCACGTCTGGATCACAAATCTCTGGAGATCCCTGGAGTGGGCCATGGCAAATGGTACTGCTTCGATTGTGGAAATGAACTTCCCCACTAAGGACGACAACTTCGGTACTGGAATCTCGTCCATGTCCAGAATTCCAGCCACTCTGACAGCTATCTGGTGAGCCACGTCCTCTGGAAGAAACACCATGCATTGGCGAGTGTCGAACAGGAGACCCAGGAACAGAAGCCTCTGAGATGGAATCAAGTCCGACTTGTCCAGATTCAGGATCCAGCCATGACGGTTCAGGGAGTGCATGCACATCTGTAAGTGCTGAAGGAGAAGCTCCGCTGAGGAGGCCTTCAGAAGGAGATCGTCCATGTAGGGGGTCACTCTGATCCCATCCTGATGGAGCACCGCTATCAAGGAGCCCAACACCCTCTGGAAGACCTGAGGGGCTGAAGTCAGCCCAAAGGGGAGCGCTGCAAACTGAAAGTGTCCCCCGTGGCAGGCAATCCTGAGATACCGCCTGCTCTCTGGATGAATAGGGATGTGAAGATAAGCATCCTGAAGGTCCAGGGAGGCCAGAAACTCCCCTGGAGACATTGCTGCAATCACAGAGCGCAGGGACTCCTGGCGGAAGTGGGAAGTCACCACATAGGCATTGAGATCTTTGAGATCCAAAATGGGACGGGCTCCTCCGTCCTTTTTGGCTACCACAAACAGGTTGGAATAAAATCCTGAACCTGTGTCCCCTTGAGGAACCGCCTCCAGGACCTCTTTGTCCAAGAGATCCTGAATAGCGTCGACGAACAGACGCCTTTTTGTGGGTTCCTGAGAAGGACGAGTAAAATGGAACCGAAAAGGAGGAAGGGAAGAGAAAGGGATCCTGTATCCCTCTGACACCACCTGAAGAACCCATGGGTCCGCCACTGACTCCTCCCAAGTCCGGCGAAAGATGCGGAGACGACCGCCTACAGCCGGATGCGGACCCGGGTTCGGCAAGTCATGCCGAAGCAGTCTTGGAGGTCTTGGCCTTGGAGGCAACTTTGGGCCTCCAGGACTGTTTGGGCTTGGAGGAGGAGCGCGTAGTGGGAGGACCCGTTTGGGCCGAGGAGCGTGTCTCAGTCTGAAAGGAACGAAAGGACCGATTGCGTTTGGCTGGAAACTTTTTCTTAAAGACTGAGGGTAGAAGAGTACTTTTACCGCCAGTAGCCTCACTGATCATTTCTTTGAGTTCAGACCCAAAAAGCAAATTCCCCTGAAAGGGCAAGGAAAGCAAGGCTTTCTTAGAGGCTGTATCAGCAGACCAAATTTTCAGCCAAAGGGCGCGTCTAGCCACCACAGAAGAAGTGGAGGCCCTCGCCATCATGCGCACAGCATCAAAAGCAGCGTCAGCAACATAGTTCTGAGCTTCAGTGATATTAGCAAGAAGCTGCAACTGTTCAGATACCGGCGCATCCTGGCGAACCGCTTCAGTCAGTCGTTCAGTCCAGGCCGCAATAGCTCTATTAACCCATGCCACAGCAAAAGTGGGGCGCATGGCTGTGCCAATGGAGGCAAAAATTGACTTAAGAGAGAGCTCTAGTTTCTTATCCGTCCAGTCCTGCAAGGCAGAGGCATCTGAGACAGCCAAAGCAGTAGATTTGGATAGTCTAGACACAGGAGCATCCACTTTGGGAGGATGAACCCATTTTGCCAGCTCCGCCTCAGGAAAAGGGTAAAGTTTAGCAAACTTTTTGGAGACAGAGGAAGATCTATCAGGATTCTTCCATGCCTCAGAGACCAGACGGGCAAGAGTAGGGTTAGTTGGAAAACAAACAACTGGTTTAGATGGCTTTTTCTGAAAAACATCAGTAGGATCATAAGTGGATTCCTGAGTCAGAGGAAGGTTGAGCGTATTCAGAACCGCTCTGATCAGACCCTCAGCCGAAACTTCAGGGTCACACTCATAGGGGTCCCCAATGGACCTGTTAGATTCAATAACAGTACGTTCCTCAGCATCAGAATCCTGTAAAAGTTCTTCTTCAGAAGAATCAGTGATATCAGGAGCTCCCTGTGGCTTAGGCAGGGAGGTCCTGATAGTAGAGGGGGTCTGCCAGACCTGGAGAGCCCCCTGTATCTGAGAGGGAAAGAGTTGAAGCGTAGATCTGAGATCCCTAGTGGCAGCTTTAAACTCCCTCACCCAAGATGGCTCAATAGCGTGGCTGGGAAGCCCAGGGTTGCTATCTTGACCAGAACAATTAGGGCATAGATCCCCCACATTATCGCCATCCAGCCCAAAGTGGCAAGAGGAGCAAAACGCCATGGGGGTAGCAGACCCCCCATCCTCCTTAGACTTGGGTCTAGCCCCTAGCTCCAGTGAAGTAGACATGCTCACAGCGTCAATATACCCCACTAATAACACTATCACCCAGAAAAAGTGTTAAAGATTAAAGTTTCACCCCAGAAATGTTCTAAAAACGGACTTATCTGGCCAGCGAAGGGTTAATCTGTTGAGGAGAGAGAAGGCTCGGTCCCTGCGTAGTGTACTCGCCTAGGAAAAGTACCACAAAATGGCGGCCGACATGACAGCCAATCAGAAACGAGCGCGAACCAAGCGCTCATGGGAAATGTAGTTTTCCTGTCCAAGTACCCCAAACATTGCCCGAAGCCCCCCTGAACACCCCACATGAATAAAACACATTCCGGATGATAGATCAGGAGCCTAGAATTAAAATGAGCCCTCTCTGAAGTTGCTGTGACAAGCGGTTCCAGAGATATGTCCCATACTGTGAATTCCCATAGAGAGTAAAGGAGCCCTTGCGTCTGAGCGGGAAAAAGCCGTGCTTAAAGGCGCGGAACACCATTTTTAATAAAGTTTAGTAAAACATTAAAAAGTGCCCAAACAAGCATGAAATACATGAGAAACATAAATAAATGAATACCCAATGCTCCAAAACTCAGAGAATAACACAGAAATTGCATAAACAGTAATAATGCAATAAAAACACCCTATGAGTGCTGGAGTGTATTAAAACTCCCAAATACAAGCCCATCAAAGGGACACTGTGGGGACAAGTGGACCTTCAGCACTCAATGGGTGACTCACCTTCCTTGCTGGACTTCTGTCTTCAGGTGACCATGATAAGGAGGGAAAGAACCAGAGGTAAATTCCCCAACAGGGGAGCTGCTTAACACAAGCTGTCCCCTCTTCAGGGCATAAGGTCCACAGAAAATCCCTGGAAGCTGCACCAGCCACTTTAAAGAGGGCAATTCACAGCCATGGTCACCCTCCTAATGGTGGTATTCCATATTTGAATAAAAAATAATAAAATACTAAGATGCATAGATGTTCTCTACCTGGTGTGCAAGCACACCAGGAACAAATCAATCTAAAGTGGCTCTGGCCAGAAGGTGGCTTAAGTAAGAGGGGAGGCTCCGCCCCTTGCAAATTATTTGCATAGTTGTTCCTGCCTATTAAAGGGGACTTACGCCTCCCAGAGTACCAGTGACCTGTATTGGACGACAGTGAAATACCTATATCTATGTAGGTGTGTGTTAATCAGCATTATAAACTCACAGCTGTCAGTCCACAGGTCTGACCTACAGTTCTCTGTCCAGAGCTGGTGAAGTGAATTCAGGAAAGGCAGAGGATTTCTATTGGCTAACATGTCATGCCCACACATATCCGAAGTCAATGTCATCTTTAGCTCTTTCAGAAGGCAGGAAAGTTCCTGTACAATCATAGCTATTGGTTTATAATGCTCGTAGGCCCTGAGGTATTAATGGTGATGATTAAAGAGTACAAGACTGAGTTTACTTTAACATATGTTATTTTGTTTTAATTTTTTCATGTTAGCTGCCCTTTAAAATCCATAATCATAATTAGATGTTGCTCTCTGGAGTATAATGTCTTTAGCGGCCATAAATTCTGGGTATTATCAAATTACTGACCCTAAAAATATTCACAAAATCACAAAGCAAAATTTTTCATAACAGACCAATATTCCCAGATAGCGTGTTATTATTATTATTACATAGGGTGACACATAAGAGCTAGGGATCACTTGAAAGATCACGAGAGAAAAATCTTTTCATTTATGTACTATCCCAAAGCAATGCGTTGCGTACCCCTCTGGTACTCAATGGGTTAATTTTATTTTAGTTTGTTTCTGTCTGTGGTAGGTCTTATACAGTACAGAAAAGATATAAGAACTATTGTCCAAAGGCCCGAGCCAATTTGTATAACTTTGAGGGAGGAAAAGGATACATTTCACTCCTGTTTTAGAAGGAAAATGAAAAGAAAACAAAGTTTCTTGGGAAAATGTACCATTTTAAAAACATTTTAAGTCCCCCGGCGGAAAAGCTGATGTTGTTGCAAAGACTGTTGCCCTAATTGAAATAAATAAGAAATCACCACCCTGTGTGATAAAATGTGAGGAATCCGTCTGCTTGGAACATGTGTGTTCTTCTCTGAAATGCTGTACTTACACTAGAAATGATTACCATTTTTTTAAGGAGATCCCACACCTCCTGATAATAATCAGCTAGTTACCTCACAATGGTCGGAAAATCCTAATGGCCTCTAAGTTTTGCCCTTGAAACTTTGTTTAACAATAACATCTTCAGTCAGTATGGATGTTATATTAGAGGCGGACATGACAGATGCTGACAGCTTTTTCAAAATGATGCAGACAAAGTGCATGAGCCTGCTTAACTCTTTAACCTCATACGGGCCAGCATCATTTTTTTTTTCGCTGAGCCGGCACATGTACCGGCTTGCCAAGGGAAAGGCCGAAACGAACTGCTCCGGTCTTGGTGCAGACAGTTACAGCCTCCCGGCATGATCACAGAATGGTCTCAGGAGCACCTTGATCATTAACCCCTTGAGTGCCAGAGGGGTACGGAACGCATTGCTTTCCAATGACTTCCATACCCTTCTGGCACTCAAAGGGTTAAGCTCATGAAGTGCCAGGACTGTCACTGGGGTAAATGGTTCTTAATGGAGGAAAAGTTGTCCTGGTATGTCAAAGGTCCTTAAGGGGTTAAGCATTGTGAATCAATATTCTACATATACCGTTGGTCCTTAACCCCTTAAGTATCATTGACGTGCCAGGACCATCAAGGCGGTCCGGCACTTAAGGACCAGTGACGGTCCTGGCACAGCATGGAGTTCAGGGCTCCCGGCGTGGCTGCATGCTGCTCCAGAATCCCTGAACTGGAATTAAAAAAGAAAAAATAGCCCTGTGGTCCTCAAGTGCCAGCCGTGTGCGCGCTGATCCTTAAGGGGTTAAAGTGATAGTAATACTTAATATGTAAAAATATATATATATTGTAGGGTTTATCCCCCCAAGTAAAATAAGGTACTTCCACTGCTGAAAGTTGTTTTATTCAAAAGTTATTGCAGCTCATTCTAGAATTTTCTTAGGTACAGTATAACAGTGTAGACCAATTGTACAGCGGTGCTGTTGGTACACCATCATATGGACAGATCTGGTCAATTAACCATAAATCTCCATAGGATGATGTAACAACAGTGCCACTGTACAATTTCAGGCCACTGTGATACGTGCATAAAAACTTCAAGTTTGAGCTATAATAACTTTTGAATAAAACACCTTTCAGCAGTGTGAGTACCCTTGTTTTACTCAGGGGGATGAAACCAACAACATATTTTTTACATTTTAAGTATTCCTATCCCTTTAAGATTACCATGAGCAGTGTTTTAGGTTCTTCGATCTGGCTAATAACTTACGTTCGCCTCCACAGACCTAACATCCAGAAATGACTGAATATGTTATCTCATGAACAAAGCAACAAGGTAAATAGTATAGGGTTTCGGGTTTTCTCGTCATAGTAAGGGAAATGGGCAGGATAATTTTAGATGTTAGTTCTCCTTTAAGTGGAAAAAAAAAAAGAATTAACAGAAAGTTAGGCAAGCACATGGCTGCTGAAGTGGGTCAGCTAACCTTAAACATAAAAAAAAACTTCATGTCATCTGCACAGTTAAAGGGATAGTTATACTTCCAAATTACTAATCCCCATATTGTAGCTATGCTAAAAAGAAATGTATTGCCCCCAGTGTCATCTCTCAAACCCTTATGGTTTGAAAGATAATAGTGCACAAAGTTCCTCCTCCCTCCTCTTTCCCTGAAGTCAGTGTTCTAGCTGACTGCAGGGGAAGCTGTCATACTACTGTCTTATGTGCATCAGGCGACTGTGCAGCAGAGCCGAGATCGCGTTTATAAAAAAAAACTCTTTCACTGAAATGGTCTTCTACGTGTATTTGGTTTGCAAGCACACGTAGAAGATCGTTTCAGTGAAATAATTATTTTTTATAAATGTGATCTCGGCTCTGCTGCAGAGCCGTCTGATGCACACAAGATTTGATATCCCTGCAGACAGCTAGAACGCTGACTTCAGGGAAGGGGGAGGGAGGAGGAACTTTGTGCGCTATTATCTCTCAAACCATAAGGGTTTGAGAGATGACACTGGGGGCAATAAACTTCTTTTTAGCATAGCTACAATATGGGGATTAGTAATTTGGAAGTATTACTATCCCTTTAAGGAAATGAATATACCCAAATGGGTGAAAACGCAAAAAGCTGAAAGGACAAAATTATTCTCTAATACAGAGAGTGGTGGGCCATTGGCAGTCCTGGTGCTGCATGTGAGTGGTCAGACACTTTAGAGTCTCTGGTACAGTGGAAAGAGGAGATAATTTACTTCTACCCACATGACACACACCGCATTTTCACCCTCAATAGAAGCACATCTCTCATCTATTGCCTCAGTATCTCCATTTGCACTTCCACGGCTCTATCCTAACACCTTAGGTAGTAGAGAGATCTCCAATATATTGATTAAAAATAGTTGTTGACCTCTCTAGCATCCAAGAGGTTAATCCAGTTTTTTCAAAACCTATTTAGAATTTTTAACAATAGAATATGGCCCTTCGGTGGACTCAAAGGGCAGCTGTCACTCGTAGAGTGCCCTATTTGCAGATCTGCACTCTGAGAGCAGACCTGTTGGTGAACAGGGGCCATATTGTGAGCTGGGGTGCACCAATGGGGAAGTAGAAGAGAGGTTCCCCATTAGTCCAATGAGAAGAGACCAGCCTGCAAGTCTGAAGTCTTACAGTTCAGATCCTCTCTTGCATAACACAATCGACATGGGCTCTCTGGCTTTGGATTGGAAGTCAGACATAGAGGATCTGTGGATACTGCCCTATCAAACTTGTGAAGTTTGTGGCTGACAGGTACATATTTCCCAGTTTGCATTCCAGCCAAGTGAGTCAGTTTTCTGGAGCTGACTTAGTAAAACATAATAATTGGCCTTTAAGGGCCACATACATGGCCCTTGAAGCAGACATCATAATTCAGTTCACCAGTCTCCTTGTCTGCTTCCAAAATGGCTTTGGGAAGTGCAGAAGCCAGCAGTTCTAAGTCATTCTACATGTTCAGCAGGGAGAAAGATCTCAACAAAGAATTTCCAATACGGGACTGGTTCAGAGCTCTAAATTGTTTATTCAAAGCCTCAGCGTGTGCCAATCATTTGGAAAATGTGTTTAAAATAATGTCAAGGAGCTACTTAGTGCAGCAAAACCATAAAATATACCCTCAAACATCCAAATACTGCTATAGAGAATGCGGGGTGGTGGGTCATGTTGCATACAGTGTGGGTGTCCAGTTATTCAATCATGTTCCAAACTCTGCTTCCCCAGGGTAAAAGGAAAAATTAGCTTAAAAGGATGCCAAAATCTAACATGAAAATGGGTCATAAACTTTTAAAGTATCCTGTACTTTCAGTCAGCATCTGTAAAAATTATTTCTTTGGTGCAGACGTCTTAACCCCTAAATCCTTTCAGTGCTATGTGCTGGATGTGTTGGATACCTCTGGCACTCAAAGTAAAATGCTTTGTGAAGCAATACCTTGCTTACCCCTCTGGCTTTCAAAGGGTGAAGAACCAGAAGGGTATGCAAATTGATGCTCATAGGGTTAAAACAGAGGCGTAACTAGAAGCCTCCGTTCCCTGGTACAAGAAGTGCCAGGGGCCCCCTCCCCACCACACTGGTCCCCCTGACCCACCCTCCACAAGGTCCCCATCTCCTACCTGGAGCTCTCGCACGGAGACAGATGGCGCAAAAAAAAAAAAAAATGCTCCGTGGTCCTTAACTGACTGCGCTGCGCCGATCGTTAAGGGGTTAAACATGGTTTAAGTATTTTCAAATGGACACAAACACACCAGGAGAGTGTACAAATCCGCTAGTGCAGATCATTTTCTGCACTTATATATAAAATATCAAACCTTAACTCTCCCAAGAAAGAAGATTCTAGTTGCTATGTCAATGTTTGCTCTAACTCAGAGATGACCCAGTCAGTCCTCAAGGAACCTTTAACATTCTACAGTTCTGAGATATCACTTCTTATACACTCACAAGTCAAGTAGGACTTCTCCCTCTGCCTTTCTGGTAGAACTATAACTAGTTTGGAGATTAAATAAGCAGCACATCGTTGTAGATCTTTATGATCACAGTAAGAAGACTGTCACTCACTGCGAGCTGTCCGGACAGGTGATCAGATTCCACATCTAAGGGGAGGTGGCTTACACTAGGTAAAAGGGGCAGGAGGGGGATATGTTATCATTCAATTACTCTTGAACTACAACTGACAGTAATGAAATAACACTCTCCATGGCTGAAATACTATGAAGATTAATTGGAGCTGCTGTTTTTATGAAACATTACTATTCCTTTAAGCCTAAGAAAACAAAAAGAGCGGACTTCATAAATCTTGATAGTTTCCTTTTAAAAGTTTTTTCATACATTTGATTAGGTTATTAACAGATTCCTTACCCTCCAATAGTTCTTATTTGATTTAAAAAAATGATTGCAGTATATTGGAAAACATGAGGCTTTCCTATTGGCCTCCTCTTATTAGCCAGATAACATGCAGCATCTTAATGCAGATATAATCTAATTTCATGGCCAATTCCAAGCAGCATTTGGAATTGACATAGTGGGTCTGGTTTCAATCTGACTGTGCTAAACACATTTACCTTCAACTACATATTGATCCAGCGTTTGGTTTATTTTGTGTCTCGCTCATATGTTGTAATGCAAAATTCATTACTGGTGTATTTATTTTCATTAACTGAATTAAATGTTATTGCTAGTTGATATTTTGTGTAATATACTCACTCTGGGATCCTTCATTTGCTTTAATATGAGAGCAATTGTAATAAAAAAAAATCTGAAGTACATATATAGCCTTTTGAGTATTACCAGTTGAGAAAGGAACAATTGACTCTCTGTTCATATGTTTGAACTTTTGAACTAATATAGTTTCATGGGGCCTCTTAAAGGGGCATTCCAAAATATATAAAAATAAATAACTTAGCTTCCTATGCCTTTTAAAGTGTCACTCCTCTAGGTGTGTGCGCATTCATGATCAAAAATATTTAGGTTGTTTACGGCAATGGTTTTTGGACTACAACTCCCATTATCCTCAACCATCAAGAGAGAGAGGACTTCAAACTGCCCAACCTCTGGTTTACATCATGGTAGACTGTGCTAGTTGAGCAGTCGTCTTATGTTAACCCTTTAACCACCAGAGGGGCATGCAACATATTGCTTCACAAGGCACTGTACACCTCTCTGGTCCTCAAAGGCATAAACAGTGATTGGGTGATTGAAGTAAGAGGGTTTGCCAATCCTGACCACTCCTTCCTGGGTGCTCTGGGTAGAATTGAAGCAGGGGAGATCTCTTGTTTCCCAGTCTCAACTTTATTGATCCTCGACTACGGTCTGAATTTGGAGCGCCACGATCCGTATCAACCACAGCGCGGGTAGTCTCTACTGTGTATGACTGCACCACGGCCGTTGCTGGGTGGCACTGTCTCCTGTGTACACGGGCTTTTCAACTAGTTAGTCCTAAAAGAACAGATCTTTCTACCCCGTGAAAAACAATACATAGTTTGCATGGCTATACTACACAATATTTACACTCACATAACAGTGAAATTTGAAGCAGTCCTTAAGGGGATAACATAAGGACTCTCCTTGAAAAAAGTCCTTCATACTTCAGTCTTGTATATTTATATACCTTTTCCACATGTGAAGTCTGCAGCAGTCCATATATGGAGACATAATTTTTACAATTTGATCATGTTCTTGCATGGTCATGCAGAGAAATGTGAGGGTGGCTGAGAAGTGGCATGTGTTATGGCTTGCCTCTTGACTGTTTATGTATATGCTGGGTTGTATGGAAGCATACAATAAATACAGACTTCAAATAAAGGTCTTTAGCTAGAGATTTCCAATATTTTTCTGATAATTAAAATCTTTTAGTGATAGTTCTGTTTTAAAAATACAGCAGAATCATATCTGAGACTAAAATAGTTGCTTAACCCATCCTCTAAGAGGAATTAGTTGATCAAGATAAGTTGGGTTTTCACTTATAGTTGGGGTGTCCATGTTTTTCAGTCATGGGCTTCATAATCAGGAAGTGTTAGTGCTGCGTTATTTTTTTTATTGATAATGATGACGAATTATAGCCTGATAACTATAAAAAATATGGATTTATTTACTGATCAAGTCAGTGACAATACTGATATTTTACAGACAACTATTCTTGAACTGTATGGTACTGGCAGACAGGGGATTAGGTCTTAGAAGCCTATTAGTTCATGAGTACTAGTTAATTTGGTAAAAAAAAAAAAAAAAAATTAAATCCCAGGTGGGCTGCATTTGGCCCACAGGCTACATGTTGGATGCCCATGACTTAGAGAAAAAGTACAAAACTGTAGTAAAGCAAAACAAACAAAAAACAAGAATTTATATGAGGGTTATATTCTTATAGTCCTAAAAATACTCTGTACTTCAAACTTCCATCAGTAAAAATGCTGTGTTTGCTAGTCTAGTATTAAATATGCTTTGTGGGGTATCTATTGATGCAGAGGACCACCAGACGGGAGCGCTCACGGGACTACCCAAGCACAATATCACCAGTTGCAAATCGTAAAATTAGCAAATTTATTGCAAATAATACCTTAAGAACATCAAACAAGCAACTATGTTCCCCTCACGGGGATACAAAGTCCCAGACACATACGCCTAACGCATTTCGTGTGCATTAAAAGACACTTAATCATAGGCAATACAAAGACTACTACGAACACAATATATATGCAAAAAATAAACATAATACCCTATCAAAAACCGTGTGTTGAACTCACCTCCCATATTCAAATTGATGATCACATCCATCAAGGAGACCTGTATGCGCGCCAAATCCCATTAGCGCTATGTGAACTATTCACACGTCACTAAAGCTGGACATTCTTTCCCAAGGGCGCCAATCCACATGATCAAAACATTGAACTAAAAACTAACTCAATTCATACAACGTAAATGCGCCGATCATACATATACACACACACCATTTTCTCACACATCCCTTTACAACAGTGCTTTTTTTTCTTTGGTCACAGCACACCTAACACACAGTGTGGCATTTTCAGGGCACCTCTTCCATCAGATAGGGTACCTGTCATGAGCAAATTGAATGAGAAAAGCATCTATGACAATAAGGAGCATACACTGCAGAACACTTTCCATAAATATATATATTTGCAAAATGAATAGTAACATTTTGTTTGTCACACAAACACACACTTGCCTTTCCATCAAATGTTATGAGAACTGCAAAACTAAAGTGGGATAGTCATTCTTATTGTTACTTTAGTGTGGCCCCCAACTTCGTGATGACAGAGTGCTGGGATAGATATTGAGAATGTGAGTAAATGGCAGATGGAAGGCTGAGGCAAAGGGTAAATTAGATTGCTCCAGATGCATGATTCAAGCCATTCCTTGTCTGTGTGCAAGTGTGAATTTCTTGTGTGTGTGTCAGTCACTTACTGTGTTCCAGCCACAGTGAAAGGAAAGGTTGGAGGCAATCCCTAACAGTATTCTGTACTGGTGCAAGGGAAAAAGGGAGGTGCGGTGAGGCAAAGGCCACCTCTTTGCTTCACCACCCTTCTCACCTTTCACTGTGGCTGGCACACAATGAGTGGGTGGGAGAGAGACACAGGAAGAAGAGGCGCTACAAGGGAATGTAGGAGTGGTGAAGAGGTAAAACAGTGGTAGGGATATAGAGGTGAACAGGCAAGGAGGGCTGAAGAGGCAAAGTGTGTAAAGGGAAGGAAGGAGATGGCAAGTGGAGAAAGGGAAGGTTGGAGGAATGAAGATGAAAAGCAGAGAAAGGGATGTTCCAAGCGGCAAAGTGGAAAGCATGAGTAAGTGGTGATTTGTTTAGTAACACTTTTTACAGGTGAGTAAAATAAAGCTATTTCTACTGCTTGGAAATGTTTTTAATTTTCAAATGTTAATGCAGCACAACGGTTATTTCATAATTTTTGTTTTAAACTGCAATTTTCTGCTGCGCTCACCAGGTTGTGCTGTTTCTGTTACTACTGAGTGCAGTAATGTATGACACTTGTTCACCCATAGAGTACATGATAAAATAATATGCTTTTTGGACACCCTTGGGAACTGTTGCATAACCCTTTGAGTTCCAGAAGGGTACGAAACACACTGCTCTGCAATGTGTTGTGTACCACTATGGCAATCAAATGATTAAAAATGTTTCAACTGTAATAACTTTTGATTGGAAAATTCTTCCATTAGCGTGAGAACTTTTGTTTTACTCATCAGGAGGAAACCCCTATTATACAGTATTAAAAAAAATAATGACTGCTCCTTCATGGGATATGACCTAAAGGAAATCAATTAGACTCTGAAGGTCATATGAGATGATCAGTCTGAAGCTTTCTGATTCATGAAGTATTGTTTAGCAGGGGGGAGTCATTTTTCACTGCAGAGGCCTGAGAATTTTATCATATCAGCCAACTGTCCCGATTTACGAGGGACAGCCCCGATTTTAGGGCCTAAATCCGCTGTCTCGCCCGCATTACACAATGTCCCGCTTTCCTGGCCAGTTCCCCACTTTTTAAAGAGTTGCCCGTACCACTCCAGCAGCCTACATAACACTCTCATCATGTGAGTCACGTTGCACGAGCGGTAAGACACCTAATTGACTGCACATACGTGTCACAAGTGATATCTAGCGCCATAGCATTCTGAGCAAGAGGTCTTTTGAGTGCCTATGCTGAGCAGCAACCTGCGACATGCGCCTGACAACTTACTTATGGTCGAACAGTCTAATACTGCAGTCTCTCTCGTCCTGATCATCCTCCTCATCATCTGACAGGTACAACTGAATTAGTGACTGTCTCACTACTTGACTAGTATGTGATGTCTACTACTATCTCGGATCTAAACTTAGTTACTACTGGCGGCGGCTGAGTTAATATTGCAGGGGAGGTGACATGGCCACGACACGCGGTGCTGTTTGCGGACCGGAGTACACTGCCTCAATGCCTGCCTAGCCTCGAAGTGACACGGAAGCAGCAGGACACTGATGAAGTCTGTTAGTTGAAAATTGAATTCTTTTCTATTTGCACACATAACCAGGCATACAGAATATTTGTTTATACACTTGAAATGGCCATACAACCCACTGGGACTCCTGAGTGCAGGATAGTGACATTATTAATGTAGTTTTGTGGAGAGGGCATGCTATATAAATGGATGCTTTACATTTTGTAGTTGTCTTGATAAAGGTCTGTTGTGGACTGAAACCTTGACCAGAAATAAATTGATGTTATTCCATTTTAAAAGCACCCATGGATGCTGCCACATTTTTCTGTATATTTCATTACATACAGGATTTTGCTCTTGAGCAGTAGAATTTTGGACAGTGAATGCTTCCACCTCCCCAAGCTAGAGTTTGGCAGGTTCTTTCCACCCTGGTATTCCCATATCTACCAAGTGTCCATCTTTAGGGAATCTCATTGCTCTGCAGCAATAAAACTCACATTAATGTTTGTTTAAACTTCAGTATTTGTTTATACGTTGGTCTTCGCACAGTGGCTCAGTGGTTAGCACTGTTGTCTTGCAGCGCTGGGGTCCTGGGTTCATATCCCACCAAGGACAACATCTGCAATGAGTTTGTATGTTCTTACTGTGTTTGCGTGGGTTTCCTCCGGGTACTCCGGTTTCCTCCCACACTCCAAAAACATACTGATAGGTGAATTTAGATTATGAGCCCCAATGGGGACAGGAACCAATATGAGTGTAAAGCGCTGCGGAATCTGTGTGCGCTATATAAATAAAGGATTATTATTATTATTTACTTTTGTAAATAAAACGGTCTTGCTCTAAATCTTTTATTTAGTTACACAAAGAGGTGGTAATAGGCATACCTCCCAACATTTCAAATGGCCAAAGAGGGACACTTCTGACTTAGGTGGTGTTTCTGGGGGCGCGGCTGATAGGCGGGGCATTTCCAAGAATTTTTAGGTTACTTCTTGACCTATCTGCACCTCTTTGTGTAACTGATTAATGATTTAGAACAAGATCAAGGTATTTTAATTACACAGATTCATTTATAAACACATATATTGAAGATTAACAACACATTTATGTGAGTTTTATTGCTGTGGAGCAATGTAATACACACCACACAGTCTGATCTCCTAAAAAGAGGGACAAAAGGGTAGAAAAGAGGGACAGGGGGATTTGGGTCTCAAAGAGGGACTGTCCCTCCTAAAGAGGGACAGTTGGTAGGTATGAATAGGTTATGACATAACCTAAATTTTTTTGTAATGCCCTGTCTATCAGTCACGCCCCCAGCAACATATCTTAAAACACAAGTGTCCCTCTTTGGCCATTTGAAATGTTGGGAAGTATGTTTTATATCTACAGATACTGCTGCTGTAGGATGACTCCTGGTTTGCCCTGGCAAGCACTCGACTGTGACTTATAGAATCACATTCTAGACTAGAGCACAGCAAAGCACCTCTGAGAGAGCCTTTATAATTTATCCGCCTGCCATAAACACAAGGGAACTGTTCCAGATGGTATCAGTATGTTGGGAACTACAGAATGACAGCATTTTACTTCTAGATTATGTGATCTATCCAGCTCAGGGTATCGTGATGGAAAATTCTCACTGTCTGCAAACCACCAGCTTCCATGGAATGAGTAATAGGCCTTAAAGGAATACTAAGGGCTCTCTATTCAAAATAGTTGCTAAGAAACCATGGGCCCTCTGTATAAAATGAAAGTGGAAAGATTCTTGGACAACTGATTTAAATTGAGCTTTTAAAGGGATAGTAACCTCTTATTTTGACTCAACATATTCTGAAAGTGTATTAATATGCTAAGTCACTACTGACTTTTCTAACATTGAGCTCCCTGGCTTTGCTTCCAGACAGGATCCTGTCAGAGACTGTGAAAGCAGGTATAGTTATATAGTGTAGAAATCCATACAATGTAATAACGCCATACAAAGCACTCAGTGCTTCAGGGAGCGTGTTACATTGTAGCGCTGTCCTACTTCGACGGTCAACTGACCAGAAACCTCTCTGCAGAGACCTTAAGGTCACTGAAATACAAGTGAAAAAAATAAACAAAAAATTTAGGAAATGAATCGTAAATTCAACGTATGTTGTAAAGTCAGACTAAAAGGTTACTATCCCTTTAACCGCTTGAATGATAGAGAGGTATCCAACACATTGAAGCAATGGCTGGAGACCTCTCTAGCACTCAAGGGGTGAAACGGCCCATTTAAACTAATAGAGTTGTTGGTACTCTGCCTCGGTAGCAGATCTGGAGTAATTCTGGGGTACACCAAATGAACCATAGGGGGCAAACATTCCTATTGATTCAAACCCACTGATTTTACCCACTGAATGCATTCAAGAGGTTACAACCCCATTTAAATCATAAGATATTTTGGGAGTTTCAATTTCACCATTATGCTGGAG
The DNA here is from genome assembly GCA_037306005.1 of Rhinophrynus dorsalis. Classification (NCBI taxonomy): domain Eukaryota; kingdom Metazoa; phylum Chordata; class Amphibia; order Anura; family Rhinophrynidae; genus Rhinophrynus; species Rhinophrynus dorsalis. Next base: position 76,563,387 of record CM074724.1, read on the forward strand.
ATGGTTTGTCCCTTTCGTTCCTGACTATGGGTCCTTGGTGTGGGTATTCTGCTAAATCCCAGGGTTCATTATTTGTCATACCCCCACACACCATTCAAAAATATTATATATTTTATTTATTCTCCCCCCCCCCAAGGGCATGCCTGGAATTTATTATATCATTTACTATGAGATAATTTGTCATTGTCTGTATTGTACTTTATTTACCATTTGAGTGCCAGAGGGGTGTGCAATGCATCATGGAACTCAAAGGGTAATGTATGTATGTATGTATATTTTTATTTATATAGCGCCAACCTGTGTATTTGGCCATTTACAGTTTATGGGGTTGTTTTTTGTGTTTTTTTTAACCCCTTAAGTGTCAGGGAGATATCCAACACATTGAATACCTCTGTGGTGCTCATAGGATTAAATACTAACCTGAAAAAAAAAAAAAAAAAAAAAAAAAGGATTGTAATATATAACATGCCCCATTTAGCAACCCTTTAAATTCCCTTTGAAGATGGAAAGGGTTAACATAGTCATACACTGCACCCAATTAAACTTAATGTTCGTAAAAGCCAGCTTACTTCATGTTTATTTTACATTCATTCTCCAACCAACGTAGAAATGCGCACTGGCCTGGCTCAGGTTTCCAGTTAGCAGTCTAAACCGAAAAATTTAACTCGTAATCCATAGTGAAATACAATGAAAAGAATGTCTGTCTGCCACTGCACAACATTACTTGCATAGCCGGGCAGTCTTACATTTCATATCTCAGGAGATGGTAAGCATGTATGTCCCATACACTGACATACTGGTAATGCATATTTTACACAACGGTAACAGAGCAGAACGAATCTCTTACTATGTAACAAAGGTGTAATTGTTTAAGATAAAAATAAATAAATAAAACAAAAACTCCAGAGACCAGAAATGCGACCCACAGTTGCCTTAAACAATTCAGTGTTACTCTGACAAGCTGCAATGTAGACAAAAAATATTAGATGTTTTCATAGATCACTCAAATGATTTGCCCATTAGTTCCTTGAATGCTAGAGAGGTCTCTAGCATCCAAGAGCGTAAAAGAACAAGGGATTTATGCAGTAAGGTGAGATAAAGAGGTGATAATGCAGAGATAACTTCTCCAGTGATTTCACTTCTCCAGTTCCTATGCTATTCTATGGAGCCCACGTATGAAGATTTCCCCAGGTTTAGAGATCTTAGTGCATTGGTTCCAGAGGAGAAGTGTTAAGAACTGGAGAAGTGATATCACTGGAGAAGTCAGGGGAGATGCACTAAGGCGTGATAAAGAGGTGATAATGCAGAGATAACTTCTCCAGTTCCTCTGTTATTCTATGGAGCCTATGTATAAATATTTCCCAGCTTTAGAGATCTTAGTACATTGGCTCCAGTGGAGAAGTGATAAGAATTGGAGAAGTCAGGGGAGATGCACTAAGATGTGATAAAGAGGTGATAAAGTGGAGATGACTTCTCCAGTGATATCACTTTTCCAGTTCCTATGTTATTCTATGGAGCCAATGTGCTAAGATTTCATCAGCTTTGCAGATCTTAGTGCATGGGTTCTATAGACGAACATAGGAACTGGAAAAGTGATCTCTGCTTTATCACTTCTTTATCACATCTTAGTGCATCTCCCCTGACTTCTCCAATTCTTATCACTTCTCCACTGGAGGCAATGCACTAAGATCTCTAAAGCTGGGAGGTAATCTTCATACATAGGCTCCATAGAATAACAGAGGAACTGGAGAAGTGATATCTCTGGAGAAGTCATGCCTGCTTTATCACCTCTTTATCACTCCTTAGTGCATCTCCCCCCCCTAGACTTTCTAATAATGAAACTCCATTTACCTTAACCATTTGAGTGCAAGAGGAATATGCAGCGCATTGCAAAGCAATGCGTTGCGTACAGCTCTGACACTCAAAGGGTTAACCCTAAAGGTCGACAGGGCTGTGCAACTCATTCCTACACAATATGTTGTGCACTCCTCTGGTCCTTAAAGAGTTAATCTGGGCAGAAAATGTGGATAGTCTCCATGAATTAATTCTGGTCCCACATAATTTATTTTATTACTGGATCATGGACGTGGACATGATTTTAAGTTGCTGGACTCCAAGACCTCCAACTAATCCCACTGAAGACGTCCATTGGAGTCCGGTGGGGCTATGCCTTAAAGTGATAGTAACCTTTTATTTTAACTTTACATATTATACTCTAGGAGAATATGTGGAATTCAAATAAAGGGTTATTGTACCTTAAGGTGTGATAAAGGTGTGATGATTGTAAGAGAAATTCTCCGTGAAAGAATATCTCCAGTTTCTATATTATTGTATGGAACCTTTTTCAAGATGGAAATAAATTTTAGCACATAGGAGCCACAGACTAACACAGGAACTGTAGAGTGTATAGCTCCTTAGTACATATAAGAATGAAGAATCCTGTCCTGACATCGAGTACTAATTAAAGAATAATTCTGAAAAAACACATGAAATTGATTCATAGCGGCTATTAGGATTTTCTGCCGACATTAAGAGGGGTTTATTATTAGGTTTTTGTATAACGATTACACCAGCTAAATTTAAAGGACCCTTGATCAGTATTCAGTAAAGAAAGTCAAAAATCGACATACCTAGGTTATTAGTGGGATACCGTTTGCGCAGTTTCTCAGTCAGTTTGGATACTTTACTTTTGATAGCCTCGTTCTTACTGAGGAAACCGTTGTCTTGAAGGTTCAGATCATATTCGACAGTGCACTGGGACACATCGTCATCCTCCTACCGAATAAGATGGGCAGTTTGGATAAGCGGAACAATATGGAGTACTTTTGTTTCTAGTTACTCGCCTCCCTATGCTTTAGGAGGAGGAACTTTTTTTTTAACTTAGCTAATAAAGTGTGTGTATTATTTCTAATGCTAGTGTAAAAGCTTTGCAATGCATTGTGTACCCTTCTGGCACTCAAAGGGTTAATAGGACGGTCCTGCTCTGCATACAGCCGCCACCTCACTGGGAGCAAACGCGATGCAGTCATGTGGTGTAGAGACTGACTGAACGCACAGAAAGCTCCCAGCATTCTGAGCATATGGGCAGTCTCTACTGCACGTGGCTGCATCAGACAAACATTCTAGCATTTTATTATATAGGATTTTCCTTGTGCCTGCTAAATGTTTGGTTGTTTTTGGGTGTTTCTTCCTAAAATGAATGTACTCAATCCTCCTCCATAAAAAAAGAGAACCTTTTAGTGGTAGAAGGGTGTCCAACACATTGCTGAGCAATGCTGTGGTGACCCATCTGCCACTCAAAGGGTTAATGACCTTTCTTACATAAATCTATTGAAAAAGTACAAAAGGATCTAAAAGTAGCATTTATTTTATATTTAAGAAGGCAAGAAAGAAATTGCATTTACATATGCCCAATATCACCAAAGCCTATATCCCTTCCTGTCCAGATAGCCACAGTGCAGTGCCCCACCATTACTCCATTATGACATCAAATCAGTCCTCTTCTTTACAAAGTTCCTATGTCTCCTCAGCTCCACTCCTCTCCTTCTCATATCCTCCCATCTCAGATGTTACAGTGATCTTATTCAGTCTCAAACTTTGTAACCCAGTAGCAGTCTAGAGAGGGAATATATACTTTAAACAGTTCTTCGTGTATCTTGGGGAGCTGATGGTGTCTCAACGAACTAAGATTTCCCACAGGGTGAGTTACCTGGAAGGAACTACAGGGGACTATTTGCAATCACTGTGCTGTAACTACCCAAATCACAAACTACCCAAATCACTACACAAATCAGCAGCTAAGCTGTCCTCTTCATCCTAAATAATTAGTGTTTTAGAATGAATACAAGTTCTTCAATAATAATCATTTGCATTTAATTTAAAAAAATGAGAATATGGGAAAAGGAATCTGTCCACCTATAGAAATAGCCCGTATATATATATATATATATATCTGATCCACTGACATCTCTTCCTTAAACGTGGTCCATTTTATCATAATTTGCGGAGATTTTGGGATTAAAAATAAATGAAAAAATCTGAAGCTAGGAGAATAAACTTGTGCGAACAAATTTTATAGTGCCTGAGCTTTCTGTTTTAGCTGGAATACATTTATTTTTTTAATTCTTGAATGATTCTCGAAGAATTATAAAAAAAATGTGATTATAATTTTAGGGATTTGTGGAAAATGATCAGGTCTAAATTAGTGTTTTGGAGACATTTGCCACTCCTTTTTAATGGTACAGTAAATGCAATAAAAATGAATGGAATCCTTAAAGTATGACATTTATTTAGAACTTTGCCAATTGCAATTCATAAGACTGATCTTTTGGGGATCCTTAGGCTAATAAACATCCTTGAATTAAAAGGGAGGTCTTATTTAGACAGAAAAAAATGGGGGGCTACTACTGTCTAACCTATAGAATCTGTATGTTTCCTGAAGGTTGTCTCCATGAATTAATGTATGTTTTGAATATAAAATCTCTGGGCAGATTACTAAATGGATAGAACAAGAAAGGACATATATCAGCAGACCAAATCTTTATGACTAGGGACAGCGAACAGCCATCCCTTAATTTAAGTTAAACCTTATGAGAATCTATTTATTGGTCTGGCATAAAATTAGGCTCAATTTAAGATTAATAGAACTGAGATCTAAGATGCTTCCTCTTACTAACACTGCTGTTTGTTAGTGGAGCCAGAAAGAGCTGGAATTTATTGAGGGATAATGGGTTACATACTATATTTTTAGAGATAAAGTAATTGAATGGGGGATCTCAGAGATATGTTGGGTGGGAGTTTTCATGGTGATACAGTGGGGCAAAAAAGTATTTAGTCAGCCACTAATTGTGCAAGTTCTCCCATTTAAAAAGATGAGAGAGGCCTGTAATTTTCATCATAGGTACACTTCAACTATGAGAGACAGAATGGGGGGAAAGAATACAGGAAATCACATTGTAGGATTTCTAATGAATTCATTGGTAAATTCCTCGGTAAAATAAGTATTTGGTCACCTACAAACAAGCAAGATTTCTGGCTCTCACAGACCTGTAACTTCTTCTTTAAGAGTCTCCTCTGTCCTCCACTCGTTACCTGTATTAATGGCACCTGTTTGAACTTGTTCCACTCCAAACTCCACTATGGCCAAGACCAAAGAGCTGTCGAAGGACACCAGAAACAAAATTGTAGACCTGCACCAGGCTGGGAAGACTGAATATGCAATAGGCAAGCAGCTTGGTGTGAAGAAATCAACTGTGGGAGCAATTATTCAAAAATGGAAGACATACAAGATCACTGATTATCTCCCTCGATCTGGGGCTCAACGAAAGATCTCACCCCGTGGTGTCAAAATGATCACAAGAACGGTGAACAAAAATCCCAGAACCACACGGGGGGACCTAGTGAATGACCTGCAGAGAGCTGGGACCACAGTAACAAAGGCTACCATCAGTAACACACTACGCCGCCATAGACTCAAATCATGCAGTGCCAGACGTGTCCCCCTGCTTAAGCCAGTACATGTCCGGACCCATCTGAAGTTTGCTAGAGAGCATTTGGATGATCCAGAAGAGGATTGGGCGAATGTCATACAGTCAGATGAAACCAAAGTAGAACTTTTTGGTAAAAACTCAATTTGTCGTGTTTGGAGGAGAAAGAATGCTGAGTTGCATCCAAAGAACACCATACCTACGGTAAAGCATGGGGGTGGAAACATCATGCTTTGGGGCTGTTTTTCTGCAAAGGGACCAGGACGACTGATCCGTGTAAAGGAAAGAATGAATGGGGGAATGTATCGTGAGATTTTGAGTGAAAACCTCCTTCCATCAGCAAGGGCATTGAAGATGAAACGTGGCTTGGTCCTTCAGCATGACAATGATCCCAAACACACTGCCCAGGCAATGAAGGAGTGGCTTCGTAAGAAGCATTTCAAGGTCCTGGAGTGGCCTAGCCAGTCTCCAGATCTCAACCCCAAAACCTTTGGAGGGAGCTGAAAGTCCGTGTTGCTCAGCGACAGCCCCAAAACATCACTGCTCTAGAGGAGATCTGCATGGAGGAATGGTCCAAAATACCAGCAACAGTGTGTGAAAACCTTGTGAAGACTTACAGAAAACGTTTGACCTCTGTCATTGCCAGCAAAGGGTATATAACAAAGTATTGATATGAACTTTTGTTATTGACCAAAAACTTATTTTCCACCATAATTTGCAAATAAATTATTTAGACAATTCAGACAATGTGATTTTATGGATTTTTTTGTCTCATTCTGTCTCTCATAGTTGAAGTGTACCTATGATGAAAATTACAGGCCTCTCTCATCTTTTTAAGTGGGAGAACTTGCACAATTGGTGGCTGACTAAATACTTTTTTGTCCCACTTTATTTATGTTCAATTATAAAATGAAGAATTGTTGAATACTCAGAAGATTATATTAATATTCCTAAATCCAGAGTTAAACATTTTATTAGACACTGGAGGCAACTTTTAAAGAGCATTTCACCAATTTATAGGATTTTCAAATATAACAATGAAAAGTGTATGTATCAAGAACATTAGGAACTAATAGAGGCAGGAAGCTTTGGGGATGCTAGACTGGGTAGAAATGATACAAAGTATCAGTAAATGTAGCATTAATGTTAACCTGGAGGATCAGGGCTTTAAGATGCTACTTTTAACCTACCTGGAACATGGTAACCTATCTATGATGTATAACAATGCCTGCTAACTGTGTTTTAGGGAGTGCCAGGAAAGGCTCTTTTGAACATATTTGATGGGGATGTGGGAGAGTATCCTTTATATTGGCCAAAATCAATAATTTAATGTCATAGATACTGAAGAATTATATAAATCTCAGGATTTGGGAAGCCCTTGTGGGAAAGAGGGTAAGATATGTAACAAAATATGAAGACAAATGTATTTCCAATATCTGCTTAGGGGCTAGAATCTGTATAGCATCTCAATGGAAAAAAATATAAAAATCAAATGGAAACATTTGTACTGTCTTGGTCTCCCTGGATAGAGAATAAGTCTGGAAAAACCTGTAGCTGTTTTTTGTAAGTTTACGGTAAGTCTATGTATTGATTAATAATTAATGATTTATATAATAAATAAAGCATAATAATGTCAATGCTTTGGAGGGTCCACTAAGGGCAGTGTGTAGGCCATGTGCTTCTAGCAGTGACATCATAGGCCGGCCTACTCTAGGGAAGTTACCTCCCATAAAACATTCCACTGGGAATAAAAAGCGGAGCTAAGGGGGAATCAGGGATTCCTCTTGACAATACCGAAGATGTACACCATCAGCTCTCTCTCTCTAGCCCCAGCCAAGAGCTGGAGACATTTGTAAGTTATATGTTGCAGTTTGTTAATTGCTTGTTTGTTTTTTCATTGTTATCATAATATATAGCCTGTTACTTGATATAATTTATAATATTAAATTGACATATAATATTACAATGTTTTATGTATTTTCTATCCACATATTCGACCACAATACTAAGAAATGTAACAAATATTAATGTTGTAACTTATTACTTAATTATTGTACATTAATTGACAGATTAATATTCATAGTTAAGTTTCGGCAACTACAGTCTAAAAATCTTACTATCAACTTATAGTGTGACTACTGAAATGTTAATGTATTATACTTAACTAGTTGAACAGCCCGTTACACGGGCCACAGTGCCTCTGGCAGCCGGTCGCGGGGCAGTCACACGCAGCAGAGACTGCCCGCGCCTCTGCTGATACAGAGCTGGACGCTCCTTCGGAGCGCCCAGCCCTGTATCAGCCGCGGCGCAGGCAGTCTGTAGTGCGCATGACTGCCGCATGCGCAGCAGTGTCTACTGCGCATGTCGGGCGTTACACACAACTTAGCGAATTATTATATAGGATTACTGATATGCTGTTTTATCTATTGTTAATAAAAATGTAAAGTTTTTTTTAAAAAAAGAAACAGCCCACTTATTACTGCCCCTTGTTTATAAAATGTACTCTGCAACTTTAGCACAAGTAGGCTTAGGTACTCTAAATACAAAGTTGTACTATTCAGGATCTATGCAATTAATAGACGTGGGTTGGTCAGAACTCTATAAAATGGACTGGGGACATATTCCAGTTTTTGAGGTCCCTGCCTAATTAACAAATGCAGACCACTTCAGCCATGAAGGCATTAGTTAGAGATTTTAATATTAAGCAGTTTGTAGACCATAGAATATGGTAAAATGCATTTAGTAGGACTTGCCTAAAATGAAGGGTATGGTGTGGTAGGCAAATATTTTTGCCAAATTATGCAACAAAACTTCAACTTGTAATTTATGCTATATACAGGATTCATATTTAAAGTGTTAGTAATGTCCCAAAAACGTTTTTTGCATATAGAAGAGCTTAAAAAGCTGAGCTATATGCAAAAAAACATATCTCTCAAACCACTATGGTTTAAGAGATACAGGCGTTTAAAGTTCGCTGTCTCCTATTGACAGCTGTAAAGCTGTCAGCAGGAGATTCGTGTCGGTCGACACGGTGGAACTTGAGAAGTGCCGCGATCTTGTTACTTACAAGGAATCCCGTCATTGGAATGGTCTAAAACGTGTGACTGGTGTTCAAGCACACGTTTTAGACCATTCCAGTGATGGGATTCCTTATAAGTAACGAGATCGCGGCACTTCTCAAGCGCCACCATGTCGACCAACACGAATCTCCTGCTAACAGCTTTACAGCTGTCAGTAGGAGACAGCGAACTTTAAATGCCTGTATCTCTTAAACCATAGCGGTTTGAGAGATATGTTTTTTTTTTGCAAATAGCTCAGCTTTTTAAGCTCTTCTATATGCAAAAAACTTTTTTTGGACATTACTAACACTTTAAGTCATTCATACGAATTAGTGCAAGATTGTCTTCTGCTTATTTAGGGATTGTAGAGGTCCTGCCATTGCTTGCATTTGGGTTACTTTTTTTGTATAGGTATATTATGGTGGTTTTTTCTTTCCTTAATAAAGGTAACATGCGTCTTTGTAATGATTATAACACCCATTCCATATCATGCTGCTGTCCAGAACTCTTGTGGTCCTTTAACCTGCACTTACCATTGATATCAACTGTTGTTCCTTTATCAAGCAGCATGGAGAACAGAGAACATAAATAAGAACTAAATCTATACAACATCTCAATTTTGTGCCTAATTTGTCTACCCAAGAGCTCTAACATTACTGGGCCACCAATCAGAGAAAAAAGTTACTAATCAGGAGGTGAAAAGTTAATACAGACAAGAGCATTGCTCCTTGCCTGTTACCGGTAGTTGTTTTTTGTTTTTTTTACTAATCACAGACGAATGGTAATTTCCATCCCTGTAGCATATTATTACATAGCAGAGGGATACAGCCGTACTCTCATGCTGATTGGCAGGGTGTATGCTCAGAGAATATCACAATAGCACAGATAAAGTAGAACTCACTGGTCATTTTCAATGGTTATAGCATCAAGGGGATTTATTGCAGGGTCCATGTTTCGTTGATCATGGTCACCTTGAAAAATGTATAGTGATCACCAAAATGTTGACCTTCCAATAAATTAAAATGATGCTGCTTTCATCTGTGCTAATATATATAGTACAGCACAAGGTGGCTGATATACTAAGACAAACTACAACAATTCTGTGCCAAACTAACTGCACCATAGGAGACAAATAAACATTACCTAAATTCTAATTATTCAAAAGGGGCTTTAAACAACTTAATACAAGAGAGAGCTCCAGTGCATTGTCTCACATGTTGCAGACATATATCTTTAAAGGGGTTAAAAGCCACACATATGAAAGGAAATGTATATTTGTTCCCTGTGGTGCAGGAACAGTATTAAGTGTGTAATATGCAAAACGTGTTGATCTGTGGGATACCGATCTGTGATGTCTGTTGGTGTATGCATGTGCCTTGATAGAAGATTATGGGAAGGTATTTACGTGCATTTTATTTTTTTGCACAAGAATAAAGATAAGTTGATTTTACATCTGGACCTTGCGTTGGTATTGGTAGTGCGTGCTATAGCTGTTTTACAAGTGCAGTTGGTTTGCCCCAGAATTGTTCTAGCTCATCTTAGCACATCAACTTCAAGACATTACACAGATTTAAAGGGATAGTAATGTTTCACAAAATCAGCAGCTCAAATTAATCTTCATAGTATCTGAGCCATAGAGTGTTATTTCAATACTGTCAGAGCTGTGGTTCAAGAGTAATTGAAGGATAAAGTTTCCCCCTCCCGCCCCTTTTACCTAGTGTAAGCCATCTCTTCTCAGATGTGGAATCTGGTTGCTAGACCAAACAGATTACAGCAGGGGACAATCTTCTTCCTATGAGAACAATGAAAGCCCTGCCCCCCTTGACAAGTTTTTCAGGATTTTTCCCTTATCTTAATTGAAGATTGTCCCTCTCTGCAATCTACCTGGGCACCTCCATTCTGCTCTGGCTGAGCAGTGTTACATCAGTAAAAAGGGGCAGGAGGGGGATAATTTGTCATTGAATTACTCTTGAACTACAACTCTGACAGAATTGAAATAACTCTCTCCAAGGTCCAAATACCATGATGATTAATTAGAGCTGCTTTTATTATGAAACATTACTATCCCTTTAAGTGAAATTTGAAAGGCAGATACAGAAACTTAGAAAAGGGGAGGATTAACGGAATTAACTTCTTTAGGAACTGGAGGGGGTGTGCAATGCATTACAGACCAATGAATTGTACACCCTCTAGTTCTTAAGGGGTTCATCACAGTTCCAGAATGCAGAACTGTGAAGTATCCAAGAACATTTTCCAACTGTTTTTCTTCTTAACCCTTTGAGTGCCAGAGGGATACGCATGTGGCGTATCCCTCTGGCTCTTGAAGGATTAATTAGCACTAGAATAAAGAACATCTAAGATTGAACATATGACCCTAACATAAAAGTGGAGCAATTAATGAATAAACCAAAGGCACCATAAACATTGCCCTGGATTTAAATGAGGCTTTTAACCCATTAAATTCTACAGAAGTCTATTACTACTTAAGAATTATTTGGAAAACTGTCTAGCATTCAAAAGGTTAAAATCTCCATTTAATTTAAAGTGAATTTGTTGAGTATTTTTACTTGTCTGCTATGGTGCAGTTTGTTTTCCCCACAAATAAACCAGTTTTGGCCTTGTGCATAAGGGTCCATATGTGCTCACAGTCATAGGACATTGGCCCTCTGTCTACAATCACTCAGATATGAACTTGTTACACTCCAAAGTATCCAATGATGTCACTGCAAGGGTCAGTGGTTCAAAATGAAAGCAATGTCAGTGTAAGAATTCCCTATTACATTCCATTCACTCAAGATGTTTTGCATCATAAGAATAACAGAAATTTTTAAACAACTAACTATATGTGATGAGTAGCTATGCCACCCATGCATGTATGCACAAACGTGCCCACGCACACAGGGTTTTTTGTTTGTGGAAGAGTTTTAGTAAGTAGAAATGTGGGAAACAAGTGGCCCTCCAGTTCTTGCAGAATGACAACTCCTCTCATCCCCTGCCATACATAAACTGGAGGGGGTGATGGCAGCTGTAGTCCAGCAAGAACTGGAGGGTCTCACGTTGCCCACTGATGAACAAGAACAAGGCAGGAAATGCAGATGTTGCACCAAAAAAATCTACCGTTTAGTAAACATTTTTGTATCTCCCAAAAAAACAGAGTGTGTGAGAAAGCATCAAAGTAGAAAAGAATCTATTTAATTCCACCTTTAAAATATTAACCGCCTACTTAATAGACACCTGCCAAATGCCGTCCATCATGCTGGCTGAATATTTAATTTCTGACGTACCTCAATAGCATCTTTAAATTCATCATCTGGCTCAGCTTCTTCTGCTTCTTCCACACTCCCAGGAGAGAGATCCTATCGCATATAAACACACATTGTAATGCAGGTTACAGTTACCTGAACTATAATCTTCCAAAATGCATTTGTATTTTGAGACTGTATCAAGGATGGGCCTTTCCAGTTTGGGTCTAGACAGTATCATACATATTTGCAGAGTTAGCTTATCTTTATCTTTTGAGGAGGATCAGAAGGAATCGGTACTGGTTAATGTCTATTTCAAGTGTAGTCTTTGGACCTCCAGCTGGATGGGACTACAAATCCAATAGGCCAGCAAGCTACCATTCTGCACTGGTGATGACATCACACTTGCATCATCACTGTGCTGATGTCATGTGAAAGACATTTTAACTCTCTGGGTGCTAGAGGGGTACAGAAGCATTGCAAAGCAAATTGTTCCGTAACCCTCTGGCATTCAAAGAGTTAAGGTTTTCATTTGTACTATTAAACAAGTGCTCGCTTAAAAAAAGCATAAAAACCTCTCCTTACCCCCTCCCCCCATCCCAAGAAGACACCACTCTAGCACCCAAAGGGTTAAACGAACATTACAATTTCTACTAATAAAGCCCACTTACCTGACCTAGACATACCATCCTAATGACTGCTAAAAATCAGTTAGGAGTGGGCTGGTTTCTTAAAATTAACATTTAATTAATTGTGAATATCATGTCCATGGCTTCTTTGTTACTGCGCTCCAGATGCTTCCCAATGAATTATTCTTAGGAAGAAGTGAAGACTTTAAAGTATAGTATTACTTAATATGTAAAAAACTATATATTATAGGGTTTATCCTCATGAACAAAACAAGGGAACTCCCACTGCTGAAAGGTGTTTTATTCAAACGTTAGTACAGTTCAAACTTTAATTTTTTTAGGTGCTGTATCACAGTGGCCTGAAATCTTACATTGGCGCTGTTTCTATACTATCCTTTGGACAGATCTGGTCAATTGACCATAATTCTCCATAGGATGGTGTCGCAACAGCACCACTGTAACATGTCAGGCAATTGTGATACAGCATCAAAACATTTCTAGTTTGAGCTATGATAACTTTTGAATAAACCACATCTCAGCGGTGGGAGTGACCTTGTTTTAGTCAGGAGGATATTCCCTTTAATATATAGTTTGTAACATATTAAGTGTCCCTATGTTTTTCAGTAAAATAATTTTGACGCCCTGGAATCCTGCAACGCAGGATCACTTCAGTCTCATTCGACATGATATTCATACCAAAAGTCGACCTATCACCCTAATTTCAGTTTAGTTAATATAAAAGATAATTAAAAAGTTCCTATGTGTTGTACTAGTCATTTGTGTGTAATATAAATAGTGTTTAAGAAATTATTCTTCATTTATTTTTGGCACAGTCTGGCACTCTATTTTAATTAGTTTGTGCTGAGAAAATATTACCACACAGTGTGTAATGAATGAACCTAGGCAGAGCCCACACACTGGAAGCATTTCTACTAGTAAAGAGAATGATAGGTTTTGCCCAAACCTAATTATTATTAACTACAGCAAATTACCATAAATCGCCACACTGTGCCACTAAACTATGAAGGGTAATTTCTCAATGCTTAGTTTACATAAAAAATGCTATTATTGCATGCAGGCAGGATTTATTTATGTAAAACCAACTAAAACTTGCTTTACAGTGACACATTCAGCTTTAAAGGCCAAAGGCGTACAAAACACAAGTCAATGCGTTGCACTCTCCAGGGTTAAAGGAATAGTAATATTTCATTTTATCTTTATTTTATTTTGTAGGCATTAAAAAACATGAAGAACGATATAAGTCTTATCTCTCAAACCTTTATGGTTTGACAGATACTCACAAGCAAAGTTTCCTCTCACTGACCAAAACAGTCAAGTCTGCCATCTAGCTGTCAGATTTGGAATCCGGTCCACAGATCAACCGGTAGCTCTTAATCAGAGTCGAGATCGCAAGATATAAAAATAACTGTTTCATTGGAAGGGTCTAAAAAGTGTGCTTGCAAACCAGGCACACTTTGTAGACTATTTTAATTAAGTAGTTCTTATTTCTCGTGATCAAGGCTCTGCTGTAGAGCCACGGCCGGTCAGCGGACTGGATTCCAAATCTGACAGCTAGATGGCAGACTTGACCGTTTTGGTCAGTGAGGGGAAACTTTGCTTGTGAATATCTCTCAAACCATAAAGGTTTGAGAGATAAGACTTATATCATTCTTCATGTTTTTTAATGCCTACAAAACAAAATAAAGATAAATTGAAGTATTACTATCCCTTGAAAGAGTCATTGTGGGGAACTAATCCACGAAGGATTTATAGTGTCCATTAGGATTTAATTCCTTGGGGATCAGACAATATCAACACATTGCTTTGCATATGTTCCATAACCCTGTGTTCTTCATGAGGTTGACCCTCTGAGTGCCAGAGTGGTAAGCAACACATTGCAAAGCAATGCGTTGCGTACCACTCTGGCACTCAAAGGGTTTAAGTAAGTGGAGGTTTAATATTTCGTCAATATCCATTTACTGACATCACAGCTAGCCACTGGGCTACAATTCCCATCATCCTCAGCTTACTTTTGGGGTTTGATTCCATCATACACTGCTGTTTGCTAGCTGAGGGTGATGGGAGTTGTAGTTCAAACAAAATCTAGTACTCAAAGACTTCCCACTCCTACTCTATGGATGAAATAATACTTGGCATCAAATCAAATAGTTGGTGCTAAAATGAACATAACATAGTTGCTAATACAATTTCCCCTATCATGATCTCTTCTCCTTCTCTCTGGGTTAATTTCATTTTTTCCATTACTGTTGGAACCAAAATTAATAATGTTTCCAACAGAAAGAAGGATGTTACTCAGCAAAATCCTACCAGTTTATGGCTTGTAAACTCTGAGCTGTCCAAGCAGGAGAACTGAGGAGACAGAAAATGAAGAAGGGAACAGAAAAGAGGAACGCGTTAGATGGGAGGAATGATTTTTTTGGAAGCAAGAACACAGTGACATTAATGTGCTAAGAAGATCTGAGGTAATTCTGGTGCAAACCAGATGAAACATAGGGGACAAATAAATATTCCCAGTGATTTAAAGGGATAGTATTGCATAATTAGGAAAATAATATAAATATTTTATTTTTTTGCAGGGTTTATGTTTCTGAGTAAATGAATGGTACTCCCACTTTGAGAAGTTTTATTCAAAAGTTACTGCAGATCAAACCATTCATACTTCTATGGCCTGAAATTCTAGAGTGACGTGATTGCAACAGCAGCAGCTCAGAGTGGGTGAAAATAATTCTTATAGCAATTGCCCCACTATAAAAT
This sequence comes from Rhinophrynus dorsalis, assembly GCA_037306005.1. Classification (NCBI taxonomy): domain Eukaryota; kingdom Metazoa; phylum Chordata; class Amphibia; order Anura; family Rhinophrynidae; genus Rhinophrynus; species Rhinophrynus dorsalis. Next base: position 76,578,578 of record CM074724.1, read on the forward strand.
TACAGGCCGTAGCGATACTGCAACAAAGCTAAGCTGCAATTTTGAATAAAACATCTTTCAGCATGGGTGTACCCTTGATTTACTCATAAGGACAGACTCCACAATATAGTTTTTCCATATTATTACATAACTAGTTTTGAAGCCCGTGTACACGGGCGGAGTGGCAGTCATGCACGGTACTGACTGGCCGAACGCACCACGGCTGGTACGTAGTGGGGCACTCCGAATTCAGACCGTGGTCCTCTCTGTGCACCTTCCTGGGACCACGTGCAGAGAAGACTCTGGTCTGGAGCACAGTGCTCTGTTTCAGCCGGTGCGCCAGCAGTCTCTAGTGCGCATGACTGCAGGGCGCACAGCTGTGTCTACTGCGGATGATGGCTTCTGACAAACATCCTAGCGAATTATAATATAGGCTATCCCTTTAAATGGGGCTCTTAAGCATTAGAATGCAAGCAAGGTCTCCTACGCATTAATAAGCATTGTGTTGGAGACCTCACTAGCACTTAATTAGTTAAAAGCACTATTTAAATCCATGGGAAATTTGGGGAATTTTTACTTGTCCCCTATGGTGCATTTGGTTTGAGCAAAAATAATCCGGGGGGTGGGGGGGGGAGGTGCATTAAGGTGTGATAAAGACTTGATATAATGGTGAAAACTTCTTCAGTGAGTTCACCTATCCAAGTCCTATGCTATTCTATGGAGCCTATGCACCAAGATCTCTCAAAATGGAGACATCCTAGTGAATTTACTCCATAGTATTAACTAGGATTTGTAGAAGTGATATAAATGGAGAAGTTATCACCCCTTTATCACCCCATAATGCATCTCCCCTTTGTCTTCTTAGTACATTAAGATCAGAGAGTGAAGAAGCGCAAAAAAAATGTCAGAAGGACAAATAACAGATATAGAAGCAACAGAACAGGAAATAATAACATTGGGGGAGATGTATAAAAGTGGAACAAATTTGCCATTTTCAAATTAACATTGAGTACACGTAAAGATGTTTGCTAAAAAATAAATAATTACTTCTGGTGGTAGTTTCGCTTTAAAGTCACCCTGCAATTAATTAGGCAGGTGGCAACTAGCTTAATAATAGTTATAGTACCTCTCACAACAACAAGATTCTATAGAAATCCTTAATCTTCTGAGACTGAAGGCCAGGTTAGTGCAGTCTGAGAGCCTACGCCGTCATTCCCTTCCGGTACCTTTCGGGGCAGTGCAATGCTTCTGAAGGGATACCGGGACTGACAGCACAGGCGTGCACACAAGATGTCTGCGCTGATACCTGGCTTCCAGTCTCGGAAGATTAAGAATTTCTATAGAATCCTGTCATTGTGAGAGGTAATATAACTATCATTAAACTAGTTGCCACATGCCTAATTATTGCAGGGCGACTTTACTTCTGGTGGTAGTTCCTCTTTAAATAAACTCTTGTCTCTGAGCCAAAAGTGACAAAAAAAGCTTGCATTTGTGGGTGTGGCTTAAGTATTATCTTTGTTGTAGTCAATGTATCAAACTTGTCCCCCTTCAGGGGATTTTCATTTTTCGTTTTAAGTATTAATACCCCTTTAAACCAAATTGTGTAAATATGAACATGCAGTTGTAACTGTGTATTATTTGAGGGAACTAACACCTAGTATTTATCACAAGAACAATGTATCAGAAATCATATCTGCACTGTGTGTGAACCATACAAATAATGTCTGCACATACACTGTTACACCCCAGAGTTTTTCTACTGTCCACTGGCAGTCACTGAACCACACATGCACCGTCTGCCATCTCAGCCTCGCTCCACCGGAAGTCAAAGAGCCACACATATACTGTCTGCCATCCCAGTCTCGCTCCACCAGAAGTCAAAGAGCCACACATATACTGTCTGCCGCTACAGCCTTGCGCCACTGTCCAACATACTTATATTTCCTCCGGGAAAACCCTTTGTATTTCTTCAAAGAACTAAAGGGTTCCACTGAATGCAGTTTAAGAACCAAACACTTAGATCATTTTTAATACATCTCCTCCACTGAAGTAACTATATGCAAAAGGGGCAAGCATTTCTTGAAACAGTTTAATTATAAAAATAAACAAAGAAATGTACTAGCCCGTAAATGAAGGCCGGGCTTAAGGCCAAGCTTGGACAAAGCTCTCTGGCTCTGCCAGGCTGCAGATGATTTAGGAGATTCCATTCACCCTCAATGCAGAACTAAACCTCTGTGGGATCCAAGATGTCCTTCCAAGTTACAAGATAGGAAGTAAGACTAGTGCTTGTGCAGAGGAAGGGGACTCTTGTATTGTCCAGAGAGCATGGATGGAATGTGAGGAATAATGAAACAATTACAAAATAAATGCCAAAAAAAAAACAACAAAAAGGCAAAGAAGCTGAATTATTCAATAACAGGCATAAAGTGAACAAGTGGCTTGGTAAGTTCAATCATTTCAAATCAGTTATTACATGATTATTCTATAATTACTTGGATTTATGTTAACATTCCTGACTAATGAAATACAGAGTTTCATAATGTCAAGATACTGGGAAGTTGTATCTTTAGATCCATCTAAGAACATAAACAAATTGCATACATTTCATCTAACCCTATGCCTGCTACACAGGTCTCCAAACGAACTGCTTCGCAATGAGTTAGATACCCGACATGCATTCAAAGCTGTGGTGGGCAACATGAGGTCCTCCAGCTGCTGTCAAAACGACAGTTCCCGCCATTCCAGTGTAGTCTGGCAGCAGTTAAAATGCCTCGCGATGCCCACCCTACGATTCAAACGGTTCCAAAACAGGTATGATAGATTAACCCTTTGAGTATCAGAGAGCTATTCAACATGTGTCAACATCTGGCACTCAAAGGTGCTTTTCCTGCCGAGATTTTTTTTTTATTCAAATGTTATATCAACTCAGTATAATGTCCATTTTTCAGTGTTTGAAGAGCTTTAAACTTGATCAATCAAAATTATCCAAAGGGACTAATGAAACAGTACCATCTAGTTGTCACTTTTTATACAATTTGTTTTTTTTTTAATTAGTGGAAAAAAAGCAACAAATCAAACAAGTCTGAGCAGTTATAAATGTTTAATGAATAATCTTCCAGCACTGGAAGAAACCTTGTTGTACTCAGCAGGAAAAGCCGTATAATAATTTAAGCATCGCACTGCCAGCCTCCCCCCAGCATGTCCCTAATACTCCCACCTTCTTACCCCCTGCTTGTCCTCTACCCTGCTTGCATCTTCTCCTCCCCTGCTCCAAGCACCCCCACCACCCTTTGTTTAAAGTTACTACCCTATCTGCTCCCAGTTCTTAATCACCATGCTCCTTGTCTCCCACCACACACCACACTTGTAAGTGTTTCTTCTGGTCCCTCTGGAGAAGAGAATGGTGTAAGGGCAGGTGGGAGTGATGGGAGGAGAGGAGGGTGAAAGGGCGGGTGAGAGGGATGGGAGGAGAGGAGGGTGAAAGGGCAGGTGGGATGGGAGAAGAGGAGGGTGAAAGGGTGGGTGGGAGGGAGGGAGGGATGGGAGGAGAGAGGGTGAAAGGGATTGGAGGAGAGGAGGGTGAAAGGGCGGGAGGTTTTTGAAGGAGAGGAAGGTGAAAGGGCGGGAGGTTTTTGAAGGAGAGAGTGGTGAAAGGGCGGGACGGATGGAAGGATAGAGCGGTGAAAGGGCGGGTGGGAGAGGTGGAAGGATAGAGCGGTGAAAGGGCGGGGTGGAAGGAGAGAGCGTTGAAAGAGCGGGTGGGAGGCACGGAAGGAGAGAGCAGTGAAAGGGTGGGACGGATGGAAGGAGTGAGTGTTGAAAGGGCGGGTGGGAGGAATAAATGAATGAATGAAAAGGGCTGCATGAGGCAGTTGTGTGTTAGGGGCGGAAAGCTGTGGGCAAGTTGCCAGAAGAAGTGAAGAGGGAAGGAAAAGTAAAAAAAAGATGAAGAAGCAGGTGTGAGAGGTGAAACAGAGGAAGGGTGTATGTGAATGGTGAAAGGAGGGGAGGGTGAATCACTTGGCCACTCCAGTCAAAATCACTGTCCTGCTCATGTCTTTGCAGTGATTTTACCAGTAGTAGACCAGGGGGATTGCTACTGCCCCTAGGTCATGTAGCACTATTCTACCCATTTATTTAAGAGGGTTTTTTCCTTTTTGTCTATTATATGTGAAAGATATTGTGTGGCAGTCACAGTGGGTGGGTCAGGGCGTGTGGCCATAGGATGGGGGTTTGGTTATGGGTGATGCCAGGGATGACTAAGATGACTTGCCTTGGGAAGCCTGGGATGTAAGTCCAGATCTGAGAGTGGAGGAGCCTGGTGAAAAGGAAGTGATATCAGAACAGATCTAACATGATGATGTGGGAATGGGGTGCACTGTGTTTTTGTAGGGACTACGGTGATTACTCATTTTCTGTAGGGAGAATGAAGATGAATGAAGAGGTAGCAAGTGTAGCAACATAAAAAAATTATATATTAGGGACAGAGATGATGATCATCTTGAAAGAAAACAACAATCTTAACTCTACCTTTAAAGGGATAGCAACATGTAAAAAAAAATACACCTCTCAGCAGTGAGTACCCTTGTTTTACTCAGGAGGATAAACCTTACAATACATAGGTGTTTCATGTAATAAGTGTTACTGTCCCTTTAAAAATAGTATAATATGTATAAACTGGTGCGATTCTGGAGAAAACCAACTGGACCACAGGGGAAATAAAATGGTCCATTGATTTAAATGGGGCCATTAACACCTAAAAGGACTGAGACCTATTATACATGGGGGTTAAAAAGATCAAGGTGCATCGATGCAAAGTAAGAATTTTTTCTCCACCTATCTTTCAAGCTAGTGTAAAACCAGTCATATGACAGGGGAATCGATTGGAGAGGAAGGACATCCTCGAGCTACTGGTGTTTTATAAACTCTATGAGGCTGATTTACTAAGAAGACATGGGGGAGAAGTACTAAGGTGTGCTAAAGCGGAGACAATGGGGGAGATGAACTACAGTGTGATAAAGTGGAGATGACTTCTCCAGCGATATCACTTCTCCAGTTCCTATGTTATTCTATGGAGCATATGCACTATAACGCAGTATAACGGAAACCCTAGCCACCGGTATGGGCTGGGCTGTCGTCCCCGGGATCTCGCCTTCGAGGTCAGCCGAGCTGTGTCGGATGTCCTGGTCCGGTAGTACTCCCGAGAGGTCGAATTCGCAGGTCGGACACCGAGGTCGGTCACTTTCAGAGGAACCCCTTCCTCGACATACGAGCGTACTGAACCGTTCGAGCTCGAACCGGAGAGCGGAGCTGAAGCGGCGGAGAGCCAGGCGCTGCCGGACACGGTCGACATCGACGCCTTCGATCTTCGAGGAGTGAATTGCTCGATTGCTAGTGAGGGATGGGAGTCAAAGAGGACTCTTTAGACCACCCCAGCCAGAAAGTAAACTCGGAGACAGTTTACTCCCAAACACGAACACTTTATTGACAACCAGCACACATTTTTATACATACATGAACAAAGGAACAAAGAACGGGGCAGGGCCAGCTATTCCAATACAGGTTTGGCCCAGGGGCCAATCAGGCACAATGGGCATATGACACAGGGGACAAAAGACCAATGGTGACTGGAGACAAAGGGCCAATGGCAGAGGGTGACAAAAGGACCAATGGCAGATGAACTATTAAACACAATACTGACGAGGTTAAGGCAAACATGATTGATTACTGTCTAGACAAAGACAAAGGGTTGATGAGAGGGAATACACATCTGGGGACTAGGCCAGGGGTAGAAGCACGTACACACTAGTTTGAAATATGCGGCCTCAACCCTGGCCAATCAGTGTGCACAGTGAGTCGTACGTCGGCCAATCCGGCGTTGACTCACTGCCACCGGTTCCCGCGTTCGTGGCGGCATTCATGCCTCAAACAAAGGAACCGGGGAACCACCGGCTTCGGTGTTCGTGTATCCCTCGTACATTTCCCATACTATACAACACATTAAACAGGCGACATTCGACCATATATAAAACGTATGACATTCGACAATATATTAAACATAAATCCTTAACATAACGATAGTGGAAGCCCCTAGCAAAGTTCAAATGAGGCCACAGGGCCATAGTCTTTGAGAAAACCATTCGAGGTCCAGACAAGGACCCAAGTAACGGCCTAGGGCCCGTTACACTAAGATCCCCAAACTCTGAGAAATCTTAATGCATTGGCTTCATAGAATAACAATAGGAACTGGAGAAGTGAGATCACTGGAGAAGTTATCTCCTCTTTATCACCTCTTAGTGCATCCTCCCGTCCTAGCAATTCTAGGGCAAACCAACTGCACCACAAGGGAAAAATAAATATCCCCATTGATTTAATTTGGGCTTTCAACACCTTGGATGCTAGAGAGGTCTCTAATGCATTGCTCATTTCAACCAGTGGGATTTTTCAGAATATTTATGAGCTCCCCATAGTGCAGTTGGTTTACCCCAGTTCTTCTTAGTATATCAGCCTCTTACGTCCCAAGGTACCTTGAAGCAATAATGCACCATCCAGTGTGTCTTTCCCAGAAAACCAGGGCAAAACTAAGAAGAGGTAGAAATCACAAGTATAACCACTGCACAATGGGGGACCCATAAAAAAAATTCCCAAATGTTCATTAAACTAAATGGAGGTTTTAATCCCTTGAATGCAAGGATATGTCTCCCTAAACACGCAGAAGCAATGCTTTGGGGACTTTTACCTTGTATTCAAGAGGTTAAAGGGATAGTAATGTGTACAATAAAGTCTTCTCTAGTGTAAATCTAACACATTGCGCTATGTTTAATAACTTACTTTTATGTAGTTCAAAAGAACGATCCCCCTCCAGCCCCTTCTGGCCCCATCCCCTTAGAGCTGCAATCTGGTCCCGGGACTGTATGGATGCAAAGAGGGACAAACTTCAGTCTGCAAGTATAAGGAAATCCCTGCCCCCACTTGACAAAGGAGGGCAGGATTTCCCTTTGCTTACTGAAGATTGTCCCTCGCCAGTCTGCATCATGACCACTGTTGGAGTAAGTGTGATGCGGCCAGAAGGAACAGGAGGGGGATCTTTCTACATGTAATATCTTTTGAACTACATAAAAATAAGTTATTAAACATATCACAATGTGTTAGGTTTACAATACAAAAGAGATACACTTTATTTTACACATTACTATTCCTTTAAAATCCCATTTAAAGCATTGGGAGTTTTGAATTGTCCCCTACGATGCTCTTGGTTTGCTCCAGAACAGCTCTCCTTAAGGTTTCGGAATAGGGCCATGTACCACAGGAGAAAAAAGTTACCACATATTTAAATTACACTTGTAACTAACTGAATGCTAGAGAGCTTGGCTACGTATTGCTTCCCAATGCATTGAATATCTCTAGCATTCAATGGGTTAACCATCTCATTTAAAGGTGTGTGAATTTAAGCAAATGTTACGTCCCCCCATGACAAAGTTGGTTTGATCACAAATTTCTCATCTTTTGTTTTCTTCAGTTACAAGGTCAATTAAAAAAACGATATGCTATTGAAATTCTAAGTACCGTATTCATTTAAAGGGATAGTAATACTTTGATTTATCTTTATTTTATTTTGTAGGCATTAAAACAACATGAAGAACGATATAAGTCTTATCTCTCAAACCTTTATGGTTTGAGAGATATTCACAAGCAAAGTTTTCCCCCCTCCCGCCCCTTTACCTAGTGTAAGCAATCTCTTCTCAGATGTGGAATCCAGTCCATTGACCAGACAGATAACAGAAGGGGACAATCTTGTTCCTATGAGAACAATGAAAGCCCTACCCCCCTTGACAAGTTTTTCAGGTTTTTTCCTTATCTTAATTGAAGATTGTCCCTTTCTGCAATCTACCTGGGCACCTCCCTTCTGCTCTGGCTGAGCAGTGTTACATCAGTAAAAGGGGCGGAAGGGGGATACTTTGTCATTGAATTACTCTTAAACTACAACTCTGACAGAACTGAAATAACACTCTCCAAATACTATGATGATTAACTAGAGCTGCTTTTATTATGAAACATTACTATCCCTTTAAAAAAAACTTTCTTTTGCACAGATTTTGATTTCTGACAAAGCTGCCCTGTCACTATTAGGACACTGATTGAGCAAAACCAATCACCCTGGTTTATTGGAATCTTATTTGGGGAGTACTATACAAGCTATTAATGCGGCAAAACCACCATCATATTTGTGATACAAAATCCACATAGACAATGGTGCCACTCACCTCTGAGCTGGGTGGAACTGGAGAAGGAGAGCGATCCACGACTGAACCGTTTTCTACCTCTTGAGTATCTTGTGATGAGCTCACGGAATTAGTCTCACTACTGCTCTTCTGCTGTAAAGATGCTTTGTACTTCGCCACAACTAAACAAGGAAGGAATAATATAGATGAATGTCAATAGAATACAAAAAATAAAAGAAGTTCTGTGTGAGCATATAAAGAGGTTTTCTATTAGGAAGTGCATCTCTCAATAAGCATTATAATGAGTGATTTTAGGATACTTTCTATCCACCACAGCAAATAACACAGACTTGTACAGATCAGTGATGAGCAACAGTCTGGTATTTTATTGCTTGTGTAGTGATAAACTGACTGTTAAAAAAGCACAACACGCGCAAAATTAGCACCCACTAAAAACAATGAAACAGCATGCAGTGGCTATGTTGTATTAACCATGTATTCCTTTAGAAATCTAGGTTTTAATTTATTTAGATGTATACATTATGCTAATGAAGGCATACCTTGCAGTCACTTCCTATCTTAGCCCTACATTACCTCCTCTTTCACTGACACTAAAACAGGAAGGTCCTGCACCGGAAGCCTTAATTGCAATAATATATAAATCAAAGTAAGTCAAAAATGTGTTTTTTAAATAACAAAGTGATAATACTGAAGCAATTATGTAGCAAACCAGTTGCACCATATGGTACAAATAAAAATTCACAAAATATTACTTGATTTAAATGGGGCTTTTAACCCCTTGAATGCTAAAGAGGTCTCTAATGCAATGCTTCACAATTTTTGGAGGCATCTTTAATGTTAAAGGGATAGTAATACTTTTTAAAAAATGCAGCTCAGATTAATCCTCTTATAATACAGACCATGCAACACTGTGTTTAAAGGGATAGTAATACTTCGTTTTAACTTTATTTTATTTTGTAGGCATTAAAAAAACATGAAGGATGATATAAGTCTTATCTCTCAAACCTTTATGGTTTAAGAGATATTCACAAGCAAAGTGTCCCCCTCCCGCCCCTTTTACTGATGTAACACTTCTCAGCCAGGGCAGAAGGGAGGTGCCCAGGTAGATTGCAGAGAGGGACAATCTTCAATTAAGATAAGGGAAAAACCTGAAAAGCTTGTCAAGGGGGGCAGGGATTTCATTGTTTTCATAGGAATAAGAGTGTCCCCTTCTGTTATCTGTCCAGTCTATGGACTGGATTCCACATCTGAGAAGAGATTGTTTACAGTAGGAAAAAGGGGCGGGGAGGGGGAAACTTTGCTTGTGAATATCTCTCAAACCATAAAGGTTTGAGAGATAAGACTTATATCATTCTTCATGTTTTTTTAATGCCTACAAAATAAAATAAAGTTAAAACGAAGTATTACTATCCCTTTAAATATTTTTCGTTTAGCAGTTCAACAGTAATTCAATGCTAAAGTATCCCCCTCCCGTCCCTTTTACCTCCTGTACGCGCCTCCCCTCAGATGTGGAATCCGGTCCTGATACCAGACAATGATCAGAGAAGGACAATCTTCATCCACTGAATATAAGGAAAACCCTGCCCCCCCTTGACAAAGAAGGGCAGGATTTTCGTTTGCTCTGTTAAGATTGTCCCTCTCCATCCAGCTGGCTGAGAGAGGCAGTGTGACGATTTTATTAAAAAGAAAACAAACAATGAAAACAAATGTAAACACAATTTTATTGGTTATCTTGTGATAATTTGTGAACAATGTGTTAATTTTTTTTATGAAGACTGCATGAAAGGTATGACTAGTCATTCTTACCTACAAAATGTAGTTTTAGGGGGGCACTGTCCCTCTGGGGTGAAAATTCCCATGTCCCTCTTTCCCTCCCTAGTTTGTTAGTTTTTTGAAGAATAGACTTTGTGTTGTGTATAAGTCTATTACATTGCTACACAACAATAAAAATGGTATTAATCTTTATTTAAACTCCAGCATATGTGTTTATAAACTAAATTGTGTAAATAGAATGCATTGATCTTGCTCAAGTTTATTTTTTAAATTAACAGACTGCAGTCAGTAGGCCATAAAGGGACCTACACTTAATCCTGCCCCCAGCAACAGCAGCCTCTTTTCTATTCTCTGCTTCTCTCGGTGGGCCCGGTGGTGTAGTAGGGGCCACAGCACATGAGGGTCATAAAGACCCCAAATATTCCCTTGGTAGCCCTGTATGGCACCAGGAACAGTAAGTGAGGGAGTAAGTGAAGTCCCTGAATGTCTTGCCTTGGAATTCCCCATATGGCCCTTAGTCTCAAACATGTATCTGAGGAAATGCCCAGAACCTAGAACAAACTAGAAAAAAGTGCCCAGAATCCAGCAGTATCTCTAAATACCCAGAAATGCACTTATCTGTCATGCAAAGGGTTAATCTTAAGAATGATACCAAGAAGAGTCATCCACTGCATATGAAAAGCAAGACAGACGTAAGATGGCCACCAGAAAAGTGACAGCCAATTAGCATACCTGGGAACTTCCAGTTGAGGGCTATCCGGAGGGTAGTCCTCTGTTCAGTAGGGGGTGACAAAAATTATGCTAATCGCGTCAAAAAGGGGCGGGGCTTGCCTCAAGTGTTGGGGGGACTTAACCCTTTGAGTGCCAGAGTGGTACGGAATGCATTGCAAAGCAATTACCCTCTGGCACTCAGAGGGTTAAAAGTGTCACACAGAAGGCTGGGGACGGAGGAACAGCGGGAGAAAAAGCAGATGTGGCAGAGTTTCAATAGAAACTCTCCACATCCGGAGGAATCAGGCTCTGCCCCGGAGACCCGGTAAAGCTCTGTCAGAACCGGAGTCTCCGGGGCAAATCCGGAGAGTTCCCAGGTATGCCAATTAGAAGAAATCCCACAAAATGGGCTTTCTAGGTACTGTAGGTTTCTCGATTGCTTGTTGCCTAGTATTGCCTACAACTCCAGCCGCAGACCTCAGCATGCTCCCTGGACACTCAGAATGAGGAATGGATGATAGGGCATGAGGAGACAAGAAGACAGAGCCCTCTCTAACCGTTGTAGCCCAAACGGTTGCCAAGATATGTCCCAGAGAAGTTTTCCCCATATACATCAATGGAGCAAAGATGGCCACAGGCATGTTCCGGTTTGTAAGGGGCCACCACACTAAATTCAATATACACACTAATGTTTTGCAAACAACTCGAGACCCCCAGAAAACATCTGGGGGAGTAGAGAAACTAGTAGTGGAGAAGCGATAAGGCCCCCAAAAGCACTCAATACACCAAAAAGCCCCCAAAATAGAACAGGGACATAGCAGCCATCCTCATTCCAAAGTCCTCTAAAGTAATAAAGAACCCCATAAAGATTACCAGAGTACAACCATGCTCACATCAGCCTCTGCAAGATGAGGCAACACAAAGTGGGTCAGAAAGTAGACCGAGACACTCAAAGGGTTACTTTCCATTCTTCAGGAGAGGGCAAAAGCTCAAGAGACTCAGCCATGAGGGAAGACTTGTCACAAATCCACCCTCCACAGGGCAAAATAGGTCCACAGAACACCTGTGAACTGGGCAATCCAACTCCAGGGAAGCCCTGTGAGTTAATGCAGGGGTTATAATGTATGCTATGCAAGCACGCAATACACTGAGCGCCTGAGGGGTGAACAACACACTGCAAAGCAATGTGTTGTGCACTACTCTTCCATACAAAGGGTTAAATTATTTGTATGGATCAGTGCATGATCGTCTTTTGTTCTAAAAGCTAAGCAAGTCTCTATGCATTGAAAAACAATACAATGGAGACCTCTCTAGCATTCAAGGGGGTAAAAGCCCCGGTGAATTAATTTTCATTAATCCACTAAGGTGCCGTTTACTCCATAATTGCCCCCCTGTAGCATCCTGAATATAGCTCAAAGAACCAAAACCAGGTACTGTCCCTAGAAATCAGACACCATTGGCAGGTGTGCAATTCTGTCTGGCTCCAATGTCTTGGTCTGTCTCTATTGTGAGATTTTTCACTGTGACATGTACAATCATACTTAATAATCTTCTCTTTCCTCTTCAGAACACAGCCTTAAAATCCCCCCCCCTTCATTTTGTTAGGCTATCTTTGGTCTAAGTCCAACTTCCAGCACTGCCAACAGACATTAAAGTAATTGGCAAACAATACTGCAAAATTCTAAAGCATTCTTATCTTTCTTCTAAATTTGCAGAAAGATAAACATGAGTCAGCTTTCAAGTATCCACACATTTGGTCTTATCAAGCCTGTATGAGATATGGCACCCTCTGTGTCCTCCCACTGTCAGCCTATCACCAGGCTTAATTTCCCTCCTAGGATTTACTTATGTTATCAAACTGAACAGCAGGGGTAGGGTCCAATTACCAAGCTGCACCCGTAATTACTTGCTTGTGGCTGCCATACAATTAGAGAAGTCCAATCCTATGAAATTGTTGGTCTTATGTTTCCACTTCAAGCATTTTTGTTTCTCTTTTTTTCCCCAATTAAAACAATTGTTAACCTTTTATGTGCCGGGGGGGGGGGGTGTTCCTGAAGCATTGTTAATGCGTCAGGCAGCCCTCTAGTACTCAAAGGTTTTATATAGTATTTCTACTCTTTCAGTCCTTAAATAAACCTACCAGACAAGGTACCATTCACTAATTAAAATACAATCTTTAACCCCTTGAATGTTAGAGGTTTTGGAAAGGAGTGGAGATTTCTCCCTAGCATTCACAGCGGGTTAAAGGGATAGTGATGGTTGCCAATAAATGTAGCTCCCATTACTGCTCATATGTTATGTTTCCTGTTGTGCTATATATCAATTGCGTCCTACTTATAGTTCTGAAGTAATTGAGTTTTAAAGTATCCCCCTCCCACCCCTTTTATCTTTTGTATGTGCCTCCCCACAGATGTGGAATCCGGTCAGCTCACATTGAAGGAAAATCTTCTCACTGTGAGCATAATGAAAACCCTGCACCCCTTGACGAAGGAGGGCAGGATTTTCATTATGCTCACTGAAGATTGTCCCTCGATGTGCTCTATCCGGACCGGCCTGGGGAGCGCATTAAATAGATAAAGGGGCGGGAGGAGGATACTTTAAAACTGAATAGAACTAAAAAATCAGACACGGCTGATGTACACCGCAACAGGAAACATAACATTTGAGCATTAATCGGGGCTACATTTATTGGCATCCATTACTAACCCTTTAAAGGAACAATAAAACATTTTATGTAGAAATATATGTTATAGAACTTTTTCCTGTTGAGAAAACCCAAGGACACTGCCGTTGCTGGGAGAATTTTAATTCAAAAGTCATTATAACTTACACTTTCCCCACATTAAACCACAGTTTTTGACTGTGGCCACCATGTGGTCCTGTTTCTATCAATTTATGAGATGATCACCTTCTGTTTTGTCAATTTATTTTCCTAGGACAGAATAAATAAAGTCAAATTGCCTTTACTTTTTTATTATTTTTTTCCATGCTTAAGGCTTTTTTGTTTTAATCTAGGCTACAAGGTTCTACCCATAGAGGAGAATATGGTCCCAGACCAGAAAGTAGGGATAAGTGGTACAATATACCACTATCCCTGCTCCATGAAAAGACTAGTAGTATTGAACTTCAGCAAGTCTTTCCCTCAAGTCACCAGAACATCTTTAGATTCCTTAGATGTCATACTGGACTTCTAATGGATCCTCCTGTATGTATAGTTATACCACTATCCCTGCTGCCTGAAAATACTGGAGGAAATTTCCCTGATTGTTATTATTATTATTCTTTATTTATATAGCACCAACTAATTGTTTAGCAGAACCTCTACATCTGCAGTGCCAATTCATGATGTGCACATTTCACTGCCTTTCTCTGACAGGCTGACTCCCAGCTACAGCTTTCTCTTGGGCCACATGGCTCTCCTCAGCAGACCTAAGTGTGGAGCAGTGACATCAGAGGATGGAAAGGAATCCCCTGCTTCACTATAAAACTTCTTGTTAAAGCATTTGCATGCCAGAGGGGTTTACACACTACTCAAATGGTTATACATCTGCTCCCTGCATCGTGTTCATTGACCCTAAGGTGTAAATTGCTGTGTCTGCATCAGATGATCTGGGATAATTATAATGAAGCTGGGGATTCCTACCTGCTGCCTCTGATGCAACTGCCCAACACTGAGGTCTAATGAGGAGAGAGCTATGAGGCACAGGAAAAAGCTGTAGCAGAGATTCAGATCTGAATTAAGTATATGATTGAGGTCAACTGCCCCAGTATTGCATATTACAAATGGCTGACAGAGACATGAGATATAAAAGAGTTCAGGGAGAAAGAGTGAACGGTTAAAAACCTCTATTCAGTATTTTACCCCAGTAAGACTATATAAGATGGGTACTAAGGATGACAACTTATGTGACAGATTCTCTTATGCCACTGGAACTTTTCTGCACCTTGTGTGGGACTGTCCAGAGATCTTCCTGTTTTGGGAGCGGGTCTTCTCCCCTCTGTAAGGGGTCCTGAGCAGACCAATCCCCCAGACTCTGAAGCTCGGTATCCTGTCAATTTTCCCTGACAAACTGGACACTCACCCTGTTAAATTTCTTCTGAGAGAGAATTTGGTTAAAGGGATAGTAATACTTCATTTTAACTTTATTTTATTTTGTAGGCATTAAAAAAACATGAAGAATGATATAAGTCTTATCTCTGAAACCTTTATGGTTTAAGAGATATTCACAAACAAAGTATCCCCCCCCTGTTCAACCAGATAAGAAGGGAGATGCCCAGGTAGACTGCAGAGAGGGACAATCTTCAATTAAGATAATGGAAAAAGCTGAAAAACTTGTCAAGGGGGAAGGGCTTTCATTGTTTTCATACAAAGAAAATTGTCCCCTTCTGTTATCTGTACTGTCATACAACCTGATCCACATCTGAGAAGAGATGGCTTACACTAGGTAAAAGGGGCGGGGAGGGATACTTTGCTTGTGAATATCTCATAAACCATAAAGGTTTGAGAGATAAGACTTATATCATTCTTCGTGTTTTTTTAATGCCTACAAAATAAAATAAAGTTAAAACGAAGTGTTACTATCCCTTTAAGGTGAGTAAGATAGTTACCATGACGTGGAGGTTTGCTACTGCGCCTTCACACATTCATTGAGTGAATCTGGTGGCCCAGAATCTTCCACACTACCATTTGTTATATACTCAGAGAGAGATCCTGCACAGGTTCCATTCTATTTGGGTGCTTGGATAGCTCACTTTAGCACAGGCTCCTCTCCCTAGCTGGGTGACACTGGGTTTTACTCTTGGATCTTCGAGTCCGGTCTTCTTGATTTGGTGCTGGGGGTGGTGTGTCAGGGGTGCTGGGAGGTTGGGGTGACCTCCCTGGGAAGAGAGAGACGTTTCCTTCTTTTTTTAATTGTTGTTGGGGGATACACAATTTAAAAAGTTCTTCATGGACACTTTGAGATGTTCTGTGCTGTATCTTGATGATGTCTTTAATAAAATATATATTTAAGAGAAAAAAAAAACCACACTATTCAAGTGCATGGGAAGTTAGGAATTTGTATTCGTCCTCTTTGTTGCAGTTGGTTTACTCCAAAATGACTAAAGTTTGCTTTTATACACAAGGGCCTTCGTATTTCTAAAGCAGTTAGAAAAGGCAGAAGTAAAGTCATGTTGTACTGAATCATCCATCATGCCCCCTACAACAGGATGAGCAGGTTACAAATTAGGGAAAGGAAAGCAAGGCCACAATACATCTAGATGAACACAAGACAGTCCTGAAACCATTTGAAGAATACAAAGATGGTAGACTGCCCAGAGACGTGTGGAGAGATTGGCCAACTGGGCCATACAAAATCACTGAGGCCTTTCATCCAACAGCAGTCACTATTGTAGTAATTTTTCATTATATGGGTTCATTGTTACAGCACATAAATTAAGAGTATATCTGTACTACAAGAATTTGTACCGGCTGGGTGGCAACCTTACCTCCACTGCTGAATAAATGTGTGTCATCTGTGTCATTGACTAAGTTAATGATCAAATACCATAACTTTAGGTCAACACTTTACTAGCACTAGGATGTCCAATAAGGCAATAGGGACAATCCGTTTTAAGTTATTAGTTCTTCTCTGGTTTATAAAAATGCAAATGGTATTTGTGACTGACACTTTCTTGCTTATCAGCTCTGTTTAGTACAGTGTCCCAGCCAATACACCACTCCTGAGCTATTGTTTTCTGTACTGAGGACAGTAATTATAGTGCGTACGTGTTTGCTTATTCACAGAGAACAATTCCAATCACTATATTTTAAGTATATTTGCTTTGTCTCTAATCATAATAATTATGTGTTGAATATATTTTTAAATGCTGTATACTGCATTTAGAGGGCATTTGTTTATTGAATAAGGCTGGAAGCTTTTGAGCTGATTATACAGTCCATTGCTGGCTCTTCCATATTCACAACATGAAGTTAGGTCACAGGAGAATTAACAAATGGGCACTTGGAGCACCTGATCAACAGTAATAATGGAGGAGTCACAGTGGCTTTGGATACCCAACAGCTGTGTTGAGAGGCAGTGGTTGGTCAGAGCACCACATTTAGATCTAAATTCAGAAAGCAAAAACAGCTCAAACTAACCACAGTAGAGGGGACAAATAAAAATGTCTATATTCCCCCTTTACTGAAATGTGGCTTTTAACACCTCGAATGATAGAAGTCTCCAACACATTGTGAAAGACCTTGTAGCATTTTAAAACAGCCCTTCATATGTCACATCTTCCCAGAGAATTAAAGGTTACATTATATTTTGTGCACTCCAATGCAGAAATTCAGAACTGAAATGATTTTATTTATATGTGTAACACCACTCTTGCTAGGAGGAAGTGGGTTATGTGGAATCCCATGGTTCTCTAAAGTAGTATAAGGGGTTCTCAGAACATATGTAAGTAATAAAGGACAGTGGAACAAGGCTGTGGTGTCATGCAGTGTATGTGTGGTTCTGTGACTACCAGCGGACAATGGAACAAGACTGTGGTGGGTGCAGGGATGTGACTACAGGGGTTGCAGAAGCTGTAATTGTACCCTGGCACAGCAAACAAGGGGTATCCATCTGCCCACTATGTTCTACTTATGCCTATACGGAAATAATTTTACATTAGGGGAATCAAAAGTTGTTTGCAGCTGGATCCTTCAGTGACTAGTTACTCCACTACTAGGGCAGGGCTTACAATTTTAAAGGGATAATAATACTTCGTTTTAACTTTATTTTATTTTGTAGGCATTAAAAAAACATGAAAAAGGTTTGAGAGAGAAGACTTATATCGTTCTTCATGTTTTTTTAATGCCTACAAAGTAAAATAAAGTTAAAACGAAGTATTACTATCCCTTTAAGTCCTTTGCTACTAGCCAGACCTGAAAAGTTACTCGCCACTGCAAGCCATAACATACCCACCAGGGCTGAACTTCTACTCGCCAGGGCTAAATTTTCACTCGCCACTGGCTAGTGGCGAGTGAAAATTTTGAGCCCTGACTAGGGTGTCAAATCCTGTGTATACGACTCTGATTGCCAATGGACATGTATAAGATTGAAACCCAAAGTGCAATAATATTGTCCAATAACATCATCCTATATAATAATTCTACATGGCGTGGAGCAGTGAGGTAGCTCTCCCTTCACCCTTTGAGTGCCAGAGGGGAACGCAACTGGCGCTCAAAGGGTTAAAGCAGAACTACCACCTTTAAGAAAGATGACCTCAAATAATTCCTCATCCTGCAAATAGCTGATCATTAGAGCTAGCCGCCAGAATTATTACCGCCTTAATTCAAATGATCCTCTGATCCGGGACTGACAGGCAGGACGGAACTCAGACATCTTCCCATAGTGACATCTGCACACCTGTGCTGTCAGTCCCAGTCTGCTCTAGGAGGCATTGCTAGCAGCCGTTCGGCTCCAAAAGGAACTAACAGCGCAGGCGGGAAGACGTCACTATGGAAAGATGTCTGCGTTCTGTCCTACCCGTCAGTCCCAGAGCAGAGGATAATTCACAGTAAGGAGGTAATAATTCTGGCAGCTAGCACTACTGATCAGCTAGTTGCCAGATGAGGAATTATTTGGGGACATCTTTCTTAAAGGTGGTAGCTCTGCTTTAACATTATCCGGACCTTGGCCCGTGTACATGGGCTTTTACACTAGTACAATATAACCTAGTATCTTCTGGGGACAAAAAAAAAAAAAAAAAATCACATACCACTGGTAAAGGTTAGACTAACAATGTAGATAAGTTACTAAGACTGTCTAGCACTTACACATATTTGATAGTTACTATGTTTAACTATTGTGCTCTAGAGAGGTTTTTAACACACAAGTCAATGATTCTATCACAGCAAGAGAACAACTGCACTGCGCTATCAAGTTCATCAGCTTTAGTACATAACTAAGGTAGGTTTGCACAACAGAGCACACAAATCTGAATGCAATATTGTAACCTACTGACTGAAAATAAATAATTTAATTTCGGGATAAATTATTTGGCACATTAGTGTATGTGGGAAAGCACAACTGTGACAAGCTGGCAAGACACTAAAATTCTAAATTATTCTAGTCTTATTTCAATGCTCTGTGGGCTTAAGACACAAAGGAGCAATTCTGAAGTAAACTAACAGTATCACACCGGCATATGTGGCATTTAGAGAGAGAGGATTCTACAAATGAAAAGAAGCAAGGAATAATAATAATACCCAGATTTTATTTTGTGTAATTCTGTAAGCAAAATCCATTGTAGATACATGACTACAGACAGGAGCGGGAAACCGGTTGTTGGATTACAATTCCCATCATCCTCAGCCATTGACTGTCTGAGGATGGCAAGTATTGTACTGCAACAACAGCTGGAGAAGAGGCAATATGTACAACAGTGTCAAACATTTCTCATTATTAAAGGGATAGTAACACTTCGTTTTAACTTTATTTTATTTTGTAGGCATTAAAAAAACATGAAGAACAATATAAGACTTATCTCTCAAACCTTTATGGTTTAACCCCTTAGCGACCCTTGACGTACCAGGACCGTCAAGGGAAAATGTGCTTCAACGACCCTTGACGGTCCCGGTACGTCAAGGGTTAAACTCTCCCATCGCGGCCGCACGGAGCGATGGGAGAGCGCGGGCTGCTTGTTACTAAGTGTCCCGATACCGGGACACTTAGTAACAACCAGTAAAAAGTTTGTTGCAACATGCGATTCGCTTGATGAGCGAATCACATGTTGCAAATGCTGATTGACAGGGACAGTATTTGTAAATACTGTCCCTGTCATATATCTCTGTCTCCCTCCATCTTGCACACTGCTGAGGTGGAGAGAGACAGAGAGAGATTGTGCCAGATTGCGATCCAGCGTTCCAGTGTTCCTGCAAACAGTGTTAAAACACAATATTAACCCTTTGATCACTGTTTTACAGTGATCACCAAGTTCCCCCCCATCTGATCACTTTTACAGTGATCAATAAACTACAGATCAGCGTCTGCTGATCTGTGGGATACCCCCCATCCCCCTTGTATCCTCTGAATTTTTTTTTTATTTTTTTTACATTTTTTTTTATTTTTTTTTTTTATTAAAAATTGATTTAAATATAATTTAGGTAGTTTAGGTAGGTAGGTGGGTAGGTTTAGTGTAGACTTGTGTTAGGGAAAGGTTTAGGGACAGATCTAGGTTTAGGGGAAAAAAAAAAAAAAAAAAAAAAACCAAAAAAACCAAAAAAAAAAAAAAAATACTAAAAAAAAATATATATATATATATATAATAAGTATAGTTTAGATAGGTAGTTTACTTGGGTTAGGTAGGTTCTAGATATACGTAGGTTAGGGTAAGTTTTAGGGTTAGAGTTAGGTTTAGGGATAGCGTTAGAGTAAGGAAAAAAAAATTTAGTGGGCAAAATGCAGCGCACTTATAGCGTTGAAGAGGCATATGCCTTTTTGGCATCTGACTCAGAGGCAACAGATACTGCGTCAGATTTTGAAATAGAGCAGTTTTCAGAAACTGAGAGCAGCTCTACTGACGACGCTGGGCCTTCTATCAAAAAAAGACGCACTGCCCCAAGAGCTGCCCTGGCAACTGCCCCAGCACCTGCCAAAAATCCTGCCCCAGCACCTGCCACAATTCCTGCCACAAATCCTGCCACAAGATCTGCCAAAAATCCTGTCACAAGATCTGCCAAAAGACTTGGCCCTGGCAATTGCCCCAGCACCTGCAAAAAGATCTGGCCAAAGAAATGCCCCAACACCAGCCACTCCTGATCATAATGATTGGGTATCCCCAATAAATTTTTGCCCACAAATACCAGAATTTACAGGCACCCCAGGGATTCAAATTGATGTTGAGGGATTTAACTATGATAATTTTTTTGATTTATTTTTGGGGGAAGACCTTTTAGGGGAAATTGTGTCCCAAACCAACTTGTATGCAGCCCAGTATACTGCCGCCAACCCTACAGCTTTTGTAGTTAAGGAAGAAATATGGAAACCCATAGACCTCATAGAATTTAAGCAATTATGGGCCTTAATAATGGCAATGGGTATAATAAAAAAGCCCAGTATCCGATCCTACTGGAGCAAAAACCCTGTATGTGATACCCCTATATTCCCCAAGACTATGACCAGGTCCAGATTTGAAATCATTTTGCACTTTATGCATTTTAACGATAATACCCTGTGCCCCCCAAAAGAACACCCCCAGTATGATAGACTATACAAAATACGTCCCCTAATAAGCCATTTACAGAAAAAGTTTGCCCAAGTGTATATGCCCCAAAAAGAAATTAGTATAGATGAATCCCTAATGAAATACAAAGGCAGGTTAGGGTTCAAGCAGTACATCCCCTCAAAGCGATCCAAATTTGGTGTCAAATTTTATAAATTGTGCGAAAGTGCCACAGGCTACACCCAGGCTTTTAGAATTTATGAGGGCAAGGACAGCAAACTTGATCCTCCTGGGTGCCCCGAATTTATGGGAACAAGTGGGAAAATAGTTTGGGATTTAATTTACCCCTTATTAAATAAAGGCTATCAATTATTTGTTGATAATTATTACACCAGCCCCCTTTTATTTAGGTCTCTGTTTTATTTTGACACCGTGGCCTGTGGCACTGTCAGACGCAATTGCAGGGAGTTTCCCAAAATACTCATAGATACCAAATTAAAAACTGGGACGTCATCATCTTTGTGCCAACAGGAGCTGCTGGCAGTGAAGTTTAGGGACAAAAAAGAGGTCTACATGCTCACCACAATGCATGAGGACAGATCTGTGGCAGTCACTGTTCGTGGCAGGACAGTGGTAATAAGAAAGCCAGTCTGCATCACGGACTATAATAAAAACATGGGGGGAGTTGATCTGAGTGATCAACTAATGCAGCCATACCTCGCAATGAGGAAGTGTAGGGCATGGTATAAAAAAGTTGCCATCTATATGATGCAGACTGCTGTACATAATTCCTTTTTACTTTTTAAGCTGGCAAACCCCAATCAAACATGTAGCTTTTTACAGTACCAGCTACAACTTATTTCCATATTTTTATTTCAAGGTGCGTCTGAAATAATTCCACCAAGACCCGGGTTAGTACATTTTATTTATAAAATCCCCCCAACTCCCCAAAAGAACAAACCACAGAAGCGCTGCAGGGTTTGCTACAGAAAGGGAATACGGACAGACACCACCACTTACTGTCCTGATTGCCCTTCCAAACCTGGCCTCTGCATTGGTGACTGTTTCAAGGAATACCATTCAGGCACAATGCAGTAGTGCTGTAAAGGTTCTTTTATTATTTGGCCACTTTTTCCCCCTGAAATATCCTGTTTTTTATTTTTCAAAACACATCCCTCCTTAGATCTAACACTATCAAAATTTATCTCTGATAATGGAAACACACATGTTCCCTACTGGGCCTAGTAGCTCCCCCAAACCCTGACAAACCTATGCATATGGGGCATTGCCGTACTCAGACAATGTAACTCAACACTAATGTAAAGCATTTAAAAAATCTGCAAATATAATCTGATTGAAATCCAGAGCAACACTAAAATAGAAATGTGAAAAATGGTGTTTCTCTGCCTTACTGCAGATTTTGGGAGGGATTGGTGATACAGTGGCAGCGAAAAAATTGATAAGATGCAAATAGAATGAAAGCCAGGGTTGTCTACTCTTCTACAAAATATACTTTTGGGGGTAAAATTAATTGCAGCATTGCCAAACAGACCGAAATGAGACAAGGCACCAGCTGTAAAAATGGCATGTCTGTAAAAGGAAACTAACATGTTCCAACTGGGCCCAGTAGCTCCCCCAAAACCCCGACAAACCTATGTATATGGGGTATTGCCGTAATTAGAAGAAGGAGCCGAACACTAATCAATGCAGTTTATAAAATCTTCACCTGTTCTGTGCTTGAAATTCACATCAACATTGAAGGGAAAGCGTGAAAAATGCTGAATTTTTTTACTTACGTCAAGTTTTCACAGGCTTGGTGGTAAAATGGCTGTTTGCAAGATTTGAAAACACACCTAAAATGAAAGCCTGGGGTGTCTACTTTCAAAAAATATCCACTTTTGGGGGGAAATCTTAAAAAAGAGCAGTGTTACACAGCCCAAATGAGAAATGGCACCAGTAACGCAAGCTGTGAAGATTCAAAGTGTGAACCTGGAAACGCGCATGTTCCAATTTGGGACCCGTAACTCCCACAAACCATGAGAAAGCTATGCATATGGGGTATTGCCGTACTCAGAAGAAGGAGCTGAACACTAATCAATGCAGTTTATAAAATCTTCACCTGTTCTGTGCTTGAAATTCACATCAACATTGAAGGCAAAGCGTGAAAAATGCTGAATTTTTTTACTTACGTCAAGTTTTCACAGGCTTGGTGGTAAAATGGCTGTTTGCAAGATTTGAAAACACACCTAAAATGAAAGCCTGGGGTGTCTACTTTCAAAAAATATCCACTTTTGGGGGGAAATCTTAAAAAAGAGCAGTGTTACACAGCCCAAATGAGAAATGGCACCAGTAACGCAAGCTGTGAAGATTCAAAGTGTGAACCTGGAAACGCGCATGTTCCAATTTGGGACCCGTAACTCCCACAAACCATGAGAAAGCTATGCATATGGGGTATTGCCGTACTCAGAAGAAGGAGCTGAACACTAATCAATGCAGTTTATAAAATCTTTACCTGTTCTGTGCTTGAAATTCACATCAACAATGAAGGCAGAGTGTAAAAAACGCTGTTTTTTTACTTACGTCAAGTTTACGAGAAAGTGGTGGTAAAATGGTTGTGTAAAAAATTTGAAAACACACCTAAAATGAAAGCTGGAGGTGTCTACTTTCCAAAAATAAACACTTTTGGGGGGAAATCCTAAAGTGGAGCATTGGAACATAGCCCAAAATGAGTAATGGCACCAGTTAAGCAGGACTTGAAAATTCAATATTTGTTCAAAATTGGGCCCTGTAGCTCCCCCAAACCTTGAGAAACCTATGCATATGGGGTATTGCTGTACTCAGAAGAAGGAGCTGAACACTAAACAATGCATTTTTAAAAATCTTCACCTATCATGTGCTTGAAATTCACATCAACATTGAAGTGCAAGTGTGAAAAACGGTGTTTTTTTAACTTACGTCAAGATTTACGAGCGATTGGTGGTAAAATGGCTGCGTAAAAAAATTGAAAACATACATAAAATGAAAGCCTGGGGTGTCTACTTTCCAAAAATATATACTTTTGGGGGGAAATCTTAGAGTGGAGCACTGTTACACAGCCCCAAATGAGACATGGCACCAGTGATACAAGCTGTGAAAATTCAAAGTGTGAAACTGGAAATGCGCATGTTCCAATTTGGGCTCCATAGCTCCCCCAAACCTTGAATAACCTATGCATATGGGGTATTGCCGTACTCAGAAGAAGGAGCTGAACACTAAACAATGCATTTTTAAAAATCTTCACCTATCCTGTGCTTGAAATTCACATCAACACTGAAGTGCAAGTGTGAAAAACGGTGTTTTTTTAACTTAC
Source organism: Rhinophrynus dorsalis (assembly GCA_037306005.1). Classification (NCBI taxonomy): domain Eukaryota; kingdom Metazoa; phylum Chordata; class Amphibia; order Anura; family Rhinophrynidae; genus Rhinophrynus; species Rhinophrynus dorsalis. The sequence goes on from CM074724.1 coordinate 76,602,827, forward strand.
GTCAAGATTTACGAGCGATTGGTGGTAAAATGGCTGCGTAAAAAAATTGAAAACATACATAAAATGAAAGCCTGGGGTGTCTACTTTCCAAAAATATATACTTTTGGGGGAAATCTTAGAGTGGAGCACTGTTACACAGCCCCAAATGAGACATGGCACCAGTGATGCAAGCTGTGAAAATTCAAAGTGTGAAACTGGAAACGCGCATGTTCCAATTTGGGCCCCGTAGCTCTCCCAAACCTTGAGAAACCTATGCATATGGGGTATTGCCGTACTCAGAAGAAGGAGCTGAACACTAAACAATGCATTTTTAAAAATCTTCACCTATCATGTGCTTGATATCAACAGTAGTATTGAAATGTAAGTGTGAAAACTGCAAAAAAACAAAATATTACCACAATTTTGAATTTTTTTTCTGGAAAAATAGCTGCATGAAAAACTCCAAAATTCTCCTGATTATTTACCTTATGTTGTGTAGTTTTCAGAAACATATACCTTTGTGGGACATTTTTGGTTCTGGCACCGTCAGCTAAGCTATGATGCTCACATGCCAATTGTTGAAAAATCACAAGTTGGAAATTACGGCAGCCATCTTGTAATATTTACCTTGTAAATGTGAGTAAAGGACTAAAATACTAGGCATATGGGGTACTCTTATATTCAGGAGAAGTAAATGAATATATTTAGGGGTATTTTTTTTTCATTAACTAATAGTATGCAAATCCTGACAGAAAAATGTAAGCAAAATGTTGTTTTTTTTCAATTTTTTTCCTCTTTTTTTCTATTTTAATCAAATTAAACAATGAGGTATTCATATAATTGTGGTATCAAAAGAAAGCCCTACTTGTGCTTAAAAAAACAGTATATAATTTATGTGGGTGCACAAAAGGAATTAAAGAGAAAATATGGTTGAACAAAGACATAGTCAAAAAAGTCAAAATTGCTCCGGTCCTTAAGTCAAATCTAACTCAGATTTTCCCGGTCCTTAAGGGGTTAAGAGATATTCACAAGCAAAGTTTCCCCCTCCCGCCCCTTTTTCCTAGTGTAAACCATCTCTTCTCAGATGTGGAATGCAGTCCATAGACCAGACAGATAACAGAAGGGGACACTCTTATTCCTTTGAAAACAATGAAAGCCCTGCCCACCTTGACAAGTTTTCCCTTATATTAATTGAAGATTGTCCCTCTCTGCAGTCTATGTGGGCACCTCCCTTCTGCTCTGGCTGAACAGTGTGACATCAGTAAAAGGGGCGGGAGGGGGACATTTTGTCATTGAATTACTCTGAAACTACAACTCTGACAGAATTGAAATAACACTCTCCAAAGTCCAGATACTATGATGATTAATTTGAGCTGCTTTTATTATGAAACATTACTATCCCTTTAAGCTAAGTTCACACTTGCAAAGGTAATATACCTTTCATATTGTTCCATAAAGCTCACTTTTTTTTTTTTAACCTTTTGCCCACGTTTCCCCCGAGATCCCTATGAAGGGCATGTGGATGATGGGTGACAAAAGTCAGAGATAGATTATTAGATGAGGTCAATTGTTTTGCCCATTCATTGGATGTTGCAATGTGCATCTCAACATCCAGGTTGTCTGTGCAAACGATCTGCACTTCCACCATACAGACCACTCTTGTTCGACTTAACTGTGCTCAACACATAAACTAAGTTGAGTTGCAGCATGTAATGATGAGCAAGAGAAGGCTGAGTTGTAGAACAATAACAGCTGGAGTGTCACAGGTTGTTCATAAAGATGGCATTAGATAGTGGTACATTTAGAACAGATATTGTAGTTTTTATTTTAAAAAGCAGTATATATATTTTGCCAATGGACAGATGAGATTAATGGAAATTGTAGTCCAACAACAATAACTGGTAATCCAAAGGCTGCAAAACTTCTACTGTGGAACTGAAAAGCTTTCTGTGCAGCATGTGCACCATGCAGCAATAACACTTGCCCTCAATGTGCTGACACCCCTGGAACTCAAAGAATTAAAGGGATAGTAATGTCTGCTCTTGTAAGTTGCTGGTATATTGTAGATTTAAAAGAATAAAGTATCTTGAGCAAGTCCCACCTCTCAAACCTTTTTTTGGTTTGAGAGATATTCGCAGATAAAGTTCTGTTGGACTATATATATGACGGTATCCAAAGGGTTAAAACAAGAGAATCACTCAGTTGGATTTCTTCACTTAAATAAGCAAATGACAATATAAAATAATTTGAGAACTTTATACTTTAATATGTATTAACACGCTACTTCACAGTAACTAATTGATCAGAGTAATCAATCCTTCATATTTGTACAAAAATATATCTATTTTATTAAATACAATATACTATATATATATATATATATATATATATATATATATATATATATAAAACAAGTATCAGCAATTATAATAGGTACATAGAAAACCAAACCACACTTATATCCATGACGATTACCAGCGGTGAAAGGGTTAACCACACATAGGTATATTCAAAGGTATTAAATAACAATAATTGCACTCAGTAGCATAGAAAAGGTTAATTGATTCTTACAATTAATATAATACAGTTGGCAGCAGTGTCTCTGAATACCTCTGCCCCAGAAACTGTATAGACTATGCTAATTATGATGTAAGGGGTATTGGGAGATGAATTAAATAATTCCTCTAACAATTCCTTGTATCATATCTCAATAATAATCAAATTTAGGGAATAACTGGAATAGAATCCCAGATTTAAATCACTATAATCTAACTATATACTGAATTCATATATTGAATACCTCTGAATAAAATATATAAATTGCAATTAATATAGTCAATCAAAAATTATACAAATAATCTACCTAGAATTAATCCAATAACATATGTCTAGAAAGTATACCAACTTCATGCAATATATATATCATAATTTTGACTATAGCAACATATATAAAACCTATAGGCACTCCAAGGGGTAATCCACTGGTTTAAAATAGGTGCCACACCCAGAAGTTTCTTTTGTCTATTGGAAGTGAATACTTCCAATTTACAAAAAACAAGCCTGGTACCTTCACAAAGGACTTTAGAATGCACACCACAAATAAATAGACAAACAGCTGTTAGAGAGTTAATAAATTAATTCCAAAAATTCCCTTGATTAAATATTAGCTATTATAATTTTACCAGAAACACACTATTCTAGACATAACAAAAATTATATTAACCAATATATACAAGGATAAATATATCTCGCTGCTATTACTATTTTAAGATCTCTCTGGCAATTAATAACAATAAATTAATTAATTAATTCTGCATAATTTCTGAATTACTATGCTAAATATAGCTGATCATAATATTTGCCATAAAACTGGCCAGGCTTCTATGAGCAAATTATATATATAATTTTCCTCAAATATCAAGGAAATATACTTATTTTGAAATTAGGCAGAATTAGAATAAATAAAATATAATTACCAGGTCAATCAGTGTGGATTCTTGAATTTATCAGGGATGGAACCATGAACCTTCTTCTTCCAGGAAACTAAGAGACCCAAATCATCAACTCTTACCATTATAATAGGCAATTTTGCCTTATCAGTAATCCTCACCTCTTTCTAATGATTGGACAAAGATCCATGTAACCATTATGAGTATTTGACAATATAAATGCTGCAGATGGCGCCATTACGCTATATTAAAATTTTACAGGTGACACAAACCATGGTATATGTCAAAGTTAAGAGAGAGTTCAGAGTTTATCAGAGTCCCCATAAACCAGTCATTTTGCTATGTCTTCCCACAGGGTGTCAATGTCCATCTCAGACTCTATGTCTCCAATTTAACATCAATCGGCCATTACTGTCAGTTATTTCTCCCTCATAGAGGCCCATTATTTTAACATGAAGTAATTTGAACACATTTTAAATACAGGTTTTTCAGTTAATTTCTACTATTAGAGTTAACCCTCTATGCTCCACCAGGACAAAGTCTCTGACAGCCCCCCCCCTTTGTCTGATGTCAGCTGTAAAGCTGACAGAAGGAGATACGTGTCAGCCGACTCGAGGCGGTTCTTCAGCAGAGCCAAAATAGCGGTATTTGAAGGACAGCAATGTCCCAGAAAAAATATTTATCATTTGAAGTGCTTAAAAAGTTGAATACAAAAAAACCTCTCTCAAACTGCTACGGATTGAGAGATATTCACTGTCAAAGTCCCCCCCCCTCCCCTTTCCCTGACATCAACGCTATGCTGACTACAGTGGAATCCTGTCCGGGGACCAACTGACGGCTCTGCAGCAGAGCCACAATCTCGTTATTTAAAAAGAATGACTTAATTGGAAAGGTTTACAAAGTGTGCCTGGTTTGCAAGCACACTTTGTAGACCATTCCGGCTGACATGGATCTCCTGCTGTCAGCTTTACAGCTGACAACAGGAAACGTCAAACTTTGACAGTGAATATCTCTCAAACCATAGCGGTTTGAGAGATAGCGTTTTTTGCATTTAGTTCAACTTTTTAAGCACTACAAAATGATAAATATTTTTTATGGGACATTACTAACACTTTAAAAACACTTTTAAAACAAAAACTACTTCATTGGAACGGTCTACAAAGTGTGCTTGCAAACCAGACACACTTTGTAGACATTCCAATTAAGTATTTCATTTTAAATATCGCTACTTAGGCTCTGCTGAAGAGCGGCCAGCTGGTCCCAGGACCGGGATCTCCTGCTGTCAGCAGAGCACTGATGTCAGTGCAAGGGGAGGGAGGGGGAACTTTAGTTGCCAATATCTCTCAAACCATAAAGGTTTGAGAGATGGGACTTGCTCAAGATACTTTCTTTTTTAAAATCTACAATACAGCAGCAACTTCTAAGTGGGTATCACTAACCCTTTAAAGGATGTGGTAAAACCCAATGCAAATGCAGAAGTGTGTCCTCTGTTAATAAAGTACTGGAGATGTTAACCCTCTCAATGCAACAGGAATATGCACTGCACATCGCATTGGGACTCAAAGGTTTAAACCAGCCATTTTACCTATTTGTTGATTTATTAGAAAATGTTATTTTTCACATCCGTCTATTAGTAAAGCACAGACTAGCATACTGCTCATTTAATTCAGTTGTCAGCAAATGAAAACGTTTACATACAGAACCATGACATGTCAGTAAGGAGAAAATATATTTTTTAAAAAAACGTATGAAATAATTTCCTGGTTATTTAAATACCAAAAGTAGAATTCATTCCTCTTTCACTGTGGGAAGCCACAAGGCATCTGCTGTCTCACTAGATTCAGATCAGGAAACACTGTACAATACAAAGACCCATATTTATAACAGCAAACTGGAGTTATTGTGGAATAAACCAACTGCACCATAGGGAACAAATAACAATTCCTGTTAAATTAAACTGGGCGTTTAACCCATTGAATGCTAGAGAGGTGTGTCAATGCATTGGACACCTCTCTAGCATTCAAGGGGTTAAAAATCACTATTCAATTGCATGGAAATTTACTAATGCTTATTTGTCGCCTATGGTGAAGTTGGTTTACTCCAGAATAACTTCAGTTTGCTTTTATGGCCTTATGCAGAAAGACAAAATGAGCAATGCAATTCAGGTGCAGACCAACTGTACCATATGGGACAAATACAGATTCCCAAAATTCACAATGAGAACCACTTCACTGCTTTGCCATGCGCTTGAAACCTTTTTAGAATTCAAGGGGTTAAAAGCCGCATTTAAAGGGGGACACCCCTACACATGCTGGGATAAATAGCTTGTTTATGTAGCGACAAGCTGGGGTAAGGTTTTTATTTATTTATTTATTTTTTTTAAAACATCTCTAGCCAAATTTAATCCCAGTAACTATTGCCCTGTGTATTACTTCCGTACAGTCTGTGGTTACTAGCTCTGTACCACAGTCTGTCACTCTGCCTCTTCTCCCCTCCCTCTATCCAGTCTCCTCCAATGAGAGATGCTTTCTGCCTGTAAGCTGGAGCGGTCTCATTGGCCAGAGGCTGCTTCAGCTTACAGACAGAAAGCCTCCATCATTGGAGGAGGCAGGGTAGAGGGAGGGGAGCAGAGGCTGAGTGACAGACTGCGGTACAGAGCTAGTAACCACAGACTGTACGGAAGTAGGACACAGGGCAATAGTTACTGGATTAAATTTGGCTAAATAGAGACATTTTAAAAAAACAAAAACCTTACCCCAGCTACTCGCTACATAAACGAGCTATTTAGCCCAACATGTGTAGGGGTGATAGATCCCCTTTAACTCAAGCGTGAGTTGTGTTTGTCCCCTGTAATTTAGTGGATTTGCACCAGAATTACTTCATTTTGCATTTATACATACAGGCCACAGTGTCTTCTGTAGACACTTCTGAGAAATTTTGGAACAAATCAACCGCCCCACGGGGGGACAGATTTAAATTTGTCTTTTAACTCCTTGAAATGTAAAGAGGTCTCCGCTGCACTGCAATCCCCTGGAGACCTCTGTAACATACAAGGGATAAGAAGTTTCATTTAAATCAATGGGAGTTTACAGAAAGTTTATTGGTCCCCTATGGTGTAGGGGGTTTGCTCCAAAGTGGACTCTCTTTTGTACATAAGATGCATAGAGCCTTATTCTTTACGGTATAATTGTGCAATTCTGGACCAACTACAGCACAGGGTTCAAATGAAAATTCCATAAACTCCTATTTATTTATAGGGACTTTTATAGGGATAGTAATGTCTCAAACAAAACGTAGCTGATTCATCTTCATACTATTTGTCCCATGTAGAGCCGTATTTCACTACTATCAGACTTGCAGTTCAACAGCAATTGAATGAGAAATGATCCCCTCCCGCCCCTTTTACGTATGGAACGCTGCTGGATTGCAGGCACACTTTGTAGACCGTTCTAATGAAGATTTATTTTTTCATTATGCTAGCTCGGCTCTGCTGAAGAGCCGCTTGCTTGTCCTGGGATCAGGATATCCTGCCGTCAGCTTACAGCTGACATCAGGGAAAGTGGAGGGAGGGGGAAACTTTAGCCTCCTATATCTCTCAAACAATAAAGGTTTGTGAGATGGGACTGGGATTGTTTAGTTAAATGTTTTAATAGCTGCAATATGGCCTTTTTTAATGTATAGACATTACTAACCCTTTAAATGTTGTTGCTGGGTTCCAAGAACTTATATTCAGAATCAATGCCTTGACCTCAGTGCATTGTAAAGCAATGCACTGAAGACCTCTCTAGCATTCAAGGGGTTAAAAGACTTTAAATCAATAGACATTTTGCTATGTTTTTTTCTCTTGTAGTGCAGCTGATTTGCTCCAAAATTACAATCCTTTGCATTCTGCATAAACCCATAAATATTCACAGTAAATATAATTGTCCATTTTCCAGCCCATCCTTAATGTTCCTGCCTACATTAAAATGACATTTGGACAAATTGCAAAGTCCCAACAACCATTAAAATGCTGGCCAGATGGAACCATGCACAAAGCCTGTAATTACCAACACACATATGAACACCATCATTGTCTCCCGACTCCAACGGCATCCAAAAACAAACTCGATTCACCATCTGAGACAGCGAATGAAACAGAACCAAAATTCATCATCTGAGCAACATGCACAAACAGACCTCACAGTAGGTGTACATTAGGCATCCTGATCCTCACATTGGCCATAAATGCATCTGTCCAAGGGACACTGTGATGCCAGAATAAGAATGGATGCAGTATATGTTCCTGCATCCAAATGCAAACATCTGTCTGATCTTCATTCCTGGAAAATCAGGAGCTTGGAATTTGTGAAGAAAGAGAGACACAGCAAGCGCTGCAGGGAATTGTCAGCATCCTGGCTGCATCCAAGCAAAACGAACAGTTAAATGGATCTACCAGGAAGCAGGATATTTAGAGGAACACGAATGTTAAAATGCAAGATGTTCTTACTAAAATGTAAAGCAGGCACAGACACACAAAACCGAGGCTGATGTGCTTCAAAAAAAACAGGGCAATCCAACTGCACCAGAGGGGACAAATATAAATTTTACATGATTTAATATGGGTTTTAAAAACTTGGGGGTTATGCACTAAGCGGTGATAGAGTGGAGATGCCTTTTCCAGTGATATCACTTCTCCAATGCCCATGTTATTCTATGGAGCCTTTGAACTAAAATCTCTCCCACTTGGAGTATGATATCAATGGAGAAAGCATCTCCACTCTGTCACCTTTTTATCACCCCTTAGTTCATCTCCTCCCTTGAATTCTAACAAGGTCTCCAACACATTGCTTCACAAAATGGGAAATATGGGATGGGGATAAGACAGGGATGGGGAAACTGAAGCCATTCATTTGGCTGGAGAGTCTCAGGTTGCCCTCCCCTGACTTAAGATGGAACAAGCATATTGCTTGTGTTGGAACACATTTGTTTTTAGTGGATCCTTATCAATCAAATCCTCTTGGGGCACTATATTCAAAAGAAAATCATTTTGGGGAAAACCAACTGCAGCATAGGGGGGAAATAAAAATGCTCAAAATTCCAACTGGTTTATGAGGATTTTAACCCCTTGAATAATAGAAGTTGGGTACCTCTCTAGCTTTCAAGAGGCTAAAAGCCCTCTTAAATCAGTGGTGATTTGGGAAATTTGTGTTTGATTCCCTATGTGCAGTCGGTTTGCTCCGGAATTACTCCACATACTGTATCCTATATAATAATTTGCTACGATGTTTGTCAGAAACCGTCATACACAGTAGAGACTGCCTGATCACACAGAATGCGTCTGTCAAGTCCAGCCCATGCCAAAAACATCCCTGTTGATCCACAGAAAGGCAAAGAAGCCCTCTGGAGCCATTTCCAATCCAGCCCCAAGTGTGTGGGGGGGATGTATTCCTTTCTGACTCCAATTGGTAGTCAAATAGTTCCCTAAATCAATATCCTATCTGATTTGAAGTCATCTATCATAATTTTCAATATTGTTCTGTGCTAGATAGGCATCCATTGCTTTTTTGAATGCAGTTGCATTATCTGCAAGCACAACATCCCAAGGCAAAGAATTCCATAGCCTTACCGTCCGTACTGTAAAGAATCCCTGCTTTTGTTTTAGTCAAAAGCACCTTTCCTCTATTTTTAATGGATGACCTCTTGTTCTTAGCACAGCTCTTTGCATAAATAATTGGATAGATTTTTGTATTGACCATGAATGTATTTGTAAATAGTAATCACATCACCCCTTAGACTTCTCTTCTCTAATGTAAACAAACCCAGTTTGGCTAGTCTCTCTAGATGAGGCCTAGTCAAGGATTTATACAGAGGTAGGATAATATTAGCATCCCTTACTTCTACACCTCTTTTCATGCAGGCTAGTACTCTATTTGCTCTTGCAGCAGCTGAGTGACTCTGTAAACTGCTGTGAAGTCTATCGTCTATCAGTACTCCTAAATCTTTCTCTAATGAAGATTCCCCAAGTTGTTTTCCATTTAGAGTATATGTTGCAAGTTTGTTTCTACAGCCCAAATGCATAACCTTACATTTATCTACATTAAATGACATCTGCCACTTTTAAGCCCATTCACTTCATCTAAATCCTTCTGCAGAGAAAAAAACATCCAGCTCTTTATGTATTTCCTTACATAGCTTAGTGTCATCAGCAAATATTGAGATGCTACTTTCAATTCCCACTTCTAGATCATTAATAAACAAATTAAAGAGCATTGGTCCCAGGACTGAACCCTGAGGCACCCCACATATAACCTTAGACCAATTTGAAAAAGTTCCTTTTACAACTCTCTGCCATCTATCATTTAACCAGTTCTCTATCCATGTACGTATAACACTGCCCAAACCAAAGCCTTTTAATTTATGCAGTAACCTGTTGTGAGGCACTGTATTAAAGGCTTTTGCAAAATCCAAGTACACTACATCAACAGCAATTCCCCTGTCCAAATTACTACTTACTCTTTCATAAAATACAAGTAAATTAGTCTGACATGATCTATTCTTCATGAAACCAATCTGATTCCTACTAATGATACTGTTCACATAGTTCTGAATACTGACAGTTAATAACTCTTATAGTATCTTACCCACTATGGAAGTGAAGCTCACAAGTCTATATTTTCCTGGTTGGGATTTTGCTCCTTTTTTAAACAATGGAACTATATGAACAATAGCCAAAAAATTAAAACTTCCATCTCTTTTAAGGGGCTTTTAAATGCATAAATGTGAGAGGTCTCTCATGGGTTCCTTTGAGACCATTTCACATTCTGGGGTTAAAAGCCTGATAACTCAGTATGTATACTGCGTATTTTAATGTGCCCCCACCAATTGTATAGCTGCTATTCTTCAGAATTACTCATCTTACTTTGTGCCTACATCCATACTATATATATACACACATATATATATATATATACATATATATATATATATATATATATATATACACACACACACAAATCCGTTTGGGGTCGGGAATGCACTCACTGTTGTATTGTTTGAATGACTTCGGTGCACATCGTAAAATAGTGAATCAAACATAGTTTTTTAAGAAGGTCGACGGCACTCACAGGATCCTTTGAGAAAGTTTAATGAGTGTTGCAAGTTTTATTGAAAATCAATAAAACTTGCAACACGCATTATACTTTCACAAAGTATCATGTGAGTGCCGTCGACCTTCTTGAAAAACTGTATTATGTATATATATATCCCCATACATACACACACACACACACACACACTAGTATGAAAGCCATTCTGAGCATCCTGCTCCAGAACAATGTGCTGTACATGACTGCATCGTTCCGGCATTCTCTACTGCACATGTGGTTCGCAGGCTAGCACTTTATATTATACATACATATATATACATTACACATTATTTGTATAAATATACACACACACAAATCCCTTTACTGGCTCCAAGTTGTTTTTTTTTTTGTACTATACAGTGTTTGGAACTCAAAGGGTTAAATGACACCAAGTAACACATATGTGACATTCTTCCCCCATAGACTTCTCCCTCTGCTATGCATGTGAGGTTCTCTTGTTAGCCAGAGGGTACTCGTAGTTATGAGATATGTTAGCAGAAGAAAAAAATTATTACCGAAAAGCAATGATTGGTTTCTCTTGTCACCAAAAGCTTGTTTGAGTTACAGCCCTGCCATCTAGTGTTTTTCTTCTTTATTACAAGTGTGTACTCTGCTGTTCTGTAATGAGAATGTTAATACATGGGGGGTGATATACTAAGTTTTGATATAATGGTGGATTTGTTTTTTAGCTATATGATTTGCCTTGCCAAGTAAAACACTTGCCTTATGCAGTTACTCAAGGGGAGGGGTAGAGACATTGCCCATTAGCATATGATGTTAGTGTAAAGTTTGCTTACGTACCGTAAGTCTTTAGTCAGGTTAACAACAAGGCTAATGTCAAACTACCCAAAAGAAGTATATTTAAAAATTTTCCATGTCAGTCTAATGTAAACTTCACCCTTTCAGTTTCATGTGAGGTTTCACAGACATCTATGCAGAACTATGAAATACACTTACCTATATATGGAAAATGCTCTGCTATGAAGAAATACACACCTATGGAGAACAGTGAAATATCCGATGACTCCAATATAGTACAGGTACATATGAGAAGGTGTGCCTAAATAAGTGTAATATGAGGACTTCATAGAAAGAGTGGACCTTGCCGCATATGGCGTATAATCACATAAAAACACTCTAAAACATTCCACATAAATTAAAATCTATATACAAATAAGCCATTGGTGAAGAGGATGCTGAAACATAGTAAATGCTGTAACGGCATGGTGATGGCATGATGATATAAGGATATTTGAGGTGAAATGGTGAAGAGGACTTAGTGCATACGACAAGATGAACTCAATTACAATTCCCCTCTTTGTCTCCAATCAGGAGAACTCAATTACAATTCCCCTCTTTGTCTCCAATCAGGACCCTTACAGAACCAACAGTGAACCCCCCACAAGTTGTGGTGTCTCGAATCTCAGTCTTACTACGTATTATGGTGCACAAACTTTTGATACTGTAGAAGGTCCCTTCATCTGATGTGCAGGCCTTAAAGGGATAGTAATGTCTCATAATAAAAGCAGCTCTAATTAATCATCATAGTATTTGGACTTTGGAGAGTGTTATTTCAATTCTGTCAGATTTGTAGTTTAAGAGTAATTCAATGACAAAGTGTCCCCCTCCCTCCCCTTTTACTGATATAACACTGTTCAGCCAGATCAGAAGGGAGGTGCCCAGGTAGACTGCAGAGAGGGACAATCTTCAATCAAGATAAGGGAAAAACTTGTCAAGGGGGGCAGGGCTTTCATTGTTCTCATAGGAAGAAGATTGTCCCCTGCTGTTATCTGTCTGGTCTATAGACTGCATTCCACATCTGGGAAGAGATGACTTACACTAGATAAAAGGGGCAGGAGGGGAAACTTTGCTTGTGAATACCTCTCAAACCATAAAGGTTTGAGAGATAAAACTTATATCATTCTTCATGTTTTTTTAATGCCTACAAAATAAAATAAAGTTAAAACGAAGTATTACTGTCCCTTTAACAGGGAAGCATATTGATCGAAACAAACGAGCTTTAAAAGTAACACATTTATGCTAGCCATTTTTTTTATTTCAAACAATAATTTGAGACATATTTAACTTCATTTATTTGTAAGTTTATGCTCATTAGACGTTACAGGCTGGCATGCCTGACAAATATGAACATTCCACTCAGCACCCCATTCCAACTCCCAACTCCCACCTCCTGTTGGCTAGTACTCTCTTCAATTGCATAAACGAAATAAAGCTAAATATGTTAGATTATTGTTTGAAATAACTGCTAATAAGTTATTTTGAATTCTTCTTGTTACAAAGTGACAGTTCTTAGGAAATTGTCCTTAAAGGGATAGTAATACTTCATTTTAACTTTATTTTATTTTGTAGGCATTAAAAAAACATGAAGAACGATATAAGTCTTATCTCTCAAACCTTTATGGTTTATGAGATATTCACAAACAGTTTCCCCCTCCCGCCCCTTTTACCTAGTGTAAGCAACCTCTTCTCAGATGGGGAATCTGGTTGTAAGACTAGACAGATAACAGAAGGGGACAGTCTTCTTACAATGAAAACAATGAAAGCCCTGCCCCCCTTGACAAGCTTTTCAGGTTTTTCCCTCATCTTAATTGAAGATTGTCCCTCTCTGCAGTCTACCTGGGCACCTCCCTTCTGCTCTGGCTGAACAGTGTGACATCAGTAAAAGGGGCGGGAAGTACAACTCTGGAACTACAACTCTGACAGAATTGAAATAACACTCTCCAAAGTCCAAATACTATGATGATTAATTAGAGCTGCTTTTATTATGAAACATTACTATCCCTTTAATACAGCAGTCTAATATGAATATGTATATGTTTTCATCGTGTCTGTATGTATTAGGCTGAAGAATATTGTCTGCTGTGAGGCAGTATAAATGAAAGGCAGACTAATGCTATGCTCACATGGATGAACTGAACAAAAGCAGCTCAGTTCAAGTCACCAGTTACCTGCACTGTTCCAGCCTTCCTCCAGAGGTGGCATCATTTGGTAGGCATGGCAGATGCACAACCAAAGGATGTTAATGTTGGGTGTCAAAGGACATTAATGTGTGCCCAATTTGTGCCAAGCAGCCAGTGTAAACAATCTGCATGGCATCACTGTAGGTTGCTATGTGCAGATTATCACTGTGGAATTTCACTGCTGAGCTCAGGGAAGAGTACAACAAGCTAGAACAAAACTAAAAGGACCATTGTGATTAACACCACAAAGAAATAATAGGTCTTCTGTAGAAAAGGGGAGCAATTCTGGAGCAAGTCAACTGCACAGCAAGGGACAAACATTGTACAAACAAAGTTACTTTTAACCCCTTGAATTTTAAAGAGGTCTCTAAACATGAACTGAGAAGTAATGCACTGGAGACCCCTCTAAAATCTAAATTAAGATCAATTGAAATGAATGGGACATTTGTGAATTTTTATTTGACCACTAATTGCTGTACTTCTCCATTACACATAAAGCCCAATGATTCCAAACCTGTGCATTTATTTCATGGATAAGACTGCAAAGATTTCATTGTGTGTGAACAGAATTTGTCATGTTTTATGGGTCTACCTGCTGAGTAAAACGTGTATTCCCCCTACTGGCAAGCAACTATCTCATTCCAAAGCTACTGCAGCTCAAACTTACACTTTTGGGGTACAGTACTCTCATGGCCTACTATTTTAACCCCTTAAGGACCAGGAAACTGTGAGGTTGTTTTCCCTTAAGGACCGGAGCAATTCTGACCTTTTTGACTATGTCTTTGTTCAACAGTGTTTTCCCTCTAAGTCTTTTATCCCACCCCCATAAATTATATACTGTTTTTTTCATTTGATACCCTACTTATATGGATAACCCACCATTTACTTTATTAAAATTTAAAAAAAATGTTAAAAAAAACCCCACCATTTTTGTTTTTTCCCTTGGGATCAGTTGGGCACAAAGGGTTACATTTTTATGGCGACTGCATGAAAGGTATGACCGGTCAATCATACCTACAAAATGTGCAGTTTAAAGTGGCCACTGTCCCCCCCTTGGGTGAAAATCCCCATGTCCCTTTTTCCCACCCTATTATTTTAAATAAATAAATAAAAAAAAAAAAAAAGCAAGTATCATTGCAGGTCAAAAATTGACCTGCATTTAGCAAGCCTCTGGCACCAGCAGTGAAGGGGTTAATACAGCATGCTTTCTGTGCTGCCTCTGTTTCCCACTATGCCGGTACATGTGATCACTGCTACGGCGATCACATGAACCGGCACAAGCAAGAAGTGCTGAGACTGAACGCCCCAGTCTCGGATAGCTCAGTCTCACCCTGGCATTAATGATAGCAGCGTGCACGGAGGCACGCTGCTATCATTTAAGCCATGACGGTCCTGGTACGTCATTGGTCCTTAATGCAAATCCAGGCATGACATACCAGGACCGTCAGGGGTCCTTAAGGGGTTAAGGTGGTGCTGATGTTACAGCAGTCTATGGAGGATTATCATGCAATTTAATTTTGTGCATGGTTTTCTCTCATTTCACAAGTAACCAGTATATACTGGATTGTTGGACCATGATACAGTCTGAAGCTATTTCCAAACAAAAGGAATCTGTGCTCGATACATTGTAACATTACTTTCTGTGTTGCAATATAATACCTACTCAATACATGGGTTACATGCAAATGTAAATTACTCCTCCTTATAACCTGTTTGTTGTCCTTTTTATGGACATTAAAGTGGAACTAAGACCATTTACAACTCCTTCCCCGACTCAACTGCTCATACAATAAATAAAATAGAGAAGTCGCCAACTTTCCTCCAGCTAAGATGACGGGTAGCTCTGTCCCCGTCATTTGTCTTCCCCCTTTCGTCCAGTGGTTTGTCTAAATAGCTGCCTGCAGCATCGACGTGAAGGAGCAAGCCGGGCAATGAATACACTGTAAAAATATGACTTTGTATTGTTTTTTGCTTCCATTTTCATATGGGAGCAACTTGCATATAGGTGACAGTTCCCCTTTAACCCTTGGAGTGCCTGAGAGGTATCCAACGCATACCTCTCTGGCACTCAAAGGGTTAATCCCATCACCCATTTCTGCTATTTATGCTAAGAAAAACATTTCCTAAATGGTCACTCATTTAAATAGGGCTTTTAAATGCTAAAGATGTTATGAACACATTGCCAAGCAATGTGTTGAAAACCTCTAGCACTCAAGGGGTTAAAAGTCCCATTAAAATTTGCTCTGAATATTCTTATTCTACCATGCTGAAGAGGATACGGGCATGCAACATATATCAAGTACAATGCATATATGTCCCAGCCAGTGTCAGTACTTTGCAGTGCGGAGGATCGTTACACGGAGATCTACAACATTCTGGCATACCTCCTGCATCTATCATGCCCTTTACTAGCAAACTGGGATTAGTTACATTTGAACAGTTTAAATAGAACTGTGTGAACTGACAATGCCCTTTTTCACACTGTCTTTTTATGTGAAGCAGTTGTGATTCCAAATGCCTTCTTAAACGCATATTATTATTTGGAAGCTAAGGCCCATATTTACAAAAGCAAACTGGGATTATTCGGGAGCAAGCCAACTGCATCATAGAGGGCAAACGCAGATTTCTGTTGAATTAAAGTGGTCTTTTAACCCCTGGAATGCTAGAGTGGTCTACGATACATTTCAAAGCAATGCATTGGAGACCTCACTGGCATTCGAGGGGTTAAAAATCTCTAGTCAAGTACATGAGAATTTAGGAATTGGTATGGCGCAGCTGGTTTACTCCATAATAACTCAAGTTTGCTTTTATAAATAGGACCCTATTTTATATTATATTTTATATATATATATCCTATATAATAATTTGCTAATGTATGTTTGTCAGAAGATGTCATGAGCAGTACAGACGGGTGCACGTGCTGCAGTCATTCGCAGTAGAGACTGCCCATGCCGCGGGTGATAACAGAGAGGGGCGCTCCAAATTCAGACCATATTCGGTGTGCAGAGAGGAGTACGGTCTGAATTCGGAGCGCCCAACCATTATCAGCCGCGACGTGGGCAGTCTCTACTGCCCACGACTGCACCGTGGACATTGCTGCCTGGCACTGTGGCCCATGTACATGGGCTGTTCAACTAGTGAAAATATATATATATATATATATATATATATATATATATATATATATTTTTTTTTTTTATACACTTTACGTGTCATATGCACAAGAATTGGAGCGATTATGAAGCAAATCAGCCACACGCGGTGGTGGGATGGGGGAATAAAAATCCCACTGATTTAAATGGGACTTTTCAGCCTTTGAAGTCCCCAGTGCAGGGATTTTTTTCTCTATGGTGCAGCTGATTTGCACCACAATTGCTCCACTTTCCTTTGACCATATGATTCTACAGATTCAAAGGTACCCTGAAACTCTAGCACAATATCCGCTACTTCCTATGTTGATGCCATACAGAGCCCCCAGCAAAATATCATTAACCCCTTAAAGACACATGATGTGCCAGGACCATCACAGCTGCTCCTTGCACATCACGTAATTACGGTGTCACAAAGCACCTACACGGTGCACTGTGATCACCTGGCCTGCCAGTGAAAAAAAAAAACAAAAAAAAAAAAGTGCCCTGGTCCTCCAATGTACCATACCCCCGGATAGTGCAGTTCTTAAGGGGTTAATATAATGCACATGCACCAGGAACAGGACTATGCTTAGATGATGTCAATAAATGCACCTGTGATGCAGAGGGGTGGAGCAACATGTACTCATCCTGCAACAGCACAATGTCCTATTGGTTATTCTGCCCATCTGCGAAAGGCACATACTGTGGAACACATAAGAACATTTAAAGCATTTAAAAAAATTAGTTTCAAGGTGACACTTTCCCTTCAAACACGTTGTCCAGTTTTTACCATATTTAAAGTGTCAAGTTTAAAAATATTGACAATGATAATGAAATGAACTATTGACATAAATACTATGTGAGTAAGAAGAAAAGTGAGTAGTAAAGAAACCCAACAATATTTAAAGCAGACAAGATATATAAAACCCATCTAAATGATAGCCAAGAATGGGAGCAGACATCTTCCCAGATAAAGTAGGCATCACTACACCAAAACATAAAGGTCAACCACATCTAAACTAACAACACCCAAACTGTAACTTAATATGGCATGCTGTGGATACTCCATTCCTCAACATTTATGGGGATTATTCTTGAAACCTGACATTTTAGTCCATCTTCACTGGTGCTTCTGCACCTCAAAACACCAGCAGTGACTTTTCGCAAAAAAATGCAGGAAAGGACAGTGGGACTCCAACAAAATGACATTCCTTCAATAAGTGGGGAACATAATGTAAGGCTGACACAGGACGTGTGTGCATGGTATGAATTAACTAAGGATCTAGAAGTCTAAATAACTCAAAAACTATTTTTCTATATAATAAATGGCCGCTATAATATAAAGGTGATTTTTTTTTAATTATTTCAAAATTACCAAGGTTGTTTTTAGGTGCTGATGTCCCTTTAAAAAGAAAACATTTCATAAAATATATTAAATAAACAGTCTATAACTTCTGATAGAGCTCCAACAGCCAGCAATAGCTAGATGGATCTAGTTAATATTAGCTCAAATATCTAACGAGTGTGGTTGAGCTTAAATGAACAGCAATAACATGTTACTTACTACTTACTGAGGAATATTATACTCAGTAATAAAAGTAATCAATCAATCTTATTCACGGCAATCACAATACAGAGTACAGCCTATGATTTTTGCCTGTGTAACAGCAATGAAAAAGCAAATTCCACAGTACACACTGCCCCCTAGTGATCAAACAGGCACAATAGCATACAGATAAGTTTAAAAAGAACTATTCATAGAAAAGTGGTGGATGTAGTAGACATTTAACCCTTTGAGTGCCAGAAGGGTAGTAAAGTATTTCTTTGCAATAAACAAGGGGAGTAGGTCAGGTCAATCTCTAAAGTGGGTAGGCCTAAACTGGAAGTGAATGGAAAGGGTATGGAGCACACAGACTACACAGGAACTCCCTGAGAAATTGGAATATTTTATTTGTCCTCTATTGGTTTTCCAAAATTTGCGCTACTTCTTAGAACATAAAGTCCTCAAAAATTTTCTTGACAAATTAGCCATGCAGCATGGCTTCAAACAATTATCTTATTTGAAGGGATAGTAATACATAAAATGTTTAAAAAAATAATAAGTTCTAGAGTTTATCCCCCTGACTAAAATAAGGATACTCCCACTGCTGAAAGGTGTTTTATTCAAAAGGTATTACATCTCACACTTGAATTCTTTTATGCGCAGTATCACAGTGGCCTGAAATTGTACAATGGTGCTGTTGCTACACCAGCCTATGGACAGCTCTGGTCAGTTGACACTAAATCTCCATAGGATAGTGTAGCAACAGAACCATTGTACAATTTCAGGCTGCTGTACCGCACCTAACACCTTTCATCAGTGAGAGTACCCTTGTTTTACTCAGGGGTAAAAAACTACAACATATATTTTATTTTACACATTAAGTATTACTATCCCTTTAACTAAAATAAAAGTAAATAAACAAAGCATACAATTAAGAAAAAAAAAAACTATGGGAGGCCTGACATGAATCGGCACTTTACCCAGATTAAATAGAATTCATATTACACTTGTTGTACTCATCTCTCACTGGATTTCACATGGTATATGAACGAAAGCAGCTCCTGTTTTTTGTGTTTTTGGGGTGGGGTTCTTTTTTGGGAAGGGGGTACTCCTTTTCGCTCATAAAGGGCATATTGTACAATGGCATTTCGAGGATGTGTTTCCAGCTGCACAGAAACCACACACAAATGAAATGGGTTTTTTTCCCTTTATCACCCTAAATAATGATAAATCTTTCAGCTGATCTTCGTCTGGCTAACCAAGTGTGGGAGACCTGTGGCTTTCCTTGTAGTTCAACAACAAGAGAGCTACTGGATGCCCACTCTTGGCCTATACCAATGTAACTGGACTGGATATTTTATACCCAAGAACACAAAGCAGATTTTAGGTACAGGTATTATAACTTTTTTTATATATTTTTGGAAATCCTGTGTATTCCCCAGTTGTCCCTTTGTAAATCTGATTGAATTAACAATGCATTGGATACTTTGGAACTCAAACAATGAATCAGTCAGTTTACTGTGTTATTATGCAGTTTGAAAGTTTTTTTGTTACAACAGTATCTGTGCGCCCCCTACTGGTGATGTATAAACTTGTATTGCTCAGAACTTGAACACTTTAAACAGAAAGCCAAGTGGATTTGCTTTTAACTCTTTGAGTGCCAGAGTTACGGAACACATTGCAGAGCAATGCTTTCTGTACCCCTCTGACACTCAAAGGGTTAAATGTATTCCATTTACTACATTTTTTTATTACAGAGACAGAAGCAATGCTCGTCTATAGAGCTTGTCAGATGATGAAGCCTTTGGACAAGTACGGAAGATTTCACTGTACTTCAATAATTTTCTATTAAAGCAACAGTAATTTTTCAAAATAAATGCAGCTCTGATTATTCTTCATACTTTTTGGGCCATGTAGAGCATTATCATCATTCTCTACAATGAGTGGTTCCAGAGGAATTGAATTATAATGTGTCCCCTTTTACCCCCTCTCACACCCCTTTACCTACGTAACGCTGCACAGCAAGACGGATCACAGTGAGGGACAATCTTCTGTGAGCATAAGGAAAAATGAAGGAAGGAAGTATGTTCCTTATGCTCACATCCAGAAGATTGTCCCTCTCTGCAAGCTGTCTGGTCCAGTGACCGGATTCCACATCTGAATGGAGGCGGTTTACACTAGGTAAAAGAGGCGGGAGGAGGGGATACTTTATAATTCAATTCCTCTGGAACTACACATCTAGAGAATGATAAAAACGCTCTACAAGGCCCAAAAAGTACGAAGAATAATCTGAGCTGCATTTATTTTGAAGCATTACTATCCCTTTAACTATACATCTGGTGGTTCTTATACTGGGTCCTATGAAGAAGCACTAGTGGTTCACAGGTTAGTAAAAGGGGACAGTGATAGAGAGGCAGACAGAGAGCCTGACACGCTAAAGGTGACATATTCAAAAACGGGTTGAAAAAGTTCTTACTCCATGGTCCGTCCATTCTCATACACAGTAATTTTCTACATCTAATTCAACAATCAAACATAAAAGCAGTCTTAGAAGTGGGTGTGGTTTCATCTAAGGTCATATTGTAAGGTATTTTCAGAAATAAAAAAGTCATCGTTTAGTCGTTACTTTTTGTCTAATGTAATTTTTTACTGACAAAATAAAAATGGTCTAAACTTGGAGAAGACAAATGAAATTACGGTTAGCAGATAAGTGAGGAGCAGTAATGTGATGTTACCTGGTAAAGTCTTCACTGCTTTGAAAATTTTCATTTTAACCCTTCAAGTGCCAGACAGGTGTGCAACGCATTGCAGAGCAATACGCTGTGTGCCCTCTGGCACTCAAAGGGTTATACACCAAATTAAAGTAATTTTTAACAGACTTTTTTAAAGAGCGGTATTCATTGAGCTCATTTTATCTCCAATTGTAAATGGTTTATGACACGTTTTCCTTCTGAAAAAAACTGTCCTTTTACCACCAACTCGCTATCTGACAATTCTTTGATTATGACAACTTTTTGACCGGTTTTGAAAACTGCAGTAATTCTAGAACAAACCAACAATACCCCAGAGGACAAATACAAAATCCCTTTAATTGAAACCTCTTGAGTGATATCAAAGCCTCAAGTGCATTGCAAAGCTGGAGTATGCTCAATGGGTTATAAGCCCTGTTTACTTCAATGGGAATTTTAAGAAATTGTATTTGTCCCCTATGGTGCAGTTGGTTTGGTCCAAAATGACTCCAGGGGGAGATGCACTAAGATGTGATCAAGAGGCTGCAACTTCTCCAGTGAGATCAATTCTCTACTTCCTATGTCATGGGTTTCCATGGTGCAGCCCATAGGCCAAATGCAGCCAGCCTGACCTGAGATTGCATCCCATCTGATATTTTAGACAAAACACTTTTTACCTTATTAACTAGCACACATGAACTAGTAGGTCAGTAGGCTACAGAATAGTTTGAGAATAGTTGCAGACTTGATCAAATATTAGCAAATAGGCCTATAAATTCAACTTTATATGAATAAAGCTGATTAAAACATTTTTGCACTGCTTTTGTATTACAGCTAAAAAAATATGTTTTTATACTAGCTAACACTCTATAAATCACAATAAACAAATTATTGGGGCCCTTACACATACGGATTTCTGTTCATGTGGCCATAACCCAAAAAAATGGATGCCCAGCCTTATATTATTCTATGGAACCCACACAGTAAGATATCTTAAAGGGATAGTAATACTTCATTTTATCTTTATTTTATTTTGTAGGCATTAAAAAAACATGAAGAATGATATGTCTTATCTCTCAAACCTTTATGGTTTGAGTGATATTCACAGGCAAAGTTTCCCCTCCTGCCCTTTTACCTAGTGTAAGCCATCTCTATTCAGATGTGGAATGCAGTCCATAGACCAGACAGATAACAGCAGGGGACAATCTTCTTCTTATGAGAACAATGAAAGCCCTGCCCCCCTTGACAAGTTTTTCAGGTTTTTCTCTTATCTTAATTGAAAATTGTCCCTCTCTGCAATCTTCCTGGGTGCCTCCCTTCTGCTCTGGTTGAGCAGTGTTACATCAGTAAAAGGGGCATTAATTAGAGCTGCTTTTATTATGAAACATTACTATCCCTTTAAGTGGGAAAAATCTCATACACAGGCTCCATAGAATAACACAGGAACTGGAGAATGGATATCACTGGAGAAGTCATCTTCTCTTTATTGCCTTTTTAGCTCATCTTAGTGCTTAACCCCCTGTTCTCTTAGTTAGTACATCAGCCTCACTGAATCTGCGGGTCTGTGACTAACTGAACAAGTGGAACACAGAAACACTTCAAACAGCAGTTTTGTTTTCTGTTATATTTATCTTTTAATAATCCAAATAGTTTAGTCTTAACCTCTTAAAGACCACATGGTGTGCAGCCAGGTATAACCTATTCTTAACCATTTGAGTGCTTTGCAATGTGATGCATATCCCTCTGAAAGTAAAAGGGTTTATTTTAACAGATATAGGCTAATTTATAAATGTGGCTTTAATTCTTTATATACTTGATCTGTTGCTATTGCCACATGAATTCTGGCATCAGTTCTTAAACATACCACAATTTTTTTTTTTTTTTTTTTATACAGACCTGTCTTTTGTGCTTACCTCTATAGAAGTCAGAATTCCTCAAAAACAAGGTGCTGTTCACTAGGGCCAGAACCCAGCATAAGGGCAGGAGATACAGAGTGCAAACAGAGCCCAGCAGTAATCCATAAAACCTAAAAGGATAGTAAATAATAAGGGCAATTTAAATAAAGGTACATGTTTATTCTAATTAGTGTGGCAGCTCACGGGTTAATATGTACGGAGTCGTTCAACCAATCCCTTAATGATTTCTGGTGGGTCAAGTGAAGGACTTCACTTCCTCCAGTTTTTCAGTGATGGGTAATAGGAGGTTTGAGCAGGGAAAACTTCCTGAAAGTGATAGCAATGTTTCACAAAAACAGCAGCTCCAATTAATCTTCATAGTATTTGAGCCACAGAGAGTGTTATTTCAATACTGTCAGAGTAGTTCAAGAGTGATTGAATAATAAAGTATCCCCCTCCCGCCCCTTTTACCTAGTGTAACACTGCTCTCCTCAGATGTGGAATCTGGTTATAAGACAAATAACTGCAGGGGACAATCTTCTTGCTGTGAGAACAAGGAAAACCCTGCCCCCCTTGACAGGTTTTTCAGCTTTTTCCCTTATGTTAATTGAAGACTGTCCCTCTCTACAGTCTACCTGGGCACCTCCCTGCTGCTCTAAGCTGAGCAGTGTTACATCAGTAAAAGGGGAGGGAGGGGAATACTTTACCATTCAATTATTCTTGAACTACAACTCTGACAGAATTGAAACAACACTCTCCAAGGCCCAAATACTATGATGATTAATTAGATCTGCTTCTGTTATGAAACATTATTATCCCTTTAATTCTGAACCCCAATGTTACTACTACTACTACTAATGTAATTGTATAATGGCCAAAATTCCTGCTCTGTGTAACCCCAGTAGTAATATAGGGTTTCAGAATTCAGGAAGTTTGTCCCTACTTAGAACCCATATTGCCAGTCGAGGTCAAGCAAGAAGTGCTGGAAGCATCAACCTGACCCTTCAGAAACTGGAGCAGCATCTTATGAGCAACTCAGTATATATAAACCACTGAGCTGCTGGTCTAGAATAGCATTACTCAAGGACACATGGTCACTCTTTTTAATAGTTTAAGATTTACACTTTACTGCTCTTGTAAACAATTTAAGAGCTAATTATTCCTGGGGTACAGTTACTCTTTAAACTCTCTTGTATATCCCATTCTTGGCAGATATTCACAAACAATGTAAGTGGTTTTATAATGTACTGTTAATAGTTATAGGCCAGGAACTAGGATGTGATTTATTTTACCAGGATACCAGCCAACTCAGTTGGCAAAGATGGCAAAGTCTTCGTTTATTAAACAGAGGCGCATAATCCGGATGTTACAACAGAAAACCGCATGAGAATTTCACAATGCAATAAGATTCAACTATTCCTTTAACCCCTTGCATTCTAGAGATCACACTGTACTGAAAATGCCTCTAGCTACCATTTTTTTTTTAGAAGGGAAGAAACACCACCTAATATCCACCTCATCACTTATTGTCCTATGGCACAAAATCCTAATGGTTCCTATTAATTTTAACTTAGTTCAATAGATAACATCTTTAATCACTCCTAGATGTCAAGTAGATGGAGGCTGCATGACACCTGCTGGCAATTTTTTCAAATGGAGTCTGCATGAGCCTTTGTAATCCTTTAAGGACATCCCTTCGATCTTTGCACATGCCTTCCATCCTTAAAGGGTTTAGGTTATCATGTGCTATGAGCAGACACTGAGGTCCTGTGGTCTTTCTGCTACCAACTGTCATAGATTTGACATCTAGGATTGAAGATGTTCTCTCCTGAACAGGCGCAAGAATGCATAGGTGCCATTAGGATTTTTGAGGCCACAGAAAGGTAATTAAGGTCATTATTAAATGGTGTTCTCTTTTTTTTTAGTTTCAAAAAACTTTATTAAGTTTTTAGGAGGTACAAAGTGGGAAAGGGAGCAAAGGTAAATAATAAGAAAATATGTCATGGGCCAGATAATATAAAATACAGACAGTACTTAACCCTTTGATTGCCAGAGGGGTACGGAATGCATTGCAAAGCAATGCATTCTGTACCCCTCTGGCAATCAAAGGGTTAAGTATCAAGTTGAAGCCAATAGAGGGCGGCAAAGAGGAAAGTGCGGTCTGGCTCAATCCATGCACAAAGCCGTACTAGATTTCGTAGTAAACTATACAATACAGGTGCGTACATGTATGAATACCAACAGATCAATGGATCTAGGTCAACTAGATCCAAATGAGCAAGATAGAACAGCAGAAAAACAAGGAAGGTAAGAAAACAGTAAAGGAAGAAAGGGCTCTGTAATGAAAGGGAAGAACAATCAGTACTCCGAACCAACTCAAATGCCATTAATCTCTGAGGGGGGGTTGAAGGACAGTAGTGGCAGCAAGGTTAAACGGTGTTCTCTTTTAAGTGAACCCTGGGGTTCCACAGAACACAGATGTCACAGTGGATTTCAAGCAGTTTTTAGACTACAACCCAATGGGCTGCAGATGATAGCAGCTGTAGCCCCACAATGGCTGGATGCATGCCTACCTTGTACATTATAGTCAGTGAAGCCTATTTAATAAAATTGAACCTGAAAATCTCAGAGAAAACAGCTAAGGAGGTTAAATATATTAATACTAGTGTAAAAGCCGTGTACATGGGCCAAGCATTTGGGCTGTGTCTACTGCGCATGACTGCATCGGACAAACATACATCTGGCCTTTATATAGATAGGCAGATAGATATAGATAGAAGATATTTAGTGCCTGATGCTTTTGTTGAGGAGTTAAAAATTGTATTGCATTACAAAAAAAGCATAGAAATACATGCAACTTTATATGCTTGAACCATTTTATTAACATTGCTAACTTTTTTACAAGAAAGGAGAATTCTGATTAGCATAAATATACATTTTTATTGGCAATGCTAAATTTGATTTTCAGCAATTTATTTTATTACCATTATTAACTTCCATTTGAAACAATGCAAATTTATATTAGCATTGTTAAAATTTTAGAACCAATTTCAAATTTATGAGCAATGGTATTCTTTATATACACGAGATGCAATTTTACTTCGAGATACACAAATTTTTAGGTAAAAATTACTTTAAATATGATAAAAGTAATCATACTTGCCACTTTTGCACTGCACTTTTTAAAGCATAATATATTTAACAGACCTCAGATTGAAGCTGAAACAACACACATCATCATCATCTGCAAAAAAGGCATTAAAGTGATAGTAATGTCTGGTTTTATGTAAGGGTTATATTGTAGATATTAAAAAAATAAGTTCATTGATGTTAGTCTTGTCTCTCAAATGTTAATACTTTGAGAGATATACAATTATAAACTCCCCCCCATCCTCCCCTTCCACAGACATCAGCCGCTAGCTGACAACATGAGATCCTGGTCCTGGGATAGGCCGGCGGCTCTTCAGCAGAGTCAAAATAGCGTTATGTAAAAAAGAAATACTTCGCTGGAATGGTCTACAAAATATGCTTGCAAACCAGTCACACTTTGTAGACCATTCCAATTAAGTATTTATTTTTTACATAACGCTATTTCTGCTCTGCTGAAGAGCCGCCTCGAGTTGGCCGACACAAATCTCATGCTGAGAGCTTGACAGATGGTGTCTGTGGAAGGGGAGGGAGGGGGGAAGTTTATAATCATATATCTCTCACACTATAAAAGTTTGAGAGACAAGACTAACATCAATTAACTTATTTTTTAATATCTACAATATAACACTTGCATAAAACCAGACATTACTATCACTTTAAAGTTTGTCTTTCATTTTTTTTTTTTTTACCCCATACAGGAGTTGGGGCCATTTACTTCTCCTTGAAATCACTGGTGGCTGCAAACTGCAGCTCCAAGCTACACACCAAGTGTACTCCCATGGGACCAGATATGATTTAGGGCAGAGGCAGTCAACTGTTGGACCTCCAGTTGTTTAGGACTGCAACTTTCATCATCTCTAAGCATCTTGTTGGCCCTGCAACTCCCATTATCCATAGATAGCCATAGGCTGGGGGGTTGGTGGGAATTTAGTCCCAAACTATTGGAGATCCCACAATGGACTACCACTGGTTTAGTTGAAATGATACATCATCTTTAATCTTTTGGATCCTAGAGAAGTCACCAATGCATTACATTTGAGGGTCAAGCAACTGAAAGTCAGTGTCTGGGCACAAAGGGTTAATAGTAATTGCTATCAACATTTTAACAGCACACATTTAAGTTTTTAGTTCCCTTTTCTTTCTTTAAAAATTTGTGCCAAATGACAACCCATTCATCACTTCTTCTCAAATTACTTCACTGGGGTCCTGTGCTGCAATCTCATAATGGTCAAAAGGTCCTTGAAAAGAATTGCTTGTCAGCAGTTGGTGTAAATTATGCATTACAGAATATGGGCCATGTACTACAGAGGTGCATTCTGTGGAAGCACAGCCTGATCTGTCTGACAGACCTTCAGATCTTGAGAAACTGTGACAGAGCCACAAGGAGAAATGACAATAGATTCCGATCAGGTTTCCCAACAGGAAAGGGGTGCATTACTATTGGAAAATATAACCAAAGTGTTGAAATTAGCTTTTTTATATTTCCACCACTTCAAAGATCTTACATTTTTGAAGAGCATGGAATTTACTACTGTATTCTGTAGATTTATCATACTTCCATGAAAAATGGTACAGCATTGGTATGGGTTGATAAACTGTACGAAATTCCAAGAGTAAATAACTTCACAGAACATTTTTTCTACTTCACTCTTTTATTCGGGTACCTGAAATTTTACATAAACATGTCTAAGCTAGTTTGAAAGAGGGGCAACTCCTGTTTCAAATTAGTGTACTCTAGTTTTTCTAAGATTGGCAAGACATGACTCTTCCTTCTCCCCAATAAATGCACCATGTACTAAATCTGGATGATAATGTGCTCTCCCAAAACTAGTAGTGTCAGAAGTATGCTCATTTGAAAGAGGGGGCCCTACTCTTGTGCTAAATAAAACAGAGGGGAAGTAATAGAGCTCTAAACACACACGCCTCCTAAAATATATTATCCTATATAATAATTCGCTAAAACGTGTGTAACAACGCAGTCATGCGCTCCGAAGGAGAGTCCGGGCAGTCTCTACTGAGCATGACTGCACCACGACTGGCTGGCACTGTATCAGCGTGGCGTGGGCAGTCTCTACTGTGCATGACTGCCCCGCGACCAGCTGGAAGTGGCACTGTGGCCCGTGTAACGGGTTCTTCAACTAGTTTTTCTATATTTTTGTCAAGTAATCCACTGATTACTTGGAAAGGTATTCCAAGGCTACCACAGGGCGTGGAGAGTGGCGATAAGGACTTTTTTTTTTTTTATAAACCACCCCACTTTGCTAAATAATAAATTATATATATATATATATCCTATATAATAATTCGCTAAAACGTGTGTAACGACGCAGTCATGCGAGTAGAGACTGCCCATGCTGCGTCCAGCTCTGTATCAGCTGCGGCACGGGCAGTCTCTACTGCGCATGACTGCCCTGCGACCGGCTGGCAGTGGTACTGTGGCCCATGTAAAGGGCTCTTCAACTAGTATATATATATATATATATTTATTTATTTACATATACTTAGTGATCTAGAAGTCTCCTAGCATGTACCACCTCCAATCTTATATAACTGTAAATAAGAGCTTCCCCCCTTTCCAATTACACCAGTAGTGTGCATTTATGAGCCCCAGGGGCTGAGAGCGGAGCTCCTTTAGCATCTCACCCACTCCTCTCCTTAATATGAAGTCTTTGTCCATGAGAGGTAACTGGGTGCTCAACCTCCATGAATCCCCTCATGTTGGATCTCAATGAAAAGGGAAGACACTCCACTTTCTAGAGGCACCTGTGTATCTTCTTTGGGGAGGGGATGTTGAGATACCCACTCTATAAGTGCAGAAAACCCTGCTACTACCCGGTATATAATACTTGGTGGTGCAGTGGGTGCTCCAAACTAACGTCACCAAACCCACGCTTAGCGACGTCACAACATGGCGCTGGATTCTCCTGTGCCTGAGGAAGGATGGACCCTTAATTGGTTTCCACTAGGAGTACCCATAATGTCTTGGGATACATCATCCACGCTCAGAAAAGAAAACATGATGTCACCCAAGAGGTTATCAACACTCAAGGGGTTAAACAGAGATATTAATTTCATCAGGTATTAAACAAGCTTTAACCCTTTGAATGCAAGTATGGTATCCAATGCATTGCTTTGTCACTCAAAGGGTTAAGGGCAATTATCACGTATTACTAAATCTGCTCTAATGGGATTAGACAGTTAAAAAAAAAAAAAAAAAAAAAAAAAAACTATGGTGACCTGTTCTTCTCCCATTTTGGTTCATCAGGGCCCACAATGTAGCTCCAGGTTTATCAGCCAATCTGCTCCTGGGGGACCAGATCTGCCAAATGGGCAACTATATGATGACAGTTGCCCTTTATTGAGAATTTGGGAAAAACAAAGACAAACGGTAACCATTAGAGCAGTTGCAGGTTACATCTAACTGTCTAGATGTTTGACTCTAAAACTCCCATCATCATCATCAACCAGCCAATGACTAGCTGAGGATGATAGGACTTGTAGTCCCCAAAAGCTGGAAAGCCATAAGTTGTCTGTTTTTGCGCTAGACTCATTCCACATTCGTTTATGACAAATTTTAGGACAGTGGTACCAAAGTAAAAAATTACAGATGCCAGAAAAAAAAACTCATAATAATATTTATATAGAACAACCCTCTTAATTTTAGTCACAGTGATCTTTTAGTGTGTTTAACATTAGGGCATATCAAGGTAGAAGTCCTTTACACTGCAGCCAGGTATATATTTTTTCATTGGAAGTCAGCTGTAGTCTATAGTTGGAGGGTTCTATTTTGCAATCAATTCAATTTTTCGTTGTTCTACAGAACAAGGTGGACAGAACTGTGTGTTACATTACTTTCACTGTGGATTTCACATTCAAAATTTTACTCCTCTAAATGGATTGGGAGGTGGTAGAAGTCTGTGCGTGGAGATCTGTAATGAATTAAACTGCCGTGTCATGCATTAGAGACTTCTCTGTCTTCAAAGGGTTAAAAAATAAAGTACCTAAAAGAAGGATAACTATGAATAAATTCACCCCATAATCTGATGTAACACAAACCTTGCTTTTCATTTCTAGCCAATTATTTTCCTCTGCTACTTACTGAAATGAGGCGGATGGATTCTGCCAGTACAGAACTTGGTAGACTTTCTCACAGCTGCCACAGATCAAATTCAATATGCCCTCGAGGTGAATTAAACTGCAAAGAAAAAAAGAACCATGAGCAAGACCTCAGCAGTACAGAACAATTTTGCAGATGACTCAGTTGGAAGGTGATAAGCGATAACAGCTATATCAAACAAAACACAGAAACTTAGAATTGCTATGTGGACTAAATAAATGCATCTTGTTTCATTAACCTTTTGATGGGGTCGTCAAAAATCATCTGGCAAAAAAAAAAAAAAAACTTATCACCCCCTCACTGTTTAAAGTGGAACTATCACCCTAAATAGAGTTCCCAAGCAATAATTAGGCATATAGTGTTAAAGGGATAGTAATACTTCATTTTAACTTTATTTTATTTTGCAGGCATTAAAAAAACATGAAGAATGATATAAGTCTTACCTCTCAAACCTTTATGGTTTAAGAGATATTCACAAGCAAAGTTTCCCCTCCTGTCCCTTTTACCTAGTGTAAGCCATCTCTTCTCAGATGTGGAATGCAGTCCATAGACCAGACAGATAACGGCAGGGGACAATCTTCTTCCTATGAGAACAATGAAAGCCCTGCCCCCCCTTGACAAGTTTTTCAGCTTTTTCACTTATCTTAATTGAAGATAGTCTCTCTCTGCAATCTACAGGGTCACCTCCCTTCTGCTCTGGCTGAACAGTGTTACATCAGTAAAAGGGGTGGGAGGGGGATACTTTGTCATTGAATTACTCTTGAACTACAACTCTGACAGAATTTAAATAACACTCTCCAAAGTCCAAATACTATGATGATTAATTAGAGCTGCTTTTATTATGAAGCATTACTATCCCTTTAAGCTTAGAAATAGTACTTATGCTCAATAATAGCACTGTGTTATTAAAGGGATAATAACCCCCCCCCCCCCGGAAAACTTTAAGCCAAAAAGCTAGGAATAAGCAAAACATACTTAACTCCATTATTCCCATCTCTCAAGCCGTTATGGTTTGAGAGATGTAAGAAAAGAAAGCCCGCCGCTCCCTCCCCCTTCTCATGTGTCCGCTGTATAGCGGACGTCATGAGATCCTGCTTCCGGCACCAGACGGCAGCTGTCAGATATCTCGGTATAATTACTTAATTGGAATGGTCTAAAACATGTGCCTGGCTTGCAAGCACATGTTGTAGACCATACCGATGAAGTAATTATGCCGAGGTATGTAGATGACAGCACTCCTGAAGAGCCGCCTAAAGTCGTTCGACCAGAATTCTGCCTCTGACAGCTTTACAGCTTGTCAGGCAGAAAGGGGAGGGAGCGGAGGTCTTTCTTTTCTTACATCTCTCAAACCGTAACGGTTTGAGAGATGGGAATAACGGAGTTAAGTAGGTTTTCCTTATTCCTTGCATTTGTCTTAAAGTTTCTCGGGGGGGGGGGGGGGGTTAATATCCCTGTAAGATATCCTTCTTCTGAGACTGGCAGCCAGGCATGCGTGCAGACATCTAGGTTTAGAGACATTTGTGTGCAGGCGCACAGATTCCTCTAAAGCAAAAAGCCTGCCTGTCAGTCTCATAAGAAGGAGGATTTTTTACGAACATGGTACTTCTGCTTCATAATAGCACTATTTCTAAGCTTATCGCTATATCCCTAATTATTGGCAGGGACTTTTTTTAGGGTGATAGTTCTGCTTTAAGCTTCAACAGGAATTACACACATTATTTTCACACGAAGTTTGAGTGCCAGAGGAGTATGCACAGCATTGCTTTGGCACTCAAAGGGTTTATTATTTTGCTTACGATATTAGAACACAGTGTAAACTAAAAACGAATTCATCTAATCAGAGATTTATTGGGACATTTCATTCCATTCACAGATATGTCATGCCATTTTAGAAAATTAGTATTATGACAACCATTTATGCTTAGAGGCGTTAGATGACATATATGTGTGTGTGTATTATATATATATATATATATATATATTCTTGTATCACAGTGCCTGTGATCTTTCTGTCACTCTCATCTGTGGCAGACTGTGATTTGCTCGGTTGGTTTGGCCCGCCCCTTGGTGACCTTTTTATACCTGACGCTTACATCTGTCAGATGCCCTTTCGTGGTGTTTCTGAGCCAGACTTGCTGTTGCTGTGTTCCTGAATCCGGATTCCTGTGTACCGACCTTGGCCTGCTCTGACTACTCTCCTGTGTTCCTGATCGTGTATGACCCGGCTTGTCTGAGAATCTTCTACATGCTACGACCCGGCCTGTCTGAGAATCTTCTACGTGCTACGACCCGGCTTGTCTGAGAATCCTCTACGTGCTCCGACCCGGCTTGTCTGAGAACCCTCTACGTGCTACGACCCGGCTGGCTGACTTCCTGCTTCTAGATCTTCGCGGCTGCCTGGCTTGTTGTCGCCGCCGCGACATTCTGAATCCTGCGTTGCTGTGCCGAGCTAGTGTGACCATTACCCTCCTGGGTAACCCATCCATCTGTGCAGAGTTCCTTGCCGACTTGCATAAGCTGTGCCTCTTGTACCGAGCCTTTACACGTTGCAGAGCTAAGCTACCATACCGAGCCTGGGAGATTCAAACGTGTCTATTAACCCTTGCACTGTCGCTTCTCTCTGACCGGACCTCCTATCTATATATAGAACCGTTACCTTGTAAGTCTACTGCTGCTGAGTTGGCCGCTACTTGGACGGCGACTCTCGGTTACGTTTGCAGAGTAGTCAATCCTGTTAGGCCGGTTGGGCGTTCCGGGTTCTTGGTCTCACGGTTAACTACGGAGGTGTCCGATGCGGCTATCGGTGGCAAGGTTAGGCTCCAAGCTCTTGATCAATCCTTGGCTCGTGTTGTGCTTACAGTGGTCTCCAGTTATACGCCCGTGGGGGCTAAAACGCCAGCTTCGCATCTCAGGCTAGTCTCGATCACGCCCGTGGGGGCTACATACTCTTGCACTTGCAGACTCACTGGTCTATTGACGGACGCCCTTAGCAGGGGAATTATTCGCAAGTCTACCTCTCCGGCCGGTGCCGGATTCTTCTTTGTAAAGAAGAAAAATGGCGAACTTAGGCCATGTATTGACTACCGGGGGCTTAATAAGCTGATGCCCAAGAACGCATACCCTATTCCACTCATCACTGAGTTATTTGACAGATTGAAGGGCTCTTCTGTCTTCACCAAACTTGATTTGCGGGCCGCCTACAATCTGATTAGAATCAGAGAAGGTGATGAGTGGAAAACGGCATTTAATACCAGAACTGGGCACTACGAATATCTGGTAATGCCGTTTGGCTTATGTAATGCACCTGCGGTATTCCAGGAGCTGATTAATGATATATTGCGTGACATGCTTCAGTCCTGCGTGGTGGTATATCTGGATGATATATTGATTCATTCCGCCACTCTTTCCCAACACATTAAAGATGTCACGCAAGTTCTGTTGCGACTCCGGAAGCATAAGCTGTTTTGTAAATTTGAAAAATGCGAATTCCATGTCTCACAAGTACCATTCTTGGGGTTCGTAATCTCCAAAGATGGAATCGCTATGGACCAGGACAAGTTGGCAGCTGTATTACAATGGCCTCGCCCTAAAGGGTTAAAGGCAATTCAGCGCTTTTTAGGGTTTGCCAACTATTACAGAAAATTCATACGTAACTTTTCTACTATTGTGAAACCTTTGTCGGATTTGACTCATAAGGGCGCTACTCCCTCTCAGTGGTCCGAGGCCACTGAATATGCGTTTGAGACCCTAAAATCCGCCTTTACGTCTGCCCCAGTACTGTCCCATCCCAATCCCTCCCTGCCTTTTACCTTGGAGGTTGACGCTTCTGAGGTTGGGGTAGTACTCTCCCAGCGTCCTGTTGGAGGTGGTACCTTGAAACCTTGTGGGTTTTTTTCTAAGAAATTGTCCAGTGCACAGAGCCACTATGAGATTGGCGACAGGGAGTTATTGGCGATTATTCTGGCACTGAAGGAGTGGCGTCACCTGTTGGAGGGTACCAAGAACCCAGTACTGATCCTGACCGATCACAAAAACCTGACATATCTCTCTGAGGCGAAGAGGTTGTCTTCTCGACAGGCCAGGTGGGCACTCTTTTTGTCCCGGTTTAACTTTATAGTATCATACCTCCCGGGATCTAAGAACGTGAGGGCAGACGCATTGTCTCGTCAGTTCGTCTCGGACACTGACAGGGAGGAAGCACCGGTACTCATTATCCAGCCCGACCGTATATTGGCTACTATTCGCACTAGTATAACTTCGCCTCTGGGGGAGGAGATTTTGGGGTCTCAAGCTAGGGCCCCACCTGAGACTCCAGTTGGCAAATGTTTTGTAGATGAGCCTTTTCGCACTCGTCTATTGGAGACCTATCATTCTTCTAGGGCAGCCGGGCACATCGGCAGGGATCAGCTGGTTTGGTCTCTTTCACAATTATTTTGGTGGCCTACGCTCAGAGCCGATTGTTCCGCTTTAACTGCCGCTTGTGCCACATGTGCCTGTGCTAAGACCCCCAGGCATCTCCCAGTGGGCTTGCTTCAACCTGTGCCTAATGGAGACCGGCCCTGGTCTCATATATCTATCGATTTTCTGGGAGAATTGCCTATCTCGAGGGGGTATATATTTATCCTTATGGTGGTCGATAGGTTCTCTAAAATGGCTAATTTTGTGCCACTCAGGGGTCTTCCATCAGCTCAGGAATTGGCTAAGGTCTTTGCTAAAGAAGTGTTTCGTTTGCACGGGGTACCTAGCGTGGTGGTCTCCGACCGTGGGAGTCAATTCGTATCCAGGTTTTGGAGGGCATTCTGTGGCATGATGGGCATTCAATTGTCCTTTTCCTCCACCTACCATCCCCAGACCAACGGAGCCGCTGACCATGCCAACCAGGGACTGGAACAGTTCCTGCGCTGTTTTATTACTGATCATCATGACAATTGGGCCGACCTGTTGCCATGGGCGGAGTTTGCCAGGAATTGTGCAGTTAACTCATCGTCCGGGAGCTCTCCGTTCTTAATCAACTATGGGTTCCAGCCAGGTTTGCTCCCGGACTCGTTCCAGTCTCAGCAAATTCCGGCTCTAGATGAGCATATGGAGCAGCTCCGTTCCACCTGGGCACAGGTACAAAGGACCCTCAGTCAGTCTTTCCAGAGGCAGCAGTGATATACCAATCGTAGACGGCTGCCAGTGGTCTCCTTCCAGGTTGGGGATAGGGTATGGCTCTCCTCCAGAAACCTCAACCTGCAGGTTCCCTCGAATAAGATGGCTCCCCCGTTTATTGGTCCATTTAAAATAATTCGCAAAATTAATCCTGTCTCCTATGCATTGGAACTTCCACCATCTATGCACATTCACAATGTGTTCCATGTGTCTCTGTTAAAACCCCTGGTTTGCAATCGTTACACGACCACTCCGGTAGTTCCTGGGCCGGTGGACGTCCAGGGGCAAGAAGAATATGAGGTTCAGAGCATTATCGATTCTAGGCGATTTAGAGGGAAGTTGCAATATTTGGTCCACTGGAAGGGCTATGGCCCGGAGGAGCGCTCTTGGGTTGACCAGAAGGACCTCCATGCACCCAGACTTGTGCGCAGCTTCCACTCCAAATATCCTCAGAAACCCAAGCCTCCAGCTGGGAGAGGGGGTCTTTGAGAGGGGGGTACTATCACAGTGCCTGTGATCTTTCTGTCACTCTCATCTGTGGCAGACTGTGATTTGCTCTGTTGGTTTGGCCCGCCCCTTGGTGACCTTTTTATACCTGACGCTTACATCTGTCAGATGCCCTTTCGTGGTGTTTCTGAGCCAGACTTGCTGTTGCTGTGTTCCTGAATCCGGATTCCTGTGTACCGACCTTGGCCTGCTCTGACTACTCTCCTGTGTTCCTGATCGTGTATGACCCGGCTTGTCTGAGAATCCTCTACATGCTACGACCCGGCCTGTCTGAGAATCTTCTACGTGCTACGACCCGGCTTGTCTGAGAATCCTCTACGTGCTACGACCCGGCTTGTCTGAGAATCCTCTACGTGCTCCGACCCGGCTTGTCTGAGAATCCTCTACGTGCTCCGACCCGGCTTGTCTGAGAATCCTCTACGTGCTCCGACCTGGCTTGTCTGAGAACCCTCTACGTGCTCCGACCCGGCTTGTCTGAGAACCCTCTACGTGCTACGACCCGGCTGGCTGACTTCCTGCTTCTAGATCTTCGCGGCTGCCTGGCTTGTTGTCGCCGCCGTGACATTCTGAATCCGGAGTTGCTGTGCCGAGCTAGTGTGACCATTACCCTCCTGGGTAACCCATCCATCTGTGCAGAGTTCCTTGCCGACATGCATAAGCTGTGCATCTTGTACCGAGCCTTTACACGTTGCAGAGCTAAGCTACCTTACCGAGCCTGGGAGATTCAAACATATCTATTAACCCTTGCACTGCCGCTTCTCTCTGACAGGACCTCCTATCTATATATAGAACCGTTACCTTGTAAGTCTACTGCTACTGAGTTGGCCGCTACTTGGACGGCGACTCTCGGTTACGTTTGCAGAGTAGTCAATCCTGTTAGGCCGGTTGGGTGTTCCTGGTTCTTGGTCTCACGGTTAACTACGGAGGTGTCCGGTGCAGCTATCGGTGGCAAGGTTAGGCTCCAAGCTCTTGCTCAATCCTTGGCTCGTGTTGTGCTTACAGTGGTCTCCAGTTATACGCCCGTGGGGGCTAAAACGCCAGCTTCGCATCTCAGGCTAGTCTCGATCACGCCCGTGGGGGCTACATACTCTTGCACTTGCAGACTCACTGGTCTATTGACGAACGCCCGTGGGGGCTATCGTGGGTTACTGTGCTGCGATAACTTACATTGGTCACTGAACATCTACTACTCATCTTTATATGAACTCTGTGTTGTGCACACTTGCTCAGTTTACATCTACACCACACGGGCGTGCCAGACCCCACAGCTGAGACTGACAGATTGTTCTCATACACCCTTTAGGGTCTTGTTCCCTATTCTCTGTTCCTATGTTGGGTGCCTTCTGTATATTATATTAAAGCTATGTGTACTGTGTAATAGCTTGCAATTGTTGCTATCAACTGTAGAGGGTGGTCCTTTGTATTTTATTTCTTTCAATAAAAGATTGTTTTATTTTACCTACTGGCCTGAGTGTCAAAACAAACCGTTACATCTGGCTAGTAGCAAAGGACTTAAAATTTTAAGCCCTGTATATATATATATATATATATATATATATATATATATATATATATATATATATATATATACGGTTCTGTATCACCCGCGGCGCGGGCAGTCTCAACTGCGCATGACTGCAGCACACGCAGCAGTCTCTACTGCACAAGACTGAGGCGTTACACATGTTTTAGCAAATTATTATATAGGATATGTGCAACATATATGCATTCCATAAGGTTGTAGTGAGGTTTAAGCGGATTTTATTTATATTTCTGCATACTGTATAGTTTTTATATTAAAGTGCAATTTGCATGTATGATTAGTGATTGCTCTGCTCCCTCTTTTTTCTCTTCTCTGCTGTCCACAGTGTTGGGGTTGTGTGACAGTTTCGGCAGCTCCAGGTTCATCAGTATATTTGATATACATATAAACATGTTTTTGTGCACTGGAACAAGGTGCACTTACCTGTGGTAGCAAAGAAATGGTTTCACATTGCTCTGCCCTATTGTTAAGAGTACAATGAAGATAACTGTATCCTGAAATTGTCAACTGAATGTGACAGTCATATGAGAGAAACATAGAAATTGATGGCAGATAAGAACCATTCAGCCCATCTAGTCTGCCAATTTTTCCTACTGTAAAAACCTCAAACCTTACTTAGTCCTTGGTCTTGGTTTATGTTCAGGACAGCCTTATGCCTATCCCATGCATGCTTACATTCCCCCACTTCTGCTGGTAGTCTATTTGACTTATCTACTACCCTCTCAGTAAAGTAAAACATTCTTACATTACATCTAAACCTCTGTCCTTCTAGTTTTAGACTATGACATCTTCACCTAAAATTGTATTCCTTTGAAATGTGCTTTCCCCTGCACTTTGTTGAATCCCTTCATGTACTTTAAAGGGATAGTAATACTTCGTTTTAACTTTATTTTATTTTGTAGGCATTAAGAAAACATGAAGAATGATACAAGTCTTATATCTCAAACCTTTATGGTTTATGAGATATTCACAAGCAAAGTTTCCCCCTCCCGCCCCTTTTACCTACTGTAAACAATCTCTTCTCGGATGTGGAATGCAGTCCATAGACTGGACAGATAACAGCAGGGGACAATCTTATTCCTATGAAAACAATGAAATCCCTGCCCCCCTTGACAAGCTTTTCAGGTTTTTCCATTATCTTAATTGAAGATTGTCCCTCTCTGCAATCTACCTGGGCACCTTCCTTCTGCTTTGGCTGAGCAGTAAAAGGGGCGGGAGGGGGACACTTTGCTTGTGAATATCTCTTAAACCATAAAGGGTTGAGAGATAAGACTTATATCATTCTTCATGTTTTTTTAATGCCTACAAAATAAAATAAATTTAAAATGAAGTATTACTATCCCTTTAAAGTGTCTATCATATCATTTCTCTATTCTATCCTCCAAGCTTTACCTGTTGAGATCCTTTAGTCCATCTTGATATTTTTTTATCCCATAAACCATTCCCCATTTCAGTAGACCTTCTCTAAACTCTCTCCAGTATATCTACATCTTTCTGGAGATGTGGTTTCCAGTACTGTACACAATAATCTAGGTTAGATCTAACCAGAGATCTACAGAGTGGCATGACCACCTCCTTCTTCTTGCTACTAATGCCTCTCGCTATACAACTCAGTACTGTGCTTGCATTCCCTTCTCCTCTGTTAAATTGCCTATTTACCTGTAAGTCTTCAGAAAAAATTACTCCCAAGTTTCTTTATTCTGTTGCCACCAACAGCACAATAATCATTATATTCTGCCTTTGAATTATCACATCCTAAGTGCATTATTTTACATTTATGAACATTAAACTGCTGGTACCACCTCCTTGTTCATTATTCTAATTTCCCTAAATCATTTGCAATTTTTAGTATTCTCCCAGGAATGCCTGTCCTGTTGTAATCTTTTTGTATCATCTTCAGAAAGGCATACCTTACCTTAAAGGACTTTTGCAATATAACTAATTAAAATATTAAAAAGAATGGGCCCCAGTAAAGATCCCTGAGGTTCCCTACTAATAACATGGCCTTCGTCCGATTCCTGTGCCTCTGCCATTGCCTTATTCATTCAACTATTTGTACATCCAGACCCAAACACTGCAATTTACTAAGTCTTCTTTGAGTGGCAGAGTAGAATGACTTACTGAAATCTAGATAAGCTATATCTACTGCTCCCCACCTCCAGTGTATTATTTAAGTTAACAATGCATTCAATTAAATCAATAGTAGTAGCGCACATCTCAACACTGGAGAGGAAGATCTAGAGCTGTATTCAGATGGGCACCTGGAACAGCAGCAATGCTCATCTGGTTCCAGCTGCCCGGGTCACTGACCAGTGCTGCCCTGTGTTTTCCCAGTAAACCTTTCTTTGGGAGAGGGGAAGTATAATGGGATAAATCACTGGGCAGAACATGTAGGAAAAACTCAAAAAACAGCCCAGAAACCACTTATTCCACTTATAAAATGACCATATATGTTGGTATAATTTGAAGAGAGAAATACATTATCAAAAGAACACTGAAGAATTTCTGGGGTGAACCAACTGTTTCTTGGCTGTTATAGAAATAACACAGAAAACAAAATAATGTAACAAACAAAGCATAAAAGTGCACATAACCCATGTAAATTGTATATGTGAAGTGAGCATTGAACTGTATATTCCAAATCTATCACAGTCTACCTTAGAGGCCTAAGTTATCCTGTGCTCCCTTCCTCTGTGGTGTGTCAGCCTGCATGATTGCGGTTACTTCTGCATGGCTTACATCATGAAACAAGCACTGGAATGGATGCCTGTTTATGGGCCTATTCTGTTTTGCCTAATTGGGTCCCGCCTTCTTCTGCTCCTTTATATACCTCCTTGGGGCTAGGAGTCATTACCCTAACGTGGGGTTTCTGCTAGTTTGTTTGGCTCTCCATTGTGACCCATGCCTATCTGAGAATCCGCCCCGTGTATGACCCCGGCTTGTCTGACTACCCACATCAGTTCTGACCTGTGGCTCTGGCGGACTAACCCGCTCCGTGTAGTCCCCAGTTTGTCTGACCTGTGGCTCTTGCTGCTTGCTCGCTCCATGCACTCTTAGCTTGCCTGACCTGTAGTCTCCGTGTTCCATGGCTCTGGCCTGCTCTCGCTCCCTGTTGCCTACGGTCGCGAGACCAAAGTGGGACTTACACATATTAGCCACTTCATACTGGCGTTCCACTCGAGCCTCTTTCCTAGTCTCGGTAGCTCGCAGTAGTGCAGTGCACAGCACAGTGTGCAGCTCTGGAAAAGGAGCCGGGGACCAATAATCCTGTGTATGGGGTTGTGCGGGCTAATACCCTATTGTTGTATGTATCAAATAAAGGTGATTATATTTTATCTTTGTGTCTGTCCTTCTTTGCCTGAATACCGTGACAAAATCATGCAGATAAGGAAATAATTATTCTCAAATCACTCTATAGGCTAAGTTCTGTGTCACATACATATTAACCTCTTACATAAGAGAGAAGTCTCTGATTGACTACATAAGGGTCTGCTACTGCCCCACTATGTGAGGGGCCCACGAATGACCCACCAAGTGAGGAATCGTCTCTGTTCTGCAACACAATGTGTTGTGGGTGAGATTTTATAAGATGTATAGAGAAACGGTATCCTTTTAAAAAGTTACATGAAAAATATTGTCACCATGTCGCAGGGTTGAAAATGGCGACATGAAAATTTCAGAGATCATAAGTAAGCGTGTTGCACGCGAAACTAGTGGATCTGTTTGAGCATGCTGCTTTACATCTAGCTGTGTATGCCATACCTCATTCAAGTCTCTCCTTGTCTCTGTATAAGGTCTGAAGATACAGGTATATTTTTAATGTTAAAATAAAAGCATCAATCTTTATTAGAAGTTCTTTGTGTCTATGATGGTGATGCATGAATTTTTGTGTATATGACATGAAAATTTCACCCTGCATAAAAGAGCGAGATTCTCATGTCGCCTCTTTAAACATCGCTACCGTCAAGAAAAAAATGTTCCTGAGATAAAGCAATATCTTTTGAAATGAAATGCTGAATCCTTACCTTGCCATAACATCTTGCAGAGCGCTGCCCAGTTCTCTCTCCCCGCGCCGCTCTGTACAATGCTCGTTCTGCCTATTACACTACAACTCCCATCATCCTTACCTTGTCATAACATCTTGCAGAGCGCTGCCCAGTTCTCTCTCCCCGCGCCACTCTGTACAATGCTCGTTCTGCCTATTACACTACAACTCCCATCATCCTTACCTTGCCATAACATCTTGCCATTCTGCA
Organism: Rhinophrynus dorsalis; assembly: GCA_037306005.1. Lineage (NCBI taxonomy): Eukaryota > Metazoa > Chordata > Amphibia > Anura > Rhinophrynidae > Rhinophrynus > Rhinophrynus dorsalis. Next base: position 76,644,385 of record CM074724.1, read on the forward strand.
TTAAAATAAGGCTATTCCACTCCCTAGGACACCCTGAGCTGCTTCTATAAGACCAGCAGATAAACCTGGTCATTCAACACTTAAATTGAGGTATTACATGTCGGCCGACAGACGCAGCTGAGGCTTTCTAATGCTTGGTGCACGGGGATGGCCATGGCTTTACTTTTAACCCAGATTGGGACGTCAGCACTGTGCGTATAATGAGATGCCAGCATTGCTAGATTTTTGCCGATTACTGGACTGGTCTGAAACTGAGGAGGGTGTTAAATGCATGTAAGGCATGCAAGATAGCCCCGCAGTCTCAACCCTGGCCAGGTGCCAGACACCCCGCCTGTCCATTACTGAATCCCGGCCGTGATGATTCATGGGACTTGTATGAAGGTAGCAACGTTTAAAGAAGTGACATGAGAACCTTGCTCTTTTATGCAGGGTGAGATTCTCGTGTCGCCATTTTCAACACTGCAACATGGTGAATGCGGCTTCTAGCCACGCTATATTTTTCATGCGACTTTTTAACAGTGAACCTAGGGAAAGTACCCCTTGATATCTGGAAGGGAATGGAGCAGTGAAATATAAAATCATAAGAATATTCAAGCAGTGAAGTGTGATTTCTGAAAACACTTTTAAATACTGTCATTATGGACTCCCTTTACAATAGAAGTATTCAATGAGCAAGAGCTTACAAACTTTTAAACTCCGCCACAGCCTCCTGCCGGGAAAGCTTAACTTTCTGCATCTCTTCTCTTCGTACACTGTAATATTTTCTCCGGGCTAGGTCGGGTTCTGGAAGATGTACTTTAGACATCTCCTGGAGGTATCCAATCACAGCAGGTATTGAGATAAATAGGGTACCCAAAGTGAACCAGGCAACTAGGAGAAGCAAAAAAGTAGTTAGACAACAGCAAATAATCAATATCAGTGCTCTAGCACAACATTCAACTATAAAGACCCTTATGCAAAATGCTGGGGTGAAAATCAACTTTATTCTAAGGAAAAGGAAAGTAAAGGAGGAAGAAAGGACTGCACACCCTTTAAGGACCAGGGGGCAAAGCATTGCACAGCCCTCTAGTCATTAAAGGGTTAATATGCTTAGACCGGGGTAATAGATAAGGTAAATTGATAAGTGGTGCCATTAAACAAACCAAAACTGACGGAATTGACGTGAAAGGCTTTCCCCAATCCCTGTCCACTCCTACCCAGTAATTCAGGTAGGATGGAAATGATCCCCCGTCCACTCCTACCCAGTAATTCAGGTAGGATGGAAATGATCCCCCGTCCACTCCTACCCAGTAATTCAGGTAGGGTGGAAGCGATCCCCGTTTACTCCTACCCAGTAATTCAGGTAGGATGGTAGTGATCCCCGCCCACTCCTACCCAGTAATTCAGGTAGGGTGGAAGTGATCCCTGTCTACTCCTACCCAGTAATTCAGGTAGGATGGTAGTGATCCCCGCCCACTCCTACCCAGTAATTCAGGTAGGGTGGAAGGGATTCCCGCCCACTCCTACCCAGGAATTCAGGTAGGGTGGAAGCGATCCCCACCCTCTCCTACCCAGTAATTCAGGTAGGATGGAAGCGATCCCCACCCACTCCTACCCAGTAATTCAGGTAGGATGGTAGTGATCCCCGCCCACTCCTACCCAGTAATTCAGGTAGGGTGGAAGGGATTCCCGCCCACTCCTACCCAGGAATTCAGGTAGGGTGGAAGCGATCCCCGTTTACTCCTACCCAGTAATTCAGGTAGGATGGTAGTGATCCCCGCCCACTCCTACCCAGTAATCCAGGTAAGATGGAAGCGATCCCCACCCATTCCTACCCAGTAATTCAGGCAGGATGGAAGCGATCCCCACCCACTCCTACCCAGTAATTCAGGGAGGATGGTAGTGATCCCCCGCCCACTCCTACCCAGTAATTCAGGTAGGATGGTAGTGAACCCCGCCCACTCCTACCCAGTAATTCAGGTAGGATGGCACCGATCCCCACCCACTCCTACTCAGTAATTCAGGTAGGGTGGAAGGGATCCCCGCCCACTCCTACCCAGTAATTCAGGTAGGGTGGAAGAGATCCCCGTCAACTCCTACCCAGTAATTCAGGTAGGATGGAAGAGATCCCCGCCCACTACTACCCAGTAATAAAGGTGGAATGGAAGGGATCCCCACCCACTCCTACCAAGTAATTCAGGTAGGGTGGAAGCAATTCCCGCCCACTCCTACCCAGTAATTCAGGTAGGGTGGAAGCAATCCCCATCCACTCCTACCCAGTAATTCAGGTAGGGTGGAAGCGATCCCCACCCACTCCTACCCAAACCAAGTAATTCAGGTAGTATGGAAGCGATCCCCCGCCCACTCCTACCCAGTAATTCAGGTAGGGTGGAAGCGATCCCCGCCCACTCCTACCCAGTAATTCAGGCAGGGTGGAAGCGATCCCCAGCCCACTCCTACCCAGTAATTCAGGTAGGGTAGAAGAGATCATGTGCGCTCCTACCCAGTAATTCAGGTTGGATGGCACCGATCCCCACCCACTAATACTCAGTAATTCAGGTAGGGTGGAAGGGATCCCCGCCCACTCCTACCCAGGAATTCAGGTAGGGTGGAAGAGATCCCCACCCACTCCTACCCAGTAATTCAGGTAGCGTGGAAGAGATCCCCGTCAACTCCTACCCAGTAATTCAGGTAGGATGGAAGCGATCCCCGCCCACTACTACCCAGTAATAAAGGTAGAATGAAAGGGATCCCCACCCACTCCTACCCAGTAATTCAGGTAGGGAGGAAGCAATCCCCATCCACTCCTACCCAGTAATTCAGGTAGGGTGGAAGCGATCCCCCGCCCACTCCTTCCCAGTAATTCAGGTAGGGTGGAAGCGATCCCCGCCCACTCCTACCCAGTAATTCAGGTAGGGTGGAAGCGATCCCCGCCCACTCCTACCCAGTAATTTAGGCAGGGTAGAAGCGATCCCCCGCCCACTCCTACCCAGTAATTCAGGTAGGGTGGAAGCGATCCCCGCCCACTCCTACCCAGTAATTTAGGCAGGGTAGAAGCGATCCCCAGCCCACTCCTACCCAGTAATTCAGGTAGGGTTGAAGCGATCCCTCGCCCACTCCTACCCAGTAATTCAGGTAGGGTAGAAGAGATCCCCGTGCGCTCCTACCCAGTAATTCAGGTAGGGTGGAAGCGATCCCACCCACTCCTACCCAGTAATTCAGGTAGGGTGGAAGTGATCCCCTGCCCACTCCTACCCAGTAATTCAGGTAGGGTGGAAGCGATCTCCCGCCCACTCCTACCCAGTAATTCAGGTAGGGTGGAAGAGATCCCCGTCCGCTCCTACTCAGTAATTCAGGTAGGGTGGAAGCGATCCCCACCCACTCCTACCCAGTAATTCAGGTGGGATGGTAGTGATGCCCGCCCACTCCTACCCAGTAATTCAGGTAGGGTGGAAGGGATCCCCGCCCACTCCTACCCAGTAATTCAGGTAGGATGGCACAGATCCCCACCCACTCCTACCCAGTAATTCAGGTAGGATGGAAGCAATCCCCACCCACTCCTACCCAGTAACTCAGGTACGATGGAAGCAATCCCTGCCCACTACTACCCAGTAATTCAGGCAGGATGGAAGCAATCCCCACCCACTCCTACCCAGTAATTCAGGCAGGATGGAAGCAATCCCCACCCACTCCTACCCAGTAACTCAGGTAGGATGGAAGCTGCTCCCCTGCTTCTCTTCTATTGATGGAGATCAGTAGCTGGAGGGCATCAGGAGAGGTCCTGATACCACCCCACTTGGTCTGATTTAAAAAACACAATACGAATGTAAAAAAAAAAAAAAGGTAATATACATAGTATAAATATAAATCAAGGGAACAAGTTTATTTAGTAAACATATACTTACAGTGGATTTACTCAAGGTTTTACTCCTTGTTGAAGCATCTATTGACAATTATCAGTACTGACAAGCAATTCTATAATATAATATATATATATATATATATATATACACACACACATTCACATTGCTGTGCGATACATTGCAGACATCTGTAGTATTCACAGTATAGGGCACATAAAAGACCTTTTTAAAGCCCTTTACTGATTATGGTGCTCATGGGAGATTGCTCTCTTCTGTATTGAACTCGTTACAAGCCTCATGTTGGAGAATTCACCATTAGTGGTCTTCTATACAGAGGAAAGCAATCTCCCAAGAGTGCCTCTCTTTGAGCTGAAGTCTGCCTCCCTTGCAAATCATTGTGATCTTCCAGGTTTAAAGTAGGGAAACCGAAGAAACCCCACATTTTCCCTTTAAAAGCTACATTTAAATCAATTAGAATTCAAAAAAATGTGTATTTGTTCCCTCAACTACAGTTAGTTTACCCCAAATTGTCCCAGGATGATGAATTGTCCTTCCCAATGAATGGAAGGACTAGATTAAAGGGATAGTAATACTTCCAAATAACTAATCCCCATATTGTAGCTATGCTAAAAAGAAATTGCCCCCAGTGTCATCTATCAAACTCTTATGGTTTGAGAGACAATAGCGCACAAAGTTCCTCCTCCCTCCCCCTTCCCTGAAGTCAACGTTCTAGCTGACTGTAGGGATATCCGGTCTTATGTGCATCAGGCGGCTCTGCAGCAGAGCCGAGATTGTGTTTTTAAAAAAGAATTATTTCACTGAAATGGTCTTTTATTTGTGCTTGCAAACCAAGCACATGTAGAAGACCGTTTCAGTGAAAGAATTATTTTTTATAAACGCGATCTCAGCTCTGCTGCAGAGCCGCCTGATGCATATAAGACTGTTGTACGACAGCTTCCCCTGCAGTCAGCTAGAACGCTGACTTCAGGAAAAGGGGAGGGAGGGGGAACTTTGTGCGCTATTATCTCTCAAGCCATAAGGGTTTGAGAGATGGCACTGGTGGCAATACATTTCTTTTTAGCATAGCTACAATATGGGGATTAGTAACTTGGAAGTATTACTATCCCTTTAAAGGAATAGCAGCCAATTATTTTTACTTTAACTATTCTACATGTACATAATATGTACAGTCAAATGTAAATGATTTTATTTAATAATCACTTTTATGTTCCTGACAGTGAGCTCAGTGTCCAGGCAGTTTTCTGGTTACAATTTCTCTGCAGTACAGAATGTGCTTTCTTTTACATTATGTCATTACACATGTTTTTATGTTCCTTTACAGAAATCTCTCTGCAAACAGATCCAGGTAGCCCATTGGTGAAGATGAACAAAAAAAACAGGATAGGCAATCTGATTGTACATATTATGCACTTGCAGAACATGTAAAGTGAAAAGAAAGGGTTCCTATTCCTTTAACCTCCTAGTTGCCCTACTGAATTGTATCATCACATCTTCATTAAGCAGATGTTCCATTTTTGTAAACAGCCCTTTTAATCATTGTTCCATTCACTTGCGTAACTTATTGTGGGTAGTTTATCCCTTCAGTCTCATGCAATGCCACACCTGCTTGTTTCATCTGAACAAAAGTCCATTGGCCATATGTTACCACAAGCCTGTCAACTGTGACATCTCTGGCTTTCTTTTATAATCCATCTCTTGGCAAGGCATTTATTGCACAAGCCTTTTGTGACTGCTATTATTTACATGCAGGAGGCAAAACATACAGTCTGTCTGTGGAACTACGCTAACAGTTCTAAACTATCATTTCCTAAAAAAAATAAAATAAACAAATCAATCAAGATGTAGTATGTGCATCACTAACATGTATTCTGCTAACACCTCAACCACTGTAGTATATTTAGGGCACCAAGTCTTAAAATACAATTCCCCCTAAAAACCACACTGAACTGATAAATAGATATAGGGATTGAAAGATTATAGCTATAGAGAGAGATTATCCATACTGGGTTTCTTTAATTTAGAGAAGATTATTATTATTATACTTTATTTATATAGCGCTAACTTATTCTGCAGCACTGTACAATAGGGAATAGACATACAGAGATATTAAATAGTACAATCAAATGCGGAGAACAGGAGGATCAGAAGGCCCTGATCATGAGAGCTTACAGTCTAGAGGAATATAAGTGAAGGTAATAGGATTTCTATTTACAAATATATTCAATTCAAATACAAAGAACCCTCTGGGGAACTCTTTACTCAAAGAGACAAGCAAAACAAAAAAAAAAAAAAAAAAAAATAGGGCATCCATTACAATTAGAGGATAAATACTTTCAACACTGCAGCAACAGTAAGGATTTTTTTTTTTTTTTTTTACAATAAGGGAAGTAAGGATGTGGAATCTGTTGCTTAGGTTGTATTAGCAGAAACTTTCAAAAAGGACTAGATACAATTTTATCTTAGAAAAAAATAGAGAATTACGATAGTGCCAATGCAGTCAGAATGTTGATCCAAAATTAAATCCGATTGCCTTGTGTAGTCACTAGAAATGGTTTCAGCGGAGTTTTGTTTGCCTTCCTGTGTATCAATAAAGGAGACCTGGTAAAGGTTATACTTGAGTGTTTCTTTTTCACCAATGGAACAGATGGTTTACCGAGAGTTGCACTTTAGCTTGCTGAATATGACCCACAATTCATGGACAATGGAAAGCTTTACACAGTAATAAAACAAGAGAAGGGCACGAATTGGGTCTTCAGCTGTTGTTGGATTACAATTTCCATCATCCTGAGCCAGACGTTGCCTTGCTCAGGATGATGGAAATTGTAGTACAACAACTAGACAAACAGACGTTGCTCATATCACATTTTGACAGTGAAAGAGAAATAATGTTGGGTTGTTGTGCTGCTTACCTTCATTTAATGTTAGCAGCAAAATATTTAGTGTAAAACATGTAAAAAAAGAACAAATGGGCATTTGCCACCTGTGGAAAAAAAAAAAGAAATGAAAATGGTTGTTAAAGATAACATTTCATTAACAGATCAATAATATAAATAAGGGGTTATTAGTCTTTCAGCCCCCATGTTGTTGAGGACTACAGCTCCCATCATCCTCCACCAGACTTCAGTTGGTTTGGAATGATGAGAGCTGTAGTCCTTCCAGCTGGAAGACAAGAGATTGACCACCCCTGATGTTCACTGACAAATCACAATCATCTGTGTCATTATGTAACTGTATATCTAACAGGGAGGCACTATGGGGGAAGATTTATAAAAGTCGAGTTAATGGAAAAGAAGCATTAACCCTTTGCAATGCGTTGTGTACCCCTCTGCAATCAAACGGTTAATATGGCTGCAAGATTGTCGCTGTTAGTTATAGAACTATTAATGACAGTTTAGGAGGATATAATGCCATGTAGTACTTTTTTATAAAATGGAGTAAGATAGTTTGTAAAAAGTGGTGAAGTGAATTTATAAAGAAATATCGCTATTTGTGAAAATTTAGCGATAGAATCTCCACCAAATATTTAACGCCATGTCTGACCAGTTCATATTCATTCACAGTCACCACATTTATAAATGTACATAAAAATACATTATAAATACCAACACTTATAATAAGGACATTTTAACCCTTTGAGTGGCAGGGGGTACACAACACATTGCTCTGCAACCCTCACTCAAACGGTTAAGGATCCGTTTGCAAAATCTAACAAGAGCACTTTTTATAAATGTGTCCCCAATCTACTTTATATCACAACCAGAATGACAGGGGTGTCCAATGGTTTTCCTCAAGGTGGGCCTGTCACCTAAACAGATTTCAGCCTCATTATATGTATCTGTTTGAACTACCCATCACTTGCACTTTGTTTTTTAAATCAATATTAGTGATTTTTTTGTTCAGGAATTGTGCAGTCTATCTTTGATTTGGTCAGACAGATAAAGCTGTATTATTAATTACTTACTTAATTTCTACACATGTAACTTCTCTCCAACTTTCTAGGTTTCTTTATTCCAACCAAATGGTAGTATGCAAGTAGTGTTATATTTTACAACAAATTAAGTTAAAGTATGTGTCACAATCATAGAAACAATGAGAAAGAATCATGAAATCCTTTCCAGATTGAGGCTCCCATGGCAGAGAGAATTTGGAAAAGTGACAGGTCCTATTCAAGGGCCACATGGAAAAAAACAATACATCAAGGGCTGCCTACTACTAAATCATACTGGCATTGAAGACAAACATGAAAATGGCTTGTTGCTGTCTGTTTTAGCTCCCCCTGCATAGTGGGACCACTTTGTGATTTCACTATGCTCCCTGTGTCCTCCATGGGATGAAAGCTAAAATTGTATTTTTATACTTACCTTTAAATACATTTCTCTTAGACTACTGGGTGATACATGGCATCCAACCCTTCCCCACCAAAAAAACAAAAAAAAACAAAAAAAAAACAAAAAACACATTTGGAGGCTGGTTTGCTCTGTCATTTCTTGGCTCCTATGTTCTGGTGGCTTTTTCTTATTTTTTGCTATATGAAAACTAACCTCTAGCACAACTACCAAATGTCCCTCTTTAGAAGGGACAGTACCACTTTGAGACCCAAATCCCTCTCTGTCCCTCTTTCCCACCCTGGTGTTCCTCTTTTTTAGGAGATCAGACTATGTGGTGTGTATATAAGTGTATAACATTACTTCACAGCAATAAAACTCACATGATAGTTTGTATAAATGTCAGTATTTTTGATTATAAATTAGTCTGTGTAAATAAAATACTTTGGTCTTGTTTTATATAATGTATTACAAAAAAGGTGTCAATAGGTCAAAGTATAGCAAAAATTCTCGGTAATGCCCCACCCACCAGCCACACCCCCAGCAACACCGCCTCATCCAAGAGTGTCACTGGTTGGCCATTTGAAATGTTGGGGGGTATGCTCTACTGTTGGGGTAAGGGGATACTTAGAACAGAAGAGAGGGGTTTCTGCTAGTTTAGAAGATTAACTGTTAAAGTGGAACCCACCCACAAACAACTTTATCTTATTAAATGTAGATTTTAAAATGGCTATGGGTTTTTGTATTTTTTTTTTTTAAATTCTCAATATTATAAAAGAATTAGCCTTTTTAAAAAGTACATTGCGACATTCTGTACAGCACACTGTGCCACACTGCTCTGAAAGACCATCCCTGTCCTGAAACAGTCCCCCCACCACCCCTCCTACCTCTGCTTAGCACTGCTTAACTCCTCCTCCGCAACTGGACCACATGTACCTGTTATTACCAACCACGGTATGAAAATTATTATGATTAGGCTTGCTCTTTTATCAGAGAATTTTGCACGCATCCAAAGCTTAACCTTATAGGTGCCAGAGGGATTTCCAATGCATTGCATAGCAATGCGTTGGATACTGTCTTTAGTCCTTCCACTGTGTTGAAGTGGCACACTACCAATTAGAGAGGTCAAATAAAATAAAAAAAAAACGGCGGACAAACATTTGTCTAATAGCCTAGCAGCGGGAGAGCCCATCTCCCTGTCACACGTCAATGCTTTCATGTGCAGAACGGTGGAAAACAGGTTTGAAATGAGAAAGGCGTTTCTCTTGGAACTTGGGAGCCAGGTTGTGTGTAGGGTCGCAAGATGACAGAGAAACAGTGCGGATCATCTGTTTTGCAGCCACACAGTTTCTCTCTAACCATCTGACCCCACACACAACCCGGCTCCAAGTTAAACACCTTCAGGCTGGCAGTAGGAGGAGACAATGTACAGTTAGCTGTGTGAGATAGGCAAGTGGAGCCATTCACCTGGGAGCTTAGCTCCAATCTTGTGGCCAGGCTTAGGAAAGAAGGTGGAGGGAGAGTGCTGCAAGTTCTACATGTAATCAAGATGGCTGCACTCTCCCTCTTGCTAGTGAAGAGGGACAAGATTAGATTTTTCCGCATAGGGGAAAATTACATATGGTACATGGGGATTTTTAAGCATTTTTTTTTGGGGGGGCTAAACATCAATTTGAGGGGGGGGCTGGGACATAACAGTTCTACTTTAAGTGCCCTACCTCCTGGAAGAGCATACTTTACCCAGTGGTCCCTGTGTCACTCAATGGACTATAAGAAAAGGGATTTAAATCCAATTATTTAGACAGTTAATGTGTGTTCGCTATATTTACTAATGACTGTCATTTTCTACATAAACTTACACATTAAGCATTAAATCTCATTGAACAGATCAGTTCGGGATTATTTAGTTTTGCAGCAGGGTATATTTTATTTAATACAGTTTGCATGAAAGGCCTGACTGGCCATATTTAACCCTTTGAGTGCCATGGGGGTACTGAATTCATTGCTTTGCAATGCATTCCGTATCCCTCTGGCACTCAAAGGGTTAAGGACCACATATGGCCTCCAGGCCTTAGCCTGGACATCCCTACTATATGATTATTTATTTCTATTTTTTATTTTACCAGACATTTTGTTCAAAATTTCATGAAAAAAAAATAAAGCAGCTTCTTAAACCCTTGGATGCTAGTGAAGCATGCAACGTTTGCTTTGCAATGCCCTTGAGAAGGCAACAGCATTCAAGGGGTTAAAACTATATCTAAAACATAATGTAGAATATATGGCTGACTCTCTTCATATTAGTGATGACAGGAGAGTTGGGGGTTTAAAACACTATAGTTTCTGTCACCTGAAAATAAAAATATTTTAACCCCTCAAGCACCATGAAGGCTATATAACACATTACTTATCCCATTGAGACACAACTGAATAAAATATCGTATACATCTAACAATTATAAAAAAAATATATATATTTTATGCACGTGCCCTAAGGACTCTCTCTCTTCCTATGGAAAGGTAAGCAGCTTTGCACAAACAGTTCTTTGTTCTTTTTAAATCATACCATGAATGAATGAATGGATACATGAATGAATGAATGAATGAAGTTCATTTATTTAATGCCACACGTGCACATCACAATTTTAGTGTTTAGACCAGGTGTCTACAACCTTTTCTTTAACAGGAGCTACTTCTAATCAATGAAACATACTGAGATACCCTAAAATATGTATTCAAATTAGATCAGTTTATAACTGTACGTATTAAACCATCTGCAAAGCTGCTCTTACCTACCCTTTTTTCCTTTCCCCACCTTCCAATAAAGTTCCACACAGGAAATGTGACCTTTTTAACAGCTCTAGGTGATATTCTGTTACATGACATAAGTATTAGCAGAACAAATCCATATTCATTATGCAAGACAAAACCTGTGTCTCTCCAGTGAGCCACATATTTTCTGATTGATAGTGCCTTCACATTCTTAAATGGCACTTTCCCATATTACTATGCAAGTTTAACCGTTTGAATGCCAGAGTGGTACGGAATGCATTGCAAAGCAATGCATTCTGTACCACTCTGGCACTCAAAGGGTTAAAGTTATTAAGAGTGGTTTATTAAACAAATAAGGACTATAACGGAAAGCTGGCAACTTTTGTTACAATACGTGAAAAAAAATGGAGTCACCCTATGGCTGTTACCCACTTTCACACCACATATTGCCCACAACACTTAAAAGGGATAGTAATACTTCATTTTATCTTTATTTTATTTTGTAGGCATTAAAAAAAACAAAAAAACATGAAGAATGATATAAGTCTTATCTCTCAAACCTTTATGGTTTGAGAGATATTCACAAGCAAAGTTTCCCCTCCCGCCCCTTTTACCTAGTGTAAGCCATCTCTTCTCAGATGTGGAATGCAGTCCATAGACCAGACAGATAACAGAAGGGGACAATCGTCTTCCTATGAGAACAATGAAAGCCCTGCCCCCCTTGACAATTTTTTCCCTTATCTTAATTGAAGATTGTCCCTCTCTGCAGTCTACCTGGGCACCTCCCTTCTGATCTGGCTAAACAGTGTTACATCAGTAAAAGGGGGGGAGGGTACTTTATCATTCAATTACTCTTGAACTACAACCTGACAGAACTGAAATAACACTCTTCAAAGTCCAAATACTATGATCAGGGCTCAAAATTTCCACTCGCCACTAGCCAATGGCAAGTGAAAATTTAGCCCTGGCAAGTAGAAATTCAGCTCTGGTGGGTAATGTTGATAAATGTAAAATAATTAACTTGGGATATAAAAATCCAAAGGAAAATTATAGTATAAGGGTAATGTGCTGTCAGAGACGGATGAATGGGATTTGGGAGTATTTATTTCTAAATGATTTAAAGGTAGGCAGGCAATGTAACAAAGTGGTGTGGAATGCAAACAGGGTGCTGGGTTGTATAGCTAGGGGCATTAGAAGCAGAAAAAGGGAAGTGGTCATGCCACTCTACAGATCATTGGTTAGACCTCTCCTAGAGTACTGTGTACAGTACTGGAGACCCCATCTCTAGAAGGATATAGATACTCTAGAGAGAATTCAGAGAACGGTTACTAAAATGGTGAATGGTTTACAGGAAAATACATATCAGGATAAATGAAAGGATGTGAAAATGTATATCTTTTGTATATTTTGCACAATATTATCTATTAGTCAACCAGAAGATATGAAGCACCTGCCAACCAATCAGAAGGCATACTGCTGGCACAGCATAAAGAGTAGGGTGACCATAGGGGGACAGTTAGTTCAGCACTGGAAGGAAGGTACAGAGTCATTTTACAATAGTGTATATGGATTTTGACTGGTACAGCACACTAGGAAGCAGTGCTGGGCCAGCCAAAATGGTTTAGTTGTAGGGTCTGGAACTGTATGCTATAGTGTCAGGCTTTTTACATCACTTCACTCTTTTTTACATTGTGTTTTTTACATTGTTGCACTCTCACTGCTTTCACATACAGAGAAAGCAAATTCAGACAGCTCTTCATCAGGGACATAAAAGTATAAATATTTACCCTATTAATCAAGCCCAGGCTGTACTGTTAACACAGTCAGGCCAATGGGGAGCAGATTATTTGTCTGAAAGGGAAAACTTATCTGTAAGACTGAAGTGTCACAGTTCAGTCTCATTGGCCTGTGCAATGCAGTCCCAGAAGACCCTCTGAAACCCAAAACTGAGAGTCTATGGATGCTGCATGCACAACAAATTTGTGGCTCAGTGAAACATACCTCTGTGTTGTGGTCCAGTCCACTGTCAGCTTGAGGAGTCAGTTTCCTGACACCCCTCCAAACTAAGAACAGAAGCCATAATGGAGATACATAGTGCAGCCCCTGGATTTTTATGGCCCACTTCCATAGGAGCAGAGTTAGAAAAACATAATAACTGCCCTTTAAATCACTCTCCAGGAAGGTTTGCACAACATACCTAAAAGTATCTATGCAGACCTTTTTTAAAAGGATAAGTTAACTCCTTTTAATATAAAAAAAAATTTTCACTGCTAGCAGTATTTGACGCAAAAGTTATAACAGTTCAAAAATCCCTGAAAAAAAGAGAGAGCCAGGAAGCTTAAAGGGATAGTAATGTTTCATAATGAAAGCGGCTCTAATTAATCTTCATAGTATTTGGACGTTGGAGAGTGTTATATCAATACTGTCAGACTTGTAATTCAAGAGTAATTCAATGACAAAGTATCCCCCTCCCACCCCTTTTACTGATGTAACACTGTTCAGCCAGATCAGAAGGGAGGTGCCCAGGTAGATTGCAGAGAGGGACAATCTTCAATTAAGATAAGGGAAAAACCTGAAAAACTTGTCAAGGGGGGGCAGGGCTTTCATTGTTCTCATAGGAAGAAGATTGTCCCCTTCTGTTGTCTGTCTAGTCTTACAACCAGATTCCACATCTGAGAAGAGATAGCTACACTAGGTAAAAGGGGCGGGAGGGGAAACTTTGCTTGTGAATATCTCTCAAACCATAAAGGTTTGAGAGATCAGACTTCTATCGTTCTTCATGTTTTTTTAATGCCTACAAAATAAAATAAAGATAAAACGAAGTATTACTATCCCTTTAATTACAGAAAGTACAAAATGAGAGGAAATGACTCCAAACTGACAGTAACTGCTGAGTCACTTTCTATCACATTCTATGAAGAACTGCTGTTACACACCTCTGCCACAAAGTGTAACCATCTGAAATCTCACTACAGGGCAACTGTTGAAAGACATCTCCCAACAATAGCATTAACGCTCATTAAGTCAGCAGGAAAAGACACAAAATATATATTTTTCATTAAAAAGTTTACGGCTCCTTTGATACAGCTTCCTACCAACCATTGCTAGTTGAAGGAAGTTGTAGCATACTGCATCTTCATCAAACATCAGCTGAAAAAGGCTCCCATGAGTAAGACTCCCTAGGGTGCAGCATACTCTACTTTTGGGTAACTGTGCATGGCAATGTTGTCTTCACAGCACAATCATCCATGTAAGCAAAGTCTAATTAATGAAAAACAAACTGAAAATTACCTTCTGATATGTAGCAGAGATCGTGGAGAAGTGTAGATCAGAAGCTTAGGTTGCTATTTTTTTTTCTATGAAGACTGTCAGAAATTGTGAACTTTGAACTTACATATTAATGGATATTTTTTACTATAAATTTACATCATTTTTAATTGCCAAATGGCCTAAAAAAGGTTAAAGCTGCCATGAAAATTTCAGACTGCATTTTAGGGCTGCTTGATAAACAAATCACTAGGTTTGTGTGTTGTATTTGATTATTCTTGTGCATTTTATTGGGTGCACGTATTAGTTTTACAGCGTGTTTTAACCGTTTGAGTACCAGAAGGGTGCACTACAAAGTTGGAGACATTTCTAGTATTCAAGAGGTTAAAAAATGGGAACTGAAATAATTTCTATTCCCCACCTCTATAATGCAGATGCTGCGGAATTGCTTAACTTCTTCTTTCTGTATTAAAGGGATAGTAATACTTAAAATGTAAAAAAAAATATGTTGTAGGGTTTATCCCCCTGAGTAAAACAACAGTACTCCCACTGCTGAAAGGTGTTTCATTCAAAAGTTATTAATTTTCAAAGTTGAATTTTTTAGGTGCAATATCACAGTGGCCTGAATTGTTGCTACACAATCCTATGGACAGCTCTGGTCCCGAGACCATAAATCTCCATAGGATCATGTAGCAACAGCGCCACTGTACAATTTCAGGCCACTGTGATATTGCACCTAAAAAATACAACTTTGAAAATTTATAGCTTTTGAATGAAACACCTCTCAGCAGTGGGAGTACTCTTGTTTTACTCAGGGGGATAACCCCTACAACATATTTTTTTTTACATTTTAAGTATTACTATCCCTTTAAGCTCCTGGAATGAGATCATTTTGTTCCTGATTTGCTAAACCTTTGCAAAGATATATATGTCCCATTGTGAAAGACTGGAGAAGGGCTATTATCTTTGGTGCTCAACTAGGTTTGCTGTCTAAGGCTCACTTTCAGGTTGTTCAGTAATTGTTAAGCAAACAAAATATCAAAGAGATAGATAAAGAAACAGGCTTTCTGATTACCTGACACTGTGCACACAAAGTAACAAAAAGAGACATAGAGGGAAAATGTATTCAAAGTGTTAAAAAGAAGAATGATTTACCTGGTTTATTTAAGTAGCAATAAAGAGTTACAAAGAAGAATGGAGAACCAGGTTATTTACGTAACAATAAAGAGTTACAACATCCCCTTCAATATAATACAAATCTGTGTACTGCCTCTTAAAAAGAAAAAATAACTTCTTGATATTATAACTTTAATTAAAACTCCTCCTAAAGTGATTTAGTACTCTGATGAGAAAATATCCTGGTGATCACAGCATCACTGATGTATTTAAAATAGATCCGTTACCTACACAGTTTTTAGTCTCTTGGAATGTTAAACGCTGCGTAAACTTGTGGTGCTATAAATATAAACATTCATACAAATGTATTTATTGAAACTGCCTTTAACTTGGGTTTTTTGCTTTGCAAACTGGTTAATAGTTTTAGAGATATCTGAGCTAGTAACTGGGAAATCTAATCTCAGCAGATCGTTGTTCTCTGTGTTGGTCAGATAAAGCCCGCGTAATTACTTACTCACATGACCAGAAAAACCATCTCTCTCCGCCTTCTTTGGCTGCAAGAACCTATCAGTTTCCACCAGAAGGGTGGAATAAAAAGATAAGGAGGGATAAACATGCAAATCCTTTCAGAACGGAACACTGAATTGAGGAAGACTTGGAAAAATGCTAAATCCTTTTAAAAAACAAAAAAAAAAAAAAAACAAGAACAGTGCCTCAGAAAAAAAAAACATAATGTAAACTCTTCATTTTTTATTAATAAGCAAAACAGTTAAACAGTGAAAGGTCCACTATCCACAAAATGGATGCTTCCAGGTAACTTAATCCTTTGACTGTCACATTAGTATCCAATGCATTGGACAACAGTTGGTACATATTCAATTTGAAATGTGCCAGACTCCCTGCTGGCACTCAAACTATTAGCCAATACAACACTGACATCTGCACGTCAGCAAACCAAACAGTAAAGCTAGAAGTTAAGGGCCAATTGGCAGAACATATTAGATCGGTTTTCCTGTTCCCCAGAGCCCATAATGTGATGTGTCCATCACTACAATAAAGGTGCAGTGATTCACGTCAGACTCCAAACACCATCATAACATTTTCCGGGGTTTGTAATTACTTATTAGCTTCTAGAACGTTTAACAGTTCGGCCTGATCTCATCAAACTAGCCCATATACTAGATGATAGGACACTCTGGTTAAGACTGGATGGTCTTCAATGACCAAAGTGCCCTGTGAACAGACAATTTTAGGCTTAAATGGACAGTAATACTTAATTTTATCTTATTTTATTTTGTAGGCATTAAAAAACATAAAGAACGATATAAGTCTTATCGCTCAAACCTTTATGGTTTGAGAAAAATTCACAAGCAAAGTTTCCCCTCACTGACCAAAACGTCAAGTATGCCATCTAGCTGTCAGATTTGGAATCCGATCTGCGGACCGTCCATGGCTCTACAGCAGAGCCAAGATCGCGAGATATAAGAACTACTACTTCATTCGAATAGTCTACAAAGTGTGCCTGGTTTGCAAGCACACTTTTTAGACCCTTCCAATGAAATAGTTATTTTTATATCTTGTGATCTCGGCTCTGCTAAAGAGCCACTGGTTGATCTGCGTACCGGATTCCAAATCTGACAGCTAGATGGCAGACTTGACCGTTTTGGTCAGTGAGGGGAAACTTTGCTTGTGAATATCTCTCAAACCATAAAGGTTTGAGAGGTAAGACTTATATCTTTCTTTATTTTATTTTGTAGGCATTAAAAAAAACACGAAGATAAAACCAAGTATTACTATCCCTTTAATGAAATTAGTGCCTGTCCCTTTTCTATTCAAGAAGACATCACCTTTTAAAGACTTTATTGTACTATCACTTCTGACTCCCATCAAGCTTTCTAAAACAGACACAGGCTGTGAGGCCCTGTAAAGGAAAAAAAAAACATTTTGATCTACAATGCCAAGCAAAGTGCTAATACTTGGGTGTAACTTATACCCAAGATTTTAAGGAGAAGGTAAGTGTATAATACACACACCCTTTCTCTCCTCCTACACACAAATAAAGTGCTAGTCCCCCCTCTCCTCCTTCCATCCCTCTCCAAACTCAATACCGCAGGCCCTGGACAGGTCACCAACTCATTTTACCAATGGCAGATGTCCTCAAAGGATAGAACATCAGCTGAGAAATTGGGCAGCAAATGGAAGCATACTGCACCCCTTGGACGGTGCTCCCAGCAGCCTCAGTTTATAGGCATGTAGGTGGATAGAGGGAAGGAAGGTGAGGGGCTCAGGATATGGTATTGAGGTGGGGGGTTGAGGGAAGAGGGAGAGGGATTGAGGGGATACCAGCATTTCAATTTTATTAGGGTTTTTACTCATGTATAAAACACTGTCAACTTTGCATAATGATTTTAAGGTACAAAGAAAAGTGGCAATGCTTCCATGCCGTTCCTGGCTACCAGAGTTCACTGTTCACCCTAACAGAAACTAGATTGATACAAAAACAGAAATGCTCCAAAGTCCCATTGATTTAATGGATCTTTTACCATGCTGAATTCTACAGAATATGCTGCAGACCTTCCTATCACCAAATTTAAAGAAGGACTAACGCCTCCTAATAATAATCCCACTTATCTTACTATAGCCAAAACATTCCTAAACCTTTGAGTGCCAGAGTACCCCTCTGGCACTCAAAGGGTTAAGGCCCCTATGAATTTTGCCCGTGTCTTTTTGTTCAATCAGTCCTGGGTGTCATGTCAGACATAATAGTTGCTGTTACTTTTAGAAAACTGAAGTAGGCAGAGTGCAGTAGCCTGCTTAAGATTACCATGTGTATTGAGCTTTGAGTTTGAGGTCCTGTGGTCCTGCTAACAACTGTCATGTCCACCTCCATTCACATGGTATAAAGGACGAATTGACAGTGTTATTACTTGAACCAAAAATATGGAAAAAATTAATAGGGTCTATTTCCTGGGCATAGTAAGGTAAGTAAAGGGTGATTATTATGATTTATTACATTTTTACATCAATGGTGCAGCTAGTTTGCAGCACAATTACTACTTTTCTTTGTACATATGGCGAAATATACTTACATGTATATAACTCCTAGGTGTTAATGTCCCTTTAAAAATATTTCCTAGTAAAAGTATCCTGGAGCACTTACCTCAACAGGTATTTGATGCCTTCCCATGTGTCTCTGACAGGTTCCAAATAGATCTCTATTCTTTTGTATGACACAACTAGGTTGAAGAGGTCAAACGCCTGTGACTTGGCAGTGCTTTGAGGAGATTCGGAGTGCGACTCTGTCATTGTTGGACTGCCCTCAGACCAGCTTGTGCCACCCAGAGAAGCTGCATCTCTCTCCGTTGTCTGCATGCTTAAACATAAGGTATTACATTGTTACTGTATTATACAGGTGAGCTATGAAAAACAGAAACATCCTGATGACATGGAGAGGAAATTGCTGCAAAACTGTTTATATGAAATTGCAGATCATTCAGCACTGAAATGCAATACATTTCTACCAAGCCTCACAGCATGCCAACAGTTTGTTGCTGATGTACTAAGATAGAGAAGGCAACCACTGACTCTCCAGCCACTGAAGACTAACTCCCATAATCCCCAAACCAGCTGTTGGCTGGTTGGGGATGATGGGAGTTATAGTCTCCAACAATTGGAGAGCTAAAAGATTATATACCCGGGAGTTTTCACATGGGCAGCAGAACTATAAAAGCCTCTTCCCAGAGTTCTTTCACTCAACATCTGTGTGCCACAGCCAATCCAGATGCAGAAGGGGCGTGTCCGATGGATGGCTGATTGACACATGTGGTCTGCCAGTGGCCCACAGGGTGCTCTACAGACCTTCCATGCTCCATCTTTACTGTATCTCTGTGTGAACACTGTAAAGATGTAGCTTACTGGACTTTGGTATGTTCAATTGAGGTAACAGTCTTCCATGTAGTCTCCAACAGCTGGACAGCCAATGGCTGCCTGCTCCATGTTAGTGAGCAACAGTGTACTGGAAGCCTGTGAGGCTTGGTAGAGATTCACTGTATTTAATCCTAGATTCAAAAGGAAACTATCATCATGAAACAAGTTTTATGTATCAAAATAAACATGCTGAAATAATTATACTAGTGTTCAGATTTTTTTCTGTGTTTTGTAGTTTTTGTATAGTAGCCTATATCTGTGGGACTTAGGCTCTTATGCAAATTCATTTTTGTCCCTCCAGCCAAGTGTGTATGTAGCTTTGTGCAGATGTAGTAAAGTGTTTTGACCAATAAAGTAAGACACCTATGAAGCCCTGTTTTGTATGTTGTCTGTCCAAGTAAGAGTGGCACCATAGGCTTCTTTGTACCAGTGTTCTTCAGGATCTTTATTGGAGGAAATTGTGTAATTTACCTTAAAATGATATCTCCTACACAAGTCTTTCCAGCTGTACAGAGAAGAGATGAACTTGGTGAAATTACACAAATAAAACTGAATAAAAAAATAGGAATTTGTAGAAAAAAAAACTGATGAAATAACCTGACTGGGTTGATTACCAATATTGTAGTGTTGCATTAAAGTTAAATACAACATTGGTTATCCTTTAATAACCTTTGGTTGCCAGGGAGGTATCCAAAGCATAGATCTGGAGCACAGATCCAGATCCCCAGAGCAGAGACGGGGCAAATGCTCTGCAGGCTTGATTTGTTGTTAGGAGGTGGACGTCTGTCTTTAAATCACTGCAGTATGTGAGTGCATTTATAGATTTCATTTCATGTTCGCTATGTGATAAGAAACTATTGCCACCTCCTTCTTGTCTTTTTTGCATATAGTGCTTCTTCATGGTGGGAGTTTGGGGAGGAGATGCCTACTGTCTACTAGTGACCTTTTACTGATCTCTACACTTATCCGAGAGGATCCAAATAAACTGACTGTGGGAACAGGGGTGCAATCCGATGTGTTTATGCTGGTTCACACAAAAGTGTTGCTCCAGACACTTCTTTTGTGAGTAGTGTCTTTAGATTGGTGGTGGTGTGGTGATCAGAATCTTTGGAATTATAACACTAGGAAAGCCCCCCTCATTTTTTCATTTTTTGTCTTTTCTGCATTACAACAATTCAGTCACTTCTGAATGGGGTGAATGTGTCCATATATGCAGTAATGCACGCTTCCGCTACTGCAACTCCCTGATGAACATCAGTAATTGACAGCAAGTTGCAGCATGTTGCAGTAATGGGAGACTGACAGTTTATACAGTCCCGCAAGTAAACTGCCTCTTAGGGTAAAATGCACACTATTTTTGGGTGACTGCACAATAACAGATTCACAGTGGCACAGTCACCTTTGTAAATGGTGGGATGAATATACCAATATGGCAGTGCAGCACCAAATGGTGTTGGTTAAAATTTCAGTGGCCGAATTTCA
This sequence comes from Rhinophrynus dorsalis, assembly GCA_037306005.1. Lineage (NCBI taxonomy): Eukaryota > Metazoa > Chordata > Amphibia > Anura > Rhinophrynidae > Rhinophrynus > Rhinophrynus dorsalis. Next base: position 76,665,133 of record CM074724.1, read on the forward strand.
GTGTATGCACTACAGCAGTGGTTCTCAACTCCTGTCCTCAGGACCCACTAAGAGGCCAAGATTTGATGATTTCCTTGTTAGAGCACAGGTGAGTTAATCAATGTGAATGAGCCTCTGATCACCACACCTGTGCTCTAGCAGAGAAATCCCCAAGTCCTGGCCTGTTAGTGGGTCCTGAGGACAGGAGTTGAGAAACACTGAACTACAGGGTATGAATGATGCAATGCATGGTCGGAGGACACACACACACACACAGCCATTTTTAGCACGGATACCATTAAGCCCCTTACATCTACCTCATAGCATGATCAGAAAAATTATGTAAAAATCACAATTTCCTCTATACTAATTAACCCTTTGAGTGCCAGAGGGGTACGGAACGTATTGCAAAGCAATGCTTTCCGTACCCCTTTGGCACTCAACATGGTGTTAAAGGGATAGTAATGTTTCACAAAAACAGCAGCTCCAATTAATCTTCATATTATTGTTAGTTCAGTACTGTCAGAGTTATTATTCTTCTTTATTTATTTAGCGCCAACTAATTCCGCAGTGCAGAGTTGTAGTTCAAGAGTAATTAAATGATAAAGTTTCCCCCTTCCGCCTCGTTTACCTCCCCCCTCCCCTCAGATGTGGAATCTGGTCCACAGAGCAGACAGCTCACAGCAATGGACAATCTTCTTACTGTGAGTATAAGGAAAAACCTGCCCCCCCTTGACAGGTTTTTCCCTTATGCTAATTGAACTTTGTCCCTCTCTGCAAGCCATCTGGACACCACCTTTCTGTTCTGAGGTGAGCAGTGTTACACTAGGTAAAAGGGGCAGTAGGGGGATACTTTATCATTCAATTACTCTTGAACTACAACTCTAACAGAATTGAAATAACACTCTCCATGGCCCAAATACTATGATGATTAATTGGAGCTGCTTTTACTGTGAAACATTGCTATCCCTTTAAACAAGGCATGCCATAGAATACTCCATTGCTTCCCCTTTACCCAAACTACATTAAGGGGATAATTTTAGCTAAGTCTAGAAAGTCTATGCCAAAGCCTGGTGTTATTTGGAAACACATTTCTACATACACCCTGGTCTCTCGATTTATGGTGAGCAATTTATGGTCTATTGAGAATCTGATTATTGCTCCCAATTTGTTTTCCTGATCAGCTACTACACTGATAACCGATCATTGTGATGCCTGTAAGCCTGACAGACAAACCAGTGATCAGCTCTCAGAGAGAGAGAGAGAGAGAACTGATCACCACTCAGAGCCATTATTATGATTTCATAGACCCTAACCATGGTTCAGACCTTTTTTTTTTTGGGGGGGGGGGGTCAGGACCCTTGTGAGGTCCCCTTTTACCACTCACCCAACCTCTAACACTAGGTGCTCAATAGTGTCCATCTGCTGTATACGTCTTCTTTGAAAAACTTGAACTTCATGGCTGGGTAGATGGGTATAGGGATGGTGGCTTTTGATATCACCAATGACATGAACGGCATTCCCACACCCTCCCACAGCATTCCCAGGCCCTCTCATACAATCCAGAGTACAGTTACTGCTACTGAATGCCCAGGAGGACAATGACATAAGTACAGGATACATTTGCCGCCTGAGGTGGAACACCAAGCTGCAGACATAGTCCATAGGTCCATGGCACTCAACAGAAATAGGATTCAGGGCAAGAGAACCAAAACTAGGGTCCACCCCTGGAAATCTAAAACACTTCAAAGGCATGGATTTATGCCCCCCACCCTAAAGCTAGCAGGCAGCATATCAAGGATATCATTATGATAAATTCCACAATTGCCTGTCGGCAACCATGTCTTGCACAGTAAATTGGGCAAAGGTCAGATCCAATTAAAAAGGACATACACCGGGGCACTCGATAAACACTTTATGTTTTACAATCCTAGTAATTGTATGTGGGTGAGATCACATGTGCAGAGTAATTTTTCACAAAGAAAGAGGAACAACTCTGGTGAAAAGCAGGTGCAACATGGGGCATGGGAGAAAATTCCCATTTATTTAAATGGGTATTTTAACCCCTTGAGTGCTAAAGTAGACATCAATGCATTGTGTCAGAATACAACGGAGACCTCTCTAGCGTTCAAGGTTTAAACATTTTAAATTAATGGACTGCTGAATGTCCATCCTCCCCCATGGTGCAGTTGGGTTTCTCCAGCATTACACCTCTTCAGCCTGACAAATAAGGCCCAGAATGCAGTGTTGTATTCAGGCTTCCTGCTGCCATAGGCCCAATCAAGTGCATGCACCACCCATACACACATCAACACACCTTCATTTTATCCAGTCCCTTTTGTAGGAAACAAGCTTCCTATTAAAGACACAGAAGCATGAATATCAAATAAGGAAATCTTCTTTTATGATGCTATTTGGGTTTGGATAGGTAGACAGACGTATAAGATAATATCAAAATAAATATATATCAAGAAGTCCCCCACTAGCAGAAAAAATGGAACACAGAAGAGTGGTTGCTAATTGCCAGCCAGAAAAATCAGGACTCTGCCACATCGCAGTGCCTAGTCAATGGTCCACAATCAGCAAAGAAATCCTTGTATCCCTAGAGAGTATGGCACAAAAAACATTACAGAGTGCAGAACATACAAACCATAACTTAAGGGAACCAAGGGGCATGTAGCAGATGCAGAAAGTAACATGTAGTTGGATCGCCAGAGCATCACATCCCAACCGCAGTGGAATCATACACATTTTACCTCCATGGGATACAGCGGTAGGTGCTATCTGGTCCAAGGGACACTCAGAAGTGGTAAAAAAATGAAAGTCCCAAGAAAGAAAGCGTTTCATATAACAAGGTATATAGACAAAAGAGATGCCAATCAAACACTGAAATAGTCCTAAACAGGTGCTGTGGAAATCCAATGCAGCAGTCTCTGCTGATACAGTGACAAAGTGAATCGTGTAGTGGCTTTGTTTGTTAGAAACATAGTGAAAGAAGACATAAGTGTCAGCAGATAATACAAGGTAATGATACACTGCAACAATGTTGCAGCAAGCTCCTATCAAAGAGCAAGCCACAAAGCCACTAATGGATGTAAGAAATAGTATCATATACAGAGGATACAGCGTACACCAAAGATGAATCTGTCATAATACTTAAACAGGCCATCAAATAGTCTTAACCCTTTGAGTGCCAGAGCGGTACAGAATGCAATGCTAAGAAATGCATTCTGTACCCCTCTGGCACTCAGGTATGGAATGTTTTGCCTGTTATCAAGTTACAGCAGTTAGTGCAGCCCCTACACTTTATACACCATTGGGACGTGCCAACCAGCTCTTGCTGCGGGCATACTTAGCTACAGGATCTGCCTGTACAAACATGTCACTAAGGTTACAGCCACTACGATAACAGAAGATAGGGGGGTTGTTAAAGCATTGGCCCATTCTGGCGGGAGACCCCAAATATGAAGTGTAAAAGTTGTACAGCACTGATGCTAGTATTTTTATTTATTTTAAATCCCTGCCTCTACCTTTCAATGTGTCTTTATACAGCTTGAATGCTGGTGAGGTCTGCAAGACATTTTTGTTTGACTGGAGCTGGCATTGTATCCCATAGAGATCATTTTGTCTTCAACAGATTGGAGGTGCCAAATGCAAAAATAGGCAATACGAAGGCAAAATCCAGAATGTATTTTTCAAAATCTTTTGTATTTACTCACCCTCTGCCACTCATTGGAATTAACTTTTAACTCTTAAATGCTACAAATGTAGCCACTAGCATATAGAGACTTAAAACTACAATTTCAATTAATGTGATTTTTTATCAATTGGGCTGCAGTTGGTTTGCCACAAAATTGTACCACTTTAAAACTTCTACACACAAACATAAATCCCACACACATTTCTATGATACATAATGCTGTCCTTACATTGCTTGTACAATATAAAAGTTTTTGCTTCACTTTAAAATGGACTAAACTTATCTTAGAATTTCAGGTGCACACTAAAGGAACAGCAAAAAGCAAACTACTTAACCTATTTGTATCTATGATGTATCTATATTTGTTTTAATAAAGTTTTTAAAATAAAAAAAAAATGTAAAACTACTTAATAAGGAATGCAATGTGTCTCTGACCACCATTAATCTATTCCAGTAGCTCAGGGGTTAATTCCTACAGTGTCTATGACTAATTTCTACATGGTCAGAAGAAGATATTAATTTCTTCTAGCTTAATTGGCAACTGGTATTATGGGATATGAGAAGAACACTCTTCCCAACATCTCAAACCCAATATTACTACTGCAAATTCTCAGCAGAGATTCTGACTTATTGAGTACTGTGCCAGAATATTGCGTTTAAGCAGTCAAGGAGTTTGTCCAGTCAGAAAACTAATATTAAAAATCAAGCCAGTAGAGGACATCTTCACAGGACCCTGAATGAATTGGTGTGGGATCAGGTGAGTGACTATTAAACCCTATAGCAAATGGAGAAGAATAGAAATAGTCAAAGACACATGGCCTTTTTTTTTTTAGGTAGTTTAGATTTATACTCTACTGTTCAGTTAAGTACATTGCAGGTAACAAGTTGCCATATTGGCAACTTTTTGTGCTTCTAGACATCTTATCACTTTGAATGCCACTCCACTGGAACATATAGGATTAAAAAGACAGAGAAAATGTCAGCTAAAGATTCCTTTAGGCTTTGTACACTCTGCCAAACTTAGAAGAGAATTTCTAACACTCAGCTAATCACCACAAAATGACACAGCTTGCCCTTAATGTGTCTGTTCACACTAGTGATTATTGCCATGCATGAAACATGAAAACCCAACTTGATTCAAATTCTGTGTGTTCATGCACTGAGAGCAAAAAAGCTGAGCAGAGGCAATGTGCCCAGTGGCCTACAGGGAACAGTTAAGCTTGTTTAAAATGGTTATGGCAGGGTTAATGATGCTCATCTTACTCTCCAATGAATGACCAACCCACTTGGCTGAGGTCTACTTGTGACAACTATAAGATGTGCCTCCACCTCCTCTCCTGGTTCAATGACAGAATAAGATGGGATGGGGATACTGGGACAAAGAAGGTAAGTAAGACTGAGGAATGCAATCACCAGTGTTAACATAGACTTTACAGGGATAGTAATGAATCAAGCTGCCCACCTTGTGTCTTGTCCTCTTTCATCAAGGAGGGCAGGTTTCACCATATACTGGAAGAGGGAAGATTGTCCCTCGTTATCTGACCAGTCAAGCGACCGAACTTTAGATCTGAGGGGAGGTGGCTTCAGAACAGGGAAAGGGGCAGGAGGGGTAATATTCATCATATGATTACTGCATAACTATCAAGTTATGATCATTGAGAGTGTCAGACATCAGGACTATATAGAATAAGAAACTATCTTAGCTGCTTGATTGTGTAAAGATTACTATCCCTTTAAACATTTTGTTGCCACAGAAATATGTATAATTAATAAATAGTATCAGATGCATTTATAACAAATTCATTTTTTTTTAAATCCTGGGAGGTTATTCCAATCACGTCTGGTAGTGGACAATGTTATCAGCTTGTTCCACAGGTATAATATGATATGCATGATCACATAGCACACCTGTATATTATAAAGCACAGACATGTCAAACAAGTGGCTCCCTTGCTGCATGCTACCAGCACTCACTTGCTGTCCTTGAGCAGCCTAATGATATTATAGCCAGGTGCTCCGTATTATCGAACTATGTGAGGACAAACCAATGTAGAGTTCAGTGCTGGAGCAAGCACAGACCTTTTGCCACCAGTGATGAGGCCTCCTCTTGTGCCAGGAAAAGTAGGCAACCTGGAAGGGACTGCCAGAAAGTTTTTTATTCCCATCTTTAACCATCTCCCACCTTCTATATCCCGTTCTGGGCTGTCGGACTGTGTTTGTGTAGTTCTTCTTTGAATACTAGTAGGACAAGGCTGGTGTGGCAGACAATACTATTGTGGTTCAGTGGCTACCAATGGAACAAGGCCAGGAAACCAGAAAATGTGTGGGTGGTTCTGTAACTAACAGCTGTCAGTGGAACAAGGCTGAGGTATCAAAGAGTGTATGTGTGGTTCTGTGACTACTAGTGAAAAGTGGACGAAGCTGTGGAAGCAGACACTGTGCGGTGGGTCTGTGTATAGCAGTGGACAGCAGAAAAGGCTGGGTGCTACACGGGGTATGTGTGGTTCTCTGATAACCAGTGGACAGTGGAACGAGGCTAAATTGTCAGACAATGTATATGTGGTTCTGTGGACACCAGTGGGCAGTAGAACAAGGATGCAGTGTCAAGAAGACTATGTGTGCGGCAGTGACTACCAGTGGAACAATTATATTACATATATGTCATATGTATGAAGACCTTAACAGCAAATTTTGCATCTCTCCTCAGAGGCAAATATTAAGCATGCAGCCTTTAACTGTACTGGAGCTTTAAATGCTTCATGTAAGGAAACCAATTAAATAATGAATAGTTCTTCATATTTCTACAAACACATTGATGATAAACAAGAATATCAGCCTTCACCCAATATGAATTGATGGCTGGTGCAGTGAAGTGCATATATTAGGTACTAGGCAACCTTTGGCACTCAAGCAATAAAAGGACTACAATATTGTTATCTTTGTTGGGGTGATAACTGACTGTAGATGACAGGAACCTATTATCTCAAAATATTTATACGCAAATCAGCCACAAATAGGGTGCATTGCATTGCCAATCCTCTAGGGCTGATGTGCATGTTGGCCGGACACTATCTTGCTGGGCACCTGTAGAATAGGGACATAGGATATTCAAATGTAATTGCAGCAACACTGTCTTCATGTCACTCATGTAAATGAGCCCTTAGGGCAACAAGCCACTTTTACATACTTTTTAGAACTAATGCCATTTTAAAGTAGTAGTACACCTTTATTAAGAAAATGAATATATGCTGTAAGTCTTTTCATTTTGAATATAATAAGTTTATCCCTACAGCTGGCAGATGCTTCCTTCAATTCAAACTGGAATTTTGTTTTGTTTTTTTTTTTTTGTTTTTTTACATCAACAGTACAACTGTTTATGGAGCAAAGGAATAAAAAACACAAGGGCGTTCCCTAGTGCAATAAGTCTTGCCGATTAAGGACCTCCACCCATACACCACTGTACATACAGTGCTTTAAATCACTAATAGTGATCAGCATTCATAGATGAAGGAATCAGACTAACCCCACTCAGTCTCTCCAAAACAGCTGGTGGATGCCGTGTCTATATATCTCCACAATATTCACTGGAAACCTTAAAGCACAGAAACACACAAACAGGAAGAGCGCAAGACCACCAGCAACAGATATACTTGGACTTCTCAAAGATCTATATTGGACCAATTGAAATATACTCACAATTTCTGAATAAGATAGCTGGTGCTCAATAAGACCAGCTAAATCAAACGGGGAAATTTGGACTGCCCCGTTACAGTCATCTTCTCTCCAAAGATAGGGAAAAAGAGAAAAAATGGATCCTCCTGATAGTTATATCAAATTTATTAAAAGCATATAATAGACTGTCTATTATTTTTCGGTATAATATTTTATTTGTGCCAAGATTGTTTGATAAAGGGGTGATGCCCCGAAACACGTCCTTTTTGGTTTGAATAACGGATTATGAGAATTGACGCTTTCTGTAACCCTCTTTTGGCATTATTAAATTATATGCTTTTAATAAAATTGATATAACTATCAGGAGGATCCATTTTCTCTATCTTTGGAGAGAAGTTTACTGTAACGGGGCACTCAAAGGGTTAACATTACCCAGATCTTGGCCCATTTACATAGGCTTTTACACTAGTTACTTTATAAAAAGCTTAAAGGGATAGTAATTATTCATCATAGTATTTGGGCCTTGGAGAGTGTTATTTCAATTCTGTCAGAGTTGTAGTTCAAGAGTAATTGAATGATAAAGTATCCCCCTCCCACCCCTTTTACTGATATAACACTGCTCAGCTCAGAGCAGCAGGGAGGTGCCCAGGTGGATTGCAGAGAGGGAGTGTCTTCAATTAATATAAGGGAAAAAGCTGAAAAAACTGTCAAGGGGGTCAGGGTTTTCATTGTTTTCACAGTAAGAAGATTGTCCCTTGCTGTTATCTGTCTGGTCAAGCAACCAGATTCCACATCTGAGGTGATCAGTGTTACACTGGGTAAAAGGGGAGGTAGGGGGATAATGTATCATTCAATTGCTCTTGAACTACAATTCTGACAGTAATGAAATAACACTCTCTATGGCTCAAATACTATGAAGATTAATTGGAGCTGCTGTTTTTGTGAAACATTACTATCCTTTTAAAGAAGAATCGGAGCTGCAATTTAATAGAGAGATTACTTTCCCTTTAAGTATACCGGGAGTACATCTTAACCTAATCTTGTTCTTAACGGGGCAGTAAAGTGTAATTAAAGATGCCCTCTGAGATATGGGGATAGATTTCCCATAGTTAGAACTCATTCATTTTCATTCGGGCCGCCCTGCAGATTACAAATATCAGAAAAGCTGGGCGATGTCAGCAACGCATTTAGTGCTTTTGGGTGTTTTCTTTCTTCTCTATAGAAGCTTTGTGTCTGTGAATCCACTATCATCAGACTTCTACTGAGTGAGCCAAACTCACTCTCAGGGATCTGGAAGGCGTACCAAATAAAAATGGTTGAATTCTAACCCTTTGTGTGCCAGAGAGCTACAAAACGCACTGTGAAGCAATGCATTGTGTACCCCTCTGGCACTTAAAAGGGATAAGCTGGACATTGGCTTGATCCAGACGACTCCAAAATGTGGCTTTGTGTGATGTCTGATATGACCGCTCCAATCCCTCTCTGTGGTGTCCCCTGGTATCCTCAGGACAAAAGACCTCACTTTAATATTCCTAACCCGCTTCGGTGCTCGATTCTCATCACTTTGGATACTCTCCTGTGGCATAACCCTTCCTGGTCTTCTAGACCTTCCCCCTTGTCTTCAGTTGTTGACAATCCCGATTTTGTACCGGGGACCCTTTGAGATTCCTTTTCTTGTTGGCATACCAACGGAGTTCTATCCATTTACCATATCCTTCATAAAGGCAACTTGTGCTCCTTTGAACAACTTCAGGACCGATTGGGTCTCACCTCGGGTGACTATGGGCAATACAGACAACTGAGTAGCTAGCTTACTTCCCAACCAGTTCGCACCCGGTGCTTGCAATCCATGTCACCCTTTGAGTCTCCCTTTGCGGACATCTCATCTAAACGTCGCACAACTGCTACCATATAAAGGGTTCTAATATCTCTCCAGACTAAGCCTACAGTGGCCACTCGTAGACTCTGGGAGGCTCAATCACTGGTACAGGACCCCTGAATACATACACCGCATGTTAACTGTTGTTTCGCCACTTTGCTGGAGATGCCAGACGGAGCCGGGTTCCCTTGAGTATATTTGGTGGTCATGCCCGCTGATCCAGCCTTTTTGTCAGAATATTAATCGTTATGCACCTTCCTGCTGCTCCCAGAGCCTGTTGATTATGCCCAAGATGGTCTTTCTGGGTGCGCGTCCTTCGGTCCTGCAACTTCCTCCCCCTAGCTTTCAGCTATTTACATTCATGCTTCATGCTGCAAAATTATGCATTCCCTCTCTCTGGAAATCCACTTCGATCCAGTCCATCTCCATGTGGATTGCCCATTTATCCTCTATGCTCATTTTGGAGCGCAAACTTCATAGGCCAGCTTCTGCTGCGGAGACTTTTCGGAGACTTGTTGTTTATGGCAGACATTTCTACAAATTCCATCTGCACAGACTTTAGATCCAATGGGTCGGTGAGGATCTGGTGACATTGCATGAACCTCCTCTTTTTCTTTCTTTTCTGCTTCTAACTCCTGATTTCTCTCTTTATCTCTCCTTCTTCTGCGCTATCTTCCCCTCAGTATGTTGCGTGTTCAGAAACTTGGGTATGTGCTACTGTACATTATTAATTCTATGAGCTATGTTCAGTGCTTGTTCACTCTCCGTAAATTACAGACATTACTGTAGTTTTCTAGCTTTGAACTTGATACCCACATGGGGTGAAGCTATGGGAACTCTGATCGGATAGCTCTCAGTGAACTGCCAAGCTTTAACCCTTTGAGTGCCAGAGGCGTAACCAACTCATTGCAAAACAATACATTTGACACTGAACTGGGACTGAAAGGGTTAAAAGGGTCAAGTGGATGCTTTCAAAAACTTCCCAGCTTAGATCAATATTCAGAATTATGACAGCTGGTTTCAATGCAGATGGGATGTTGATCCAGGGACATATCAGACTGCCTTTTGGAAATGGCCTCAGTAGGTGGAAGGGTTTTTTCATTGCGTTCCTCTGGATCAACATAGGTGATATGGCAAAGACTGAACCTGATGAAAGCATATCTTTTTTTTTTCAGCCTCATCAACTATATTACTACGTTAACCCTTCGAGTACCACTGGAGTGAGCAACAGTACAATAAACACACTAAGCAATGTGACACACAACACTTCTCCTTAAAGGGTTAATATAATCAGAAAATAAGACTACTTATGTGTTCAATATAAAAATACTTATATACCCTATAATCAAAGCAAAGAAAAACAAATGCTGACAGACAGGCTGGAAGTGTTTGAGAAAGGACTCAAGGTTTCAGGATAGAGAACCCAACAAGAAAGATCTATAGGAGACAGATACAAATTCCCTTTGATTTAAATAGGGATCTGGACCCCTTGAATGCTAAAAGGGTCTCAAATGAATTGAAAAGCAATGTGTTGGAGACCTCTCAAGCATTCCAGAAGTTAACCCTTTGAGTGTCAGAGGGGTAATCAACGCATTGCTCCTCAATGCATTGCGCAAACCTCTGGCACTCAAAGGGTTAAAAGTAACACCTAACTCAATGGGAATTTGATTAATATTTAAGTCCTCTACACTGCAGTTGGATTACTCCAAAATTGCTTCTCTTTACTTCTGTGCCTAAGCACCTTCATGTCCACTGGCTACACTTCTGCATAGCAAGTGACAGTAACGACTCCATCACTTTGCAGCACTTTGAGCTGCAATAATTTTTAATAAAGCAATGCCAGCAATGTGAGTGTGATATCCTCACCAGAGAATAACAGATAGCAAGAGGGTGCCGGCGGCCCAGCAGCTGGTGTCTGCCTGGTAAACAGAAAGAGCGCCACTCCTTGATTAGTATGGGGACTACATGTGAGCAGAAAGGTTTCTGACAGCCCAGTACCTGGCAGCTATCTTGAAGACAGCAGACACCTGTCTCATATGAATTAAGCACAGGTCCCCTATGTCCCCAGCTCTGGGAGAGACACTGGGTCTATGTTTCTTGAGCAATATAGGGCCCTGGGGACACGTCAAGGCTGTCAGAGCCAACAATGTAGCCTTTGTAGTGGACTGAAGCACCATACTTTTACCCTCCCTCTTCTTCATGATCAAATTTCTTTTTTGTTTCATGGGAGGGAGTTTTGTTAGATATAAATTATACCTAACAAAATATTGTCACATTGTGTACATAAACACTGTTTATTATATTTTAGTGTTAAATGCATTGTATTATTGTAATGTATTCAGCTAGATGGCTGAATCAGTTTAATGGCACCAGGGTGTCTGCACATACTTGGGATAAACAATTTCCTAAGTATGTGCGCATTGTTCCACAGAACAATGGATGACACCAAAGGAGTCCTGCATCTAGCTGGAGGGCTGGCTCTGGGTGGGGGGAGACAGCAGCAGTCCAAGCAGAGAGATGGCTGGTTTGCTTCCCACTTCAACTAGAAATTAATAGGAAGCATTGCCAGTCTTCTGATTGGCTGGTTTGTATCTGCCATCCTGAAGCTCTGTGACTGGCTCAGAGTTCCATGAACTGGGGTATAAAAGGTAGGGTCTGGGCTACAGTTAACAGTACTTTTAGGATGTTCCAGCAGGGTGGGTGCAGACTTAATACTCAGATGCCCCATGTTACTGTGATGTCCGGTATATGGTGTATGCTGCGTTCTTATGACGAATAAAGACAAGTTACACCAGAGCCAGATTAACACTCGACAGGGCCCTAGGCAAGACACCAATTTGGGGCCACCCTCCCCCAAGATAGTAGCACCTCCAACATACCTTTCAAAGTTACTCACTAATAAGGCTAGCATTGTAATCTCTTATCTGTCAATGGGCAGTCAGTCTAATACTTAATCTATTTATTAAAGTAGATTAAAACCAAAATCACTTTGTTAACTCATATAATATCAGATAAAGTGATTTTGGTTTTATTTTAGATTAATAAAAATGTTAAGTATTAGACTGACTGCCTATTTGACAGACAAGAGATTACAGTGCTAGCCTTATTAGTGAGTAACTCTGAACGTTATATTACTTACTATACTCTTAATTGTTGGTCTACTGTATTTTTTGTAGTAGGCTTGTTTGCACTCAACTTTAAAATGAGAAAAATCCACAAGGGCACAACTTATCGAACTAAATGAGGCAACCATATAACACTCATATGGGGTGCCATGATCCCAATATATATGCATTTCAAAAAAGAAAGTATAGGACCGATTTAGACACTCGTTCTCCATATATCTATAAGTAAAAACATGCTAAATGTAAAAATGTATATAATTTATTAGTACAACACAAAATCAAGGTAAAGAACACAGAGTGTCCAACTCCACATACAAATAGCCCCACATGTCAAAAAAGTGATGAGCAAGCGGGCGGGAGCTCTTCTATTTTATAGATCTACCACCGTGTGACCAACGTGTGCATATACCTCCTCATATGCGCATGTGCCAGGAGAACAGGAAGTCCTGACACATGCACACTTCCAATGGCAGGCTTTTCCGAGCCACATAATTGTAGAAGAATGCAGCCTGAATAGATTTAGGGGGAGGCTGGGGAGCAGGGATGAGGTTTCCACTGGTCCCCCTCATCTGACAGGGCCCTAGGCAAGCGCCTTGTGTGCCTTGCCTGTGATCCGGCTCTGAGTTACACCATTCTCCTGCCTGAGCCTGTTCGTTCCCTCATTGACGAAAGAACCTAGGACAGAGCCCCTAACTATGTGCAGGATCGTTCTATCAGTATCCTTGTTTTTATTCATCAGGAAAATCACTACTGTATGTTTTTTATGAAAAAATGACTGATCCAGTGAAGTTAACATTTTCAATTAATCTCTCCCCCATAGTGCAGGAGTGATAAACCCTTTATATTCTTCACAATAAAGAGAAGTCACAAGTTATGTTGCAGATCACACTTGTCTAACAGTAAATTATTTCCAATTTGCCAAGTTAAGAAATATCTTCCTTCCCAATCTAATCCTGACAAAAGTCTTTGGCAATAATATTACAGTTTTAAAATGGTTCACTTTACAAACAAATGGGTACTTAACATTTGCCTTCAATAAATCTTTGGACTCTATATTCAAATATGAAGTGGAACAATTCTAGAGTAAAACAACTGCACCATAGGGGACAAATAGCCCCAAAATGTATTCAAATTGGGCTCTTAAACCCTAGAATGCTAGAGGTCTCCTCTCTAATGTGTACCTCCTTATTATAACCGTTTGTTTACATTATTACGGTGGATATGACCATTGTAGCAGAACCACAGAACACAAAGCAGGGGAGGGCTGGCCTGGGGCGCAGGGGCGCAATTACCCCCTGGGCCAGTCATATGTCTGGGCTGGTGGGCCACTCCCTCTTTTTGCTGCAAATGTAGCTACAGTAGTGATACCACAGAGTTTACAACTGAAATGGAGCTATAATCCAAGTGAAGCTACATTAGTAGCATAACCCATTTCTCTTGTAAGCTCTATAGTATCACTAGTGCAGCTTTACTTACATTGTAAGCTCTGTAATTGCACCTGTGTAACCCCATTTCAATGGTAAGCTCTGTGGTATTGCTTGCCTTGCTTCACAACACTAACCCTTTGAGTGACAGAGAGGTATGCCACTCATTGCGAAGCAATGTGTGGCATACCCACCTCTGGCATTCAAAGGGTTAATGGCAATTTTAAAATCAACAAAAAAGGGTAGGCTGGAACGATAGTAAAAATCGGGCCACTTGATTGTTGCTGCCCTCCAAGCCACAAATTGCCAGCCCTCCCCTGACACAAAGTCTGCTCACTGTACATGGTAATCTTGTATACGCTCATGCACTCTGTCTTCAGTCTCAAAACCAAAAAAGACAGCAGCTAACATGTCTGCCTCCATGGGCATGACATCCACGACTAACTGAAGATGTTACCTTGTGAATAAAGATACAGTGGCAAAATTCATAGGGACCTTTTTCATAGTAAGGTATGTAAGGGGTTATTATTAAAAGGTGTTATTCTTTAACCCTTTGAGTGCCAGAGTGGTACGCAATGCATTGCATACACCTCTGGCACACAAAAGGGTTAAAGGGACACTAATGTCCCATAAAAATGTCTTGTTGTCTTGTACATTAAAAAAATAAATAAATTATGTGGCGCAAATCTAAATGTTTGAGAGATATTTGGTACTAATGTTCCCCCCTCCCTCCCCTTGACGTTAGCACTCTGCTGACAGCAGGAGATCCCGGTCCTGAGACCAGCCGGCGGCTCTGCAGCAGAGCAGAAATAGTGATATTGGAAAAGAATTACGTCATTGAAACAGTCTACAAAGTGTGCTTGGTGCTTAGTATTTCGGCTCTGCTGAAGAGCCACCTCGTGTTGGCTGACACGGATCTCCTTCTGTCAGTTTTACAGCTGACATCAAGAGAAGAAGATAGGAAGATAGGATTTGCGCCATGTAATTCATTTTTTTTAATCTACAAGACAACAAAACATTTTTGTGGGACATTACTTACATACGCAGTTGACTTGGTTTGCCCCATAGAAGGAACAAGACAGCATTCAAAGAGTTAAGAAGTTTCATTATTTTTAGTGGTAATCCATTCTCCAAATTATTTTAGTCCTAAAATGGACTTTCCTCAGGGAGAAATTACTACGGTTATGCTTTATTTATAAAGGTTTGCACAATACTTTAGCTCTCTAAGGGTTAAAAAAAAAAACACTACCCTACATAAGGAAAATCAAGGAAGAGAACTTAGGATGCTGGGCCTTATATGTAAAAGAAAACTGGTACAATTATGGAGCGAACCAACTACTATCTTTGGTACAAAATAAATACCACCCAAATTTCCAGTGACTCAAATGGGGCTTTTGATCCCATGTCAACGTGAATGGTCCATAAAAATGCGAAGCAATGGGCTGCAGACCTCCCTAAAGCAAGGTTTAACCCTTTAAGTGCCAACGAGGTATCCAATGCACTCTCTGGCACTGAAAGGGTTAAATCCTCATTTAAGTTACGGTGAATGCTTATTTGTTCCCGAATTCCTCCACTTTTCTTTTTATACATAAGGCCCTTTGAATTAAATGCCCCAAACAACCTTAGAAATTGTTATATTATTAACCCCTTAAGGACCGGACATTATGGGACATTTCCGTCCCATAACGTCCGCATAGGGGCACGTTGACGGGCCGGTACACGTGACCTGTCACGTGTATCGGCGCGTCATTATGGGGCTTGAAATAGATCGCTCCGATCTTGGAGCGGTCTATTTCATGCCCCATTTTTACTTACAGCGCTCCCGGAAGAGCGCTGTAAGTAAAATGTACGTGACGTACCAGGACCGTCAAGGGTCTTTCAAGAAAGTTTACCCTTGACGGTCCTGGTACGTCAAGGGTCCCTAAGGGGTTAAAGGACGTATCACCCAGAGAAGGCTTTCCTTCTAATTCCATCTATGCTGTACTATATTAGTCTCACCAGACCTCCCTATTAGCCAGGAAGACAGGCACAAACGAAAAATGTATTCTGCAGGTCTGTACTGATTTCTCTACAGTCCTGAAATATGCATATTTCATATGTGTCTGTAGTTAACCCTTTCAGTGCCAGAGGGGTACGCAACGCATTGCAAAGCAACGCGTTGTGTACCCCTCTGGCACTCAAAGGGTTAAAAGAGATGTCTGGTCTGTTTATCTTACAGCTATTGTGTGTACTTATTCCCTATGGGGTAATTATATCAGGAGTGTTAAGTTCTTAATTTTAAGAGACTTATGGAGCCAGATGTTCAAAAAAGTCGTCATAATGAAAAACTTGTCGGTTCATGAGTTGGTGGTTTGAAAATTCATCTAAAGAATTAAAAATGACGGTAAGAAGATCTCATTGAACATTGCCTTTAAAAATTCTGATCTTTAACCCCTTAAGGACTACGTGACGTGGTATGACCGTCACGGTCCTTATACCCTTAAGGACCAGTGACGGTCATAGCACGTCACGTACTTTTTACTTACAGCGCTCTACCGGGAGCACTGTAAGTAAAAACGGGGCCTAAAATTGATCGCTCCAAGACCGGAGCGATCTCTCTTAGGCCTCCAAGCGGCGCGCCGGTACGCGTAACAGGTCACGTGTACCGGCGCGTCGGCAAAGATCAAAGTGGTCCTTAAGGGAAGGTAACTTCCCTGGACCGCTGGTACTTAAGGGGTTAAAATTGTCTTTCATTTTGTCTTTGAAACGAAAATTTTGAAAGAAACAAAGACCTTTTTTTGTCTCTGAAACAAATTTTTCTTCTCCAAGTTTAGACCATTTTTATTAGGTCGGGAAAAAATGACATTAATCGGACAAAAAAAATGACGTTCAAATGAATATTGTTTTCTGAAAATACCTTAAATTATGACTGAAGATTAAACCACACCCACTTTTAAGAAGGCTTTTTCTCTTTGACGGAGATGGCGGAATTGGATGCAAAAAATGATGGAAGAATGTCTGAGAATTGACGGATCATGGTGTAAGAACTTTTATATTCTGATTACAGACCATTTAATTTACCACCACTTTCTGAACATCTCGCCCTAATTAGACTCTTGTATACTAGAGACCTGTTCAGTGCAATTTGCCAAGCACCCAGTGGGTTACAAATGTTAAAAAGTTGTATGTATTTCACATGGCAACAATTCAAAAACCTTTCCAGGGACATTATTCCCCTGAACGGTCACCAGGCCCAACATCGGTAGTGGTCCATAGCACTGTGTGATGAACATCAGCTGAAAACCTAATACACCAGACTTGTGTTGTTATTAAGAAAGTTAACAGAGCAATTCTGAGACAAACAACTGTACCACAGGGACCAAATGAAGATTCCCCAAGTCCCAACTTATCTAAATGAGAAGAGATTGTTTACAGTAGGAAAAAGGGGCGGGAGGGGGAAACTTTGCTTGTGAATATCTCATAAACCATAAAGGTTTGAGAGATAAGACTTGTATCGTTCTTCATGTTTTTTTAATGCCTACAAAATAAAATAAAGTTAAAACGAAGTATTACTATCCCTTTAACTCTTGAATGCTAGAAGTCTCTACAATCCATTGGAGACCTTTTGTGCATTCAAAGTGTTAATCATTTGAGTGCCACAGGGGTGCACAGTGCAATGCTTTGCAATGTCTTGCACACCTCATTTGGCATTCATAATGCTAAAAGCTCCATTTTAATAAAAGGGAAATATAATTTGTTCTCCATGGTGCAGTTGGTTTGCTTGAGAATTGCACCTCTTTAGCTTGCTGAATAAGATCCATAGAAAAGCAATTGTACAGAAAGACACACATTGCCCACTCCAAAATACCGTATGAAATCATATAAGCAATGTCACCCATGTCAGAAATCTCAAACCCATTACACACAAACGCATCATTCACTTAGAATATGGGTATAAATTAAATTTAAAGCCAGGAACAAAAACTAGAACATTAGAATTCAAAGACGGGGAATTAAAACCAGGGACTGTCCCTGGAAATCTGGAACATACATACCTGCTATCTGTCCCAAACAGAAGAAAAAACATTTATATATATATATATATATAAGTGTATCTGCACTTATAATACTCCTCCTAGTGTCTCTGTTTGTCAATATGAATTCAGCCTAGATTGTAAGCTCCTTGGGGCAGGGTCCCTTTCCTAGTGTATGATTCCCTTGCTGCACTTTCCCTCACAAATAATGTAATGATTGTACTTAACCTTAATGCTCTTAACCCCAGTTCTGTCGTTTTTGTATTGTATTATTTCAACTTCTGTTAAGCGCTGTGTACATGTATGGCGCTATATAAATAAAGATACATACATACATATATATATACATACATACATACATACACATATATACACACACACCATGACACCAACCTACATGGACACAGTATCAAGGTATGTTTGTATGTACCAAACTATATATATATATATATATATATATATATATATATATATATATATATATACACACACACACACACACACCAGGAAACCAACCTATCTGGATACAGTACCAAAGCCACTGTTAAAAGGTTATCACTATGAATCCCCACCCTTCTTGTCAGTACTTTACCCAGCACTGTAAGCTAGTAATGTAATGTTAAATAAAACTGCAGACACAATGACACACATACATGCATGCATACAAAGCCACTGTTAGGAAGATTTTTACTACGAGTCCCACCTACCCACCTTGTCTGCACTTTACCCTGGAATATAAATTAGTAACACACTGCGAGTTAGAATTGCTGATACACAGTGACACACACATGCATACTAGTGACAAAGCCACTGTTTGCTCTATTCTGCCTGCTTGACTTTGCCTTGAACACACACAGCTGACACGAGCCTGTACACAGGCAGCTCCCACACAAGGTGCTAGCGGCACGCAAGCCCTCGCACAGCAATAGGATCCACGTCAGGGAGTCACTCTTACCTTCGCTTTCACAGACACATTCTCCTTTCTCCTCTAGTTCCTATTTTTTGGGGTTTTCTCTCAGCATTTCCTGTTTGGAGTCATTGTGACATCACGAGGAAACAGTAGCTCACACAGTGAAAGAGGCCGGGCTTCAGTGCCACATGATGTTAACTCTGCCATTGCTGGGGGCACAAGCTCACTGTAGCCGGTTCCTTTGTAGATAGCTGTCTTTCAAATGGGTAATTTGTGGCTCTCCAGCTGCTGTTGGGCCATAGTTCCTAGCTTCTTTAATCGGTCATAGTCCAGTTGGTGATGATGGGAGCTGTAGTCCAAGAACAGCTGGTGAGCTACGGTCGGCCAAACCCCGACTAAAAGGCACTGCCAGCCAGGCTCCAAATCCTTTGTAATCCAGTTCTGGGATTCCGTATCTCTCTGGAACCTTCAGGATTACAGTAAAATAGCTGGTGGTTCTGGGATTAAGCCTAAATATATGTAGTATTAAACTGGATTGCTTTTCAAAGTCATGGAGACAATATGACTGGATTCCCCATAAAACACAAGGGTAAACTTTGGCTGAATTAAAAAAAATAGGGTCATAATACTTTTTTTCAGTTATATGCACTTATCTTTGCATTTTTTCACGTAGTTTTTTATTTATTCGTTGTACTGGGCAAATGCTATTAATTTTTAATGGGGAAATCATTCAACTGCAAGTAACATGACAATGATATTATTCATTATTGTTTATTTACTTTTCCATTCAAAACGCTTATTGTTAATGCTCACTTATAGTACATATTTTACATACTGCTTAAACATTACTAAATATACATTCTTAAATGTTTTCATCCAGAAACTGGTAAATAAAGTTAATGAATATCTCTCATACAAGTCAATTCAGGGAACCAGCTATTTTTTGCTGCCTAGTAAATTTTGGTACTTTAATAATTTGCATGCTATATGTGTAACTTTATTAATTCCAAGGACCCTACACAAAGAGTGTCCAAATTGTTATTGCCTTAATTTTAAAGTTGGCTCTTTACATCCGAAAAAGGTTGTGGAAGGAAAAAAAAATATCTAATTTAATAATTTTCCTTTTATTTTAGCTAGGAGCTTAGTCCCATGTTACATCATTGGGAAAATGTTACAAGCAACCCTGAATTTATGAAGGGAATTGTCTAGTCTCCCACTCATTTTATTATACACAGACTAAGGATAACATTCACAAAATAATTGATCAATTCTGGGGTGAAACGATTGCATCATTGGAAACAAATAATAATTCCCGTACATTTAAACGGGGCTTTTAACCAAATGCATGCTAAAATAGTATCTAGTGCATTGCTTTCCAATGTGTTGTAGACATTTAGCATTCAAGTGTTAAAAACCCAATGTGATCTTTTGAGTGCCAGAGAGATATCCAATGCGTTGCAAAACGTAGTGGGAGATGCGCGATGAAGAGGTGATAAAGTGGGAATAACGTATCCAGTGAAATCACTTCTCCAGGTTCTATGTTGTTCTATGGAATTAATACGCAAAGATTTCTCCATAGAAGTGATATCACTGGATATGTTATTTCCACTTTATCACCTCTTTATCACTCCTTATTGCATAGCCACCAATGTGTTGGATACCTCTCTGCCACTCCCATACCTCCCAAGTGTCCCTCTTTGAGACCCAAATCCATCTGTCTCTCTTTCCCTCCCTGGTGTCCCTCTCTTTTAGGAGCTCAGACTGTTTGGTATGTATATAAAGTGGAACGTCACTTTGTGTAAAGTCGCCCTACAATAATTAAGCATATGGCAACTAGCTTCATAATATGTCTATTACCTCTCAGAAGTGGCAAATTCTAAAGTAATCCTTAATCTTCGGACATTGGAAGCCAGGCATCAGCGCAGACATCTTGTCTGAAGATTAAGGATTACTTTAGAATCTGCCACTTCTGAAAAGTAATGGAAGTATTATGAAGCTAGTCATCATATGCTTAAGTATCTCAGGGCGACTTTATACAAATTTTCCACTATAAGTGTATCACATTGCCCCACAGCAATAAAACTAGTATTAATGATGGAATAAACATCACTATATATATATATATATATTTATATATATAAATAATAGTGTGTATAAATATAATTATTTGGTCTTGCTCTAGATCATTTATTCATTTACACAAAGAGGTGTCAGTAGGTCATGAAATAACCTACAAAATCTTGAAAATAGCCCATCCCCAGTCACACCACCTAAAACACAAGTGTACCTCTTTGGCCATGTGAAATGTTGCATCTGTAAAAATGTTTCTTGGGCGCCTTAACCCCAAAAGTATATTAGAAACCTGTTTTTCCTGTTCCTATGCAGGCAGCTGTGCATGACCGGATTCTTGATTGAATAGGAAGAGGCACTAGAAGCAGGTAGAGAGAGGTACTAATGACACTCTATAAATCGCTGGTAGGATGTCACCTGGGGGGTGGGTGTACTAAAGGGTGATAAGGGGACAGGGTGGCGATATGGTGTTGAAGTGGTGTCAATGGGATTCTGTTGCGACCGGGTACTCAACTCCGTTCATTTCCCCGTGGCTGTGTTTGCCTTCTACGCATCCGCAGCTTTCTCTTCTGCTTTTGCTGGCCTCCAGAAATGTCTGACGTTGATGTCCAGCGTTTCTGTCAGTATTTAAGGCCGATCCAACTCAGCAGCAGTGCTCTTTTGTTGGCTCTCATGCTCGGTTATAGTTTGTATCTTGTATTTTTATTGCTATATTTATTAAAGTGACCCTTGGCCTGCCTCTACGTTTTTGACCCTCTACTGCTTACCCAGACCTCGACTTTGACCCTGACAATTCTATAGAACTCCTCCGGCCCTGACTTTTAGCTTCTGACCCAGAGCTGCCTGCCCAGACCTCGGCTTGCCCCTGACTGTGCTTTTCGGATTTACCCTTTTTGTGGCATGGTTTGCTCTCGGTTCCAGCCTTCAGGCAATCTCCTTTGCCTTCTACAATCTATATTATACCAACTGTCTGCTAATACTCTGTATCTTTCAATTTTTGTGGAGACAGTATTCATACAGCTAACAGTACAAAAGAGCCTGTGCATGAAACCAACAAAGCTTTTTGACACTCTGAATAATTTGGGGACTCAAATTTCAGCCTTAACCGTATCGGTTCAAGAACAACAGACCAACCAGCTGCATTTGAAGCAACAGCTTCATGTCCTTCAGCCTAGTTTGCCTCCTCCTCAAGCTGCGGTAGCCACAGGGGTCCTTCTATACCAGGGAGTGGAGCTTCTCACAACCCTGAACCAAGGGTACTCCTCCCTGACCAGTTTGACGGGGACGGAAACAAATACCGGTCCTTTCTCACTTCCTGTGAGCTCCTCTTTTTGGTCAACCCCCTTACTTAACGGACTTCATAAAGGTCCGAACAGCTATCACTTTGTTGACAGGAGAACCACAGTTTTGGGGCCATCATCTCCAGCAAACCAACTATCCTGTGCTGGCTACATAGCGTAACTTCCGCAAGGCCATGGATGCCTTATAGAAAGATCCTTTCAGGGCTGCTATGGCTCAGACCACTCTGAGGACCCTGAACCAGAGAAGGAGACCAGGAGAGGAGTATGTGGTAGATTTCCGTTGCCAGGCAAGTGACTCCAAATGGAATGAAGCTGCTTTGTATGACCAATACCCGCACATCTGAATGACCTAGTACAGTTATCTGTTCAGATAGATCGTCAACTGCGAGAAAGATGCAAGGAGAGAATGGCTTTAGCCCCTACACCTCCTAAACGACCTATTTCCTACACCACCTCTGAGATCGTTTCTACCCCCACCAATGCACCTGCTGAACAACCTATGCAGATGGGGGTTGTTCGTGGTCCTTTATCCCGAGCTGAAAGAGAAGGTCGTAGGCAGTGGAACCTCTGCCTGTATTGCAGTGAAAGTATCCATCTCCTGCATTCCTGCCCTGCTAGGCCTGGTTCATCTTCCAGGTAGGGGTTGTCTCTCTTTCTCTCCCCATCCAGCACACCTTTCATTCCTTCCACTTACCTGCCCATTCCTATCACCTTGCAGTGAAACGGTCATCAGAATGAAGTGTTAGTCATGATTGACTTAGGAGCAAGAGGTTATTTCATCAATCAAGAAGTGGCACACTCTTTAGGAATCCCAGTCCAGACTAAACGGCACCCACTCAAGATCCAAATGGCAGAATGCAGTGATCTTCAGACGGGACCCATTGTCCTCGAGACGCAGCCAGTCCATTTACTTACCTCTTCCTCACATCAGGAAGAGATATGTTTTAATGTCATGCCTTCTTTTGTATTTCCCCTCATACTGGTCCTTCCTTGGTTACGTCTAAATGACCCCAGTTTTGTGTGGTCCTTTGCCACTATCAGCTTTTGTTCCTCCCATTGTTGAGGCTTGCTTCCACACACAGAAAGTATCAGTATTGTCTCCTTCTAAAGTCACTATACTACCCTTCCACACCATGAATTCGTTGATGTGTTTGATGAAAAAGGAGCTTCTGTACTGCCTCCTCATAGAGCCTACAACTGACCTATAGATCTCTTGCCTGGGGCTACTACTCCTTATGGACACATTTACCCATTGTCTGGACCCGAATCCCAATACTTACAGGACTATATATCATTGTGCCAGTGATTGCCTCCAGCGACACTGTGCTTGCAGGCGACATTGCATTACTTCCTGGGTGTCGCACTGAGGCACATTCGCTATTCTTATTGGCCGCTGTTAACTGCCAGTTAGTCTCCTCCTACATGCTAGGCCTTATAGGCCTCAGCCTACCTTTACTCCTTTGCCCTTTTGTGGTGTACCTGTGCGCTATAGCTCTTGTGATTCTGATGCTCCATTTCTGTGTATGACTCCTGGCTACGTTTTGACTTCGGCTCTGTTTGATCCCTAACTACTGCCTTCCATTCCGGTCTGACCTTTGGCTCCTCCTGACTACCTGCTCCGGTCTGACTCTTGGCTTTGGCTGACTACCAGCTCTGGTCTGACTCCTGGCTTTGGCGACTACCTGCTCCGTGATGACCCCTGCTCTGGCTGACTATCCATCACTCTATATCCGTGGCCTACTGTCCGCTTGCACTCTCCATGCTCTGTTGCTTCCTCCTGTCAAGCTGTGCTCAGTCTGCGTCAGTCCGTGCCACTAGCATTCCTACTGTCTATCATTCCATTCTGTGCCATTGGGTACCCTAGCGTTCTAGGGATTCTCAGTCACCGTTGCTTGTTGGGTTACTCTAGCATTCTAGGGATTCTCAATCACCACTACCTGTTCCGTTACCCTAGCTTTCTAGGGATTCTCAATCACCACTACCTGTTCCGTTACCCTAGCGTTCTAGGGATTCTCAGTCACCGCTGCCTGTTGGTTTACCCTAGCATTCTAGGGAGATCCGCCTCTGAGTTAAACCACCCTAGCATACTAGGGGATTTTCTCTTTGTTCACAGGGGCTTCACAGCTGCTCCTGTACTAGTAGCTACTACCATCCTTGCTACTAGTATACATATTCAGTCAGAGTGGTATTTGCCTCCTTACAGTCGGGGATCCTGTGCTGTCTCCACACCTGGTCCTTTGAGGGTTGGGGAAGTGCTTAGGCACTGTCTTCACACCTGGTCCTGTGATGGTTGGGGAAGTGCTATTCATATTTATTCTGTTCTTATTTTAATAAATATATTGATTTTACTGTATCTGTACTTGTCAGTGTCGTTATTCCACAGTCACCCCGTGACAGTATGCAGTATGAAAGGGCCATGAGCTCTGAAAGTACATATACTGGTAGCCAACAGTTGCCTAATATCCTTCAGGAACAACGTATTGACCAGTTGTCTATGGCGATGCAGATGATCTCTAACCGTACAGTGCATCTCTATAAGCCTGCAAAACTACCGGTGGCCTCCTCTGTTTCGGCATCGGTAGTACCCACTCAACACTTACTGAATTCGTGGATGCCTTCCTTAAAGTATTTGATGTTCCAGGCCGAGCAACCTCTGTCGCAAAAAACTAATGACCATTCGCCAGGGAGCCCGTACAGTAGCAGAATACATTATTGAATTTTGTACACTAGCGGCAGAGGTAGGCTGGAACAACGAGGCTCTGGTGGCGACCTTCTCACAAGGGCTTAATGATTTCATTAAAGATGAGATGGCAGCCCGTGAGCTTATTTTAATAAAAATATCGATTTTAATATATCGGTACTTGTCAGTGTCGTTATTCCACAGTCACCCCGTGACACTATATCAAGGAAAGCCTACGACAAGGATTCATCAGACCCTCTACATCCCCTGCTTTGGCAGGTATCTTTTTTGTTCCAAAAAAGGATGGAGGTCTGTGACCTTTTGTATACTACAGAGAGTTAGACAAGATAACCATGAAGAACAGGTATACTCTCCCTCTAATCTCGGACCTCCTGGAACAAGTAGTCGGATCCCAAGTATCCACCTAGATTAACTTACGAGGGTCGTACAATCTTGTACATATACTAAGTGGTGACAAGCAGGGGAGGGCTGGCCTGGAGGGCAAGGGGGGCAATTGCCCCCTGTGCTGGTCATAGATCTTGACTGGTGGGCCACCGCCCCACTCAATCTCCAGTTTGCTTCTGTAAATGGAGCTACACTAGTGATACCACAGATATTACAATTGAAATGGAGCTATAATAGTGATACCACAGAGATTACAATTGAAATGGAGCTGCACTAGTGATACCAAGGAGCTACATTAGCAGCATAACCTATTTCCCATGTAAGTTCTTAGTGTAGGTTTACATAAATTGTAAGCACTGTTGTATCACTAATATAGCTCCCTTTCTATTGTAATCTCTGTGGTATCTCTAGTGTGGTGCCATTTCAAAAGTAAGCTCTGTAGTATCACTAGTATAGCCCTATTTCAATTTGAAAGGGATAGAAATGTTTAAATTTAAGTTTATTTAATATTGTAGGCATTAAAATAATACGTACAATGATGTAATTCTTCTCTCTCAAACCTTTATGGTTTGAGAGATATAACTGTCTAAAGTTCCCCCCTCCAGGCTGTTTCAGCGATCTATGGGACAGCAGCAGATTCAGGTCATTTGACCAGATGGCAGCTCTTCAGCAGAGCCGAAATTGCGCTATTTAGAAATAAATTCTTAATTTACAAAGTGTGCCTGGTTTGCACACTTTGTAGCCGTTCCACTGGCTGGTCCTGGGACCGGAATCTCCTGCCGTCCACTAGATGGCAGACTTGTCTGAAACAGGCTAGAGGGGGGAACTTTAGCAAGTTATATCTCTCAAACCATAAAGGTTTGATCGATCGTTGTACTTATTTTTTTAATGCCTACAACAGTAAATAAACAAATTTAATCATTACTATCCCTTTAAGCTATATGGTCTCACTTGCCTTACTTAACATAGAAACATGGAATCTGACGGCAGATAAGAACCATTCGGCCCATCTAGTCTGCCCATTTTCCTACTGTAAAAACTTCAAACCTTTTTTGGTCCTTGGTCTTTTCTTATGGACAGCTTTATGCCTATCCCATGCATGCTTAAATTTTGTCACTGTATTAACTTCTACTACTTCTGCTGGTAGGCTATTCCACTTATCTACTACTCTCTCAGTGAAGTAAAGCTTTCTTACATTACATCTAAACCTGTAACCCTCTAGTTTTAGACTATGACCTCTTGTCCTAACATTTTTACTCCTTTGAAATGTAATTCCATCCCGCACTTTGTTGAATCTCTTCATGTATTTGAATGTTTCTATCATATCCCCTCTCTCTCTTCTCTCCTCCAAGCTATACTTGTTTAGATCCTTTAGTCTATCCTGATATTTCTTTTCCGGTAAACCAGACACCATTTTAGTAGCCCTTCTCTGAATTTTCTCTAGAGTATCTATATCTGTCACAGACTCTCAGTAAAGAAACACACAAAATAGTACAAGTGAATTTAAACCAGTTTATTGAGCAATAGATAATCAGAATACTAGTAGTAATAATGACCACTTCCTCAGTCAGAGGGGAGATAGACGTGAGGACAGTGTCTACTTCACTACCCAGGAGCTGACACTGAACCACCGTAGGTCTATGGTACTGAGCCTTAGAACCAGACTTGGCTCTACCACAACAGGAAGGAACGATGGGTCTAGTACAGGAGCGTACCCAGCGGAGGCACAGAGCGAATAGACCACCGATACCAATAGTGTAACTGGTAACACCACTCGAGGCAGCAGAGTAGGTGCTTGATAGATGCAGCCAAATAGGAGCGAACTACTGAGTCAAGGAGTGAGACAAGCTGTACTCTATCTTACCGAAGGTAACTAGGAGGCACAGAGCGTAGGTAGCTCCACAAGTGCTAAACCAGGCAACAGGTAAGTGTAAGAGGCGAGTGCCCAGGAGCGAGACTAAGTTGCACTAGCTGCCCGGAGGTAAACGGAAGGCACCAAGAGGAAGCAACATGCAAGTGACCAGCTGGTAGCTGAGCTACTAGGTAAAGGAGCGCGCCCTGGATCGGTCTAGTGGTAGTCAGACAGGCGCGAGGAACAAACGGAGCATCAGTCAGACAGGCCACTGTCAGGAACCGGATTGGGTAGTCAGCCACAGCAAAGGTCAGCACGGAGCGAGGTAGTCGGACAAGCCAGAGTCATACATGGATCAGGAATCAGCCACAGCCTAGGTCACAACCAGATTGAATAGTCTGACAAGCCAAGGATCGAACACCAGGAGGCAATGTAAGCCAAGCAAGGGTCAGAGGAACAAACTAGATGCGCACAGGAACACCACGAAAGGGCAACAAGTCCTAGCCTCAATTAGGTTTATAAAGCAGCAGAAGGAGGTGGGACGCAATTAGGCCCAACAGAATAGGCTCATAAACAGGTGTCCGTGCCAGTGCCTGAAACATGACTATAGCAATGAGGAAGTGGCCGGAGGCCATGCCAGCTGGCAGCCATACAGAGGTAAGAGCACAGGCTCACTTTAGGCCTCAAAGGGAGACTGTGATAATATCCTTCTGGAAATGGGGTCTACTGTAGACAATACTCTAGGTGAGGTCTAACTAGATATCTGTAGAGTGGCATGACCACTTCCCTTTTTCTGCTACTAATGGCCCTAGCTATACAACCCTGCATCCTGCTTGCATTCCCCGCTTCTTTATTACATTGCCTGCCTACCTTTAAGTCACTAGAAATAATTACTCCCAAATCTATTTCCTCTGTTGTCTCTGACAGCACAGTGCCCTTAATAGTATATTTTTCCTTTGGATTTCTATGTTCTAACTGCATTGTTTTACATTTATCAACATTAAACTGCAGCTGCCACACTCTTGTCCATTCTTCCAATTTACCTAAATCATTTGTCATTTGGCTTATTCCCCCTGGAATGTCTACCCTATTGCAGATCTTTGTATCATCTGCAAAAAGGCATACCTTACCTTGAAGATCTTTTGCAATATCACTAATAAAAATATTAAAAATAATGGGCCCCAGTACAGATTCCTGAGGTACCCCACTAGTAACACTCCTTTCGTCCAAATATTCTCCACTGACTACCACCCTCTGTCTCCTGTCACTCAGCCATTGCCTTATCCATTTAACTATTTTTGCATACAGACCCAAACACTGCAATTTATTAATGAGTCTTCTGTGAGGGACAGTGTCAAATGCTTTATTGAAATCTAAATAAGCTATATCTACTGCTCCCCCTTGGTCTATTATTTTAGTTACCCAGTCAAAAAAAATCTATGAGGTTAGTTTGACAAGATCTCCCTGTTGTAAACCCATGATGTTTGGTATCTTGCAAGCCATTCAAATTCAGATATTCAATAATTCTTTCCTTTAGCGTAGTGGCCAATTAATTTTCCCACAACTGATGTAAGACTTACTGGTCTGTAGTTACCAGACTCTTCCCTGCTACTTCACAACATTAATGCCAATTTTAAAATTAACAATACGGTGTGGGCTTGGACAGTGGGCTGGAACCATAGTAGTAATGGGCCACTTTAATCTACCTGTCCTCCAGGCCACAAGTTGCCAGCCCTCCCCTGTTGACGAGTGGAAGACGACATTCCGTACTCGTTACGGGCACTTTGAGTACAGAGTCATGACTTTCGATTTATGCAATGCCCCAGCGACCTTTCAACACATTGTGAATGATGTGTTTAGCGATCTTTATGCCAAACTATAAAAATGTGTCTTCCTAGGGTACTTGATCTCTTCAGGATGCATCCAGATGGACTCATGGAAGGTCTCCTCTGTTCTAGACTGGCCCACTCTGACGGATAGAAGATCTGTGCAACAGTTCTGTTACGGTTCAGTACACTCAGACACGTTAGGTTTAGGTAAAAAACAGTTTTATTGAAGCACACAAGAAATAATGTAACCCTCAGGGGTCCAGTATATAGCATCAACTGACACAAGACAGGTTACAAGTGGTTACCCACACGGGTCCAGTAAGGTACACAACACAATACTGACACAGGTCAGGTATATAGTGATACAGTGTATGAGTCCGATATTACAGTGAAGCCACTGGCAGAGTGGCTAACAGTATCTGCGGTACAATGTCGCCTAAAGCCACAGGAGGCGACAATGGCCCAAGAGTAACGGAGGCAAAAGTAAGTAGCACGGTTCCACTACGGTGGATGCCCACCATGGACTACAAAGGCTGATCAGAGCTCGTGCCAAACGGAGGCCCAACGGAGAGGTCAACACCAATGCTCTTGCTATACCCCAAAGGGTTAATGTGCTTCAAATAAAATGGATGGCAATCGGAAGCGCCCAACTGACCTACAGAAATGGGGCGCCCAGGATATAGGAAGCAACCACACTGGTATAGCAAGTGGATACGAGGCAACACCCCTGAAGGGGTTAATAATCGCAATGGTCTGGATAACAGCAACCACGGGAAGCACCCAACTGAACCCAAATACGACCAAGCGATGCAGCATGGTGTGAAAATATACTGGCACACTGAGACTCTGAGCCAACTGGTAGGATCGGTCAAGGTACCGGAGTGCCGGAGAAGTGAGACACACTCGGAGGGAAACGTGCAACGGTAAGCAGCCGGAACTGCCAGAGATAGTCCAGCAAGCAAGCTGAGAGCAGGAACCACCGCCAAACCAGTTCGGTAACCAGCACAGGAACGTAGCCAAGCTGAATCGGTGCAGGAAACAGAAAAGTCAATCTCGCCGGGTCGGTACACGGAGCAGGAACGTCGATCTCGCCGGGTCGGTACACGGAGCAGGAACGTCAGCCAGGCCAGGTCAGAACAGGAAGCAGGAACGTCAGCCAATCCGAATCGGTACACAGAATCAGGAAAGAAGACTAATGGCGTGGTCAGGCATCAGAATCTCAGAACTAGCGCTAGGCATCAGGTACACCACGAAAGGGCATTAGCCAAGTGACAGCCCAGGATATAAAAAGGCTGTCACTAGGAGGAGCAATACAGTGCAGCCAATAGGAGAGCAGTAAAATAGAGATGGACAGAATGTCGCTCAGATCACGGGTGCCGTGATAGTACCCTCCTCTCAAAGACCCCCCTCCGAGAAGAGGGCCCAGGCTTCCGGGGGTACTTGGTATGGAAAATGCACTGTAATCTGGGGGCATGAAGGTCCTTAGAATCCACCCATAAACGCTCCTCTGGGCCATAGCCTTTCCAATGGACCAAATACTGCAATTTACCTCTGAATCTGCGTCAGTCAATAATATTTTGCACCTCATACACCTCCTGGCCTTGGATCTGAATAGGCCCTGATGCCACGGGGTTGCTAGTATAACGATTACAGACCAGAGGCTTCAGCAGTGATACGTGGAACACATTGTGAATACACATAGATGGTGGGAGGTCCAGAGCATAAGACACAGGATTAATTTTGCAAATAACTTTAAATGGACCAATGAACCGGGGAGCCAACTTATTGCAAGGAGTCTGAAGGTTAAGATTCTTAGACGAGAGCCAGACCCTGTCCCCAACCTGGAAAGAGACTGCTGGCAGCCGTCTGCGATTATCTTAGCACTGATACCGCTGGAACGAAGCATTAAGGGTCCTTTGTACCTGTGCCCAAGTGGAACGGAGTTGCTCCATATGCTCATCCAGAGCTGGAATTTGTTGTGACTGAAATGAGTCTGGAAGCAGACAAGGTTGAAACCCATAATTGATGAGAAACGGGGAGCTTCCAGACGATGAATTAACCACACAATTTCTGGCGAACTCCACCCAAGGCAACAGGTCGGCCCAGTTATCATGATGGTCAGACACAAAACAGCGCAGAAATTGTTCCAAGCCCTGGTTGGCACGCTCAGCGGCTCCGTTGGTCTGGGGATGATAAGCAGACGAAAACGATAATTGTATGCCCATCTGCGCACAGAAAGCCTTCCAGAACCTTGACACAAATTGGCTCCCACGGTTGGATACCAATACTCTGGGTACACCGTGTAATCTAAACACCTCCCTGGCAAATACCCTTGCCAACTCCTGGGCAGAGGGAAGGCCGGGCAAAGGCACGAAGTGTGCCATTTTCGAAAATCTATCAATAATCATTAGAATAAATGAATGTCCCCTACACACCGGGAACTCCCCCAAGAAGTCAATAGAGACATGAGACCACGGACGTTCTCCATTGGGTACTGGTTGTAGTAACCCCACAGGAAGGTGTCTAGGGGACTAGGCATGGGCGCAGGTAGAGCAGGCTGAGGTAAATGCTGTGAAATCAGCACGCAGGGAAGGCCACCAAAATAACTGCGGGAGTGACCAAATTAATTGATTCCTGCCGACATGCCCAGCGGCCTTAGAAGCATGATAGGTCTCAAGGAGACAGGTGCGGAGGGGCTCGGCTACAAAACATTTACCCAGTGGGGTCTCAGGAGGTGCATCAGACTGATTAGCAAGAATCTCAGACCCCAGAGGAGAAGTAATACTGGTTCGCAGTGCGGCTATAATGCGATCTGGCTGGATAATCGGTACCGGAGCTTCCTCCCTTTCAGTGTCAGGGTTAAACTGCCTGGACAATGCATCTGCCCTGACATTCTTGGACCCAGGCAGATAGGACACAACGAAGTTAAACCGTGACAAGAATAAGGCCCACCTAGCCTGACGTGAGGACAATCTTTTAGCCTCAGAGAGATATGTAAGATTCTTGTGATCAGTCAGGATTAGTACTGGGGTACGGGTACCCTCTAACAGATGCCGCCATTCCTTGAGGGCCAAAATGATTGCAAACAACTCCCTGTCACCAATTTCATAGTGGCTTTGTGCAGTAGTCAATTTCTTAGAAAAAAAACCCACAAGGCCTTAGCACACTCCCAGGGTCCAGGCGTTGAGATAGTACTGCCCCTACCCCAGATTCTGAGGCATCAACCTCCAGAGTAAATGGCAGGGAGGGATTAGAGTGGGACAGTACCGGGGCAGAAGCGAATGCAGACTTCAGAGACATAAAGGCTTGTTAGGCCTCCTGGGATCACTGAGATGGATCAGCACCCTTGTGAGTTAGGTCAGACAGAGGTTTCACTTTGGTAGAAAAATCTTTTATAAATTTCCTATAATAATTGGCAAAACCGAGTGTTACGGTTTTCTGACACTCAGACCACAGTATAAAGTAAAAACACAGTTTTATTGACAAAATGGTAATAGAACAGTGCCCCTAGGGGCCAGTACAGGTATAATCAGTATTGGCAAGTACAGACCAAGTAAAGTTAGTGCAATTCATAAATGGATATATATATATAGAGGGATAACCCCACAGGGTTAAGAGGAGCAACTGAAGCAACTCAGTCCTAGATTGGCCAACGCCCAGGATATGATAACAGTCTCTTGATGGTGAGAAAGGAATATAGTGTCTGCACTGAATCACTCTCAAGGTAGTAAAATGGAGCACACCTATTGCCCAGAGCTGAGCCAATACCACCACCGTGGGATTAGGAGGAACGCTACTGCTAGAGCTGAAGAAACCAGAACCTGAATCGCCCTTAATGTAAACTCAGTAGTAATCCTGCGTGTGCCACGGAATTGTGCCCAGACACCCTTAGGGTGCCAAGACAGACGGTTACTGCACAAGCTATAGTGAGCCGGAGCACTGGGAAGTGCAGGAGATAACGTACACCCTGAGCGTATGTGAACCAGAGCCAGGACACCCTTCCGGTATCGCACAGAATCCACACTGCAAGAGCGGACAGACTGCCAACCGGTGCTGTCACGGTGCACACCGAACACCGGAACGGACAGTGCTCTGCGAGTGATGGTATGGCTAGGTCTACAGGCTCAAATCGTAGCAGGCACTAAGGGTAACCAGAGGCTTGGCAAGCGTATATGAGGCACGTAACCAGAGACTACAGGCACTGCACGGGTTAATCTGGTTCAGTACAGGAGAGAACAGCTCAGCAGACAGCGGAATGGTAAAGCAACCTCAGGCAACAGCTCGGTAGAGAGAGAGGATCAGCAAGATACCAGTCAGTTCAGAATGTCGCCAGAGCGACCGGAGCTACGCAGGAACACTGGAACAGCACACAGGACTGGAACGTCAACCGGAACCGGATCGATACGGTAGCAGGAACATCAGCCGGAAAACGGGTCAAACACGGAGCAGGGTCGTCAGCCAGAACCGGGTCAATCACGGAGCAGGGTCGTCAGCCAGAACCGGGTCAATCACGGAGCAAGGTCGTTAGCCAGAACCGGGTCAATCACGGAGCAGGGTCGTTAGCCAGAACCGGGTCAATCACGGAGCAAGGTCGTCAGCCAGAACCGGGTCAATCACGGAGCAGGGTCGTCAGCCAGAACCGGGTCAATCACGGAGCAGGGTCGTCAGCCAGAACCGGGTCAATCACGGAGCAGGGTCGTCAGCCAGAACCGGGTCAATCACGGAGCAGGGTCGTCAGCCAGAACCGGGTCAATCACGGAGCAGGGTCGTCAGCCAGAACCGGGTCAATCATGGAGCAGGATCAGAAGAGTAGTCAGACAAGCCGGGTCGGTACACAGGAGACTCAGGAACTCAGCAACGAGGCGCAGGATCAGGAACACCACAAAAGGGCAACTGACAAGTGCCCAAGAGCCAGTATAAAAAGGAACATCCTGGGCGGGCCAGTCAGCCTCCTCCAATGCAAAGGTAACACAGTTAAGATTGACAGGGAATCACGGGGACCGTGATACCGAGAAAGCGTTGGATAGCCTTAAGCCCTTTGGGACGTGGCTACTGGAGGACTGCTGCCAACTTGTCCCTGTCCATAGCGATGCCATCCTTAGAGATAATAAAACCCAGAAAAGGTACCATGGGCTTGTGGAACTCGCATTTCTCGGTTTTGCAAAAAGAGTTTATTTTCACGGAGTCTATGCAACACAGCTGTGACATCCTTAATGTGTTGTGACAAGCTGGCAGAATGGATAAGAATGTCGTCAAGATAAACAACCACACAAGACTGTAACATGTCACGTAGGATGTCGTTTATAAAATCTTGGAATACTGCAGGTGCATTACATAGCCCAAATGGCATTACCATAGTGACTGGACCTGGTATTGAATGCTGTTTTCCACTCATCACCGGCTGTTATCCTGACCAAATTATAGGCGGCACGTAGGTCAAGTTTAGTAAAGATGGAGGAGCCCTTTAAACGGTCAAATAGCTCGGTGATGAGTGGTATGGGGTACGCATTTTTAGGCATAAGTTTATTCAAGCCCCTATAATCAATACAAGAGCGCAATTCCCCACTTTTCTTTTTTACGAAAAAGAATCCTGCCCCTGCGGGCGAGGAAGACTTCCTAATAATGCCCCTCTGCAGGGCATCCGCAATGTAATCCTCCATTGCCTGATTCTCCTCGCAAGACAACGTGTAAGCACTACCCCGAGGAGGAACCGCACCAGGAGGCAGATCAATAACACAATCGCAAGCCCTATGAGGTGGTAAAGCACTTGCCTCCCCTTTACTAAATACGTCGCTGAATTTCCCATACTCAGCCGGCACTGAGGGGGAGGCACACATTATCCTCGTAGGGTGGGAGATACAGTGTTTATCACAAAACTCAGACCAAGCCGTAATCTCACAGGTTTGCCAGTTGAACCTGGGGTTGTGCATATGCAACCACGGAAACCCCAAAATGAGAAAATTCTAGAGAGCTTTCTGTTCGGACCCTCTTATCAAGTGCAACTTGTCCTCTGGTTACCACCCTCAGTCTAATGGCCAAAAAGAGAGGACTAACCAGATGTTAGAACAATGCTTACGTTGTTTCTCCACCCACTTACAAAACAGCTGGTACCAATTGTTACCCCAGGCCGAATTCACATACAACAATCATCAGTATCGCACCATCCAAACCACACCATTCTATGCCACATATGGCTACCATGCCTCAGTGCTGCCAGATATGCCTCCTTCAACATCTGTTCCCATAGACTAACCAACAAATAAAGGACTTACAGCAGTACCAGAAAAAACTGCATCACATTCTATGTCAAGCCCAGGCTTTGTACAAAAGACAAGCAGACAAACATCACAAAGATAGTCCGCTATACTCTGTCAGAGACAAAGTCTGGCTATCTTCCTCAAACATCCATTCGTTATGCCCTTCAAAGAAACTAGGGCCTTGCTTCTTGGGTACTTTTGAAATAGCTCATGTAATCAACCTTGTGACTATCACACTGTACCTTGGCATCCATGCTGCCAGTTACCCTTGTGCTTCTTCTCAGCTCTGTCTGATGGTTACGGGTGCAGGCGTGCATTGCTGTCTCAGGACACTGCGCTTGTTTATACCCACGTATTCGATTTGCCTAATTGATTCCCGCCTTTGTGTGGGCCTATTTAAACTTCCCGGGGCCTAGTGTTAGTTGCCCTTACATGGTGTTCCTGTTAGTACTCATTACAATTGCACCGTCTCGTTGTGACCCTTGCATGGCTTCCGATTTTGATCCATGTATGACCCCCGGCTTGTCTGACTATCCACACCGGTTCTGACTTGTGGCTCTGGCTGACTTCTTGCTCCGTGTATGACCCCGGCTTGTCTAACTACCCTCTCTGGTTCTGAACTGTTGCTCTGGCTGACTACTCGCTCTGTGTGACCTAGGCTGGTCTGGCTATTCGCATTAGCGGTACCGTGGCTTGTGCTGTCCCCGCTCTGATTACCACTGTCTGCATTTAAGTACCATGCGGTATTACTCATTACCTCTGGGTGCTTGGTACCAGGCAGATAGAACCTTAGGCAATGTTCTTCATTTGGCTATTCCACTCAATAAAGGTGGTTCTAATTCAATTTACCTGTGTCTGACCTTCTTTTGTACTGGTTACCGTGACAGTACATAAGGGCCATGAGTACTGAAGGTACAGGTAATCCACCTTCTCCAAGCATCCTGTCCAGGATGGACTAGGAGGATCAACGCATTGATCAATTATCTTTGGCCATGCAGCTTTGTTAAACCGCACGGCACACCTTGATCGTTTTGCTCAGCAACCGGTGGCCTCCCCAGATTCGGCACTGGCTGTCCTTACTATCCCAGAGGTTTGTGTTGCTAGAGGGTTATCTGGTTACGCTCCATTACCTTAACGCTACAAGGCAGAACCTACTCTCTGCTGGGGGTTCCTTACTCAGCTGGGGATTTTTCTAGAGATGGTACCGCTGTGTTTCCGAGTGAAAGAAGTAAGGTGGGACTCCTGATTTCCCTCCTGGTGGGAAAGGCATTGGCATGGGCCAATCCTCTTTGGTAGATGGACAATCCCATTATTTACAATTTTGCAGAGTTTGTGGCCTCGTTTCGAAGGGTCTTTGATGTTCAGCGACCTCCGCTGCCAAGCAAATTATGATCATCTGCCAAGGCACACAGACAGTGGCGGAGTACACAATAGATTTCTATACTATACTCTGGCAGTGGAGGTAGGGTGGAGCAATGAAGCACTAGTAGCCACATTCGCCCAGGGCCTATGTGACTCAATCAAAGATGAGGTCACAGCCCGTTAGCTGCCGAGTTATCTGGAGGAGCTGATTTCAGTTACCATTCTGTTAGATACCAGAATCCAGGAGAGACCTTCTTTCAAAGAACGTATGCATCGGTCTCCGTCCAGTTTGGCACCCGGCTTTGTGAACCCACCCAATGCTCCCTCGCCTCCCATACCTCCTGGGTCTGACTCTGCCAGAGAGGAACCTACGCACCTAGGGTTTACGCGCCTTTTGGTGCAGGAGAGGGCTCTCTGCCGGATAGAGGGCCTCAGTTTATATTATGGGAAGCCCGGTCACTTGTTGCACTCTTGTTCCGTCCGGCCAGGAAATGCCCGCACCTAGGGTTATGTAGGAGACAGACCCTAGGTGGAGTTTCACAGTCCCCAGAAACTCTTCAAGGTAAACCGATTGAATTAGTCCTGTCTTGGGCTGAGTTTTTGGTGGTTGCTCCAGCCTTGCTAGACTTGCTAGACATATGAATAAAAAAATGGCTGAAGTTTCTTCCTACATGAAATGATAAAGCAAATAAGAAAACTGTTACCTCATTGGTATGAACTGACATACCAAAGGGGTATCAGAAGTACAACACTACACCTACGTGTTTTCTTTTTTGAAATTGCCTTCCTACACTGAAACTATTAGAGATTATGAAGGAAAGGTATACAAGACATACCATTTTGGAAAGTAGATATTCAACCACATCAAATGAAGGGATGTATGCCTTTTTTTCCTAGCCTGATGAGCAAAAACATTTCAATAAACTGGCACTACAAGAAAAAAATAATAATTTTTTTTTTACATTTACACCACTTCAAAGGTACTAAAACTTTTGAAAACCATTGATTTTCCTACTGTATTCATTAACTGCTACCAGCCTGAGAAGAATGGTACCCCATTTGTATGGGGTGCCAGGAGCACTAACCTACACCTACAATATTTCTTTATTGAAATTACCTGTCTGCACTAAAATGGATATAAGCATAAAGATATATGAAGAAAAGGTAAGCAAGGCATACTTTTTTTGGAAAGTAGACAGGCAGATTTGAATCAAATAAGGGATCAATTGCCTTTTTTAACCCTAAACTAGTGTGCACAATTACTGAGACAAAATGGTGCTATAAAAAACAAAACACTTGTGTTTTTAAACTTCAGTCACTTCTTAGTAAAATCCTTCAACATCATAGAATTTCTTAGTGTTTACAGTACCTAGTGTCAGCCTAAGATAAATGGTACCTCATTGGTATGGGTTGGCATGCCTACCAGTGAAAAGGGCTAGGGAAGCAGATAGCGTGTGTGATTATTTGGCTACCAATGGAACAAGGCTGGTAATGTGTGGCTCTCCTGCTATGAGGGGATCCAGACTGGGGGGGGTCTGACGGTGTATATGGGAATCTGTGTCTACCAACAGCAGTGGAGCCAGACTAGGGGTTCAGACAGTGTATGTGGGGCTCTGTGACTTCTAGTGAAACCAGGCTGGGCGGGTTCGACAGTGTATGTGGGGAATCTTTGGCTACCAGTGGGAAGGGGAACAAGGTGGAGGGCCAGACAGTGTGTGTAGAATTTATGGCTACCAGTGGACAGGGGAACAAGGCTTTTAGGGGGGTAGACAGTGTATGTGGATAATCTTTGATTACCAGTGGGCAGGAGAACAAGGGGGACAAGGAAGAAGGGCAGAAGTGTGGAATCTATGGCTACCAGTAGGCTGGGGAACAAGGCTGGGGGGTGGGGACAGACAGTGAAGACAGTGAATGTGGAGAATCAGTGGCTACCAGTGGGCAGTGGAACCAAGGCTGGGGGCTCAAAGTGTATGTAGGGAATTTTCAGCTACCAGTGGGCAGGAGAACAAGATGGGGGGTTCAGACAGTATAGATGAGGGATCTGTGGGCAAGGGAACAAGGCTGGGTGGTCAAAATGTATGCTGGGAATATTTGGCTACCAGTGCGTAGAGGAGCAAGGCTGGGAGTGAATGTGGAGTCTCTGTGGGATTTATTCGTATTATTTTTTATTATTATTTACTTATTGTTTTAAACATTTTTTTTTTCAAATATTAAATCAGACCTCCTTTAGGATAGACGATCATTGCTGTGACCAGGAAGGTGATCACCGCCTTCCCTCACCTTTTCCTCCTCTCCCACCTCAACCCAGCATTCAATGAGCATCCAGGTTGAGCAGGAGGAGCTTCAAGACCCACACTCATTTTGTGAATCTTGTAAGTCTTCCTGCTCAAACTAGAATTTCCTAGAATGCTGGGTTGAGGATAATAATGGAGAGGAGAAAGGAAAGGGAGGAAGTGATCACCTTCCTGGTCGCAACAATAACTGCCTTTTCTAATGGATAGGTGCTCTGTGCCAAAGAGGCATCAAGAGGGGTTCTATTGCCCTCCCATGAGGTGTGATTTAATTTTGCAGATGCACATAGTGCAGGATCAAGAGATAATGCACTGTGTGTAAACCTCAAATACATGATTGCTCCCATGAGATATAACATATTTTTAAGAGATATAACTTGACCTGCTGTGTATGGAAACGTATTCCCTACATGCAGGGCAAATTTGAAGCTTCTTCCTGCACCAAGAGAGCGTCTAAGTGCAACCTCGTAATTATAACAAGGTTGGCATGGCAGGTCCAGTTTGCAAACCACTTGAAAAATGTGTTTGGCACTCAAAGGGTTAAACAAATGAAAATGAACTGCAGGTATAGTTCCCTTTTAAAGAAAAAATAACAACTCCTAATAATAGCCCCCAAACATAGCCTACTATGGGCAGTAAATCCTAATGGCCCCCTGAATTATGCCCTTGTGCCCTGGTTCAAGAGATAACATCTTCAATCAGTGCTGAATGTCATGTCTATGTTTTTCATGCTGAAGTAGGCAAATCCTACATGGACCTTTAACCATTTGCATGACAGTGGGGTAAGCAACATGTTGCAATGCTTTGCTCACCCAGCAGCACTCATAGGGTTAAGGATTATGACCAGAGGGGCGTACAACTCATTCCAAGGCAATTAAAGATGTTATCTCTTGAATCAAGGACAAAATTCATAGGGACAATTTGGATTTTCTGGCCATGGTAAATAAAGTGTGGGCTTATTATTACGTGGTTCCCAATTAAAAATCCATGAGGACTGTTTGGTGACAGCAGGGTTAGAAGAAGTAGTGAAATATACCACTTTGTGGGGAACTTTAAAGGGATAGTAATACTTAAAATGTAAAAAGAAAATATGTTGTAGTATTTATCCCCTTGAGTAAAACAAGAGTACTCCCACTGCTGAAAGGTGTTTTATTAAAAAGTTATTACAGTGCAAAGTTGAATTTTTTAGGTGCAATATCACAGTGGCCTGAAATTGTACAGTGGAGCTGTTGCTACACCATCCTATGGAGATTTATGGCCTACGGACCAGATCTGGCCATAAGATGGTGTAACAACAGCACCACTGTACAATTTCAGGCCACTGTGATATTGCACCTAAAAAATGTACATTTGAGCTGTAATAACTTTTGAATAAAACACCTTTCAGCAGTGAGAGTGCCCTTTTTTTACTCAGGGGGATAAACACTACAATATATATTTTTTGACATATTCAGTATTACTATCCCTTTAAGAGTTACTATTGCAAAGATCTCAGGATCTACTCATTTTGAAAGTTCCCAGACGTTATTTTCGTCAGCAGAGGACTGTCAAGGTTTGACTTACCGCAAGAGGTTCCATAGTCTGTACATGATTTATTGAACACAAAGGAGATACAGAACTTGAATCCCTTCCTCTGGATCAACAAGAAGATTTGACGGGCTCCTGCCTTTTCTCACTCTCACCAGCTGTGTAACAAAGTAATCACAGCATCAACAGTTGTCTAAGACAAATCATGGCCATCATTTAGAGAGGTACCTTCCCCACCTGATCTGCAGTGGTCTGACAAGTGCAGGACCCAGTACAGGAAGCAACGTGTTCAATCAGTACAAGGGTGAATAACAAGTACATCAGGGTGGTGTGGCTGGATTTTATATCATGCAAAAGAGATGAATTTCTTGTTTAACCAGAGGGATTTATTTATTTAACGATTACACAGCTAACTTGGTTTCTTATTTCTGGCAGCTTTTTTTTTTTTTTTTTTTTTTAAATTAGTTCCTGCATTCTTTTGCCTGGG
Organism: Rhinophrynus dorsalis; assembly: GCA_037306005.1. Lineage (NCBI taxonomy): Eukaryota > Metazoa > Chordata > Amphibia > Anura > Rhinophrynidae > Rhinophrynus > Rhinophrynus dorsalis. The sequence continues at coordinate 76,705,896 of CM074724.1, forward strand.
TTATAATTATCCATCTAGAACTGTGGTCCTGCATTGACATCACCTTTGACTTATATTAAATTTTAAAGTGATAGTATCATGTAATTTGGATACATATATTGCATGGTTTATAATGTGCTGTAATACGAGGTTGCCCCCACTGCTGAGAGATTTTTTATTCAAATTTTATTGCAGCTCAAACATACATTGTTAGGTGCAGTAATTTCATTGCCTAAAATTTTACACTGGTGATGTTGCAAGTAGCAGTCTATGGAGGATTATTGTCACTGATAATAGCTGTCTACAGGCTGCTGTAGCAATAGCGCCACCATAATGTTTCAGGACATTGGAGTACTACACCCAAAAAATAAATGCTTGAGTTGCAATAAATTTGAATACAATTTTGGTCATTAGTGAGAGTATGCTTGTTATACTCAGCAAACTAATTACTGCAAGATATATATTTTTCCATATTAACCCCTTAACAACTGCCCGATCTGGGGTGGGTGGCCATTAAGGACCACAGAGTGACAGTCCTGGCACGTCACCAGATGTTAAAGTGTTAAGCAATACTACTCATTTAACCCTTTGCCTGCCAGAGGGGTATGCAAAGCATTGTAAAGTACTACACTAACAATCTGTGGGAGAAAGGAATACCAATTATAAATCTAAAATACTGATTTTATTCAAAAGCGGTTGTTGTAACATTCTCAGACATATATATGTAAAAGGTGCTATAGCTTTATAGAATATAAGGTATATTATATTGTATGTGCTAGTTTCTCTTTCATCCACTTGGGGGACACAGAGATTATAGGGTACCGGTTCCTACTTTAGGAGGCAGGTCACTTAATAACTGTCTTTGGAGTGGGCAGTGTCCCTTTCTGCTCATGCTTAATCCCACTTTTCAGGTTTTTCGGTGTCTTGCAATGAGGATAGAAAAGAAAAAAGGAGGCAAAGACCACAATTCAATACCCTTAGCCAAAAAAGTAGTAAATCATACATATCATCATCATCTTCATGATTGCAGGATGAAGGCCTCCACAGCAAGCTTCCAATAACTTTTGTCCTGTGCCTTTTGTTGCCACTGTGTACCAACAAATATGGTCATTTTGTCTGTCCATCTTTGGTCTTCTTGGGCAATTAGTATTGTCTAGAATCCATTACAAAATTAATTTGGCCCATTTACCATCAGGTCTTCTTGCTATATGGCCTGCCATTTCCATTTCAGGAGTTTTTTTCTTTCCATTATGTCATAGATAGTGATGAGCGAGCACCCCAATGCTCGGGTGTTCGGGTGCTCTAACCGAGCACCCCCTGAGGCTCGAGTGCTCGGCCGAGCACCCGAGCCCCATTGAAGTCAATGGGAGGACTCGAGCATTACACCAGGCACCCCCTGCTCTGATGAGGGGAGGGTGCCTGGTCCATAGGAAAAGGGCAGAAAAGGATGGAAACACCACAGAAATGGTTCAGGGACAGCATAGAGAGGATGTCTGGATGCATCTTGGACTCCAACATCGCTGCTGGGAACGATCTTTCGCCCGTAGTACGCCATTTTTACAGACTGACCATAAAACACACAAAAAGGAAAATAAAAACGACTTTAGGCGAAAAATTGTTACCAAACAATATTTGCTGTATATTTACTTGTATATCATCTGCAAATTCTCCCAAAAATTTCCTTGGTTTTCGGAAGTGAGGCCATGATTAAGAGGGAAACGTGCGCAGAGGCAAATTCTCCCAAAAATTTCCTTGATTTTCAGAACTGAGGCCATGATTAAGAGGGAAACGTGCACAGAGGCAAATTCTCCCAAAAATTTCCTTGATTTTATTGAACTGAGGCCATGATTAAGAGGGAAACGTGCGCTGAGCCGACCATCTAAAACATTATGGGTGAGGGTCTGCTGCAGAGCTGACCATCCTAAACATTATATGCGAAGGCCCGCTAGTGAGCTGACGCTATAAAACATTATATGAGAGGGCCCGCTAGAGAGCTGACCCAATAAAACATTATATGAGAAGGCCCGCTGGTGAGCTGACCTATATAAAAATTGTCAAACAGGGCCCGCTGGTGAGCTGGCCCTATATAAAAATTATATCACAGGGCCCGCTGGTGAGCTGGCCCTATATAAAAATTATATCCCAGGGCATATGGAAGAGGAGGAGGAGGATGAGAAGATTAAGAGTCAACCATATACCCGTTTTTTGGGTGGAAGGGGTGAATGGGAATACAGAGTATTCCCATCATTGTAAATAACATATATAAAGTGAGTTTATGTTCCCCCGGGGCTTTCCTCCAGTGGAGTGGAGAAGTCAGGGGAAATCCAGGCCTTGTTCATTTTTATAAGTGTCAACCTATCAGCATTGTCGGTGGAAAGGCGGATACGCTTATCTGTTATGATGCCACCAGCAGCACTAAATACCCGCTCAGACAGAACGCTGGCGGCAGGGCAGGCCAGCACCTCCAAGGCATAGAGTGCCAGTTCATACCACGTGTCCAGCTTGGACACCCAGTAGTTGTAAGGCACAGAGGGATCATTGAGGACGCTGACACGGTCTGCTACGTACTCCTTCACCATCTTCCAAAACTTTTCCCTCCTTGTGACACTAGGCTGCGCATCAGGGTGAGGGTGCTGGCGGGGTGTCATGAAGGTGTCCCACGCCTTGGAGAGTGTTGCCCTGCCTTTCTCGGAACTGCTGTGTGCTCCCCTTTTCTCCCCTTCTCGGTTGGCCAAGGTAGCACGTACTCTGCCGCCAGCGTTGTCAGATGGAAAATTTTGGAGCAATTTTTCAACAAGAACCTTCTGGTATTGCACCATTTTGCTTGTCCTCTCCACCGGAGGAATGAGAGATGAGAAATTCTCTTTGTAGCGGGGGTCCAGAAGGGTGAACACCCAGTAATCCGTGTTGTCTAAAATGCGTGTAACGCGTGGGTCACGGGAAAGGCAGCCTAACATAAAGTCAGCCATGTGTGCCAGAGTACCAACAGGCAAGATTTCGCTGTCCTCACCAGGAGGATGACTCTCAATCTCCTCATCCTCTTCCTCCTCTTCTGCCCACCCACGCTGAAGAGATGGAACTAAAGTTCCATGGCTACCCTCTGTAGCGGAGACAACCGTGTCTTCCTCCTCCTCCTCCTCCTCCTCCGCCTCCTCCAATTGTCGCTGAGAAGACGAAGTGAGGGTGCTCTGGCTATCACCTTGTGTAAGCTCTTCCTCCCCCATTTCCACCTCTTCCACATGCAAAGCGTCGGTTTTAATTGTGAACAGCGAGCGTTTCAGTAGACACAGAAGTGGGATGGTTACACTGATAATAGCGTTATCGCCGCTCACCATCTGTGTCGATTCCTCAAAATTGCGTAAAACCTCACAGAGGTCTGACATCCATTCCCACTCCTCACTTCTGATTACAGGAAGTTGAACGGAGAGGCGACGACCGTGTAACAGCTGGTACTCCACTACTGCCCTCTGCTGCTCACAAAGCCGGGCCAACATGTGGAAGGTGGAGTTCCAGCGCGTGCTCACGTTACACAGCAGCCGGTGAGCTGGCAATTGTAAGCGCTGCTGCAGCTTCAACAGGCCGGCTGAAGCTGTTGATGACTTACGGAAATGTGCACACACGCGGCGCACCTTGGTCAAGAGATCATGCACATTGGGGTAGGTTTTTAGAAATCGCTGCACCACTAAATTAAATACATGCGCTAGGCATGGTACGTGTGTGAGCTTGCCGAGCTCCAAAGCCGCCACCAAGTTACGCCCATTATCACACACAACCATGCCTGCTTGCAGGTTGAGTGGCGAGAGCCACTGCTCGGTCTGGTGACTAATCCCCTGCAACAGCTCTGAGGCCGTGTGCTGTTTGTCCCCAAGGCAGATCAGCTTCAGCACGGCCTGTTGACGCTTCCCCACTGCAGTGCTACACTGCTTCCAGCTACTGGCTGATGGGGGAGTGGCGGTGTGTGTAGAGAATTCGGAGGTGGAAACGGAGGAGGAGGAGCCAATAACGTAGGTGCTGGTGGAAACCCTGATGGAGGTAGGGCCCGCAATCCTCGGCGTGGGTAGCACCCGTGCCATCCCAGGGTCCGAGTCGCTCCCAGCCTCCACGACATTCACCCAGTGTGCCGTCAGGGAAATGTAGCGTCCCTGGCCACAAGCACTTGTCCATGTGTCAGTCGTTAAGTGGACCTTCCCAGTAACTGCGTTGGTCAGGGCACGGGTGATGTTACGGGACACATGGTGGTGTAATGCGGGGATGGCACACCGGGAAAAGTAGTGGCGGCTGGGGACCGCGTACCGAGGGACAGCTGCTGCCATCAGGCTGCGGAAGGACTCAGTGTCCACAAGCCTAAATGGCAGCATTTCGATGGCCAGTAATTTGGAAAGGTGTGAGGTTAGTGCTATGGCCTGTGGGTGGGTGGCTGGGTACTTTCTCTTGCGCTCAAATGCCTGGGGTAACGACATTTGGACGCTGTGCTGGGACAGGGAAGTGGATGTGGTCGCTGATGGTGCTTCAGATGCTACAGGTGCAGGGCGGGAGGTATGCGGGCCTGCGCCTTCGACAGGCGATTGGCCGGCACCGAAAACAGGGGAAGAGGAGGCAGTGGTGTGGCCTGCAGACACAGATGGGCGATCCAGGCGTTCCTCCCACTTACTACGGTGCTTGGATGCCATGTGTCGGATCATGCTGGTGGTGGTGAGGTTTCTAGTGTTCATGCCTCGGCTCATTCTGGTGTGGCACAGGTTGCAAACTACAATTCTTTTGTCGTCCGCACTTTCCTTAAAAAAACGCCATACCGCGGAACACCTACCCCTTGGCAAGGTAGATTTACGCAAGGGGGTGCTCCGTGGAACATTTGCGGGCCGGTTTGGTGCGGTCCGCCTTCTTTCTGTAGCCACACCACTGCCTCTTCCAGACTGTTGCGGTGCTGCAGATGGCTCACCCTCAGGACTGCTGTCATCGCTCGGCTCTACACCTTCCCAGGTGGGGTCAGTCACCTCATCGTCCACCAAGTCCTCCTCCACTTCCTCACTCTGATCATCCTCCTCAAGTCTTGATCCCACCACATACTCAGTCATTGACAACTGTATAACATTCTCCTCAACAAGGTCTTGAGACGGAAATAGTGGTTGATTTAATGGCAACTGTGTCTCATCATCATCATCATCATCCACTACTTCCTTTGACCTTAAATGCCGTTCACATCTGTCATCTTCTTGAGATTGGGTAGCCTCTAGAGGTTGTGAATCAGGGCACAAGATGTCATGTTCCTCTGCAAGCGTGCTTGGAGAGAGGGTCAAATGAAGGATTGGTGATGAGACGAGCTCCTCACTATATCCCAGTGTGGGATCACTTCTTTGACCAGACCGTGTATGGTGGGAGGAAGGATGATCAGAGTGAGGATTATGTTGACCAGACTCTTGGCTACTGAGAGTGGACTTGGTGGAAGACAGGGTGGTGCTTAACCGACTGGAAGCAGTATCAGCTGTCATCCAACCGACCACCTGTTCGCAGTGGTCGGACCTCGAGAGTGATGTCCTGCGACGCCCTGTAAAATTACACATGAAGCTAGGTATGGTGGATGTCTTTCTTTCTTGTGCTCTGGCACCAGGCACAGTTTCTCCGCGTCCTGACCCGCGCCCTGAACTTTCAGGATCACGTCCACTTCCCCGTCCCTTTTTACCCGCCTTCTTCATCTTACACAGAATATGTGACTTTAATATTTGAGTTTGAAAACTTAACAGTATTTCTTATTATTCTGCAACTGTACAGAGTACACAGAATAGGCTGCTAAACTGCGGTGAAACACACTGAATGGAATATGTGAGTTTAATATTTGAGTTTGAAAACTTAACAGTATTTCTTATTATTCTGCAACTGTACAGAGTACACAGAATAGGCTGTTAAACGGCGGTGAAACACACTGAATGGAATATGTGAGTTTAATATTTGAGTTTGAAAACTTAACAGTATTTCTTATTATTCTGCAGCTGTACAGAGTACACAGAATAGGCTGCTAAACTGCGGTGAAACACACTGAATGGAATATGTGACTTTAATATTTGAGTTTGAAAACTTAACAGTATTTCTTATTATTCTGCAACTCTGCAGAGTACACAGAAAAGGCTGCTAAACTGCGGTGAAACACACTGAATGGAATATGTGACTTTAATATTTGAGTTTGAAAACTTAACAGTATTTCTTATTATTCTGCAACTGTACAGAGTACACAGAATAGGCTGTTAAACGGCGGTGAAACACACTGAATGGAATATGTGACTTTAATATTTGAGTTTGAAAACTTAACAGTATTTCTTATTATTCTGCAACTGTACAGAGTACACAGAATAGGCTGCTAAACTGCGGTGAAACACACTGAATGGAATATGTGACTTTAATATTTGAGTTTGAAAACTTAACAGTATTTCTTATTATTCTGCAACTGTACAGAGTACACAGAATAGGCTGTTAAACGGCGGTGAAACACACTGAATGGAATATGTGACTTTAATATTTGAGTTTGAAAACTTAACAGTATTTCTTATTATTCTGCAACTGTACAGAGTACACAGAATAGGCTGTTAAACGGCGGTGAAACACACTGAATGGAATATGTGACTTTAATATTTGAGTTTGAAAACTTAACAGTATTTCTTATTATTCTGCAACTGTACAGAGTACACAGAATAGGCTGTTAAACGGCGGTGAAACACACTGAATGGAATATGTGACTTTAATATTTGAGTTTGAAAACTTAACAGTATTTCTTATTATTCTGCAACTGTACAGAGTACACAGAATAGGCTGCTAAACTGCGGTGAAACACACTGAATGGAATATGTGACTTTAATATTTGAGTTTGAAAACTTAACAGTATTTCTTATTATTCTGCAACTGTACAGAGTACACAGAATAGGCTGTTAAACGGCGGTGAAACACACTGAATGGAATATGTGACTTTAATATTTGAGTTTGAAAACTTAACAGTATTTCTTATTATTCTGCAACTCTGCAGAGTACACAGAAAAGGCTGCTAAACTGCGGTGAAACACACTGAATGGAATATGTGACTTTAATATTTGAGTTTGAAAACTTAACAGTATTTCTTATTATTCTGCAACTCTGCACAGTACACAGAATAGGCTGCTAAACGGCGGTGAAACACACTGAATGGAATATGTGACTTTGATATTTTAGTTTGAAGACTTAACAGTATTTCTTCCTATTCTGCAACTCTGCACAGTACACAGAATAGGCTGCTAAACTGCGGCGAAGCACACTGAATGGAATATGTGACTTTGATATTTTAGTTTGAAGACTTAACAGTATTTCTTCCTATTCTGCAACTCTGCACAGTACACAGAATAGGCTGCTAAACTGCGGCGAAGCACACTGAATGGAATATGTGACTTTGATATTTTAGTTTGAAGACTTAACAGTATTTCTTCCTATTCTGCAACTCTGCACAGTACACAGAATGTGCTGCTAAACTGTGGCGAAGCACACTGAATGGAATATGTGACTTTGATATTTTAGTTTGAAGACTTAACAGTATTTCTTCCTATTCTGCAACTCTGCACAGTACTCAGAATGTGCTGCTAAACTGCGGCGAAGCACACTGAATGGAATATGTGACTTTGATATTTTAGTTTGAAGACTTAACAGTATTTCTTCCTATTCTGCAACTCTGCACAGTACTCAGAATGTGCTGCTAAACTGCGGCGACGCACACTGAATGGAATACGTGACTTTGATATTTTAGTTTGAAGACTTAACAGAATGTGCTCTAATCTGCAACTTTGCACACTAAACAGAATGTGCTCTAATCTGCAACTTTGCACACTAAACAGAATGTGCTCTAATCTGCAACTTTGCACACTAAACAGAATGTGCTCTAATCTGCAACTTTTCACACTAAACAGAATATTTTTTTTTTTTTTTTTTTTGTTTTTTTCCCCCCACACACAATATAACCTGCTGCCCCCACACACAGTAGTCCTAAAAAGGACTTTTGGTTCTTTTTTGTCACAATTTTTGTTTTTTCCTCCCTACACTGCCTTTCCCTTCCTATCCTCAGCTCTCCCTGGCTCAGACTGAGCCGAACTCGATGGTCAGGTGCTATACAGCACCTGACCACGGGTTCTGGCCAGCCAATCAGTGTAATGCCAGCAGCCAACATGGCTGCTGGCATTACACCGATGTCAGAGCCTCCCTGCACGTTTATTGGCTGCGCAGCAGCCGCAAAACGTGCGGGGAGGAGACCCGAACATGGCGGGCGAGCACATGCGGTACTCGTACGAGTACCGCCATGTGCCGAGCAGAGCGATGCTCGAGCCGATCCGAGCATCGGCCGAGCATGCTCGCTCAACACTAGTCATAGACCTTTGTTTGCTGACAAATCCATGCATACTTTTTTCTGTCTCTTTTTGTGAAGCTTAAAATGTATCGCTCCATACTTCTTTGTGTAACCTTACATTTTTATATGGCTTTGGCATTCAGTGTACATGTTTCTCAGCCATTCATAAGGACTGGGAGGACACATTGGTCAAAAACCTTTAGCTTGAGGTAGGATGGTAAATTTGTCTTTAAAGGGATAGTAATGTTTCACAAAAACAGCAGCTCAATTTAATCTTCTGTAACGGTTTTTCAGACACTCAGACAGTGGATTAGAATAACACACAGTTTTATTAAAGAAAAAAATAAGAACAAGATCGCCCTCTATAGGCAACACAGTAAATAGCAGTATTTAGGCTACATATGCCTTCACAGGACCAGTATACAGAAGCAAGGATAATACGTATACTGTCACAGGACAGGCTAAGAATAGCGAATGGCAAGCAATAGTTAAATACAAGGAATCGTCAGTCTCATTTGTGGTGTTTGGCACGCCCAAGGTGAATAAGAGGCAGCTAGAGGTGCTAGATACACAACACCTTAAGTCCTTAAATGTAGAGAGCTGCTTAGGTAGTGCAGAGACTGAGACAGAACGCTGCATGGTAGTTGGAAGATAGCCCCCACGGGCGTGTAATTGAGACCAACTGTACAGTGTTAGCTTGAGCCAATAACCCCCACGGGCGTGTAACAGAGACCAACTGTACAGTGTTAGCTTGAGCCAATAACCCCCACAGGTGTATAAGGAGCCAACCTGCACTGCTAGAGCGTGAGCCAAGAGCCCTCAAAGCGTAATATCGGACATTGTGTTGTATCAGTAAAAGGGGCAGGAGGAAGATATTTTATCATTCAATTACTCTTGAACTACAACTCTGACAGTATTGAAACAACACTCTCCATGGCCCAAATACTATGAAGATTAATTGGACCTGCTTTTATTGTGAAACATTACTATCCCTTTAAGACAGTACTACTAAGGTTTCAAAATGCTTGCATCCCAATTTTATTCTTCGCTCAATTTCTGTCATGGTGTTTCTATCTGTTGACATTTTCTGTCCAAGGTAAACTTAACTGTCCACTTCTTCTAGTTCTTGTCAATCTACTGTGATTTTCCTTGGTATGGTAAATTTGTTAAACGTGACATATTTTATTGATATTCATCTTCAGACCAAATTTTTTGCTTTCCTGTTGTAGCTCTTCAATGCGTTTTTTCAATTCTTTGGGACTACTTGCAAATAGTATGATATTATCTGTAATGTGTAAAGTGATGTAGGTAGTCTCAATTTATCTCAAGTCCTTTTTGTCCCAATTTAATTTGTGGAAAATGTCTTCCAGATAGCAGAAAATAGCTTTGGGGAGATTGTGTCTCCTTGTTGAGCCCCTTTTTCTATGTTGATCTGGATGTTATCATTGTTGATCTGTATTAATGAAGTTGCTTTTTTATACATTTATTGGAGTACTCGTTGAAGAGCCCGTTACACGGGCACAGTGCCACTGCCAGCCGGTCGCGGGGCAGTCATGCGCAGTAGAGACTGCCCGCGCCGCAGCTGATACAGAGCTGGGCGCTCCTTCGGAGCATCCAGCTCTGTATCAGCCATGGCGCGGGCAGTCTCTACTGCGCATGACTGCATCGTTACACAAGTTTTAGTGAATTATTATATAGGATATTGATATAAGCTCCACCTGTTCCTTGGTTGATTAGGGCATTGATTATTGCTTGTTTTTCAATGAGTTAAAGGCCTTTTTGTAGTCAATGAAGGCTATGCATAATGGAAGGTTGTATTAATTATGCATCTCTATAACTTGTTGCACTGTCTGAATATAATGCATTTTAATGAAACTACTCCTGAAGCCTGCTTGCTCTTTAAGCTGTACCTTGTTAAGTATTGTGCCCATTCTTCTTGATAACACCTTTGTGAGAACCTTGCAGACCACTGGCAAAAGGCTTATTGGTCAGTAGTTTTTTTAAATCCACCTTATCACCTTTTTTGTGCAGTAGGAAGACTTTTGCATTTTTCCATGTTTCAAGCACTCTGCCGAGTAGTAGCCATTTTGAAAATGGTTTAGCTAGGGCTTTGAATAAGGGTTGACCTCCGGCTTTCGACATTTTAATAGTAACTTTCTCAGGGCCACCTGCTTTGCCATTTTTCATTGGTTTTATTGCAGCTTCTACTTCTTCTACCAAAACATGTGGCACAGCTCCAGCCTCTGGCACTGCATTCAGTTGTTGTCTTTCATCCTTATAGAGATTTGAATAAAATTCTTCCACTCATTTTAGTTTTTGTTGTTGTTGTTTTTTTTTTTTTTGCTGTTGTACCATCTTCAAGCCTTATTGCAAACATTTGGCCCCTATGTGTGGTCATATTTTGTTTTGCTTTCTTTAGCCTTTGATTTTCTTCCAGTGTCCTGACTGAGCTCAGCATTGAACATACACCTTTCATCTTTTATGCGCTTCCTTAAGGAGAACCCATGGGTCTGTGGCTTATCATGGTGGGAGTATTTGCATGTGTCAATGAAGCTGAGAACTATGCTATGGGGAGTGTATTCTCCTGGCAGGGTCACCCAAGGGACAGAACAAAGGTAAGATACCAGAATAAATCAATCTAAATCTGTCAACCCACACTGGACCAGAGTGGCAGATTATGGTCCATTTCATCAGCATGGCTTTACAAATCATACATATACCAACATACATATTGTCAAGGACTGTAGAGCCATCTAGATGGTAGTAAGTGTGCAGTGTTCTGAAACACATTCTGCGGAACACACCTGAAGTGACTAAAAAATAATCATAAACCTGGATCCACTGTATGGATTCGAATAAATACACAGTGATATCTATCTATCTTATATGCCAGCGGACTCTACCCCACCTGGAAACTAAACAACACATGCTCTCTGTGGCTGTGTTGTCCTAGTGCCACGGTTTGGCTGAACTGCTCTAACACTCTGCTTTTGTATACTAGCTGCCTTTTCTTCTTTGTGTCAGGCTGACTCAGCTGATGATTAACAAACCTCTCTGTTTCCATGGTTACTCACCTGACTGTTATCAGCCAACTCCTTTCCAGTCTATTTAAAGCAGCTAGGCTCACTTCCTCCTTGCCCTTGTGTTGTTTATGGCTGCAAGTGCATTCTCCTGTGTTCCTGATTATCCGTGCATGACCTGGCTTCCTCTGACATCCCTTCTGGCTCCTGACTCCTGGCTTGTTCCTGACATTGCTAACCTCTGTATTCCTGACCCCGGCTTGTCTAAGTACCCGTCTTGGTTCCAAACCCAGGCTTGTGTTTTGGTTTACTCTCCTGGATCACAATTTTGCTTTGTTTGCTTTGTTTATTTCAATAAAGGTGTTTTGCACTTCACACTTTTGTGTCTGTCTGGTTCCTGGTCCCCAACACCTAGTCAGCAACAAGACAAAGAGAAATAGACCAAAAATAAACTTAAATATTATAGATCCAATAGCATTAAAAACATAGAATAAAAAAAAATCAAACATTTTATTAATATATAAATATTACAAATATTATGAATACAAATAATATCAATGTCATAATTTCCTCATCTATGCTATTGACTGACCTTTATTATAGCAGTGTTGAATATTGTAAGTATAGTGGTGACTGGTAGAGGTTTTGGATAGTGTACATACTACACTAGGAGTGCCCCTCCTGTTTGTTTTCTGTCTTTGTCCAGGTTCTTGGGAGTATTGTCTGGTTATTTTGAGGGATAAGCTGATATACACCTCCATTGGACTGAAGGAATTTGATTGAATATTGCTAAGTATTTGTATTATATTTATTTATGCTTTGTGTTTCTACTTTTTATTTTTATTCTTTTGTAATTTGTGTTTTTTTGTGTTTCAGTTTTTTCAGTTTTGTCAAGAAAGAATCTATACGAGAACTATTGTTTCAGGAAATATATCTGTGCAAGATATAGATCAGGAGGTCTCTATTACCTGTTCTGTTCATGATAATTCTGAAAAATGTGTTTATTGCATTATAAAGAAATTTAAAGGCATTCTTAACAAATATGTAAAAAAAAAATAATCCCACAAGTTCTTTGTGTATATAAGAGATGTTCCTTTCAGGATGATAACTTTATGGAGGAATGGAATGGTTTATTGGATTCTTTCGTTTTTCGTTCAATGACGAAAAGTTAAACAATTTACTAAGGATAGAGACTATTGTAGATAGGGCAAGGTTAAACAGTGTCAGCTATACCAAACTGTCCCAAGTCTTATAGACTGGACTTTTTTGGTTACAGAAAGAAGACCAGTTCTGCACTGAATAGCCCTACTAAAATATGGAGTCAGTCATGAAATTTCTCATGGATGTTTTGGTTTTCAACCCCTATATATCCATTTTGTGGACATTGATCCACTTTTTAATTTTACTAGGAAGTTTTCCTATAATAGGGAACTTCTCTGGTTGGTTACTATTTTATTATATTAATACTAATAAAACTTTTATGACTGAATCCATAGTTTAGTGCAGAACTGTCTTCTTTCAGTAACCAAAAAGTCTGGTCTATAAGACTTGGGACAGTTTGGTATAGCTGATACCTCTTTTTTAGTATTCAATTGTTTAAGACTTGCTGCACGATTTACACTTTTTTTCTGATACCAATAATATAGTGATCAAGGTTAGACAGTGGAACTGTATAGTCCAGTTGTAGGCGAAAGTAGGATAGCTGTGAACTCTTTATTTCACATATTATTATCTTATAGGGTTGTTAACTGGTGTTCCATTTTCTTTATCAGTACAACAAATCAATATGGTGAACACAATGGTTATGTTTTTGTATTTTGATATTATTTATACTCACAATATTTATATTTTAATTCAGAAAATGTTTGCATGTTTTTTATGTAAATTATCCCTTTGAGAAAGCTGACACAAGGCAAAGTGATCGTCAGGTTTACTAAACACATAACGTGTGTCAGTTATTGTGCAGTCTTAGTGCCTTGAATCAGCCTGTATCGATCATTCACCCAGCGGTGTCCTTTACCCAATTATTTTTGTGAACATAACCTCTGGGGTGTTCAATAAGTGAGTGACTCGCATTTTCGAATGATCAACTTTTGTGGCCAGGGTTTACTCTGCAATTATTATGTAATGCTAGAGAGGCAGGGCAAAGAATGTAATTAGTATGATTCATTTGTATAAATTCAGTACTTGCAATTGAATTGGAAGCAGCCAGTGATACTGGATCGCTGGAGTCAGGCACACTAGATAGTGTCAGAGACTTAACTGACCGGACATATCCTGCCGGTACTACTGAGTTACAGATTGGCTATCATTAGTAGTCTTTAAGAGCACTTATTAAAATCACACTTTTCAGCGTGTCCATACATGTGCTTATACTCATTTAGGCAGAATACCCTATAACAGATTGTGGATGCATGTATGAGTGATCCTCAAACACCTTGTGTATAATGGCATAAATCTGTTGAGATACTCTAAACTAACAGATCAGGTAGCACCATTAGAATGCCCATTTATTTTAAAATTCTCTTGCTGATTTTATGAGCATTCAAAAAAGGTTAATTTATATTCTTTTTAATTTGCCCCCCCCCAAAGAAACATATACACCCAGTTTAGCCACCAGTCTGCAGAATATAAGTGTGGGTTTGGTGCTGTAAAATATTCTTTCTTTCTCTCTTTCTTGTGCATTTCACTATCAATCTTAGCACATTCCCCATATTCAATGAATATCATATACACCCACTGATTAGTAGTGCATCTATCATTTGTGTATATCATTGCCTTGCTTTGGATTGTGTTGGATAACATCTATCATCCAAAGTATTACAATACAACTCCTTTTACTAGCTTATCATTACCTGTTCTTCTGTTTGTTCCTTTAGTGGGTATTTTTATATCCACATCATCCCACTACTGGGCTTCCCTTGGGAATAATCCCACATATAAAACATTACATTAAAATCAGCTTTCTAAGGCCGAACACATGGTGACCACTCTATTTAAGCTGCCCATATAAATTACCAGCATGGCCCTGCATTCTCCTTGTGATCCTGTCTCAAATGGTGGTGGTTTTGGGGTGTCAGATAGCCAGTCAACTTTTGTGTCAGCCATAATACGTGACTGGCTTCCATCCACATAGGCCTGCCATTGACTGGATCATTGTATTGAACATCACAATTATCTAGCTCGTAGGCCACCATGTAGATCATTATGTGTTTAAAGCAGGAAAAAAATGAAAGCTGTAACTGGGCATTGTTGTGTTGGATCTGTGTTGAAGGCACATTGCCAAAATGCACTACTTTGACTTCAACATCATATCTACTTCAATCTACCACCAATTCACTGTCATTGCCATCAATGCCTTCATCAGATTTTTTGATTTTGCAATTAACACATCAAAAGTGGCTCATTTCCACATGGAAATGTAGATTAATGTCAATAATCCATTGTCTTATTCATGTGGGTGTGTTTATATTTTTATATGTTAAGGTGGCATATCACCACATGCACTAAACTCTGATAGCAGCCTCTGCTGTTGGAGTTCACACTCACCAGTCTCAGGATGGTCAAAACATCACCAGCCTCGTAGCTTCCTATGCGGTAACAGCCCTAAATTGAAAATAAGCATATAGGGATTTCCTCCATTACACTTCGCTAGCGCGAGATAACCCTGACGTTTAAGAACATCCTCAATGCTTCCCTGCTTGCTTTGTGTGGGAGCGGAGAAGATCCTCTTAGACTTGAGAATCTGAGATGTACAATAAACTCTTTGGTGTCTGGCACATGATCATCCAGCCCCAAGCTCTCTTCTTCATGGAAATCTGCCCCAGGGCGTAATAAGAGCCCGGAAAAAATTTGCTTCAGGTCTCTGCAGTTTTAGTTATGCACTGATAATTGTCCTTCCCTACATTTCTCCTTACTCTCCCTAATACTGCCATTCTATCGATTAGCCTTCTTTCCATCTGTCCTCTTCCTACTGCTTGAATTCAACCCATAACAACAACAAAAAATAACATTCTCACATTTTGTCCTCTATTCCAGGGGGTGCAAGTCCAATTAAAATCAATATCAGATTTAACTTTCTATACTCTACCACTCCTCCTCCATCAGTTCACCATTCTGCCACCCCTCCTCCACCAGTTCACCACTCTGTCACCCCTCATCCATCCCATTTACCGTTTTCCCTACCCTACCCTTCCTTTGTCATCCATCCAAGCACTTTCTTCTACATTGCACAGAATGAATCACATTAGGTGAGTGCAGTGTGGAAGAAATTGCTTGGGCAGATGGCAAAGGAAGAAAAGGGTTGGAAATGTGGCAAATGGGACAGAGGAGGGGTAGAAGATTGGTGAATGGGCAGAGGAGGGGTGGAAGAGTAGTTAATGAGCAGAGGCGGGTGGCAAAGTTGAAAAAGTTAAAACTATATACAAAACAAAATACAGACATTGCCCAATAGTACAATACTGCAAGTAGACACTCTTTCTCTCTCTCTCTCTCTCTCTCCCTCTCTCTCTCTCTCTCTCTCTCTCTCTCTCTATATATATATATATATATATATATATATATATATATAAAGGGGCGGCAGTAAGGAGTAGATATTCAAATCTCCTCTATACTGCCTGTCCAGGACATACGGGGGTGGGGTGAGGGCATGATTACTCTTCAATGAATTGGCCCTCCATCACTATCTCCTCTTCCAAAAATCAAACATGGCCTTTTGACTCCCTGCCACTCCTGTGAAAATCTCTGCAAAGAATTGCAAGGGCCTTCAGTACACACACACACACTATGAGCAACACACACCACACCACATACACATGCACACAATACACATACACAACAAACACACGCAATACGCACATGTATAACACAGAAACATGTAATATATATGCACAACAAAAACAAATAATACACATCAAATACACAAGTACAGCACACACACAATACAAACATACACATAGTACGCACACATGCATAACACACATAATACACACACACCCACAGTACAAACACAGACAACACACATGCACAACACACACGTGCAATACACATAAACAACAAACACAAACAATACACACACAGCACACAGATATGTAATACACACAACACATATAATACACATACACACACAAATACATGAACAATACGCATATGACACACATACAGACAAACACAGTATACACACACACAGACACAATATATACAATACACGCACACAATACAGGCAATGCATACAATATACACACAATAAACACACACACTGCACACACATACACATAAGGTACAAAAAACACACACACAAAATGCACAATACACACAATTATACACAAAATGTACACAAATCACACACACAAAAATGCACAATACAACACACAGTATTTGCAAACCACATGCAAAATGCAAGATGCTATACACAATACTCTATACGACAAAATGCAATAGGTAAAACTCTATAAACAAAAGCAATACGCAAAAAGCAGTATCCAAAACACAACACGCTGTTCATAATAAACAAAACGCTTTACACTATATGCTATATGCGTATTATGCAAAATGCTCTGCACAAAACAGTATATACAAAATACTATGCGCAAAACACTATACATAATTCGTTGTACGCTAATTGCAAAACGCTATATGTATAAAGCAGTATGCAAAATGCAAAACACTTTGAGCAAAATGGTATGTGCAATACACTAAATGCAAAATTCTATATGCAAAAAGCAATACACAAACCAATATATGCAAAACTGTATACACTATACGCAATACGTTGTACGCAATACACAAAACACTATATGCAAATGTTATATGCAATACGCTATATGCAATACACCATACTCAAAATGATATACACAATAAGGTATACACAAACCTCTAAATGCTATCTGCAAAACACAATAGGCAAGACATTATACACAAAACACAATATGCAAGACACTATATGCTATATGCAAAATGCTATACACAAAATAAGGGCAGAGACCTCGCACCCAATGTTTCACTCTACAAAGCACTTGTATTTTCTAAAGCCTTAAATTGTAAAGCTCTGCGTAAACTTGTGGCGCTATATAAACCAACATATTAATTCATTGATTCATTCAGGGATACACAAAATACTATACATTATTAGTAAAATACTAAATCCTATGTGCAAAACGCTATATTCAAAATGCAAAAAACAAACTACATGCAAAACACACACATACTCACACATATGCTCTTGCTTTCACACACTCACACATACTGACTCTCATTGATGGAGAGTAGTGTAATGCAGTGCTTTGCCATTTTGGAACTGAAAGGGATAAGCACTGAAAATTCAACAATCCAGTCAGTAAATCCTCTTCCTGGTTTTTCCTGGATGTCACCAGTCCCTGATTACTGGATTATATGTCATAGTGGAGGCTTGTCTGTATTAGCCAATAGGGATATAGGTTGGTGGATTTATACAGGGATGTTTGAAGCGACTTTCCTTTACTATGGTTTTAGCTTTGATAAAGTGGTGCTGAGCCTCTAAATGTGTAAGAGTGAGCCCATTTTTCGTTGTTTTTAATAAACTTTTATTTCCATGGATTGATGTTGTTTCAGGATTCCTTTGAATTTTAGTTGCCTCTACATTAACCAGCATATTTCCTTGAACGGAGATGGGATCATTTCTCTGTATGCCCATTTAGCCTGGTGCTTGAGACCACAAACAAATGTGAGTCGACTATATATTTTCTTTTTACAGTTGATTATCTACTTGCAGTATTATACCATTGTGTGCCTTCTGTGTTCTGTTTTGTAAATCTCCTTCACTGCTTGTGGAAAACAAGTACTGAAGAGCAGCCTTATTTCTGTGACAACAAAAGTGGTGTTGTGCTGTATCTGGAGAAGTTGTAAACAACCTAGAAGTTGTCTTTGCTGCAATTTAAGTATGTAATCTTGTATCAACTACATTTCTGAGTGCCCGTATTTAGGGTGTTTTGGTGATGTTCAAAAGTCAGGTCTCATGTGGTATTTGAACAAGGGGCTTCTATGTTCTCCTTTTTTGTTTTTTTCAGTAGAAATTTAAGACCGCCATTTATTGTAATGGGGCTTGCAACCCCTTGAATAAAGGATGAAATGTAAGAATATTACAGATGAAAACAAGGCTCAGAAGCAGAATGGCTATGAAGTAAGGGCAGGATTAGGTAGAGGAAGTTAGTCAGTCAGTCTTGGGGCTCCATGTAGTATATATTTAGAGCCTAGTTAAGGGTGGCATTTGCCAGGGGTATTACCACCTTCTCTAAGTAACACCTTATGGAAGTATGGAGAGTTATACAAGAGAGAAAATATGTATCCAATATGCTGTGTTTTATGAAGACTTTCTCCTAACGAGGTTCTCTTGTCCCTTACAGGTATGTACAAGCCAGTCCTGTTGTGTGGAAGAACAAATCTCATACTGTCTCCCCTCACAATTTTAACCCTTTGTTTGGTATGTACAAGCCAGTCCTGTTGTGTGGAAGAACAAATCTCATACTGTCTCCCCTCACAATTTTAACCCTTTGTGTGGTATGTACTAACCAGGGCTATTTTAAACTGGAACTTCAAATCCCATGCAATCTCCCTGTACAAGTTTAACCCCCTATGCTATATACTAACAAGTAGCCCTTTTCCAGTCTCCATATTGCTTACCTCCCCCATCCCTCTCCTATATCTCTGTGTCTGCTCCTTATCAGAAGTTTTAATTATGTCACAGCTGATCTCACTCAGGGCGAGTCCAGTGCAAAACAATTTGTAATTCCCTCAGTCAGTCAGTCAGTCAGTCTTCCTTGGGGCTCCATCTAGTATATATTTAGAGCCCAGTTAGGGGTGGCATTTGCCAGGGGTATTACCACCTTATCGAAGTATGGAGAGTTATAGAAGAGAGGTGGACAGGAAGGTAACACAGCAGCTGCAACACACCTACTGATTAACACAGGCAAGTAAACAAAAAGGAATAAAGAGGAATTGGAGAAAATAGATAATTTTATACTTGTAATATTAATTTAATTTTTAATCTCAGCTGGTTTGTCTACCTGTATGCACCCTGCGAGCCTTGTCATATGCATGCCAATATGAACATATTACTTCTATCTGTACTAACCGTTCCACTATTAATACAGATTTCCTCTTATCCCTGCAACCATGCCCAGCACCCGCACCATACCATATTAATACACCATGGACTTCTGCATACATGTGCACTTCCCTCTGAATGCTGGTGGAGAGCATTAAAAACAAGCTCACCCTCCCCCAGTAATTATAGCAACAGACGCACACTCTCACTATATGCTCACAGAAAACAAATCACTACATTTTTATGCATTCTATTACTTGCCTTGGCAAATGACATAGAAACCAACCCTGACCCTCAAATAGCAATAAATGGCAACCTCCCCTTTAAAAAGGGTCTGTCTTTTGTGCACTGCAACATACGCAGAATACTGCCCAAAATGGATGAACTAAAAGCATGGTGCATACAAACCTAAAATTCTTATTCTTACTGAATCCTGGTTATCCCCAAAAATACCTGATACTGCTGTTGCCATAGATGGATACTCATGCTTTAGAAAAGACCATGCAAAGCGAGGAGGAGGGGTAATCATATACATACAGGAATCAGTAAACTTTACACTTCTAAATAACTCTCATAACAGTGTTAGAAGTCAAGTCAAACTAACTGTTTTGCTGAAGAGTAAACTCCCTTCAGAATAGAATATCAAGCTCAGATCCTATTTACAAGCTATAGAGTTTATCTAAATAACTAAAACACCTCTAGAGTGCCAGCCGTCTCCCTATTTCCTACTTGACATGTGTAACCTCTATACTGCCAGGACCAAATCTAATGTAACTCAGGGGGTGGGGGAATGTGCTTAAATTTATTTGTGACACCTTTCGCTCCCTCCTATACTTTCCTCTTTTGCTTATCTGTTCTTGTCTCCATGACCTGCTAGCAAGATCCCTTTGCATGTGCAGAATCCCACCTATTACCCATTTGGGTGCAAAGGTTACGGGAATGGATTGCTTATCTGCATTCACTTTAGCAGTTCCAGCTGCTCACTGATAGAAAGAATACTGACACGGTTCCCCATAGCAGCAGGAATTCTACTTATTGGTGTGTTAAAACTTCTATCTGACAGTGACAATAAGAGAGAAAGTGGGAGGTTTCTTGGAAACTGGAAACCCCATCTCAGTTTGCCCTTGACACCAATCACAAAAGAACAATTTGATCCTTTGAGTGCGTGAGGAGTGTCCAACGCATTTCCTTGCAATGTGCTGGGTACCTCTAGCACTCTGGTTAAAACAGGTGCTTAATTAGTATTATACTCCATAGACTGCACTTATAGTCATTGTGCTACACATGGGAGTAGGGTCAACTCATTTGTTACATAATAAATAACTCTTTTTTTAGATGAAAAACAAAGGTTTGATAGTATAAATCAGAGGTGGGCAACAGGTAGGTTTCCACATGTAATTGCATGTCAGCTCCCATCAAACTCAGCCTTCTAATGAGGATAAGTGGTTTGTACACAACAATAGCTTGATAGTTCTAGGTTCTCCACTTCTTGAATCAGTTGAAGGAACATATAAATAGTGTATGGAACATATGAATAGTGTATAGACCTGTTCTGCCTTCATGACATTGTTCTTACCAATTGTACTAGTGTGTCAGTGACTGCTAGCATATCTAACAGTACGGTTTTCTTGTTATGACCTATTGTGACCTCTACATAGTTTAAATGACCAGCTCTCTGCTCTCTGTCTGTGATTCCTATTATGTTTGATTTACGCACTGACTGCTGCCACTCTATGACCCCTGCTACATACAGAAACCAACATTGTCTGCCCCTAGCCCATCATCTGACTTTCTGCATTCTGCCTCCTGCCTTCTACCCTCTCATTGCTGAGGTGTCAACTCTAGTCTCTAGCCCCAGTAACTACCTGAGCTGCTCACTGCACTTCAGCTTCATTTGCTCACCTGTATACCATAAAGCATCCTCTAGCATTGGGTTCTTCCTGTCAGAAGATTCACTTCTATGTGGCAGTCTCTATCCAGTGTATTCACCTACAAATCCAGGAGTCTGCACTGGGATTCCGTTGCGTCTCTAGCTACATCTCCAACTATGTGAACCCTTAGGGAGTCAAGAAAGTGGCTATTAACTCTGACTGTTATCTGTTCAGCTCTCCCCACCTATATTTTATAGCCACTCCTTAACAATCAAGCTACATTTTACACTCTCAGGACTTTGACCCCATGTTACAAATCGTTGTCTAATATTCCTCCTCTGCCCTGCATCAGACTTCTTGATTGTACAGTCAGCATGACAGAAAGACAAAAGTGACAGAGAAAAAGAGACACTGAAGTGGGGCATTGGTAGGGGCAGAGAGGCACCTAGTCTGAGTGAGGAAAAAGTGAATTGGGTTGAAGGGAGAAAGGATCATGAGTAGGAGGAGTGAAAGTTATAAGAGTCAGTGATCTGGTAAAGTTGGGAGAGAGAATCAGGAGGGGATCTGGGAATTAAATACTGAATTTATCATCATTTAGTGGGTAATTATATTCATAAAGCTAACATCTTATTTTAAGAGGTTGAAGATAATTTCTTTTATAGGGTAAAACAGGAGTTACAACATCCCATTTGTAATGAAGACAAACATTTTGCATTATTTTATGGCACTTTGAAATATATTTATTTAAAGCAAAAGTACCTATAAAACATTTTCTGAGCTTATACTATAGCATGAAAACCATAAAAATCCCCTGGACTCAAATGGAGCTTTTTAACTACTTGAGTGTTAGAGAAGTCCCATTGGATATGTGTTTAGCATTCCAGGGGTTAAGATCCAAATGTAAATGAAGAATTTTTTTAACTTTTTTAATAGAAGATGTATAGGTTACAGGTATATAGCTAACTATAAATATGGTACTAGAAGAGCAATAGGTAATAATCATACATTTGTGTAAAGCTTGCAGAAACAAGTTTTTCTACGACCATACACTCAACTATTACAATAACCTAATCAAATGTTCTCAGTATTTAAAGGGATAGTAATACTTCGTTTTATCTTTATTTTATTTTGTAGGCATTAAAAAAACATGAAGAACGATATAAGTCTTATCTCTCAAACCTTTATGGTTTAAGAGATATTCACAAGCAAAGTATCCCCCCCCCCCGTTCAGCCAGATCAGAAGGGAGATGCCCAGGCAGACTGCAGAGAGGGACAATCTTCAATTAAGATAAGGGAAAAAGCTGAAAAACTTGTCTAGGGGGGAAGGGCTTTCATTCTTTTCATACAAAGAAGATTGTCCCCTGCTGTTATCTGTCTGGTCTTACAACCAGATTCACATCTGAGAAGAGATGGCTTACACTAGGTAAAAGGGGCGGGAGGGGGAAACTTTGCTTGTGAATATCTCTTAAACCATAAAGGTTTGAGAGATAAGACTTATATCATTCTTCATGTTTTTTAATGCCTACAAAATAAAATAAAGTTAAAACGAAGTATTACTATCCCTTTAACATGAGGAGGCAGAGTAACTATGTTTTCGACAGAAGCAACTGGTGGGAAAAGCAAATCTGTCTCAAACAACATTTAGGGCGAAAAGGCAGGGAATGAAGAAAGGAGATGATAGTACAAGTAGGAAAAAGAGTGGAAGATAAACAGAATCTGCGTGGGTGGAACCAGGCTCCCCAGTGGTGGGAAACAGATGCACTTTGAAGATTGTGAGGGCATTATATGCCAGGAAAGGAGGCTCCGAATGTCTGGAGAGCTGAGAATTAAGTGTTTGAGGACTGAGTGCTAGGTGGGCGTAGGTCATGAGATGGAGTAGTCTTGTTCCCATAGGGTCAGAAAAGAGGGACAGTGATGAAAGAGGTAGAGTTCAGTATTTTATACATCTTTGAGGCTGTACCTAGAGAGGAGGAGCCAAAACATCCCAAAATACATACAAAGAAACTAATCTAGGCTATTTTGAGCTTCCCAGGAATCTGTATATTTTATACTTTTTTAATGTATTTTTTAGGTTTTTAGCTCCTCCTTTCTTAGTTGGTAGCTCCGCAGCAGGGTGATAGCTGATTAAGGAAAGTATAAATACATCCCCCATTTTCACTCACAAGGGTTTTGTGCACAGTAGACGTAAAGTTGCTTTTTAATTGCATTATACTAAATACATAGATTGTAAAATAGGAACTTGCCTGAATCTGGGTTGCCTTAATGGGGCAGGAGGACTTCCCATGCCTTTGGTCAAATATATGCAACTAAATCCCCACTGTGTTATTTATAGTAAGTTATAGGATATTTTTAAAAGTCAGGATTTGATGCGTAGACCTTGCTTTTGTTTACTAGGTATCTTTACTGTAGTAGTCTCAATCTGAAGTTCAATCCACACAGGACCATGGGCGGACCACGTTGTAGGTTCTATGGTGGCTGACTTAAGAGTATGTATTTTGTATTGTTCCTTGAATATATAATCTATTCTGGTGTATCTATTGTGGATAGTGGAGAAGTAGAAATAGTTTTGGGAAGTGGGGTCTAGGAGTCTCTAGGTGTCTAGCAAATGATATCCATGTCACAGTTTAAACCACTTTTTGAGCAAGAAATAAGGTATATGTGAGCTCCCAGGGGAGCAATCTAGTGTGGTGTTTATAGGGATGTTAAAGTCATCCCACCCACTTTATAGGGATGTTAAAGCCGCCCCCCCTCAGATTTAGCTGCCCTTGTTTAAATCCAAAGAATGTCTTGAAAGTTCTGCAAAGAATGCTGAATGGTTGTCTGTGAAGATGGCCTATGAAAAATAAATATATGAACCCAGGGTCCACATATTATGCATTGTTGATTCAAGATCTATTTCTACTTATCAGGATAGAGACATCTCATTTATTTTTGTTATCCTGGCAGAAGCAATGCCAAACTGAGGTATAATATCATTTTGTCAATGTGGGGGTTTTGTGATAGGGTGTTTTTCTTGAAGCATTACTATGTTAATATTCAACCTGCAGAACTCCCTATAGGCCATATTGCTTCTCTGGAAAAATCAGACACCTGGCACTGACTGTCAACAGTCTGACTGAATTAGTCTGGGAACCCATAACATTTGGTTAAGGTGAAAATTGTATGCAAGCCCAAACGGAGCCCTCGGGGAGAACCCCAAATTGTCTGTCTCCAAACACGCCTCTCCAGGGTGCAGGGCCCCTCACACAGGTGAACTGAAGTATGAGAGATTAAGAGAGGGAGAAAATCAGAATAAATACTAGAAAGGAGGTAAAAAGGGAGCTAAAAAGAAAGGCACTGTAAATAGCAATAATAAACATGGATTGGAATCACACTTGTAAATATACTTAGGAATCAACCAGACTGTACACACTGTGTACCCAAGGGGCCCAAGGAGGAAAACATACAACTTAGGTTAGGCCAACCATGTGCTGTAAAGTGGTCAGTTGGTGCAAGTAGGATACAATTCATTTGACCGCCTATGAGGGCTGAAGAACCTGTGGGGAAATTAAAGTGATAGTAATGTTTCACATTATATACAAATAAGGAAAGAGAAACCCTGCAGTACTAGCACTCTATTCAAGCTAATCATAGACGTATTTGAGCTCCTATCAATCACAGAAATAACGCCCTAAAAATAGATTTTTAGGGAATTATTTATTTATTAATAGGAGCTCACATACTTCTATGATTAGCCTGAATAGAGTGCTAGTACTGCAGGGTTTCTCTTTCCTTCTTTATTTGTATATAATGTTTATTCTCCCCTGTAGCACCCTGTAGGCTTCCTAGTTGAGTTTATGTATTTACTCTATTGGTTTAGATAGATTGATGTGCGTGGGATTTATTTCTACATATAGTAATATTTCACAAAAACAGCAGCTCCAATTAATCTCCATAGTATCTGAGCCATAGAGAGTGTTATTTCAATACTGTCAGACATGTAGTTCAAGAGTAATTGAATGATAAAGTGTTCCCCTCCCTCCCCTTTTATCTAGTGTAAGCCACCTCCCCTCAGATGTGGAGTCTGGTTCTGGAACCAGACATCTCACAGCATGGGACAATCTTTTTATTGTGAAAACAATGAAAGCCCTCTCCCCCTTGACAGGTTTTTCAGGTTTTTTCCATAAGCTAATTGAAGATTGTCCTTCTCTGCAATCCACCTGGACACCACCCTGCTCTGAGCTGCACAGTGTTACATCAGTAAAAGGGGCAGGAAGGGGATACTTTATCATTCAATTACACTTGAACTACAAGTCTGATAGCATTGAAATAACACTCTTCATGGCACAAATACTATGAAGATTAATTGGAGCTGCTTTTATTTAAAACATTACTATCCCTTTAATGTATGTTGAGAGCTAAAGAAATTGATAAGAAAATCTCAGCATGGAGTTTGAGAAGGAGGGACGAAAAAGCGGGGTGACGTAGGGGGGGATTAGGGATATATAACCTTCATGTATTGTTTCGTACAGTATATGAGATGGTGTCTGCTTTGGACTGAGTTACCCCTTACAAACATATATGTTCTCTGCCACCAAACATTCTGCTTAACATATTCTTCAGCATAAAAGTGTAATGAGAAATGGGGGTTGTGAATTGCTTCCCAGCATTGCACTACACACATCAATAAGTTCCAATATTTGGAGCAGATGCAAACAAGCTTTTAAGAGTGATACCCCATTTTTTAAGTCAAAAAGCATGCACTGACTTGAAAAAGGGAGCATCATTCTCGAAAGCTTGTCCATATAATTGAACGTTAGATTAGATTGAGATACTCATTCATTTGGCCTATATATATATATATATATATATATATATATATATATATATATATATATATATAGTACTATGCAAAAAGTTTAGGCTGGTGTGAAAAAATGCTGTAAAGTAAGAATGCTTTCAAAAATAGACATGTTAACAGTTTATTTTTTATCAGTTAACAAAATGATAGTGAGTGAACAGATGAAAAATCTAAATCAAATCCATATTTGGTATGACCACCCTTTTGCTTCAAAATAGCATCAATTCTGCTAGGTAGACTTGCACAAAGTTTGTTAAGGAACTCGGCAGGTATGTTGTTCCAAACATCTTGGAGAACTAACCACAGTTCTTCTGTGGATTTAGGCAGCCTCAGTTGCTTCTCTCTCTCTGTCTCTTCATGTAATCCCAGACAGACTTGATGATGTTGATATCAGGGCTCTGTGGGAGCCATACCATCACTTCCAGGACTCCTTGTACTTCTTTACGCTGAAGATAGTTCTTAATGACTTTGACTGTATGTTTGGGATAGTTGTCATGCAGCAGAATAAATTTGTGGCCAAATACCTCCCTGATGTATTGCATGATGGCTAAGTATCTGCCTGTACTTCTCAACATTGAGGATAACATTAATTCTGACCAAATCCCCAACTCCATTTGAAGAAATGCAGCCCCAAACTTGCAAGTAACCTCCACCATGCTTCACTGTTGCCTGCAGACTATCATTCTTGTACCACTCTCCAGCCCTTCGGCAAACAAACTGGCATCTGCTACAGTCAAATATTTCACAGTTTGACTTATCAGTCCACAGTGTCTGCTGCCACTTTTCTGCACCCCAGTCCCTGTGTTTTCATGTATAGATGAGTCTCTTGGCCTTGTTTCCACGTGGGAGGTATGGCTTTTTGGCCACAAGTCTTCCATGAAGACCACTTCTGACCAGACTTCTCAGGACAGTAGATGGGTATACCAGGATACCACTGTTCTCTGACAATTCTGAGCGGATGGCACTGCTGGACATCTTCTGATTGCGAAGTGAAGTAAGCATGATGTGTCTTTTATCTGCTGCACTAAGTTTTCTTGGCTGACTACTGCATTTATGGTCCTCAACTGTGCCCATATCTTTGTGCTTCTTCAAAATAGCTTGGACAGCACATCTGGAAACCCCTGACTGCCTTGAAATTTCTGCCTGGTAGAGACCTTGTTTATGTAGCAACTACCTTGTGTCTTGTCGCTGTGCTTAGTCTTGCCATGGTGTATGACTTTTGACATTAAACTGTGTTCAGCAACCTCACCTTCTGAGTGGAGTTTGGCTGTTCCTCACCTTGTACACAGCTTTTTCCGTTTCAGTTAATGATTGTGTTTCAACCCACATATTAAATTGATGATCATTAACACCTGTTTGGTATAATTGTTTAACCATTTAAGTGCCAGAGGGTTATTCAAAACATTGCTTTGCAATGCATTTTATATCCCTCTGGCACTCAAAGGGTTAATCATACACCTGACTATATGCCTACAAAATCCCTGACTTTGTGCAGGTGTACCTAAAAGAATTGATGCTGTTTTTTGAAAGTAATCTTACTTTACAGCATTTTTCACACATGCCAAAAACGTTTACACATAACTGATATATAGGAGAGATATTGTAAAATCAGAACTCTCATAACTTTTCCAAGTTTCAGTCAATTACTATATATCTAGAAAAGTCAAAGTTTCAATCCTCACTGGGATCTTTATCAAGACAAGTCCACACTTTATTTACATATTATCAATAATAGGGGGGGCATGTAATACCCCACCTGTATACATATGCAAATGTATCTCATTAATTGCATAATCACAGATAATCACAGATGTGTTACATTTGCTTATGTATACTGGTGGGATGTTATATGGGAAAGCAATGTTTTTGACACCCCTCTGGCATTCAGATGGTTAACATGATTGGGATAAAAAAATCACATTGATCCAACTGGTTCGGCATCTGTGTTCATGTATTATTTCAGTACGTCTAATTGAAATAGTATATGCAGTACTGGCATTCAACTAACAGGGGTTTTCTAGGGAGTCAAACATGTTTTACCCCTAAGCAGAGAAAGCAGAAAAGTAATCCAAAATTGAAAGTGGGACTAACACTTTATAATCATACCTGGGAACTTCTGAAACAGGGCTACCCGGAGGGTAACCCTGTCAGTGCCCAGGGGGAGGAAAATGACGCGAATCGCATCATAAAAGGGGCGGGGCTTAGTCACGGGGGGGGGGCAGGACAAAAAAGAACACACAAAAACCCCCTGCAAAATGGATGTAAGAGGGCGGGGAGTGGGAGGAACCGGGCGGGATGGAGCATAAGTGGGCAGAGTTTCTACTTAAACTCTGCCCACCCGGTGATTCACACATTGCCCCGGAGACCCGGTAATTCACTTTGAAATCCGGAGTCTCCGGGGCAAAACCGGAGAGTTCCCAGGTATGTTTATAATGACTTGGGTTATTTTGAAAAGCCTTTATATTAGGCACTAGTTATTTAACCCCTTCAGTGCCAGAGGCTCGGGCCATTTTCTGAACCCTGCAGGCCAGACACTTTTTCAACATTTTTGCTATCCTTCCGTTTAGGCTTGATTTCCTCTGGGGATTTTTAGTTACATATGGAAAACTATATATTGTTTTTTTCAGAACGAATTGAGCTTTCTTGTGATACCTTACATGAAGAGAATTTTACATCGTGCAAAAAGCTATGATGTCATAATGACAAAAAAAAGTGAAAATTTACTCATTTTGCTAAAATCACATACTATGTATCAAAAACATTTACCTTGATTGAAAAAGTTTCAATTATTTGAAAAAGCCTCGAGTCCCCCGAGTAAAAAAATACCAAATTTGTATAGTTTTACCTACGTCCATGGCTAGCGTAGAGCCCTAATCACCAGCAGCGCAAAATGACATTTTCAACTTTATAAACTAAAATGCGCATTCTAGGGTTTTTGTGGTAAAACTACCCTAAAACAGTGGAATAACTATATAAAACTATATATTTCTGAAAAGTAGACAACCTGCCGCATCTAATGAGGGGTAACTTACCTTCTTGCCCCAAGCCTGTTGTGCACAAATGCTTCCAGAAGGTGGCACTATAGGAAAAAAATGGCATTTTCTTACATTTCTGCCCCTTCATCTGTATGGAAATCTGTGAAAACCATGGAATTTCCAACTGTATTCATTAGCTAGTGCTCTTAGGAGAAAAATTACACCTCATTGGTATGAGTTCCCCTACCTTAGTGGGCGCTACAAGTACCAAACTACACCTATTGCAACCACTAATTTTTCTAACATTTTCTCAAACATTACTTGTCTGTACAAAAATGGTTATAACAACTAGAGAAGTGAAGAAAGGGCACACAAACCATACAATTTTGGAAAGAAGACAACCTGCCGTATCTAATGAGGGGTGAATTGCCTTCTTACCCCAAGCCTGTTGTGCCCAAATGCTTCCAGAAGGTGGCACTATAGGAAAAAAATGGCATTTTCTTACATTTCTGCCCCTTCAAATGTACTGAAATCTGTAAAAACCATGGAATTTCCAGCAGTACCCATTAGCTAGTGCTCTTAGGAGAAAAATGACACCCCACTTGCATGAGTTGTCCTACCTCAGGGGGCGCTATAAGTGCAAAACGACACCTACTACAACTTCTAATTTTTCTAACATTTTCTCAAACATTACTTGTCTATACAAAAATGGTTATAACAAATACAGAAGTGAAGAAAGGGTACACAAACCATACCATTTTGGAAAGAAGACAACCTACCGCATCTAATGAGGGGTGACTTGCCTTCTTACCCCAAGTCTGGTGTGCACAAATGCCTCCAGAAGGTGGCGCTGATGAAAAAAAAAGGCATTTTCTTACATTTCTGCCCCTTCAAATGTACTGAAATCTGTTAAAACCATGGAATTCCCAGCAGTACCCATTAGCTAGTGCTCTTAGGAGAAAAATGACACCCCACTTGCATGAGTTGTCCTACCTCAGGGGGTGCTATAAGTGCAAAACGACACCTACTACAACTTCTAATTTTTCTAACATTTTCTCAAACATTACTTGTCTATACAAAAATGGTTATAACAAATACAGAAGTGAAGAAAGGGTACACAAACCATACCATTTTGGAAAGAAGACAACCTACCGCATCTAATGATGGGTGACTTGCCTTGTTACCCCAAGCCTGGAGTGCACAAATGCCTCCAGAAGGTGGCGCTAATGAAAAAAAAAGGCATTTTCTTACATTTCTGCCCCTTCAAATGTACTGAAATATGTGCAAACCATGGTATTTCCAACTGTATTCATTAGCTAGTGCTCTTAGGAGAAAAATGACACCCCATTGGTACAAGTTTAACTACCTCAGGGGGCGCTAGAAGTGCAAAACGACACCCACTACAACTTCACATTTTTCTAACATTTTCTCAAACATTACTTGTCTGTACACAAATGGTTATAACAACTACAGAAGTGAAGAAAGGGTACACAGACCATACCATTTTGAAAAGAAGACACCCTGCCGCATCTAATGATGGGTGACTTGCCTTGTTACCCCAAGCCTGGAGTGCACAAATGCCTCCAGAAGGTGGCGCTAATGAAAAAAAAGGCATTTTCTTATATTTCTGCCCCTTCAAATGTACTGAAATGTGTGCAAACCATGGTATTTCCAACTGTATTCATTAGCTAGTGCTCTTAGGAGAAAAATGACACCCCACTGGAATGAGTCGACCTACCTTAGGGGTGCCAGAAGCACATAACTACACCTACCTGTTTGCTTCTTCGAAAATGGCTGCTTGTACTAAAATGTCCATAACTGTTAGAGACATGAAGGAAAGGTATAAAAGGTATACCATTTTGGAAAGTAGACATTCTCCCGCATCAAATGAGGGGTCACTTGCCTTTCTACCCCCTGGGCTGAAGTGCACAAATATTTCCAAAAGGTGGCGCTATGGGAATAAATACAGGTTTTTTTACATTTCCACCACTTCAAAGATACTAAAATCTTTGAAAACCATAACATTTCCTGCTGTATTCAGTACTTGCTACCATCATGAGA
The DNA here is from genome assembly GCA_037306005.1 of Rhinophrynus dorsalis. Classification (NCBI taxonomy): domain Eukaryota; kingdom Metazoa; phylum Chordata; class Amphibia; order Anura; family Rhinophrynidae; genus Rhinophrynus; species Rhinophrynus dorsalis. Next base: position 76,737,075 of record CM074724.1, read on the forward strand.
AAAATGGTAGCCCATTTGTGTGGGTTAACATACAATATGTGGGTGCTAGGAACACGAACTTAAACCTGACACTTTTGTTTTTTAAATTATCTGCTTGCACTAAAATGGTTATAACCATAATAGATATGCAGGAAAGGTAGAGAAACAATGCCATTTTGAAAAGAAAACAACCTGCCGCATCTAATGAGGGGTCACTTGCCTTCTTACCCAAAGGCTGGTATGCACAAATGCTTCCAGGAGGTGGCGCTAATGAAAAAAAATGCTTTTTTTTACATTTCTGCCCCTTTAAATGTATGGAGCTCTGTGAAAACCACGGAATTTTCAACTGCATTTGTTTGCTAGTGCTCTTAGGAGTCAAACGACACCCCATTGATATGAGTTGAACTACCTTAGGGGGTGCTAGAAGTAGAAAACTACACCTACTACAACCTCTGATGTTTCTAACATTTTCTCAAACCTGACTTGCCTGTATAAAAATGGCTATAACACCTTCAGAATTGAAGAAAAGGTAGATAAACCATACCATTTTGGAAAGAAGACAACCTGCCGCATCTAATAAGGGGTCACTTGCCTTTGTACCCCTAAGTTATTTGGAACAACTATTTCCAGAATGTGGTGCTACAGGAAAGAAAAACAAACATTTGTTTTACACATCAGTCACTTCAAAGATACTAAAATGGTTCAATGGCGTGGGATTTCCTAGGAGGACTTCTTGCCAGCCAAAAAAAAATGGTACCCCACTGCTCTGGGTTCACATACCAATTTACGCTACAAGAGCGTAGCTACCAGTGAAACAGAAATGGGAAAACAAACAGTGTATGTGTGATTTTATGGCTAACAGATGAAAGAAGCTAGGACGTCAGCCGGTGTATGTGCGGACCTGTGACTACAAGTCTAACAAAATGTGTGAGAGGGTGAGGGATTAGGCAGTGTGTGTGGGTATGAGCAGAGGAGCAAGGATGGTGGTGATGGTGGGGCAGTGTCTGATAGTGTGTATGGGAGATCTCTGACTACCATTGTGCACTGTATGTCCCCTCATACAAAGCACTGCGTTGGACCCCCTTCCTGTTGCACGTGCATTTTTTGGGGCTTTTTCCCCCAATATTTTTGTGTAGACCTCGTTGGGGGCATCAGAACCCATACAATGAGGCCTAAATAAAAAATAAAGGGGGAAAAAATCCTTTATGTGCCACAGGGGTGTCCAGCACACAAAGGGTTAATTTTTTTTAATCGTTACTTTGTATTCAGATGGCCACCAAACAAGCTCTGATCACAAAGTAATGATAAAAAGTCCTGTGTGTACCACAGGAAGGGGGTCTGCATTGAACCCCCCCTCCCAGTGGCACACACATGGTTAATTTTTGATTTAATTTTTTTTTATTATATACCTCATTGAGGGGCATCAGGACCCCCTGATCCCTCCCCAATGAGGTCTTAGTAAAAAAAATATATATGTCCACAAACAGAGTGACCCTGTGAGTGCCACAGGGGTCTGCAGCGCATTGCAAAGCAATGCACTGGATCCTTGTGGCACTCAGAGGGTTAATTTTTTTTTTTATCATTACTTGGTAATCAGAGCTTGTTGGGGGGCCATCAGGACCAATCATGATGGCCCCCCAACAATCTCTGATAACGAAGTAATGATAAATGCCCTGTGTGTGCCGCAGAAGGGGGGCTGCATTGGCCCCCCTTGTGGCACACACAGGGTTAATTTTTTTTTCTTTACATTTTTTTTATTATGGACCTCATTGGTGGGTATCAGGACCCCTCTGATTCCCCCCAATGAGGTCTTAAAAAAAAAATAAATAAAAGGAATCAAAATAAATGTCCCTGTGAGTGCCACATGGGTCTCCAGGGCATTGCAAAGCAATGCACTGGATCCTTGTGGCACTCAGAGGGTTAATTTTTTTTTTATCATTACTTGGTAATCAGAGCTTGTTGGGGGGCCATCAGGACCAATCATGATGGCCCCCCAACAATCTCTGATAACGAAGTAATGATAAATGCCCTGTGTGTGCCGCACAAGGGGGGCTGCATTGGCCCCCCTTGTGGCACACACAGGGTTAATTTTTTTTTCTTTACTTTTTTTTTTTATTATGGACCTCATTGGTGGATATCAGGACCCCTCTGATTCCCCCAATGAGGTCTTAAAAAAAAAAAATAAAAGGAATCAAAATAAATGTCCCTGTGAGTGCCACATGGGTCTCCAGGGCATTGCAAAGCAATGCATTGGACCCTTCTGGCACTCAGAGGGTTAATTTTTTTTTTTATTATTACTTTGTAATCAGAGCTTGTTGGGGGGCCATCAGGACCAATCCTGATGGCCCCCCCAACAATCTCTAGTAACAAAGTAATGATAGAAGCCCTGTGTGTGCCACAGGAGGGGTGGGTGCATTGGACCCCCCCTGTGGAACACACAGGGTTAAAATTTTTTTTTTTTTTTTTTTTTTTTTTTAATAATAGACCTCATTGAGGGGCATCAGGATTCCCCCTGATCCCCCCAATGAGGTCTTTAAAAAAACAAAACAAAAAAAAAACCCAAAAAATGACCCTGTGAGTGCTACAAGGGTCTCCAGCACATTGCAAAGCAATGTGCTGGGGACCACTGCGGCACTCACAGGGTTAGTTTTTTTTTTTTATTTATTTATTTTTTTTTTTTTAATATATTCAGACCTCGTGGGGGACATCAGGACCCCTCCTGGTGTCCCCCAAGTAATTGATCTCCCAGCCGATAGGCTGGGAGACCAATTTGGCGACTGCAGGAGAGCAGAAGCTCTCCTGCCTTTCACTCCTACCACCGGTAGGAGTGAATGGGACCGGGGAAACTTCCCCAACGTCATCAGTGACATGTCACTGATGACGTTGGGAGGCTTCCCCCGGTCCCGCCCACTCCTACCCGGAAGTTCGGGTAGGAGAGAAGGAAGAGGAGAAGCTGCGCTTCAGCTGCGCTTCTCCTCTTCTTTTATTGATCTCCCAGCGCGATCGGCTGGGAGATCAATAACAGGGGGGACATGAGGAGTGATCCTCATGTCCCCCCACGATTGCCCAGCTATTTTTTTTTTAAAATGCGGCCACTGCATGCCGGTTATACCGGCTCATGCAGTGACCGCATTTTAGTGGGTACATCGTACGAGCTTGGCACAGCGGGTACAGCTGTCCAAACTCGTACAATGTACCCACTTGGCACTCAAAGGGTTAAAATTATAGTTTATAAGATATTTAACTTTGTTTATTTTTCACTTTATGCAAATTGGCCAGTATTTACTGGCAGGAAGTGGCAGTTGGGAGGGAAATTGGAATGTTAATATCTGACACATGAGGTTGTGCCAGTCAGTATTTCCTAATTTGCATAAACTAACATCTAGCTAAATATTTCTTAAACTATAGTTTTAAGTAAAAAAATAGCTAACATAAATATAGAGGATTCTGACAGCTGTTTCAAAATCACCCAATTAATTATAAAGAGTTAGTTTCATGTTAACAATTGATATTAACCCTTTGAGTGCCAGAGGGGTATGCAATGCATTGCAAAGCAATGTGTTGTATACTCCACTGGCACTCAAAGGGTTAAGTAGATTTGTGCATGTTGTGAAATAAAAACATAATTTACAGATACATTAATATTGTTAATTAAAAGGCAAAAGTTTTTTGAAGTATCATACTCACTTTAATCTCAAATTTAAATTAAAAGAGTTTAATACTGAATAAAATACCCCTATGCTTGTTTCCAAATGTCTATATTAATCCATTATAAAGCAAAGCAGCACATATTGGCACTTTACAAATTACTGTTAACCGTTTGCACTCTTGAGACATCTCCAAAGCATTGCTTTGTAGCATTCAATCATTCAATAGTTTAATAATGATGCTTACATGCACCATCAGTAAGTCATCTAAGCTGATTTCACCCTCTTTACTAGCCATTAGACATGTGCTTAGCTTTAGAACAATCTGAACCTTATTGACTATCGTTCTTTTCATTTTGATTGAGTTCTTGAGTGAAAATGACTGCCTTCACAGCTTTCCAACTCGTAAATGTTTTATTATCTAATAATCAATCCTTTGAGCCTCATTTGGCAATTTGATGGATTAAATAATTACTTTTTAAATGGTTGTTCTTTTCATTTTAGATTTATATAATGCAACTAGTCCATAGTTTGGGTTAAATGTACATAACTTACTACAATAAGTATGGTAATCTGAGTCAAGTAACTTTATGAAGTTTCCTTTTATATTCTGAAATGTGTGTAGGTCTTTGCATTTCATTATTAAGTTGTGCTAAATGACTATATTCTATATTACATGATGATTGTATAAATATATATGAACTGGGCAGGGGAGAAGATCTCCCACAGCCAGAGAATGGCCACAGGGCAGTGATTTTGACAAGAGTGACCAGGGGGAAGTGAAGTCTTCCCCTGGCTCAGTATGTGTTTTTGATAAATTAAGCTATTTTGTGATGCCCTAAATAAGTTTAGCAAATATGAGTGGTTCTTGGGTCAGTTTGTTCATTGGTTTAACCAACTACTAGTGTAGCATCCACTGTTAGATGAAATCAGTTCCTGTGGATAACTAGGTAGGAGTGGACTACAAAAGAGCAACTGGAAGGAGAATTTCACTGCATCTCTATTTGAGAATTTACACTTGCATGATAGAGAGAGACTTCTCTTCTGTTCAGGGATTAATATTTATGTGGGGAAATGGGCAGAACAAAATATCCAGCTTCAGGGTCTATAGACCATTCCTATTTCTAGTAATAGGATTTGTTTGCAGTTAGAATAGCTTTGGTAAGTCAAAGAACAAAGATAGGCACGTTCTGACAAATTATACGAGCTGTCACTTGTGACTGTTTATAAACAAATGTTGGTAGAGAGAAACACTACTTATGCCTTTATGCTTAAGAGGAACAATGATATGTTTAATCAAAAAACATAACACTGATACAATGTATCACTCCAACAATGCAGAGAAAGTCGGAATTGATACTTTCCCTGTGTAGAAGCCCAGCTGTTAATGTAGAGTGTGCTCAGCAGCAGAAGGACAAAAACATATTGCTGCTTCTTATTCCTAGTCAAAAAGGGATGCTAATAAAGGCTATTATTTACTTTTGAGGCAGGGATTTTGTGAGTATATATATATATATATATATATATATTGCTTCCCAAAGTCGGCACTCGCATCTCCTCAAAACAACCACCCGGGTGCTCAGACATGAAATTCTACAGCTTCCCCAAGAGACCAGCACTCACGGGACTTTTCACAAAAGAATTTCTTTTAGTAGTTTGACGTTTCGACGTACAAGGTTTGTGTAGGACCGAAACATCGAACTGTTAAAGATATGCTTTTGTGAACAGTCCCGTGAGTGCTGGTCTCTTGGGGAAGCTATATATATATATATATATATATATATATATATATATATATATATATATATATATATAATGGGCAAGTTCTCATCATGAAACCTGACAAAATAACAGTCAGAATAAAATTTAGCTGTGATTTATTCTGTTCACATGGATAGCTGGTACTGTATCTTTGAAGGAGGTAACAAACAAACAAAACAGAAAATATAAACCTACGCCAGTCTGAAGCCTACCTAAACAGTTCTTATCCTCACTATCCAAACAAGTCAGCTTATCTGGTTCTCCCTGTACAAACAGATCAACAGGAACAGCTTGAATCAGGTTTTCAAACAAGTACTTTTTCCCAGGAGGTCAGTATTCAAGGCTGATAACCTCATTCCTACCCTGCATGTGAAACACCATTGCCTTCAGAGACAGTGCTTTAACCCTTACCATGCAAGATAATTACATCTACCTGCATAGTTACATTGAATCTATTAACTGCATCATGCTTGATGCTTCTAATGACTTTAAATGCCTTTCTAACCCTATAAAATATCTATCTTCCCAGGGTAAAGCTGGAGAATGAAGTGGCTGTTGTCGAGAGGCTGTGAACTGGATGCAATGCATCCTCATTAGCATGTAGTAGAGCCTCTCTGTGCTCAGTGGAGACTCTAAATGGGTGTAAAGACAGGAACCAATGAGTAACTCTTGTATTTTTTGTAGTATGAGATCACTGTAACGGAGCATGGTCATCTACAAGAGTGAAAGATCTACCTAGCAGGTTGTATTTCAAGGTCTCTGTTTTCCATTTAATGTCCAATCATTCTTTTTCTACTGTAGTATAGTTTTGCTCTTTTTTGGCAGCTACTTATAGCTCAAATAGATTACTGGGTGGCTTCCTCTTCAACAATATGATAAAGTATAGCTTCAAGATCCACTTCCAAAGCATTGGTTTGCAAAAAAAAAAAAAAAAGCATTTTGAAGCCAAATCAGGATAACTGCATAAAGCTGAACCCAAGTCTGCAAAAGATTTTTCAGCTTCATTATTCCACTCTCTCTCAATTCACTGTATACTGGTACCTTTGGGTTCATCTAGTCATTGAGCAGGGTAACTAGAGTTGCAAAGTGGTGAATGAATAGTCAATTATTCCTAAAAAAAGATGTTACTTGCTTTTTTCTTAGAGGGTGTTGCCAGCTTCCAATTGCATCTACTTTGTTGTCTTGGGTATTACCAGTCCTTTTCCCACAGTACTGCCAATATATTTAGCTTCCATACAATCTATGGAGCATTTTGCAGGATTGGTAGTAAGACCATATTTCCACAAACTTTCTAATATTGCTTCTACCTTGTCCAAATGAGAGTCACAGTCAAGGCTATAGATAACTACATCATCAAAGTATGCTTAAACATACATGGAGTGAGGTCTTAGACGTTTGTTCATTAACCTCTGAAAGATTGCTGGCTCTTCATAAAGACTGAAGGGCAGGGCAATATACTGATATAAGCCCTCATAAGCATCATATGCTGTATTTTCTTTAGCAGGAGACTAGTAGAGGAAAAATTATGCCTTTATTGACTAAGTGGCTCTAAGATGTAAACTTTCAAGACAGCTAGGTACCTTATTATTATTATGCTTGAAGAAGAGACCTATTTGTCTTGAAAGCTTGCACCTTAGAGCCACTCAGCCAGTTAAGGTATAATTTTTATTCTACTAGTCTCCTGTATTTTCTATGGCTATCACTGTACCATTCTTTACCCATTTTGCTTAGCAGAATATGTTAGCAGGATCTGACAATAACCTTTTCTAAGGTCAAGAGTGTTTAGGAATCTGGCCTGCACCAGTTTCACAATGAGTCCATCATCTGGAGGCATAAGATGTATGTCTAACTTACAGTGTTCATAGAGTGGCCAACATCCACTTAAAGGCAATGAGGTAGGCTACAATGTCATCTTGTGGCACCACCTTTTGCAGATACTGACTTGCGTGGATTGGTTTTCCAGGACAGCTCTGCCCTTTCACTGAACCTCCATCACAGTCTCCATTTTAGAAGTTAACAATTTTTTTCCTTTTGTACAGAGATAGCAAACAGAATGGCCTTTAGAACATCCTCCATGTTGATACAGAGTTCAGAGCAGTTATCCCACTGAATGAGACCACTTGGGACAGAATGGCAGAGACAAATAATAGAATAACAGAATAAAGTTTTATTGTGATTTATTCTGTTTGCAGGAATAGCTGGTACTTCGGAGTACTTTGGAGTACCAGTTTGGAGACTCTCTAAATAGTGCTTCTCCTCACTATCCAAACCAGCCAGCTAATCTGTTCTCAAATAATAACCAGATCATCAGGCACAGCTTCAAACAGAACACACAGTACCTTTTCCCAGGGTCTCCTCCCTGTATGTGAGACTCTAATTACTCCAGAGGCAATGCTTTGACCCCTGCCACGAAGGCTAATTTATTCCACCTGTACAATCATGTTCAGCCTATTCATGAGGGGAATATAGAACTCCCCAAATTTCCACTAGAACACCACAGTGTGTGTGATATATATATATATATATATATATATATATATATATATATACACACACATAATGTATATAGATATATGACAATGGCCACAATACTTGATGTGGCACAACCTAAAGAAAAGCAGGTTCAAAAGCAGTTTCAATGAACCATTTCCAAACATGCATCACATTATAGAGTGGTACAATGAATACAACCTTATAGTATGCATAGCCTTCACTACAAAAATGCTTTTGACGTAGTAAAGCAGCAAGCAATAATCAATGTCTTGATCAAAAAAGGAATAGACGGAGCTTACATCAATATACTTCAATCAATACATGAAAATGCAACTGCAGCAATACAGATCAACACATATAAAGTTCAGATCAACATGGGAAAAAGGCATCTGACAAGAAGATACAATCTCCCCAAAACTATTTTCTATGTTGTTTAGAAGACATTTTCCACAAACTAAACTGGGACAACAAAAGACTTAAGACCAAGGGACACTACCTACATCACTTAAGTACTGCAGACTATATCATACGTTTTGCCATTAACCCTGAAGAACTGCATGAAAGCATTGAAGAACTACAACATAAATGCAAAACAATTTGTTCTGAATATGAATATCATCAAAACACAAGTCTTGTTTTACCCTTTGAGTGCCAGAGATGTACCAAAGCTTTGCTCTGCAATGCATTGCATACCCATCTGGCACTCAAGAGGTTAACAATTTACCATACTAGGGAAAATCAATGTAGATATTGATGAACTAAAATTATACACACACACACACACACACACATATATACATACACACAAGTACAGTGAGGGAAAAAATTACTTGATCCCCTGCTGATTTTGTATGTTTATATATACAACAAAAAAATCCAGAAAAACACAAAAAAGTTATAAATTGATTTGCATTTTACTGAGTGAAATAAGTATTTGACCCCTATCAATCAGCAAGATTTCTGGCTCCCAAGTGTCTTTTATACAGGTAACAAGCTGAGATTAGGATCAATCTCTTAAAGGAAGTGCTTCTAATTTCAGCTTGTTACCTGTATAAAAGACACCTGTCCACAGAAGCAATCATTCAATCAGATTCCAAACTCTCCACCATGGCCAAGACCAAAGAGCTGTCCAAGGATGTCAGTGACAAGATTGTAGACCTACACAAGGCTGGAATGGGCTACAAGACCATTGCCAAGCAGCGTGGTGAGAAGGTGACAACAGTTGGTGCGAATATTCGCAAATGGAAGAAACACAAAATAACTGTCAAGCACATGTACAGGCCCGTCTGAAGTTTGCCAGTGAACATCTGAATGATTCAGAGGAGAACTGGGTGAAAGTGTTGTGGTCAGATGAGACCAAAATCGAGCTCTTTGGCATCAACTCAACTCGCCATGTTTGGAGGAGGAGGAATGCTGCCTATGACCCCAACAGTACCATCCCCACTGTCAAATATGGGGGTGGAAACATTATGCTTTGGGGGTGTTTTTCTACTAAACGGACAGGACAACTTCACCACATCAAAGGGACGATGGACGGGGCCATGTACCATCAAATCATGGGCGAGAACCTCCTTCCCTCAGCCACTGCATTGAAAATGGGTTGTGGATGGGTATTCCAGCTTGACAATGACCCAAAACACACGGCCAAGGCAGCAAAGTCGTGGCTCAAGAAGAAGCACATTAAGGTCCTAGAGTGGCTTAGCCAGTCTCTAGACCTTAATACCATAGAAAATCTGTGGAGGTAGCTGAAGGATTGAGTTGCCAAACGTCAGCCTCGAAACCTTAAAGACTTGGAGAGGATCTGCAAAGAGAAGTGGGACAAAATCCCTCCTGAGATGTGTGCAAACCTGGTGGCCAACTACAAGAAATGTCTGACCTCTGTGATTGCCAACAATGGTTTTGCCACCAAGTACTAAGTCGCGATTTGCAAAAGGGTCAAATACTTATTTCACTAACAAATAACTTTTTTGAAATGCGTTTTTCAGGATTTTTTGTTGTTATTCTGTCTCTCACTGTTCAAATAAACCTAGCATTAAAATTATAGACTGATCATTTCTTTGTCAGTGGGCAAATGTACAAAATCTGCAGGGGATCAAATAATTATTTCCCTCACTGTATAGACACACTTGAGGAGGATATACTAGTATGGTCTTGCCTTAAACTAGGCACTATAATTGATCTTTAATGCTGCACCTACCTAATGCAAAAGTACTAATTTACTTACACTAAAAAAATCTTCCCTTGTGCCAGTGGGAGGGTAATAAAAGTGAAAGTGTGTATTGTGCACCTAAAGTTATGTACTAACTAGCAGAACTTTTCAGTTTCCCTGTGCATTCTAGAAGACAGGGGTTCAGAGCTTTTTGGGGTTAAAGAGATCTATTTAATAAGCTGGCTCTAAGACATCACTTTGCAAATTACTGTTATGCTTTATTTATTATGACATTAGTGCCAGTTCTTATAACACCTATATTTACTCTATGCATAAGATTTAAGTAAAATAAAAATTGCTGGAAGACTTTCCCCCTAATCATTTAACAAACAGACCTGAACAATAACTTCTTACTACTCCTGCTTCACTTGGTGCTGAGTGAAACAATACAATGCTGTATGGGCAGTGAAAACCCACTATTCGGGTCTGTTGTCTACGGGATATGATTCATGGAGAATGTCTTCCTGCATTTTTATATTAGAGTAAATAATGTGGGGTTATAAGCACTGACACTAATATCTTGATAAATATAGAACAACAGTACATTGCTTGGGGCTACTATAGCACAGGCTTATTAAATAATAGGCTTAATGACAGCAGAGTATCTGTGCTGGTATGCACTAATCACACTCTCTAGTATATAGAGCAGTAATTCTCAACCAGGGCGCTGTGCACTTTGGTGTGCCACAGGCATCCACTCAGGGTGTCCCATATTTTCTATAAAGACTTTTATAAAATGTGAATACTGAGTTTCAAATGTCTATTTCTGGAATTTTTTCTGCATGATGTTCTTATTGATATTATTCCGATTGTGAGACCTAAAACAAGATATTTATGCATTTGTATCATCCATTACATGCTTAGTAAATGAACTATAAAATGTTAGGTGTTAGGGCAGTGGAGGGCAACTTTTGGCTCTTCGGTTGTTTGGGACTTAGGGCAGAATGCAAGAAATGTGCACATGTGCTGAAGGCATTTTTCCTGTGTGGATAGGTATTGCACATGTTCTAATCCAGGAAGCCATATAACGAATGCTTTTTGACTTGCACATAAAAAATACCTTTTATGACAACAGTACACAGACATATAAAATTGTTTGCAATAGCACTTCCTGCATTAGGCGCATTCGCTATTCCACTCACACAAATTAGTTAATCCTGACCACGACCACAAAAAGAAACAAAAATGTGCAACTGTTCGCTAATTTTGATTTTTCATGCTCAATTCAACAAAAATCAGGTGCAAACCTAATTTCTAGTGGTTTTCACATTGGAAATAATGCATGCACCCCTTTCTTGGATTCCACCTTAAGGAATATATTTATAAAAACTGGAGTTATTCTGGAGTAAACCAGCTGCACCACAGGGGCCAAATTAAAATTCCTGTTAAATGAAATTGGGTTTTAAACCCCTTGAATGTTAGAGAGGTCTGCAATGGGTTGCAAAGAGGACGCCAGGTTGCCCACCTCTTATTCAAAGACATAAGACAATCCTGTGCTTTTTATATACATTATGTGAATGTGAACCCTGCATATAACATATATTATACAAACATATTAATATACGTGTTTCCAAAATGCAGGTTTTGTTGCATTATACCAACATATAAATACCCTTGTTTCTAAAATTAGGGTTTTGTTGCACAGTTTGGCTGAAATGTGTTTTAACTTGCTTACCTCACCAAGATACCCCATTTTAAAGGAGTCCTATCTATTATATACTGCAATATTTTATGGCTTGTAAATATGCAAAAGCTGAATCTGTCTAATGCGCTCATAGCTGAACTGACCTGCTTTCACTATTGGATCACCTGCAATGAGTGGGTGAGGACCTCAAGAACTGGAATATGTCCACCAGTCCATTTATATAGAGGTCTGCCCCACCCATTTCTATAAACTACATGTGTTGTAGTCACCAGGAGCTGGAGGACTAAAGGCTGCCCACCTCTGGTTCAACACAACCATCATCCTCTTACCAAGCAATAAATGCAGCACAAGTTATTATAATATGAAGCAGCAATACTTACTTTTATCCAGCAGATGACAGTATTGCTTCATGATAATATATTTTCTGTTTCATGAGTTTCTTGCATTGTGTTTTGTGACAGGCTCTATTTTAAACAATAAACCCCTAACTAATAGCACAAACATAAATCTGGTGATGGGTTATTAAAAAAGTGTTCAGGAATGCCAAAAGGACAATCTGTTACTTACATTGCCAGTGCATTTGATAGATGTTTGCTGAATAATCTGAAAATTACCCTATTTGTGGTGCTGCTTTTGAGATTTACTATTGATTTCTGGCCAAATATTATGCGCTTCAAAATGAAATAAAAATGGTAAATTATACTTCAACCTTTGGTATTTAGAATTCCAAATCTGTAAATACATTTTGGGGGTACTCCAGTTTGATTAGCATTTGAAATTCCTGGCTGTGTATACATAAATAATTACCACTGCTGTTACAGGAGAGTGCTACATTGGCTTTCTGCTGTTTTTTTTTTCTATGTAATTAAATAATTACACCTATTATGTCTCAGTTTTGTAATCTCATTTGCCATGTTAGGAGTGGTGCACCTGCTAGTTAAATGTTATCACTTGCTCCCTGCAGGGTAACCGCTCACTCATTCCCTTCACCTGAAATACTGGAGAGAAAAGTGGATATATTCTGCTTCCTAGGAAACAAGTACAAATTCCCATTTTGCCTCTGTGCCCTTTAGACTAATAGGATGGTTTTTATGCAGGTCATTCCAGATCAAAAATATGAAATCTGGTACTTTCTTTTCTTTCTTTTTTTTATTAACCTTTGAGTGTCAGAGAGGTATCAGATGCCATCAGAGTATCCTGTATTACATGAGACAAGCAAAGCACTACACTTTTCATCTACAGCATGGTAATACACCAGTACATTGCACCAGCAAAGCAATACCCATTAAATGCCACCAATAGACCAATACCCATTGACATGCCACCAGCAGAGCAATACGCCCTTGCATGTCACCAAAAGAACAATACCCCATTACATGTCACCAGCAGAACACTATATCCCTGCGTTCCACCAACAGAACAATACCCCATTACATGTCACCAGCAGAACACTACATCTTGCATGCCACCAACAGAGCAGTATAACATCACATGCCACAAACAAAGCAATATACCATTACATGCCACCAGGCAGCAGAACAATGCACCACTGCATGGAACCAGCAGGGCAATATGCCATTCCATGACACCAAAAGGGCACTATTCCACAACAGGTGACTTGGTACCTTTATTTTCAACTGATAGTAACAATTTCAGTCAGTCTTAGCCTTTCAGCTACTGTTAATGTGCAACTTCCATAATTTTCAGTTGTCCTTTGACCGCCAGTTATTGTTAGACTTCAAATTGCAAACTTATGATACTCTCAAGGTACCTATATCACTCCACAGAGGGATCTCTGTCTATATTTTCTTTCACTTCCAAAAGGTGTCGTACTGTCAGTCCTGAACAATCTCCAGTCGGCTGTTTCCTGTGACTCGCGGCTTTCAAGGGTCCAACCACTCCACCACTTTCACAATACAAGTATCTGACAACCTGGAAGCAAGGAATAAAGATAAACAGGCGGTATCTATCTACTGACCAAATACTGAAAATGTAAAATAAAATTAATCAAGTTATAATAGACCCAAAGAAAATATTTAAAATATCACTTTATTAAAGCTGTTAAGCACATAAAAAGGTATATACCAACAAACGTAGAGAAAAATATATAATCAGAAGAAGGTTTCGGAAAGGGCAACAAATCCAGCTGGTAAAGCATGTAAAAGGTCAAAATATACCAAAATGAATGGATTTTAAACTAACCCGGTATATCCATGCATCAGGTCACACATTCTAACAACCCTCTTGAGAAAGCACCTTTTGGTGTGAAACGCGTTACAGCAGAATAGTGCTTCTTACTAACCAGGAGAGTCTGTATGTATGGCAATATGCCATTTTGCCATATGTAAGTGAATAATTGTATTATTTTATTCAATTGTGATATTGATGTACGTTCTTACTGATTCAAATTGGTACGTATGTAGCCATTGATATTTTTAGTCATCATATATTTATATTTTTATAATACAATTTTTGGGTATATGCCTAAATTTATGATTTACGAATCAGGGTCTGAACTTCGCTGGTTTTTTGCATTCGTTTTGGTGTATTTTGAACTTTTAGAAGCTTTGGCGGCTGGGTTTGTTGCCCTTTCCAAAGCCTTCTTCTGATGATATATTTTTCTCTAAGTTTGTTGGGATAAACTTTTTTATGTGCTCATCAGTTTTAATTTATTTAGAAAATCTTTTACCAGGAAGAATACATTGAGATTTCTCTAGTTTTCAACTATGTCCTGGATAGTTTTCAGTAAAGGGTTACATATTTACATTAATTGTGAAACAGTGTATAAACATACATAAACATTAATATACACACTTATTAAATATTGAAATTATATACAGTTACACAGTTTTTAGATATAAAGAAGCATTTGCTTTTAAAGGGATAGTAATACTTCGTTTTAACTTTATTTTATTTTGTAGGCGTTAAAAAAACATGAAGAATGATATAAGTCTTATCTCTCAAACTTTTATGGTTTAAGAGATATTCACAAGCAAAGTTTCCCCCAACTGCCCCTTTTGCCTAGTGTAAGCCATCTCTTCTCAGATGTGGAATGCAGTCCATAGACCAAACAGATAACAGAAGGGGACAATCTTCTTCCTATGAAAACAATGAAATCCCTGCCCCCCTTGACAAGCTTTTCAGGTTTTTCCCTTATCTTAATTGAAGATTGTCCCTCTCTGCAATCTACCTGGGCACCTCCCTTCTGCCCTGGCTGAGAAGTGTTACATCAGTAAAAGGGGCGGGAGGGGGACACTTTGCTTGTGAATATCTCTTAAACCATAAAGGTTTGAGAGATAAGACATATATCATTCTTCATGTTTTTTTAATGCCTACAAAATAAAATAAAATAAAGTTAAAATGAAGTATTACTATCCCTTTAAGGATTTTAGACTGGGAGCAGATGTGATTATTTCAGGCAGATAGTTCCAGATTTTAATAAAGTGATGTTTTAAATATATTTTTTGGGTCTAATATTATATGATTAATGTTATTTTAAGTTTCTAGCATTTGATCAGTAGTTAGATACTGTCTTGTTTATTTTTATTCCTGTCAAATGTCAGAGGGAGGTTAGAGCTATGCTCATATACTACATAATTGCTAGACTTAAATTCCCATCATCTTCAGCTGAGTGAAAAGGATGGAGGGTGTAGTCCAACAACAGCCTCAGAGTCAAAGTTTACCCACCGATGCTCAAGGCTGTAATGGTTCCCATGGGTCCTGCATTAAACAGCTTTCATAAACAGCCAGTATTAAGTGGCTGAGGTGGCAGTCTTAGCCATTGTCATACTCTACCTGAGGGTTAGGCAACCTTTGTCAATTCAGCTGTTGAGAACAGCAACTCCCATCTTCTATACGCAGTCACTGGTCATTTGGGGATGATGGGAATTGTAGTCTCCAACAGTTGGAGTGACAAAGGTTTCATATCCCTGCCTTACATATAGACTTCAATCCCAGTTCTGCTGAATTGATTTCTCAAGCTCCCAGTATAATGGTGCTTAGCACAGCAACAGTCCCAGTAAACCCCTAATGGCAGCCCTAATCATACCTTGTTGTAATAGGGGGGTCTAGACATTTATAATTGGGAGAAATGGTGAAACAAACATGCTTTTATGTGTTTTGGCTTTCCTGCTGGAGGCCACACCAGGTTCTAGTTCTGATTTCTTGAAACTTTACTGAACCTGTCCGGGGGCGGGGGAGTGATGGAAAGGGGCAGGGTAGTTAATCAAGACACCAGCCATGGTTTGATGAAGCCCGCTGAGAACGTGGGTGAAACACGTTGGAGTGAATGGGAGGAATGCCCAGTTTGCATTAGAGCAGAGGTTAGGTTGCAGTAATAAAGCTGATGAGATGAAGTGGAGGTGACGGTGACACAAGGAGAAGGAAGGGCTTTTTGCAGAGTGGTATGAGCTACTGGAAGATATCTGGTGTGAGACGCTGGTGAAGGAAGGTAACAGGGGATGCATCTGTGTATGTATGGATGAAGCAGGTTTGACTACCAGTTACGTCCCAACATATTTACTTGTTTCCCTTCCGTGTATGTGACCAGTATCAATTATGAGCTTGGCATTAACCACCGGATTAACCCTTGCTTTGCTTGTATGTATGTTCTCCACATAAGTGACTAACCATGCCCTAACCTATCTGCTGTGAATGTATAAGATAACTGGACTAAGACCAATTATTCATTTACCATCTATGCACATATAAAGAATATGCTGTGCTCAACGTGGAAGAGAGGATTAAGTATATTTTTTGAATGATGCACTTTATATATATTTTTTCTGGTACCAGTATTTCGAACTCTTTTGAACTGTGGCATATTTTCCTCCTTTTGATTTTATTGGAACACTTTTTTTTTACTCTATCCCTTGTTTTTTTTTTGTATTTTTCTTTATTTGTATACAGGGACTATTGTTTGACCTTGTGGGTGGTTTTATGGGAAGGAGGGGGTGGTGTATGTGGACGGCACCAGCTCCAGTGAGCTAATTATCGGCTGTGCCGGTAAAATACCGCCCACTTGGCAACCCTAGGAGCTATTGGGTTATTTGCTAAAGATGACTACTAATGGTTATGACTTATTTGCTATTTAGATGTTTATTTTAATACATTTTTGATATTTTCAATATTTATATACTGGTTTATTACAGTTTTTTGATTGTGCAGAGTGCTTACTTTACACCTTATTCTTTTGTTCTGTTTGGATATTATGTATTTGATAAGGTGACAGCACCCCTTCTATATATTTTTACAAGGTTTATCCTGTTTTGGTAGTGATATGTAGTGTGCTCCGAGACCATATTAAAGATTTGCATGTTTTTTTAAGAGCTTGGAGGGCAGCATATCTGATGTGTTTCTCTTCGCCATTCTTCTCATGTGACCATTTATAAATATTCAGGTATTTATGAATAATTAAGCTTTATTTATCTAGTATACGCTAGGCAGTAAAATATGCATAAAGATACTTGTATAAATGACTTCCAGTGTGTTTCAGTGTTTCAGTAATGGTTAATGGGCTGGCAGAACTTAACGGGAAAGTAATGTTTCACAAAAACAGCAGCTCCAATTAATCTTCATAGTATTTGGGCCCTGGAGAGTGTTATTTCAATACTGTCAGAGTTGTGGTTCAAGAGTAATTGAAGGATAAAGTTTCCCCCTCCCGCCCCTTTTACCTAGTGTAAGCCACCTCTCCTCAGATGTGGAATCCAGTCCATAGACCAGACAGATAACAGCAGGGGACAATCTTCTTCCTAATAGAACAATGAAAACCCTGCCCCCCTTGACAAGTTTTTCAGCTTTTTCCCTTATCTTAATTGAAGATTGTCCCTCTCTGCAATCTACCTGGGCACCTCCCTTCTGCCCTGGCTGAGCAGTGTTACATCAGTAAAAGGGGCGGTAGGGGGATACTTTGTAATTGAATTACTCTCGAACTACAACTCTGACAGAATTGAAATAACACTCTCCAAAGTCCAGATACTATGAAGATTAATTGGAGCTGCTTTTATTATGAAACATTACTATCCCTTTAGTCATAGGCTGCAGTGAGGGACATTGCTGACGATTCTTTACTGTCAAATTTATGGCCCTTCTTGCATTTAATAGGAAAGAAGCTTTTGTCACCCTGAAGCAACAGCTGTCTTTTTCTGCACAATGAATTCAAGTAAGAAATGAAAATTAGAACCTGATAAGCCTTTTTAAATGTTTAAAAATATAGTAATGTTATATTTCTCTTTTTCTAAAACTATTTTGTCAGTGACTTGTTAGTCACTTTCTCTCTGTAACACTGCCTAGTAAATTACTAAATTTGATTTTTGCATCTAACTCTCCTTTCTCTGATGTCCATTTTTTCCCTTCACTATTCGTTGACATGGTCATTTGAATGCAAAGCTATGAAAGAGGGAGATGCTTCCTCTGTCTGAGCTTTTCATATTCTCTTTGATACTTTTTGTGCCACAATAAAAATAAGGGAAGTAATTGAAGCTATTCTTGGGTTTATGTGATAAATATTTTATATAATAGAAACCCCAAGGCAGTTAGAGTGCAGCATAACCTGAACTCTACTGATAACAGTGAGGTTGGATAGTTTGTTTTAGGTCATTTTGTGCAAAGCAGAGACACTGATATGGTGCAGTCTGAGGTCAGTGTTGCATAATTTGTTCATAATTGTACTATGTATTAGCACTGTATGTTAGTTTTTGTTGTTTTATGTTAGACCACTGTAAACTAGAAAGGTTGGATTGCAGTGATATTTGCAAATATTTTTAAAATACAGGGCAGACAATGTTATACGCACTGCTGTCACCTACAGGGCAGACATTGCTACAAACACTGCTGCAGCCTGCTGCTATTAACATTAGACAGCTTTCCACTCCTCCTGTGTCTCTCAATTCTCTATATCAGGAGGGAAATGCATTCAAAGTTTTAAAGAGATTTTTTCCCCTTAAAATTATAGAGCAAGATTTTTGAGAGTGGTGTCAGTTACTCACTCTCTAAAACTTTCTAGTTAATTATTACATTTGATTTATTCTTCTCCCTCCCTTTTCCTTGATATCAGCTCCTTCTCTTCATTAGGGGCTAAAGTGATCTATCAGTATCTATCAAATATTTCCCTTCGAGCAATTCCATGTGTCTTCAACTTCAAATTTGCTTTGGCATGAGAATAAAGTGAAATGGCTTAGACAGAGGGAAATACCTCCCTCAATCTAAGCTGAGCAGTTGGATAACTGTGATATCTCTTAGTGAAAAGAAGGAGCTGACAGTAGGGAAAGAGATGCGAGAGAGAGAGGGAAGAAAACATTGTTTTTAATAATTAATTAGTTTTACAGAGTGACTGACATTACTATCAAACATTGTGCCATATGTATACAAGGAGAGTGAAACAATTCTGGAGCCAACAAACTACACACATAAAAATGCTTATTTATTTAAATGACATTTAACCCCTTGAATTCTAGAGAGGTCTCCAATGAATTCATCAGAGGTTAAGAAAAAAACACAATTTAAATAATTGGAAATTTGGGGAAATTGTATTTGTTCCCTATGTTGTAGTTAGCTTACACCTGAACTGTACATCCTGCCCTTATACATAATGAGAAGTATTTAACTATCACTATTTCTTTAAAACAGTAGATTCAAGAGACATCTCCAGTGCATTACCATCTATAGTGATTTGAAAGACTTGAGAGAAGGCGCTCGGTGGAAAGGTAGACAGTGTTAATCAAAGCATGCTGCAGCAATGTGACTAACAGCTACTGCCCTATATTATATAAAATGAGCAAAAGTCAGTCCAGTCTAACCTCTTTAGCATCCAAAAGGCTTTACATTAAACAACTCAGACTATAGTTATAGTATCATGATATAACAGCCCAATTACTAATGTGTCAGGCAACATTCACAGCAGGTTGCATATCAGTGTCTCAGTGCATCATTCTGTTTTCCAAAAATGACCTAAAACAACATTGCCATGACACCACTGTTATCAGCAGAGTTCAGGATCTGCTGCATTCTAGTGATATGTAGTAGGTGAAAGATTGCATCCCCCCAGCTACCTTGTGACATTTGGTATATGGCTTGAAGCATAGTTGAGTGTTTTCATTATATTCTCCCTTCAGTATAGCCACTTTATACTGTTTGATTATGCTATAAATTATTTATCACACAAAACCAGACACATCATCTATCACAGCCCTTATTTTACCTGGAGTATATTTAAAGAAGCAGTATTTTTTTATTGAAAAATATATGTTATGTGGTATTTTCCCCTGAATATAAGAAGAGTGCTTCAATATTTCCATTCAAGTGAAAGACTGGGCCTAAATTTGTGAGAGGAGCTGCAGGCCACCATAAGAAGGTTCACAGAGTCCCCCCACTGAGCGCCTGACATCTATGGCAAGCGTCCATGTCGAGTATTTCCCCAGAGCGATTCTTACCTGCAGCCCTTCTGGTTATCATTTTGTTGCATAGCAAGCATCACAGCCAATCATCCAATAAGGTGCCATCCAGTGCACTACGTTATCAGCATCTTCGAGCTCCAGGCGTGCATCTGCCTATCAGCAGCATCCACCAGCTTTCCAGGAAAGCCCACAAGTTAATCCCTCCAGCCACCTCCTTATCATTCGAGCCCCAGCATCTGCAAGGTGGGCGCTTTATTCAGTTACACTTTTTGCCAGATATAGCCATGTTTATCCTACACTATGAATTCCATCCACTAGCTAAGTGTCCAGTGCCTTTTCAGCTTGACCAAGTTCTATAGGAGCATGGCAAGTTGTGGACTATTATTTCCACCTGCTCCCCTCAATGTAGCTGTAGTTCTGGAGTACTGGTCTATGCGACCAGGACCTTTATGCCCACTATAACATTGAGGATCCCTAGAGAGCATCCTTTTACAGTCATCTCTGCAGTGGGAGGCGAGAGGGAAGGAGAGAGTTAGCAGAACGTTACCACAGTAACAATTTGCATAGAACTCTCCAGAGTTATCGTCTCTGCTCCTACATATTATTTCACCTCCCTCCTATTCTTATCAGCAGTACATTGTAGAAGCTAATTCCACTCCCTCACAGAGTTACCTGCCCCATTACTCCTTGTCCTATAGTCTATTCAAAGGTTTTCTTCTTTTATTATTATGTAGGCCTCAGATTAGTCCTAACAATAGTATATGCATTCCAGGTGGACCCCTTCTTCTTATTTCCTTCAACTCCGATATGTCAGACATTTCCTTCTACATATTTAATCTATGTCCATTACGCTTCATTTTAATAAGCTAACTGCTTTATTAACATTTACCTACTCTAGTTGTAGGCTCCTACTTCAGCCATCAGCCATCAGTTCAATATCCTTAAGCATTTGATCTTATTTCAGCAGGTACGTTTCATTATTACGTTTATCATCCATTATGTCTGCCTGTCTTTTTACAATCAGGCAGTTGACATTGGTCTTAGCTTTCGTTAACCCCTTCGGGGAAGGTGTCACCATTTCACCAGCTATCCACCGTGCAGTCTCCGTTGGGCACCCTCCCGGGCATACTGTCTCAGTCCTCCTTTACTGCTAAGGCAGTCCTTAAGTGATCCTGGGCCTTCGTTGTCTATTGGGCGTTTCTCGCTATTTAAGCACTCCCTGCAGAGTGGGAGTTGTAAGGGCCTCCCACTATTAGGGCCTGTCAGCATTCCTGTCCTAATAGTAACCCATTCATTGCTGCCTCGGTTGAGTTTTACACGAACATTGCCTGACCTGTGTCAATATATTGTGTATTCTGAATTGTACATATACTGGACCCGTGTGGGTATATATCTTGCTATAACCTGTCCTGTGTCAGTTCTGTATTGTATATACTTACACTGCTGCACCCGTGAGGGTTATCATTTCTGAGTCTGTTCAATAAAACTGTGTTTTATCTCACCTACTGTGTCCGAGTGTCAATAAAACCATTACATCTCTACCTCTGACCTCTTTGCAGAGGCTGGAGGCCTGTATCCCTCACCTCCTTATAAGAGGCTGGTGCCCACCCCCTGAAGTCACCACCACCACTTATTAAATAGATCTAAGTAACTATCCTCTAGGCCAGGGTATGGATTTCCTCCATTACTCTAATTCGGCTGTTAGTTGACAGACACAGTATTTGCTTCTACTTACCAACCCTACTGTTTTTTCACAAGACAGAAGCTTCAGTCCTAATCACTTACTTCACAGTTCAATTACACAATTGGCTCCGATACGATGTGATAAAATGTTGAATGTTGTTCCCGAAATAATATCACACATCAATATTTGATATGTAAGTATAGATAGGAACTATTTAATATTATAAATATGTAAACATACAAGCCCTCACATATCAAACAGCAGGCGTTAAGAATTATATATTTATTTAGCAAAAAATACAAAACATATAAAACTTATAAAACTTCTGAAGCCCAAATGGAGATCCAGAGGTGTGGGACCACTAATTGCTCAGGATTTCTCCTGAGGAAGTGGTAGTTTTAGGTGCCACGAAACGCGTTGAGCCAGACCTCCATTTTTATTTTCTTCTTGTGGGTAATTTTTAATTCATATTCATTTTTATTCACAGTATTATTCTGTTTTGATTTCATATGAACATTGATTAAGTTTTATTGCATCTGAGGACTACATTTTGGATCCAAGTGGTGAAGTGGTTCCACTTTAATTAGTGGTCCCACACCTCTGGATCTCCATTTGGGCTTCAGAAGTTTTATAAGTTTTATATGTTGTGTATTTTTTGATAAATAAATATATAATTCTTAACCCCTGCTGTTTGATATGTGAGGGCTTGTATGTTTACATATTTATAATATTAAATAGTTCCTATTTATACTTACATATAAAATTTTGATGTGTGATATTATTTTGGGAACAACATCCAACATTTTATCACATCGTATCGGAGCCTGTGACGACGTCATTCATTTGGAGTGACGCTCCAATCTCCAGAGCCGGCACTAAAAACTGAGAGGCAGGTTATACCTCTCTGAAATGTGAGTACATCCATTTGGGGGGAAGAAAGAAAAATACATTCACTGTTTATATACTACACTTAGAGGTGTTGTGGTTGCGCTTCTTGTATATATATTTTTGCAGAATACTTTTTGGTGATCAGGATTGCGGCCTGTGAAGTCCTACTATAAGAAGCAGCACCCTACACCCAAGTAAGTGTACTTTTATGTCTCCTTTTTTATTCAGATTCTATTATTTGTATTTTTATAGTGACTAAGCGCATAACTTTTTTGACTCTGAGAGTTTACAATCAAACTTTCCCATTTGGCTGACATTGCAGTATTGTCCTGGCAGTGGCTATCTGTTTGGCCTTCTTTGGCTTCCTTAGGGCAGGAGAATTTTTAGTGAAATCACATACCTCACATTTTGTAACCAAAGCTCAACTAACTTTCCACTTCAACCATTATATACACACAATACTACAGTCTAAAACCAACCAGACAGGTCAAGGGTATACAGTACCATTTTATCTGATGTCAGACAAATGGTGCCCAGTCACTGTACTTCACAACCTTCTGACACTCATAGCCTCTAAACCACCTAATAGCCCCCTGCTGTCTATACATAATGGCTCTTTGTCAATACCAACATTTACTAAGTACATCTGGCCTCACTCGCCTAGGTTTGGATCCGCTCCAATTCTCAGGCCATTCCTTCCATATCGGTGCCGCCTCTGCAGCATCTAATAACAAAGTACCTCCTCACATAATCCTAAGGCTCTGAAGATGGCACTCTAACTGCTTCTCTCATTAAATTCTCAACCCAAAGCATGAGATTACACTCGCTCTCAGCTTGCTCACCCATTGATTACACGTATTCTATTTGTCAAAGCAGAAGTATTAAAGTAGTTATGACTATCTTCACTTGTCTCCTTTTTGGCCTCTAACCAGGCTGACCTCATTGTGTCTCTCCCTGGGGGCCAATGTCCCGAGGGGACACCAAGCCTTCTTCATCATCTCAAAGATCATATCCCGGAAGCCACAAGCTGAAGGGGAAGGCTGGGCCTGAATTTGTGGGAGGGGCTGCAGGTCACCATAAGAAGGTCAGCAGTGTCCCCCACTGGACGCCAGTCATCTATGGCCCTGCATACTTTACCAACCCTCTTACATTTTTCTCCATTATACGTTGGCCCTCTAACCAGGGTGACCTCATCATGTATCTGCCAAGGGGGCGCCAAACTTTATTCATCATCTCAGTGATCATATCGTGGAAGCCACAAGAACAAATGTTATTATATGTTAAACATATGCTTTTTTAAAAGCAAACTTCTAGCACCCGTTATTGACCATAATAGAAAATTGCAGTTTAATTAAAGAAAAACAAGTTTGAGCTGTAATAACTTTTGAATTAAACAAATCTCCCAGAAGTGGAAATAATTGTTTTACTCAGTTGAAGAACTGCATCAATGCTTATGCCCAAGTGCGCAATCCTGCAATAGATAATACAGCAACAAAAGAAGCAGCATCAGTTTGACTTGTGAAGAAGCAATTCAAGCAAATATAATGTCCACATTTCAGTCCAATATCTGGACCTTTCTCAAGACAACAAACGATCACAAACATGATCTTTTAGACCCCATGTCCTCCCCTCCACACCATACTGACGTCAGTCTCCCACAGTCGGGTGCCGGGCTGCTCTAGAATGATATCAGTGCCACCCCAAGAGAAAAGAAAAAAAGAAGAAATTAATCTGAATAGGTGAAAATGATAACAATTAGTAGAAAAGTAAGAAAGAAATATCAGACAGAATTAGCAATCTTAATGTTCACATAAATATATATATATGTGTGATTTTTTTTTTCCATTAAAAAATGTTTACTGTACCTTTAATTTTCAATTGCATTCCAGTATTGAAAAGTATAATATTTCTTTCTGGATTAACTCTTTGAGTACCAGAGAGGTATGTGTCAGACAACTCTCCGGCACTCAAATGGTTAGGCCTTTCAATGTTAACCCCTTGAGTGCCAGAGGGGTACGCAACGCATTGTTTTGCAATGCGTTGCGTACCCCTCTCCCACTCAAAGGGTTAAATTGTCTGCAATGCATTTGCGTTGGAGACATTTCTAGCATTGAAGGGGTTATACATATGCCATATGTTTGGCAATTAGCAATTTCAGTGCTGAAGTGTGCTGCTTGGAAGTGCAGAATGCTAAAATTATATTACTTAATTTAAATTTTGATTCACGTTCTATTTAATTGAATTGGAGAATGTATTTTTTTCTGCTAAATTTATTCCATTAATAGTCCTTTATTTTATAATTAATTTGTTTATTCTGCTGAAACTTTTCCTGACTCTCCAAAAAATGTTCCAAATGAAGTTTAGAATCAATGCATGACTAATAAAAAAATATGCAGTGCCCCAGGAGGCAACTAATGAAGCGATTTCAGGCTCAGCCAAGCTGCTACCAGTCTATAGAAACCCTGATAACGATCACATTCAGAGGAATTAAAATAGTTGCCAAGGCCAAATATTAAAACCAGCTCATAACACATAAAGATTCTGCATATAGCTTGCCAGCACATTGTAAGCAAGGTGTACAAAAAAGTTATTGTATGTAAAATAATAAAATTCCTTTGTAATATAGAGTAATAAAAATAAAAATATATACATATCTACAATGTTTCACCTGTTAAATCTAATAAACTGGTTTGTATACAACACATTGGGGTGAATTTAAATGTTATTTCACTCTACTGCAGGTGCTGGAATCAATTTTTTAAAGCCTATGCTTTAGTGCTAATGTACTAAACTACTTACACAAAAGTCTTTCACTTAACCCTTTGAGTGTCAGAGAGGTACACAACGCATTGCAGAGCAATGTGTTGCATACCCCTCTGGCACTCAATGGGCTAACGCTGCTTGCTCCAAGCAGAGGACAGTGAGGCAGTCTGTGGGGGTATCAGGGGAATTCGTTATCTCTACACCTTGTCCAGGCATAGAAGAAATTACTTTACACCATTTTCAGGGCCGGATTTACATCCCTGGCAAAGATGGATTAAGGATCCATAGGGCTCTAGGAAAGGTACCAGTCTGGAGCCCCATATCTCTTGATCTGGTGCTTAAAACACAGATTTCTGCTAGCAGGTACTGGTATTGTGGCTTTAATGGAAGTGGGAGCAATTGGATGATGCTGGCCTCTTTCAACAACAAGAGCATCTGAAACAAGATGTTAGTGGAAGTAACAGCAGGGCCTCTGTCTGTGACCCATCACTTGCAGCCATGGCCCCTCATATTTCCATGGTCCCCAGGCAGTAGCCTAGGTTGCTATAATAGATTATCCAGCTCTAATCCCAGGCACCCCTAGGCAATGCATTGTAGGTTCCCTTAGCTCCACCCATGACCACACCCTACATACTTACTTGATCCCACCCACAGTTCCACCCATGGCATGGAAATACTCTTAGCCTGTAACATGTAAGCACACACACTAAAAGTTTTAACCCCTTAGTTGCTAGAGGGATCCCCAATGCATTGCTTCCAAGGGATTAAATAATAGCTATTAAAGGGGAATATAAACTTGTGCAGGGACATTGAGATTTCACTGGCCACATCCACAATTTAAACCTTTGTGTGTCAGTGGGGTGCTCAGCTCATTGCTTCTCAATGCATTGCATATCCCTCTGGCATTCAAAGGTGGGTATGGCCTAGACAGATGAGGCGCTTCTAAAAATTTGGAGCTCTAGGCAGTTGTCTATTCTGCCTAATGAGATATATGTCTCCATAGAATGTGACAGAAACGGGTTTCTGACATTTTACATTGGGAATACCTTTGTTTTACTCGGTAGGAACACCCCTGTAATCAGAGGTGAAACTATAAGCCACTGGGCCCTGGTTCAAGAATTTCCATGGGCCCCCCACGATGACATTGCCCACCCTCAACCACACTGGCCACCCATTGGCCATTTCCACTGGCCATCTCCACATTGTCCCCAATCTCCACATTGGTTCCACATTGCCCTCACATTACCCCCCATTCTCCACATTGCCTCCACATTACCCCCCATCTCCACATTTCCTCCACATTGCCCCCAATCTCCACATTGCCCCCCATCTCCACATTGCCCCCACATTGCCCATCTCCTACCTCCCTGGTGGTCCAGTGGCATGGCAGGAGAAGGAGAAGATCTCTATGCAGGTGGATCTCCCACATGGTCCTCTCTTCAGTAATGCAGAGAATCATGACATCATCTCCCAGTGCTCTGCATTACTAGAGTGCCAGAGGGAGATCAGCTGCTAGGGGTCTGTTCCAAAGAAGGCACAGACCTCAATAATCAGAATGTTGCAGACGCCAGGGGGGGGTTTTGCAGGGGGCGGCCGGGTTCCTGGATTGACGAGTCCAGTCACAGGTGCAACCCCTGCAACCCCTACTGTTTACAACCCCTACTGTTATGCCACTGCCTGTAATTAATGAATTTTTCATAATAAAACTTTACTTGTCATTTTAGAGATCATTTAAAAGCCTTACTTAAATCTGTGGAAATGTTTATTTATCCGTATGGCTTAGTTGGTTTGTCCTAGTTGTTTTATTTTATTACTTCTAATGCTTTTTATTAGAAAAAGCTATTGGAACTCTTTATTCAGAGATAAGGGAGAATTCAGAAAGATTAGCCGAAAGGAGCTTTTCACTAGAGAAAAGGCAATAATTTTTTTACTGTAAGGGCAGGAAGGATATGGAATTCCTTGTCTCTGGAGGCTATGTTGGCCATAACTGTACATTTGTTCAATAAGTATAGGGTACATTGTAAACTAAGAACAATGTAGGAAATTGTCTCAGAGCAGGTAGGATGATGATCCAAGGCGAAATCCAATTGACTTTTTGGGTTCAGAAAGGATTTTATTACACACTTGAAGAAAAATTGTAAATGGTTTATCTGGAACAACAAAGGAAATGTGGCAAAGGTTTAATCTGATGGATCTATGTCTGTTTTCAGCCTATCAGCTATGTAACTAACTACAATCTTGCACCGATGTGTCTTTTCCCTTCAATGCTAGGGATACCTCGAGTGCATTTCTTTGTTCTAGCATCTAAGAGGTTAAAATGATTTAAGGCGAATCAATGATCTTACTAATTTTAATGCACAATATGAAAAAGTCTAATGCTTGGATCAATAAAGTCGATAAACGTCAGCAGATATTCCTGATACACATATTTCTCTGACCCAAACTGTATAGAAATTAATTAAAATAACCAGTCTGTATGCTTTCCCATTCCCACTAGCCTCACCCTCCCTCACCTCTTTGTTAGCCATTGGGTACAGCCAATCAATACTATTCCTTTTATGCTGTTCTATTCACAATTACTTACTCTGTACCTTTCTTTTCCTTACTACAGTACTTTCTGCATTAGTTCCCTTACGTCTCATGTATATGTATGTGTTCCGCTGTATTACCTCGCTACTGTATGATTTACATTGAAAATTGATTGAAATCGACGTGTTAGGAGGCTTAAACTGTTTCAGTGCGGGAGAGGTAGGCGAGGCAATGCGAAGCAATGCGTTGCTTATCAAAAGGTTGATAAAACTCAAGAAGAAGAAAAAACATGACTATGAGTTAGCTTATTGGTCCTTTATTTTTTGTGCTCAACTTTAATGATGCTTTTAGCCTTCGCTTCCTAAGAAAGAAGCAAGATTAACTCTAATGACGCCGAGCGTTGCTGAAGAGGTGGCGCTGGAAACAAGGTATGCTGTGACAGTACCCCCCTCAAAGGCCCCCCTCCACAGAGCCGCCCGGGGTTTGTCAGGAGATCGCGCATGAAATCAGCGCACTAAAACAGGATTATGAACATTGCCAGCTGGAACCCAGGAGTGCTCCTCTGGACTGTATCCCTTCCAATGAATAAAGTACTGTAGGCACCCTCAAACCAAACGGAAGTCCAGAATATTTTGAACCTCATACTCCTCGTGATCTACAACTCTCACGGGAGCAGTACAAACAGGAGCAGAGGTATACCGGTTGCAGACCAGGGAAACATGGAAGACATTATAATACCCATATTGGTAGGGAGCTCTAATGCATAAGCCACCAGGTTAATTTTGTGCAACACATGGAGAGGACCAATGAATCGAGGACCCAGTTTGTTACAAGGAACCTGGAGGTGCATGTTACAGGAAGACAACCACACTCTGTCTCCTACCTGGAAGGTAAGTGCAGGCAGTCGCCTACAGTCAGCCTGCCTTTTTTGTCACTGCACGGAACCACGTAGGGTATGCTGTACCCGAACCCAAGAGGAACGGAGTGCCCTCAAATGCTCGTCAGGAGCAAGAATCGCTTGTGCTTGGAAGGTCTCAGGAAGAACCAAGGGTTGGAACCCATAGTCGACCAAGAACAGCACAATTCCTGGCAAACTCCACCCAAGGCAAAAGGGTAGCCCAATTATCGTGGTGGTCAGAGATATAGCAGCGGAGGAACTGTTCTAAAGCTTGGTTAGACCTTTCTGCCGCACTGTTAGATTGCGAGTGGTACACGGAGGAGAATGCCAATTGAATTCCCATCTGAGCACAAAAACACCACCAGAAGTGGGACACAAATTGGCTTCCTCTATCGGACAGAATTACTTTGGGTATGCCATGGAGTCGGAAAACCTCCCTAGCAAAAACCATCACCAATTCCTGTGCAGATGGTAAGCCCTTAAGTGGCACGAAGTGAGCCATCTTTGAAAATGTGTCCACAATCATCAATATGACTGTACAGCCCATGGAGCGAGGGAGGTTGACTATAGTATCGATAGATAGATGTGACCAGGGACGTTCCCCGTTGGCCACTGGCTGGAGTAAGCCCACCGGCAGAGGAAGGAAGAAGGTAGGAGGAGACTATAGGAAGCATTGCATAAAACAGAGGCCTGCTTCACTCTGAAGCGTCGCACCTGCAAATGACGCGTGGAATGACGCCGAGCATTGCTGAAGCGGCGGCGCTGGAAACAAGGTACGCTGTGACACACTGTAAGTTGAATTTTGAAGGGGAAAGGTTAAAATGTGGAATGTGAATAATATTTGTTGAATTAAAGTGATGAAAGAAAGCACTGTAAGTTGAATTTTAAAAGGGGGGGGTTAAAATGTTGAAGGATGGCACTCTGTGTCGGATTTTGATAATATGGGGAACATATCTAACACTGAACTTGATCTTTCTGTCGTCAAATGTACGTCTATTTCCTTGGACTTTGAAATTTTGCTTGTTTTTTTTTAGGTGGTAGTCGAATAAAAGCAGACAGCGCCAATTTTGTTAGTACTCTGAAATGTGCTGTCTACGCCAGTTTTACTGTGGTTCTGCAATAGAATACCGATGTAGCTCACGTTTGCAAAATTCATGTTGCTTGTTTTTCTTGTAATGCCCGTTTTAGCTCTGGTAATAAAATTGAGCCCCAGATCAGTAACCTATATCAGACAAATTCTGCTTAGAGATTGGACAGAAACAATAATTCAAAGTGGTTCTAGAGAGCCATGTTAGTAACAATATACCACAAAAATCAATAGGTCTTATGCGCAAAGTAAAAGAGGTTAAATTCTGGGTAAAACCATTAATGCCCCATTGATTTATATGCAACCTTTCTAGAATGCAAAGGATTAAAACCCCATTTAAAGGGATAGTAATCATTCTTATTTTTTTGTAAAACAATATTGTAGTGTTTATCCCCTTGAGTAAAACAAGAGTACATCCACCTCTGAAAGGTGTTTTATTCAAAAGTTATTACAGCTCAAACTTGAATTTTCAGTATCACAGTGGCCTGACCAGAGATGTCTATAGGATGGTGTAGTAACAGTGCTACTGTACACTTTCAGGCCACTGTGATAGTGCACCTAAAAAATTAAACTTTGATCTGTAATAACTTTTTAATGAAATATATTTTAGCAGTGGCAGTGCCTTTGATTTACTCTGGGGGAATTACCATACAAAATATTTGTTTATTTTAATCATTGCTACCCCTTTAGATCTATTGTATATGGTGCAACTGGGCTGTTTCAGAATTGCAATTTTTTTCTTTTGTGCAAAAGTCAGTTAGTGGTAAGATTGCTACCCAGCTGGTAATTTAATGGCAGGCCAGTAAAAAATTGGCTTCTGTCCAATGTTAAGTCTATGGTGGGAATGCCATGGCTGGTATTTTTTTGAAGAAAAGGTGGCAACTCTAGTTAGCGGGAGCCAGGTCTGTAACAGATTATCAGGTGAAGTATAGTCATTACATTGGGAGCCAATTTTTGCTGTTGCTATCATGAAGTTCAGATTATTTAACTGAATATAACCCCCATTCATTTTAGTCTGCCTTTAAAATAATGTCAGTTTTCTTTAGTTCCCTGTAATGCAGTTGGTTGGCTCCAGAATCCATTTGTGCGTACAGGTTTTAATGGTCCCCCGAAAAAACCTCAGAGAAACAGATAATTCTAACCATTGCTAGGAGAGTAAGGTTATTGAATATCACCTTGTTATGCTGCTCACTTAACATAAACATTATTTCATTGGATTGAGCAGTGATTGATATACTGCCTGGAGACATGCAGTTGTTTTTTAATTAATTTAAGAAATTTCCATTGCATTTACTAATAGTTGTTCTTTAAGATATATGCTTACTGGAGATGGAGGGCCTTTACATGATGTCCTTTGTTTTCGGATTATTATACATAGTACCAAGCATACCATATTGAGCTTAACCATTTGAGTGCCAGAGAGGTATCCAACGCATTACAAAGCAATGTGTGTTAGAAAAATTGATTAACCTTATGAGTGCCAATGGGGTATACAGAACATTTTATAGCATTACATACCCCACTATCACTTACAGGTTTAATCTCCCTACAGTTAACACATCCCCTGAAAAATAAAAACGGACCTGTACTCCTGATGTCCAGTGAGGTCTTCAGCACCCTGCTCAGCTACTGTCCGTCTTCTTCGTGAATCTTCTCTTTTCTTGTTTCCTCTTCTTTCTTCTGTAAAATCTGTTTAATAATAAAAAATGTCCTGGAACGTTTCGGGGGGGATGTTGTGCCCATATGCATGCATGCCGCCTCCAGCGGAGTCAGCGAAGTTGGCTGCAGGGGACATAGTTGGAGTACTGAAGCTTGTAGCGTGTAAAAATTGTCTGTCCTCTGTAGCATCACTTGCATCTCCTCTTTCCTTCCTACTGCCGCCTAGGCCAATAGAGCATGGCCAGGTTTCCCATTAAGCAGAGTAGGCTTCCATATTCTGCAGGGAGGAACCTCAGCTGTGTTGGACATATTAAGAACTGTGTGAGTGACCAGTGTAATCCCAATGTTCCTGTGCCAGATACCTATTTCTGGTTTATGGTGGCCAATGTATTTATCAGTTTATATACCTTTTTGCTGGCCGTTTGTTAAACTCTTGACTGAAAGGATTATGAACTAGATTTATTGCTTTTGATTTACATAGTACTTGACCGTGTGGAGTCTGAGCTAGTTTAACTTAAGTTTTTGAGAGTGCTTTCACACATTAATTGTATTGTTAATAATACAGATTTAGTTTTAGAGTGCGCAGTATTCAGAATTTCTCTTTTCTTCTCATTTCCATTTAAACATTTGTCACTCTGCCACTGTACAGCAATTTGTAACTTAAATACACATTTCTGAAACCTATTTTTTTAACAACAGTTCTTAATTCATCATTTTGTGTAAGAGGAAAGTTTAGCCATTTTCTGATTTGTAAGTCAGTCTACGTTCAGGATATATATGCTCTTATATAGTTATTCAGCTGTTTTAGGGCAGTTTTAACATTTAACCAGTGAAATGTGCATTTTAGTTCAGAAATTTGAAAACACCCTTTTTGGGTCTCTGTTATTTTGGGATCTGTACTAACCATGCCTTTTTGTTATTGGTATACTGTAAAATCTCGGGTATAATATGGACAATTTTACCCCACTTCACCTTATGTGAAGTGGGGGGTGCGTATTATACTCGAGAGTTTTTTATAAAAAAAAATTAAGCCTGCTAGATCCCTTAGCATATAAAAAAGGAGAAAGCAATACGCTGCACACCCTATAACGACATATATCAGGAGCGGTACCTTTAATGTTTCAGTGTAATCTTGCAAACAGAAGGGAACCATTAGTGCTCGGTGTAAATTCGTCCGATCCTCCACCACCGGACACACAGAACTGCATAACCATCAACGACTCAGCTGCACACGAGGAG
Organism: Rhinophrynus dorsalis; assembly: GCA_037306005.1. Classification (NCBI taxonomy): domain Eukaryota; kingdom Metazoa; phylum Chordata; class Amphibia; order Anura; family Rhinophrynidae; genus Rhinophrynus; species Rhinophrynus dorsalis. The sequence continues at coordinate 76,769,949 of CM074724.1, forward strand.
TAAGATGATAGCGTGTGGTATAAATGTACTTTATTAGTATCCACAATAAAAAACACTCACCAATCCATAAAATAAGGAGCAGGGTGAGGAGGCAACAAGACAAAGAAACAGAAGCGCTAGATGTCTAACATGTTTCGCGCCATCTTAGAGCTTACTCATAGACTAGAGAAACATGTTAGACATCTAGCGCTTCCGTTTCTTTGTCTTGTTGCCTCCTCACCCTGCTCCTTATTTTATGGATTGGTGAGTGTTTTTTATTGTGGATACTAATAAAGGACATTTTATACCACACGCTATCATCTTACTCCTCGTGTGCAGCTGAGTCGTTGATGGTTCTGCCAGATCCCTTCCCTCCCTCTCCCGGCGCTATCTGCTGCTAAAATACCATATACTTACTTCAAAGTTCAAGTCCCCACATTTTCCCCATTAGCAGGCAACATTTAAAGGGATAGTAATACTTCGTTTTATCTTTATTTTATTTTGTAGGCATTAAAAAAACATGAAGAACGATATAAGTCTTATCTCTCAAACATTTATGGTTTAAGAGGTATTCACAAGCAAAGTATCCCTCCCCCCGTTCAGCCAGATCAGAAGGGAGGTGCCCAGGTAGACTGCAGAGAGGGACAATCTTCAATTAAGATAAGGGAAAAACCTGAAAAACTTGTCAAGGGGGAAGGGCTTTCATTGTTTTCATACAAAGAAGATTGTCCCCTGCTGTTATCTCTCTGGTATTACAACCAGATTCACATCTGAGAAGAGATGGCTTACACTAGGTAAAAGGGGCGGGAGGGGGAAACTTTGCTTGTGAATATCTCTTAAACCATAAAGGTTTGAGAGATAAGACTTATATCATTCTTCATGTTTTTTTAATGCCTACAAAATAAAATAAAGTTAAAACGAAGTATTACTATCCCTTTAACAGATGTCAATATTCCCTGCAGGTGGCATGCTTCTATTCGCCTCCCGCTTAATTCATGACCTACCGGCTCCAGATCCTCACAGGGCAATATCATAGCCGGAAGGAAGCGGGCGGTGAATGGAAGCATGCCGCCCTCAGGGAATATTGACATGGTTTATATGTTGCCTGCTAATGGGGAAAATGCAGGGACTTGAATTTTGACGTAAGTAAATGGTATTTTAACAGCAGATAGCGCTGGGGGAGGGAGGGAAGGGATCTGGCGGGCTTAATTTTTTTTTCTTAAGAGGGGAAAACAAGGGTGCGTATTATACATAGGCACTCTTGTTTTCCCCTAAAACCTTAGGCATAATATACACCTGCGTATTATACACAGGTGCGTATTATACCTGAGATTTTACGGTACTTGTACGATTCAGAGCTATTTAAAAGTGAAACTTTCTCAACCAACATAAATATTTTTGCTGTATCGTGTATGAAATTATGTAACATTACTCCTTTTTGAATACACGTATGTATGCATGTATATATTATTTTTCCGTGTGTAACTAGAATGTTACCAGTATAAATCATACCTAACAGATGGTTAGCAAAAATACCTACATTATTTCTGGCCTCCTGGGTAGAAAACATTCCTTAAGCCTCTGGCATTGAAAGAGTTATATTCAGAAACAATACGAAAACAATTTACTTCACCTGTTTAATTTCTATTTTTATTACAGCATGACATGTCATACATAAACTGTCTCCTTATATTTGCTTTCTAGAATCATTTCCAAACTGCTATCACTGGAATTCCCAATACAACTGCAGTGACCTAAGAGGAATAACAGTTCATTTCCTGCTGAACTAGTATTTAATTCAACAGTCACCTCCAGGGTTTTCTGTTATAATAAAATAATCCCTGGTAAAGGACCCCAGAGAGTTAGTTGTCCCCCTATCTTCTCAGCCTTAAGACACTGGCCCAGAAGGGGAAGACTTGTATTTGAGAAAATAAATTAGCAAGTTGACATTTCACACACTGATTATTTTCCTAATGAAAAAGAGGAAGACAATATATTTCATATATTTTTAAAATGTATTTCTTGTACTATCTATCTGTCTGTCTGTCTATCTATCTATCTATCTATCTATCTATCTATCTATCTATCTATCTATCCATCTATCTATCTCAAGAGGTACATGAGTTGTCCTTTAATTTAACACTACACCTGGTGGTGATATGAACACATGCATTCCCTGCTCAAGGCTTCAGCTTGGAGGTGAATCTTCTTAGCAACTAAATTTTACTGCAGAGCCTGACGGAAAAACTCCAATTCAAAGCACTAATCCTATATAATAATTTGCTACAGTTTGTCAGAAGCTGTCATGTGCACTGCAGTCTGCCCGTGCACACTACAGACTGTACGAATGCAGAATCAGCCACTTGCAGACCCGCGAGGTGACCTCTCCAGAAAACGGACACCTCACGGGGGCGCAGAACTGAAAAGAGCCGGCAGGGAGGAAGGGAAGTATAGGCAAAGCCTCAAGAGCTGGAACGCGCATGTGCAATGACACGATCCGGCCAATAGGAGCCGTGCCAGCATCTCCGATACAGAGGAGATGAACTGACAAAGTAAGGGCGTGTACTGAAGCACCTGCTGAATCGGCTGCTTTAACACAGAAATAGAGGGACTGCTGCTTAACCCCTTGAGTGCCAGTGAAACTCAAAGTGTTAAGCATAAGCAGCAGTGCCTTTATTCATGTGGTAAAAGGATTTTTCCCTTGTACTTTAACCCTTGTACTTTTACCACATTGCTATGCAATGCATTGTGTACCCCTCTGATACTCAAAGTGTTAAAGTACAGGGGATAAATCCATGTCCTTTCACCACATGAATAAAGGAACTGCTTAACCCTTTGAGTGCCTGAGAGGTACTCAAAGGGTTAAAGCACAGGGGAATAATCAATGGTCCGTGGTACTATGCTTAACCCTTTGAGTGCCAAAGCAATGCTTTGCGTACCCCTCTGGCACTCAAAGGGTCATAGTACAGGGGAAAAGTCCATGTCCTGTGGTAGTATCTCCAATACAGAGGAGATCAACTGCCACAGTAAGGCCGCGTAGTGAAGCTCTTGGTCTTATGCCCCTCACTCCTCCTGAACTGACCCATTCCAGCACTGTGCCACTGTGTCATGGGTGCTCTCTGCTCCAGTACCACAGATGCTCTCTGCCATCCAACCCCTATGCCCATAACTTCTTTTCTCATGACCTGCCCCCTTGCATCAGTGTGACAGGGCTACTCTTTCCCTTGGTGTTTGGAGTAACAGTCCCACTTTCACGTCCCTTTAAATCCCCTTTCCGAAATGCCAATTCGTATAGCTTCACCTGTTGTCACTGCTAGAGGGAGCTGTTGCTTTAGGATATACAGTGACCCACTGTGTTAATTAAAACCTATTTTATTTTCTGTATCCCAATGAAAATATTAAACTAATGAAATATATACATTAAAAAAAAATATTTAATCAAAAATTCATTTGATTAAGTACTATTTCTCTAATATAACAAAATAAATTATTTTTTGTCCCCATGCAGACAGCTTTCTGTAAATACAATTATTTTCAGCGTATCACTCCTACACAATGCCTCCTAAGAGAATTTTAACACATGAAGATGCAGAAAATGTTAAACGCCGAACAAATGAGGCTCAACACAAACGTCGGACTAATATGACTGAGCAGGAAAGGGCAAGTCAACGACAAAAGAATACTGTAATCAAACGAAAAAGTAGGGCCAATATGACAGTTCAGGAAACAACTCTCCAACGGGACATGCAACGATCACGTTCTGCAGCCCGTAGAAAAAATATGAAAGATGCAGAAAGAGCAACATCATTGATCAACAAAAGTATGCGCAATAGAAATTTAACAAAAACACTGATGGTAAACCTCCATCCAACACAACTTTCAACCATTTACAAATTATTGAAGACAATGTCCACACGCACACCTGTGGTCAGCTTCACATTTTATGCAACTTCTGCATGACAAAGCACTTTCCACAGGAACAACCAAGTGATAAGCTCTTTAATAAATGCTGCAATAAAGGCAAAATCCAACTACATGACATACGAGTTTCACCACTGATCCAACAATTAATGACTGGACATCACATACATTCAAAAAATGTTATGGATAATATCCGTTCTATCAATAGTGCATTGGCGTTTGCATCAATGGGAGCAAACATTGTACCACCTCCAGGATACAGACCATACTGCTTTAGAATAAATGGCCAAATCTATAACGGATCTGGTGCCTTGCATCCTGAAAACGATGATCAACGCAAATTTGCACAGCTCTACATTTTGAATCCTAATGAAGCTGGGAACCAAAGAGCCACACTACGTGAAAATTCTGGGTGTCATGTCGATCTATTGAGGGAGTTAATTTCATATATGTCTCAGAATAACCCTTTTGCTGAAGCATGTAAAATGCTGTATGAGGTAGAGCAAGAATGCATCCACGAAGCCACTTTAAATGGAGTTGAACCATCAAAAGTTTCTGCGGTAATTCTTCAGGATCAGAAACTGGATTCCCGAAGATATAACGTCCAAAGAGTTAATGAGGTGGCTGTTATCTTCCAAAATTCAGACAGTGAACCTCCACTTGAACGCGACCTTCTTATTCATTGCCGCACTACAGATGAAACAAAAAAACAGAAAGAATAAGTGTCTTGGACCCTAATCTTGAACCCTTGGTGTATCCTATGTTATTCCCATATGGGGACCAAATTTGGGGTCTCAACATCACTCTTAATTACAGGCCAATATCAATCAGTAATGTACAAAGACAACCACCTACCAACCCAAGGATAAGAGTTAGTCAAATGAAATATTACTGTTACAGGATGTCCATTCGGGATCAACTGAATCCCTTCCTTAGTGCTGGCAAGCTGATGCAGTAATACTTTGTTTACGTTTATGTGAAGACTGAGGCTAACAGACTAAACTATATCCGTCAAAATAAATCAAACCTTTGGATTGAAAAATATACAGGATTAATGGATTACATTCAAAGTGAAGCTGCTGCACAAGGACTACTGCCAGGAAAAGCAGTTATGTTGCCATCATCCTTTCATGGAAGTCCACGAAATATGGCCCAAAACTACCATGATGCAATGGCCATTGCCAGGAAATATGGAAAACCTGATTACTTCATCACCATGACCTGCAACCCTAAATGGTCAGAGATAGTGGATAACATGCAAGAAGGTCAAGCTGTGGAGTTCCGACCTGATTTGGTAGCAAGAGTTTTTAACCTCAAACTAAAATCGCTTTTGGATGATATCTTGAACAAGCATGTTCTTGGAAGTCCTTGCTCAAAAGTCCATGTTATCGAGTTTCAAAAGAGAGTACTACCACATGCTCATATCCTCTTAATATTGAAAGCAGAAGATAAGCCACAGGATGCTAAACCATTGACAAATTCATATCAGCCGAAATTCCAGATGAACTCCTTTATCCCTGGCTACATGCCACTGTGATAAAGCATATGATACATGGCCCGCGTGGGGAACACAATTTACATTCACCATGCATGGTTGATGGCAACTGCTCAAAAAACTTCCCCAAACAGTTTCAAGAAGAAACTTTAATTAATGTGGATGGATATTCTTGATACCGGAGGCAAAGAAATGTGATCCCAGTAATTGTCAATGGTAAAAAAATAGACAATTCTTGGGTAGTTCCAAATAGTCCATACTTTTGCTTGAAATACACCTGTCATATAAATATAGAGAGCTGTGTGTCAGTCAAAAGTGTGAAATATCTCTTCAAGTACGTGTACAAAGGCTATGATTGTGCAAATATTTCCATTAAGGAACATGCCACTCTGCAGCATGGTGAAATCAAAACATTTTTGGACTCAAGATATGTGAATGCTTCTGAAGCAGGTTGGAGGTTGTATGGTTTTCTGATGCACCATCAAAAGCATACAATAATAAGACTTTAAGTTCATCTTCCAGGTGAACAAGATGTGTTTTTCAATAATGATAACATACAATTAGCTGCAGAAAATGCCCAAGACAGGGATACCGCTTTAACAGCATACTTCAGGTTGAATGAAGAGGATCATACTGCATGTGAATTGTATTACTCTGACATTCCTCAACATTATGTATTTGATTCCAAAACCTGTAAGTGGAATCCAATGTTAATCTTTCATTGGATTCTGAGCAATTTTGTTTGAGGTTACTACTTCTCCACGTAAAAGGAGCAAAATCCTTTAGGGACCTACGAACTGTAAATGGACAAGAATGTCACACATTCAAAGAAGCTGCCCAAAAATGTTCACTTTTACACGACAACGCTACATGGGATCTTATACTTAACGAATCATCATCTGAACAAATGCCTAAACAAATGAGGGAACTGTTTGCTTATTTGTGCATCTTTACTGTCCCACCTAATCTCTTGATTACAAACAAGATCTTTATGAAGATTACATCATGAGGTCCACATGGATGATTGCGAAAGTTGTAAACAATTCGCATTAAGGGACATTCAAGATGTTCTCATATTAAATGGTAAATGTTGTGAAGATTTTGGACTCCCCAATCCATCAAACTTCCTTCCAGACATGCAGTTCAGCTACCTTTCTGTCTTGGCAGCCCAAATTGGAGCACAACTTCAAGATGCACTCAACACTGAACAGAAAGCTTCCTCTGATGCAGTATTATCCGCTATTGGTAATGAAAATTTACCACACAGATGTTTTTTCATTGATGGACCTGGTGGAAGTGGCAAAACTTATTTATATAAGATACTTCTGAGTACATTATGTGGACGCAGACATGCAGTTATTCCTGTTGCCGCCACTGGAATAGCAGCTAATCTCCTTGATGGTGGCCAAACTTACCATTCCCAGTTCAATCTTCCCATTCCATTACTGGACACATCAACATCATCTATGAGAATGAATTCAAACGTTGCTGAGCTCATATGTAATGCACAATTGCTGATTTGGGGTGAGTCCACAATGGCACCCAGTATAGCTCTGAACTGTCAATATGCTTCTTCAGGATATTACGCAAAACAATAAGCCATTTGGTGGAAAAGTAATTCTCCTTGGGGGTGACTTTTGACAAACACTCCCAGTGCTTCCTCACGCGAATAGATCTGCTATTGTGGACGCAAGTATAAAGTTCAGTGATCACTGGGATAAATTCCAACTTTTTAAATTGCACCATAATATGCGGTTGGTGGATCCTGAATTTAGCAATTGGCTTCTTCAATTAGGAGAGGGCTCATTAATTAATTCAGAGGGCCTTCAAGAGGATTTAATTGAAATCCCTTCCAAATTAATATGTCACGATTGTATCATATCTGAGATTTTTGGGAAAAGACTTCTTCCATCTGATGTTCCCAGTTTTTCCAAAAAGGCCATTTTGTGTACAAAAAATTCTCATGTTGATCAAATCAATGAGGAAGTATTAAATCTACTCGAAGATGAAGAAAAAACATATCTAAGTTCGGATTCCATTGACAATCAGACAGATGAAGATGCTCACAACTATCCCATAGAATTTCTAAAGAGTTGGCGCCATCGAGATTGCCTCTTCATAAGTTGAAAATTAAAGTTGGCAGTACTATTATGTTGCTTAGAAATTTTAACACAAAAAGAGGTCTTATGGAACCAGATTGATAGTTAAAGATCTTAAGCCCAATCTAATAATTGTGGAGGTCCTCACAGGAACAGCTAAAAACCAGATGGTGTTTAACCCACAAATAGATTTAGCCCCTGCCAACACTGAACTACCATTCATTTTGAGAAGGAGACAGTTTCCAATCAAACTTGCCTTTGCAATGACCATTAACAAATCGCAAGGTCAAACTTTAGAAAAAGTTGGAATATTTCTTCCAGAGCCAGTTTTCAGTCACAGACAACTTTATTTTGAATTGTCTCGAGTTCGTACATCATCTGATGCCAAAATTAAGATACTTCAAGGTTTCAAGCAAGGAAACATATTACCTAACACTGATAAAATTTTTACAAAAAACATTGTTTTCAAAGAAATAAACTTTAAATAAATATATACAGTAGGTTTTATCAGTTAATTTAGTTATGCTGTATTTATATATTATATAATTATTTACTGTAATATTTCTTGGTATGTATTAAATCAATAATATTCTTCATGTACATTTTAAGCTTTATTTTACTTTAATTTACTTAATATTATGATCTCATGTCTACTTTACTGTTTATATTTTTAGTTCTTTATTTTGAAAAAAAACAAGAAAGAATTTTATTTTTATTAAATTACAGTAAAGTATACCACATAATATATTATATATTAACACACTTAAAATGTCTTTCTTTATGCACTTTGGCCCATGTACATGTTCTTTTACACTAGTATTTTAATATACAAAACGTATAGCAAATAAAAACGAAACCATATATGTTAGCTTAACCTTTTGAGTGCCAGAGTGGTCGTACCACTCTGACACTCAAAGGGTTAATACGTTTCTTGGCTCACTGGCCATTTTTCCAATTGTTCAAAAAACTTTTCATAAACAAATAGCTCAATAATGACCTCCATCCATTTAATATAATCTCCTAAAATGTCATATGATCTGATTCAGATGCAGCATTCAATCAATGCAGCAATTAATTAGCCCATATAAACTATTATAGTACATTGGTGGAATACAAAGCCTCTAACATAAGATGCACTATACAATATTGCATCTCATCCAATCTACATGCTCATTGATGAAAATCATATAATGGAAATCTCTACAGTAAAAACAATATATTAAAACTCATATAAACTAAATCTGAATACTAATGGAAAGATATAAAATGTGTACACACTCATACATATTAATAATCAACCTTAAATATATACATTTAAACTACTTATAAACATAATCCCAAGTATTTTAAGAACAAATAAATATAATTTCCTAATAAAGGATACCCAAATAAAAAAAAAATACAAAAAATATTTCAACCTCTTGTGAGTGTGTGAAAATACTGCTAACAGTGTTTCAGTGCTAAATAAACAATGTGTTCAATAATACTTGTTAGCAATGTTATATTTTATGCATTAACTGAACTACCACAAATGATTTCCTGTTTTATTTAATTAATGATTAGTGTTGAGCGAGCATGCTCGGCCGATGCTCGGATCGGCTCGAGCATCGCTCTGCTCGGCACATGGCGGTACTCGTACGAGTACCGCATGTGCTCGCCCGCCATGTTCGGGTCTCCTCCCCGCACGTTTTGCGGCTGCTGCGCAGCCAATAAACGTACAGGGAGGCTCTGACATCGGTGTAATGCCAGCAGCCATGTTGGCTGCTGGCATTACACTGATTGGCTGGCCAGAACCCGTGCTGTATAGCACCTGACCATCGAGTTCGGCTCAGTCTTAGCCAGGGAGAGCTGAGGATAGGAAGGGAAAGGCAGTGTAGGGAGGAAAACAAGCAAAATTGTGAAAAAAAGAACCAAAAGTCCTTTTTAGGACTACTGTGTGTGGGGGCAGCAGGTTATTTTGTGTGGGGGAAAAAAAAAAAAAAATATATATTCTGTTTAGTGTGCAAAGTTGCAGATTAGAGCACATTCTGTTTAGTGTGCACAGTTGCAGATTAGAGCACATTCTGTTTAGTGTGCAAAGTTGCAGATTAGAGCAGATTCTGTTTAGTGTGCAAAGTTGCAGATTAGAGCACATTCTGTTAAGTCTTCAAACTAAAATATCAAAGTCACATATTCCATTCAGTGTGCGTCGCCGCAGTTTAGCAGCACATTCTGTGTACTGTGCAGAGTTGCAGAATAGGAAGAAATACTGTTAAGTCTTCAAACTAAAATATCAAAGTCACATATTCCATTCAGTGTGCTTCGCCGCAGTTTAGCAGCACATTCTGTGTACTGTGCAGAGTTGCAGAATAGGAAGAAATACTGTTAAGTCTTCAAACTAAAATATCAAAGTCACATATTCCATTCAGTGTGCTTCGCCGCAGTTTAGCAGCACATTCTGTGTACTGTGCAGAGTTGCAGAATAGGAAGAAATACTGTTAAGTCTTCAAACTAAAATATCAAAGTCACATATTCCATTCAGTGTGCTTCGCCGCAGTTTAGCAGCACATTCTGTGTACTGTGCAGAGTTGCAGAATAGGAAGAAATACTGTTAAGTCTTCAAACTAAAATATCAAAGTCACATATTCCATTCAGTGTGCTTCGCCGCAGTTTAGCAGCACATTCTGTGTACTGTGCAGAGTTGCAGAATAGGAAGAAATACTGTTAAGTCTTCAAACTAAAATATCAAAGTCACATATTCCATTCAGTGTGCTTCGCCGCAGTTTAGCAGCACATTCTGTGTACTGTGCAGAGTTGTAGAATAGGAAGAAATACTGTTAAGTCTTCAAACTAAAATATTAAAGTCACATATTCCATTCAGTGTGTGTCACCGCCGTTTAGCAGCCTATTCTGTGTACTCTGCACAGTTGCAGACTAGGAAGAAATACTGTTAAGTTTTCAAACTAAAATATTAAAGTCACATATTCCATTCAGTGTGTGTCACCGCCGTTTAGCAGCCTATTCTGTGTACTCTGTACAGTTGCAGACTAGGAAGAAATACTGTTAAGTTTTCAAACTCAAATATTAAAGTCACATATTCCATTCAGTGTGTGTCACCGCCGTTTAGCAGCCTATTCTGTGTACTCTGCACAGTTGCAGACTAGGAAGAAATACTGTTAAGTTTTCAAACTCAAATATTAAAGTCACATATTCCATTCAGTGTGTGTCACCGCCGTTTAGCAGCCTATTCTGTGTACTCTGCACAGTTGCAGACTAGGAAGAAATACTGTTAAGTTTTCAAACTAAAATATTAAAGTCACTTATTCCATTCAGTGTGTGTCACCGCAGTTTAGCAGCCTATTCTGTGTACTCTGCACAGTTGCAGAATAGGAAGAAATACTGTTAAGTCTTCAAACTAAAATATCAAAGTCACATATTCCATTCAGTGTGTGTCACCGCAGTTTAGCAGCCTATTCTGTGTACTCTGCACAGTTGCAGAATAGGAAGAAATACTGTTAAGTTTTCAAACTCAAATATTAAAGTCACATATTCCGTGTAAGATGAAGAAGGCGGGTAAAAAGGGACGGGGAAGTGGACGTGATCCTGATAGTTCAGGGCGCGGGTCAGGACGCGGAGAAACTGTGCCTGGTGCCAGAGCACAAGAAAGAAAGACATCCACCATACCTAGCTTCATGTCTAATTTTACAGGGCGTCGCAGGACATCACTCTCGAGGTCCGACCACTGCGAACAGGTGGTCGGTTGGATGACAGCTGATACTGCTTCCAGTCGGTTAAGCACCACCCTGTCTTCCACCAAGTCCACTCTCAGTAGCCAAGAGTCTGGTCAACATAATCCTCACTCTGATCATCCTTCCTCCCACCATACACGGTCTGGTCAAAGAAGTGATCCCACACTGGGATATAGTGAGGAGCTCGTCTCATCACCAATCCTTCATTTGACCCTCTCTCCAAGCACGCTTGCAGAGGAACATGACATCTTGTGCCCTGATTCACAACCTCTAGAGGCTACCCAATCACAAGAAGATGACAGATGTGAACGGCATTTAAGGTCAAAGGAAGTAGTGGATGATGATGATGATGATGAGACACAGTTGCCATTAAATCAACCACTATTTCCGTCTCAAGACCTTGTTGAGGAGAATGTTATACAGTTGTCAATGACTGAGTATGTGGTGGGATCAAGACTTGAGGAGGATGATCAGAGTGAGGAAGTGGAGGAGGACTTGGTGGACGATGAGGTGACTGACCCCACCTGGGAAGGTGTAGAGCCGAGCGATGACAGCAGTCCTGAGGGTGAGCCATCTGCAGCACCGCAACAGGCTGGAAGAGGCAGTGGTGTGGCTACAGAAAGAAGGCGGACCGCACCAAACCGGCCCGCAAATGTTCCACGGAGCACCCCCTTGCGTAAATCTACCTTGCCAAAGGGTAGGTGTTCCGCGGTATGGCTTTTTTTAAGGAAAGTGCGGACGACAAAAGAATTGTAGTTTGCAACCTGTGCCACACCAGAATGAGCCGAGGCATGAACACTAGAAACCTCACCACCACCAGCATGATCCGACACATGGCATCCAAGCACCGTAGTAAGTGGGAGGAACGCCTGGATCGCCCATCTGTGTCTGCAGGCCACACCACTGCCTCCTCTTCCCCTGTTTTCGGTGCCGGCCAATCGCCTGTCGAAGGCGCAGGCCCGCATACCTCCCGCCCTGCACCTGTAGCATCTGAAGCACCATCAGCGACCACATCCACTTCCCTGTCCCAGCGCAGCGTCCAAATGTCGTTACCCCAGGCATTTGAGCGCAAGAGAAAGTACCCATCCACCCACCCACAGTCCATAGCACTAACCTCACACCTTTCCAAATTACTGGCCATCGAAATGCTGCCATTTAGGCTTGTGGACACTGAGTCCTTCCGCAGCCTGATGGCAGCAGCTGTCCCTCGGTACGCGGTCCCCAGCCGCCACTACTTTTCCCGGTGTGCCATCCCCGCATTACACCACCATGTGTCCCGTAACATCACCCGTGCCCTGACCAACGCAGTTACTGGGAAGGTCCACTTAACGACTGACACATGGACAAGTGCTTGTGGCCAGGGACGCTACATTTCCCTGACGGCACACTGGGTGAATGTCGTGGAGGCTGGGAGCGACTCGGACCCTGGGATGGCACGGGTGCTACCCACGCCGAGGATTGCGGGCCCTACCTCCATCAGGGTTTCCGCCAGCACCTACGTTATTGGCTCCTCCTCCTCCGTTTCCACCTCCGAATTCTCTACACGCAGCGCCACTCCCCCATCAGCCAGTAGCTGGAAGCAGTGTAGCACTGCAGTGGGGAAGCGTCAACAGGCCGTGCTGAAGCTGATCTGCCTTGGGGACAAACAGCACACGGCCTCAGAGCTGTTGCAGGGGATTAGTCACCAGACCGAGCAGTGGCTCTCGCCACTCAACCTGCAACCAGGCATGGTTGTGTGTGATAATGGGCGTAACTTGGTGGCGGCTTTGGAGCTCGGCAAGCTCACACACGTACCATGCCTAGCGCATGTATTTAATTTAGTGGTGCAGCGATTTCTAAAAACCTACCCCAATGTGCATGATCTCTTGACCAAGGTGCGCCGCGTGTGTGCACATTTCCGTAAGTCATCTACAGCTTCGGCCGGCCTGTTGAAGCTGCAGCAGCGTTTACAATTGCCAGCTCACCGGCTGCTGTGTGACGTGAGCACGCGCTGGAACTCCACCTTCCACATGTTGGCCCGGCTTTGTGAGCAGCAGAGGGCAGTAGTGGAGTACCAGCTGTTACACGGTCGTCGCCTCTCCGTTCAACTTCCTGTAATCAGAAGTGAGGAGTGGGAATGGATGTCAGACCTCTGCGAGGTTTTACGCAATTTTGAGGAATCGACACAGATGGTGAGCGGCGATAACGCTATTATCAGTGTAACCATCCCACTTCTGTGTCTACTGAAACGCTCGCTGCTCACAATTAAAACCGACGCTTTGCATGTGGAAGAGGTGGAAATGGGGGAGGAAGAGCTTACACAAGGTGATAGCCAGAGCACCCTCACTTCGTCTTCTCAGCGACAATTGGAGGAGGCGGAGGAGGAGGAAGACACGGTTGCCTCCGCTACAGAGGGTAGCCATGGAACTTTAGTTCCATCTCTTCAGCGTGGGTGGGCAGAAGAGGAGGAAGAGGATGAGGATATTGAGAGTCATCCTCCTGGTGAGGACAGCGAAATCTTGACTGTTGGTACTCTGGCACACATGGCTGACTTTATGTTAGGCTGCCTTTCCCGTGACCCACGCGTTATACGCATTTTAAACAACACGGATTACTGGGTGTTCACCCTTCTGGACCCCCGCTACAAAGAGAATTTCTCATCTCTCATTCCTCCGGTGGAGAGGACAAGCAAAATGGTGCAATACCAGAAGGTTCTTGTTGAAAAATTGCTCCAAAATTTTCCATCTGACAACGCTGGCGGCAGAGTACGTGCTACCTTGGCCAACCGAGCAGGGGAGAAAAGGGGAGCACACAGCAGTTCCGAGAAAGGCAGGGCAACACTCTCCAAGGCGTGGGACACCTTCATGACACCCCGCCAGCACCCTCACCCTGATGCGCAGCCTAGTGTCACAAGGAGGGAAAAGTTTTGGAAGATGGTGAAGGAGTACGTAGCAGACCGTGTCAGCGTCCTCAATGATCCCTCTGTGCCTTACAACTACTGGGTGTCCAAGCTGGACACGTGGTATGAACTGGCACTCTACGCCTTGGAGGTGCTGGCCTGCCCTGCCGCCAGCGTTCTGTCTGAACGGGTATTTAGTGCTGCTGGTGGCATCATAACAGATAAGCGTATCCGCCTTTCCACCGACAATGCTGATAGGTTGACACTTATAAAAATGAACAAGGCCTGGATTTCCCCTGACTTCTCCACTCCACTGGAGGAAAGCCCCGGGGGAACATAAACTCACTTTATATATGTTATTTACAATGATGGGAATACTCTGTATTCCCATTCACCCCTTCCACCCAAAAAACGGGTATATGGTTGACTCTTAATCTTCTCATCCTCCTCCTCCTCTTCCATATGCCCTGGGATATAATTTTTATATAGGGCCAGCTCACCAGCGGGCCCTGTGATATAATTTTTATATAGGGCCAGCTCACCAGCGGGCCCTGTTTGACAATTTTTATATAGGTCAGCTCACCAGCGGGCCTTCTCATATAATGTTTTATCGGGTCAGCTCTCTAGCGGGCCCTCTCATATAATGTTTTATAGCGTCAGCTCACTAGCGGGCCTTCGCATATAATGTTTAGGATGGTCAGCCCTGCAGCAGACCCTCACCCATAATGTTTTAGATGGTCAGCTCAGCGCACGTTTCCCTCTTAATCATGGCCTCAGTTCAATAAAATCAAGGAAATTTTTGGGAGAATTTGCCTCTGCGCACGTTTCCCTCTTAATCATGGCCTCAGTTCTGAAAATCAAGGAAATTTTTGGGAGAATTTGCCTCTGCGCACGTTTCCCTCTTAATCATGGCCTCAGTTCTGAAAATCAAGGAAATTTTTGGGAGAATTTGCCTCTGCGCACGTTTCCCTCTTAATCATGGCCTCAATTCTGAAAATCAAGGAAATTTTTGGGAGAATTTGCCTCTGCGCACGTTTCCCTCTTAATCATGGCCTCAATTCTGAAAATCAAGGAAATTTTTGGGAGAATTTGCCTCTGCGCACGTTTCCCTCTTAATCATGGCCTCAGTTCTGAAAATCAAGGAAATTTTTGGGAGAATTTGCCTCTGCGCACGTTTCCCTCTTAATCATGGCCTCAGTTCTGAAAATCAAGGAAATTTTTGGGAGAATTTGCCTCTGCGCACGTTTCCCTCTTAATCATGGCCTCACTTCTGAAAATCAAGGAAATTTTTGGGAGAATTTGCAGATGATATACAAGTAAATATACAGCAAATATTGTTTGGTAACAATTTTTCGCCTAAAGTCGTTTTTATTTTCCTTTTTGTGTGTTTTATGGTCAGTCTGTAAAAATGGCGTACTACGGGCGAAAGATCGTTCCCAGGAGCGATGTTGGAGTCCAAGATGCATCCAGACATCCTCCCTATGCTGTCCCTGAACCATTTCTGTGGTGTTTCCATCATTTTCTGCCCTTTTCCTATGGACCAGGCACCCTCCCCTCATCAGAGCAGGGGGTGCCTGGTGTAATGCTCGAGTCCTCCCATTGACTTCAATGGGGCTCGGGTGCTCGGCCGAGCACTCGAGCCTCAGGGGGTGCTCGGTCAGAGCACCCGAACACCCGAGCATTGGGGTGCTCGCTCATCACTATTAATGATACAACCTAAAATGTCCATATAATATAGATACTATATGTGAAAACATTAAAGACAACATAAAATAAACCATATATGTAACCAAAAAATTATATCAATATACCGTAGTATCTTATTTAATTAATTATACAACCTAAAATGCCAATGGCAATATGTGAAAAGTTGTTTGAACCACTTTATCTTCTGGAGAAATGGGCAGTGAGCCAAGAAAAGAGTTAAAGTGATAGTAATGTCTCACAAAAACAGCAGCTCCAATTAATCTTCATAGCAATTGAGCCATAGAGACAGGGCCAGATTTACATCTCAGGAGCCTGAAGGCACAGAAATTTGAAGCGCCCCCCCAACAAAAAGTGCAAAAAGCTCCATATTGACCTCCCATTCCCCATCATCTACATATTGCCCTCACACTGCCCCCATCATCTCCACATTGCCCCCATCATATTCATATTGCCCTCACATTGCCCCTGATCAGCTCCATATTACCCTCACATTGCCCCCCAGAGGTTAGAATTACTTCACATTATAGATAAGGACCAAACGTCTGTATCCCCGATTACTCAAATATATACATTAGAAACTTAACTTTGACATTTTTGTCCAAGTCTTAATAAAAAAAGTCGGGCACCTGAAGAGGACATCCATGACACCATGAAGTGCTACAGCACCATGGTTTAAAGAACCACTGTTCTGGGGGTTATAAAGCCTCTTTTAAATCAGTGTAAATTTGGAGAAATTTCATTTGTACCCTGTGGAGCATGTGGTTTCCCCAATAAATGCTCCACTTTGCTTCTGTACATAAGGATCATCGTGTCAAAATTATATGTAATAGCTAGTTATATGAATCTGAGCTGCAGTGCCTGAAAGGGTCGGGTTTTAGTAAACCAGTTTGGAACATCATGGTGGGAAGGGAGGGAAGAGGCCACTCCTAGACTCCCAGGTCCACCATTCTCCCAGTAAGCACTCTACTCCAACCTGACTAACCACACAGGAACATATTATAACTGACACAACATACACAAAATTGATCAGTTTGGTTGTTTCTTTTCTTACAACACTATTGTTTTGCTTATGAAACTCCTTGTAAAAACTTGTTTTGGGATGTAAGATACACCAGAATTTGTCTGAAAACAAAACTGCTGTTTAAGGTGAAAATAACTGAACATCCTATGGTGTTAATCCAGCACAATCTGTAAATTTAATGAGCATATGGTAATGTTTTACAGAACAATCTCTAAATAGAAGTGTTACATTTTTAAACTCCATGTATAATGTACAAAATAGAGCCATTTATTTATTGATTTAATTCTCACTATTATAAAAAATATATAGAATATCATTTAGATGAGCAAAATATAACAAAATTGCATTAAGGTTGTTCTTTTCAATGTAGTCCATGTAGTCTTCTGAAAACTGAATGTACCAGTGGCTTTTAAAGGCACTTATAATGCCAGTATGTACTTAACTATCCATCTTGGGAGGAAAAAGAAAAATGTTGCAGTAAATTTTGCCTGGAGAAGAAATAAAATGTCTTTTGTAAAAGTGATTGATCAGCTAAATGTGGATGGGTGTATCTTAGCAGAAGGCTCCTCTATTTCTATTCCTGATATTTTCATGTTTGCTGCCCATGGTGCTACAGAAATTAATAGCTCTTCTGAGAGAGGAAACAAGCTGTGCTGACTTTTAGCTGGGTCATGCCAAGTTGATGACCCAGACCTGTTGCTTTTCTTTACATGGAATTACAAAAGACCATTACATGTAACCCTCAAGGCAAAGCACAATTACAGAATGAAGTGACCTCGTATCTTTATTTTTATACCTGGAAACAAGTCTGCTTTATGTCAAGAGCCTTAAAATGAATGTTCCTCTTAAGCCTATGCAGTGGAATTTATAAAAGGACAGGATTGTGGTCCAACCACCTTTATCAAATCCGATATAATAATTTGCTAAAACGTGTGTAATGACGCAGTTATGCGCAGTAGAGACTGCCCTCTCG
Source organism: Rhinophrynus dorsalis (assembly GCA_037306005.1). Classification (NCBI taxonomy): domain Eukaryota; kingdom Metazoa; phylum Chordata; class Amphibia; order Anura; family Rhinophrynidae; genus Rhinophrynus; species Rhinophrynus dorsalis. Next base: position 76,787,750 of record CM074724.1, read on the forward strand.
GGGCGCCCAGCTCTGTATCAACCGTGGCGCGGGCAGTCTCTACTGCGCATGACTGCCACGTGACCGGCTGGCAGTGGCACTGTGACCCATGCAATGGGCTCTTCAACTAGTATATAGATAATAAGGTAAATATACAAATTGATTTATCTGCTAAAAATGTGCACAGAGCTGTTTTTGTACATTGCACCTGCCTAACACATATGTGCAAAGCTATTTTCAACACAAAATGGCTTACAGGGACATAACGACAGGCATGCACAGGGTGTAGTTATGATGGACCTGGCATCCAAATGGGTCCCCCAAAACCCAAAAAGATTTAGCTATGCCTCTGGGACTATATTTTTGTGTTGGGGGCCCAAATAATGTTTGCACTGGGGGGAATCCAATGACTAGCAATGATACTGATCACTACTTTGTGGTAGTGTGGAAATATGTGGATGGGTCAAGCAGTGCTTGAAGCTGCTTTTTTGTGAAACATTACTATCCCTTTAAAGGCTTTAAAGAGTGGAAGATAAGTTTCCTCTGTGAAAACAATGGACCCTATGTATATGGGCAAAGTGGATTAATACTGGGGCAAACCAACTGCAATTAAGGGATCACTTGAGTGCTCAAGCTTTCCAGTGCATTGATGTATACCCCTGCAATCACATATGTTGTTTAGTAACTGAATCAATAAACTTTGGTACCTGATTTTATTGATCCAGGAGTTCAGTTCATTGTTTGATTTGTTTTGACATGTTCATCGGAAGACTTGTTTGGGCCACACACCAGAGCTCCTCTATGTTGGTAAGATACAGAGGTATTGTTTGGGAAAAAATGGTATAGACATACATATATACAATTAACTGAATTGTACACCACTGTTACGTCTCCATTTATACCACAGATGTCCTGAAATTGGAACAAGATTTGCAAGCAGTTTTATAATGACTGTTATGTATTTAATAGCAGCCTATCTGTTTTTTTTCTATTATTTGTCCCCTACAGTGCAGTTGGTTTTCCCAGTAATTGCTCCACTTTTAAATAAGGCTCATTGCCTGTTTCCAAGTGTAACAGACTTTAGTGAGGAATAGAAGCAGGGGTATCCTGGAGTGTAAGATCATGATCCCTATAGGTTGTGACTTTACTACCAACTGCACAGCTAATAGGAAGGATGCTGCCTCAAGCATTAGACAAGAAGTTTGGGGTTGGTTTGTACAATCAGGACTGTTTATAATAATGATACTCCAGAGGATGGGCTTGGAGCAGTAAACTAGTAAAACACTGACTTTTCCCTTTTTTTAACATTTTGGGGAGACATGAGAAATACCTATAAAAAAGATGAGCTGGAATAACAGCAATTGACAAAAAAAGAGAAAAGGAGGCACACAAAACTCCTCTAAGTGCAGTATACAAAATGTCATTTAAATCTGTCACCTTCATCTCTGTGCTCTCTTAGACAGATACTCACGTGTTATTGATGCATCACTTCACCGCCTCTAGTATAAAACGTTTTCCTGGTACACACCCAGTTAGGTGTTCCTGGTCTCCTCTGTCACACAATTCTTGAATCTTTCACTGGGAATTCAGATGTACTATATAGGGTTGTATTGGGTTTCACAGGAGATACCATAAACTCCTAATATCCTCCAAAACTACCCCCAAATATCAAAAAGTAAACCCTTACAGGTATGACTAATAAAAATAAAGGATCCCCAGATATAAGAGCAAGTAAAAAAGTAGGGATCGATCACAGATATCAAATTTATTTCAAATTCCTAAAGCCAAAATAGACTGTAAAAAATGGCCAATGATGTAACAATTAAAACTCAACTCATTTTGTAACATGATACTTCATTAGGAGCCTAAAGTTACATGTATCTATCTACATCATTCATCTAGCCATGCAGGATGCATTTCTGTCAACATACCTATTTAAGAAAGAAATGTGTCTAAAAGCACACCCATCTTGGATTGAAAAGGTTAATTGGATGGTCTTACTTTTTATGCAAATAAGCCCAAATAAAAGTACAGGAAGCTCAGACCAAAGTTATGAACCCTCTAATAAGTTTTCAATGGCTTCTTTAATGCTGTCAGTTTAGATTCTACATAGAAAACAGCTAACCGTTAACCCATTTCCCTCACAGTAATTAACTTTTACTTATGGGCCATATTCCAATTCAGGTGATGTTATCGCTGATTTGATACCACAGATTCATATTGAAAAGGACAGTAATGCTCTGATATAAAGGCATATCTGATTTGTCATTATACATTTTTGTAATGCTCTTTAGCATTCTAAACATCCATATTGGTGCTATTTGATGGTAATTTTATTGTAGTTACCCCTCCCGTTCCTTTTTCATTAGTCACTGTTTTTCCCTTCAGATCTGAAATCCTGTCGACTGACCACACAGATCGCAAAACTGGAGCAGGGTTTTCCTTATGCTGAAACAAGATTGTCCCTCATTGTGATCTGTCCAGACCGGCTTTTTGCTCAGAAGGGAAGAGTGACGTAAAGAAAAGAGGCAGACTGGGGAAACTTTACAATAGAATTACGATCAAACTATACCAATACAGACATTTAGAACATGATGGGGCATTATAAAAAAGTTTAATGAAGAACTGGATCTGCCTTTATATCTGAATATTACTATCCCTTGAAATCTCTGGGGATAAAACCAGTGATAACATTATCACCTGAATTGGAGTCCAGCCCTATGCTGGTGTTTTCCATAAAGGATAATTAGTATTATTATTATTCCTTAATAAATGTGAACATTTCAAATGAAGGTGATCATATAGACCTTTAAATCAGGACGTGTATGAAAATGTAATTCAGATGGACTACACAGGTGTAACGGTTTTTTAAGACACTCAGACCAGTGGTGAGATAAAACACAGTTTTATTAAAAGAAAAATAAGGCAAATGATCGCCCTCTACAGGCAACACAAAATAATAGCAAGATAATGACAGATATGCCCCCACAGGCCCAGTATACAGAATAAGAGTATCACATATACTGTCTCAGGACAGGCACATAACAGAGACCCAGATAAGGGTTAAATGCATAGATGGACAGTCTCTGTTTTAGAGTTTGGCACGCCCAAGGTGTTAATTGGGAGAAGTAGGTGTAGCTGGAATCACACTTATAGTACTGAGAGAGGTTGCTGCTAGGCCTTGTGTGACCAGAGGTAATATCAGCAGAACAGTACCCAGAATAGCCCCCACGGGCGTAACCAAGGATACGACTGACTCTGCAAGTGCTAGAGTAGTTAGCCCCCGCGGGCATTACCACAGTATAGCCTGAACTGCAAGAGCTGCTAATAGCCCCCACGGGCGTACAACGGAGACCAACGGAACAGAGGTTGTGAGCCAATAGTCCCCACGGGCGTAAACCTAAGTCAACCTGCAAGAGCTTTGAGCCAGTAGCCCCCACGGGTGTAACAACGGACCACCATATGCTGCAACGGAGAAGCCAATAGCCCTTCACCCTTAGCTATAGTAGCTTGTGCCTTCAGCCCCAATGGCGTTAATGTAAGAGTCGAGCCAAATAGCGCCCTACCGGAATCGTTACCGAACAGTACTACTCTGCAATAAGGTGGAATGAGCCCCGACCAACCAGAGCATAAGCGGCCGACTCAGCAGATGTAATGCAAGAGGCAGGCTCTATACCAGTGAGAGAGGCTTAGCGAAAGGTAATGCGGCACAGCTAGGGTTAAAATGCAGCTTTATGGATCGGAGGCTCAGAGAAGTATGATAGCTCTGCAAGCGATACGGAGGCTCTAAGACAGTAGCACAGCTCTGCAATCAAGCAATACTCAGCACTGGGAGCAAGTAATACCGGACAGGAGCAGGTCACATGATCAGCCAGGCAAGCAGCAGTGGCGGAAGTCAGAATGTCGCTACGGCGACAACCGGAGAGGAGAGCAGGAACTAGCAGGTCACCGGAGCAGTTCGTTAACTGGTCACGTAGCAGGAAGTCAGCCAAGCCGGGTCGGATCACGGAGAGGGTACTCAAACAAGCCGGGTCAATCATGAACAGGAACGTCAGCCAAGCCGGGTCGGATCACGGAGCGGGTTCTCAGACAAGCCGGGTCAATCACGAGCAGGAACACAGGAATGTAGTCAAGATGGGCCAATTAGGTACACGGGAAACCGGAACACAGGAACTCAGCAACAGCAACACTGGCTCTGAAACACCACGAAAGGGCCCCTGACAGGTGTCTCGGTCAGGCATAAAATGTCACCAGGGGCGGGCCAAACCAGTATAACGAATCAGCATACACCACAAGAGAGAGTGACAGAAAGGATCACAGGCACTATGATAACAGGACTCGGTGCAACCCTGTAGGGTCTTCCTGATTATTTTAAATGTTTTTTATGTTAAAAAATGTTTTTAAACAAAACAGAAATATCATAAAACAGGGGGCATGCTCATGTTTTTGTTTGTTCTAATGGCTTTTTAATTATTTATCAATGACCGCTGTTTCCGGCAGAATGTAGCAGCAGTTTTAACTGGGGGCTAGATAAGTATGAAAGCTAGCATTTAAAGGCACTAAGAAATATAATGATATGAAGCCATTAGGAAGCCATTCAACTGATCTGGGAGCCACGGAACACTCAGAAATCTTTGCAGAAATTAGGAGCTACACTTTCCTCAACTGAACACTGAAAATGGATATCTGCTTTATCTTGCTTTAAAACAAATAGCAATTAAGTCTTTCCAGGACGACACTTGCAATGCATCAAATAAACAGTGGCAGAGACAGCGCTAACAACATCCTGCTTCTATAGCTCACTATTATATTAAATAGATGGAGGAAATATAATATACTGAAAGGTTATAACAATGGTATATGGCAAGGACAGAGATAGCAACTGCATAGCACTTAATGCCTTGCTTTCTCTCACGCTCCCATCGGGCTGTTGCTGGTTTATTGTTTAGACAAGGTGTAAGAAATATTTGGCTGTTCATGAAACCCAACCAACTGTTAGTTATTTGGGAATGATGGGTGTTGTAGCCCCCAACAGTTGGAGAGAACTGCACAGCCCCCAGAAAATTCATTTATTTCATTTTTTAATGCCTGCCTTCTTCCTGCAGTGACCTCCTTCACCTTCATTCACCTGCACCGTACTGACTCCTCCTCTGCTCCTAACCCCTCAGCTGCATGCCTTGATTCTGGCACTCCGGTATATCGCACAGCATCTAATTACGTTATTGTACACACTGACGACTGTCATGGGCCGTAGGCCATTACTGAGGGGAACTGTTCGAAACTCCTCATGTTAGGACTCACTTGGCCACCAGGCACCCCGTGGAGGGGTTATGTCGATCAACGGGAATTGTTTTGCCGACTCTTAGTCGACAAAGGACTTTATTGTCGACACAGAGTCATAGGGATTGGACTTGCCGACTTTTAGTCGACCAAGGGCTTTGGTGTCAACACTGAGTAGTAAGACTCCCATTGTGTCAAATAGATCCAGTAGGCGGCCATCAGATTGGGTGTCGACCAGAGTGACGTATGAAATTGATGCTCGGGGACTAAGACTTTGTTGATGCCCGTAGGCTCCCAGCCCATTGGTCATACGAATGGGCCAGTCGGGTTGTACCTAGCTTTGTCACTCCAATTCTTATTGGACAGAATTAGAGCCGCCAGAATATAATTATGTTAAGTTAATTTAATCATTTGTGTCTTTTGTTCATACTGTTTACTGTTCCATTGTTTTATTGTTCACACGTTGTGTATAAAAGAGCGTGGGGTTTCTCAATAAAGTGTGTTACTTGCTTTGAAATACGAAGGAAGCATGTCTCATTGTTTGGGTGGTTTAAAGAGTCCTGAATTCACTATACTCCACAGCGGCGATCAAGGCCCGGATGTCCCCCTGCTATCTTAGTTGACGCTGCTAAGAGCTGATTCTTCGACATCAGATGGAGCCCAAGATCGTTGACCGACTCTTTGACTCCTATTCGAACTTGAAAGGTTCGACTACAGCAGCTCATTCTCTGACACCTGGGTTTCAACGACTGGACTAGGACCCTTGGAGCAGACAAACTGTATTGCTTTCCTACGTTCCCTGGGGAAAGCAGGCCTGGCTGTCCGACTTTGAGGAAGAGGAGACCGGAATGACGGCTGAGGACCACCCAGCATCCTTAGATTCCATTATAATGATGTCTGTTAATACACCCACAGATATGCATGCACTGAGCTCCAACACAAATTTGTACAAAAAATAATACAGATATAGAGTTTGTGTTGTATGTGTAGTACTAAATTAAGTATCGGATAAAGAATGAAGGGGTTGTACATAAGTTTGTGGCATTGCACAGCCCCAATCAATACTGGCTTCCAGCAGACAAAACGTCCTAGTGGTGGCCCACTGATGAGCATTCAAGGGTGACCATATAGTGGGTACTTGCATTTCCCTTGGAGCACATGCATGTCTATGGGTGTATAAACAGAAGTTATCAGTGTATACAATAAAGTGTTTAATCTGGTGATGTGCAATGTACTGGAGTGTCGGAATCTGGGCAGGCAGCTGAGGGGTTAGGAGCAGAGGAGGAGGCAGTAAGGAGCAGGTGAAAGAAGGGGATGGAGGTCTTTGCAGCAGGAAGGAGACAGGCATTAAAAAAATAAAGTAAATAAATACATAACAATAAGGTTGGTCATGGTGGTTAAGTGAAGCCCATAGCAGAAGCCAGCTGAAACATTAGGAGCAGAGAAGGAGGCAGGGGAGGGTGCACGCTGCAGCTGGGGCTGGAGGTGGGAGGGAGGGAGGCAGGCCGGTATAGTAAGTTAAAGTTTGTAATGGTGGAGACAGGAGTGAGGGTAGTGGTGATGCAAGCTGAGAGCTTGCTACATGGGTGTAGGTTCAGCCTGTAAGTAAGCTGCTGAATTATAGCTGCCTTTCAGGTCGGGACATAAACAGTCACTGAGGCTGATGGGCCAGATGATGGATCGCTGTGCCAGTGGAGGAAAGAAGTGGAGAGGTGGAGGAGGTCGGGTGAGGGCATATTTATGGAGAGTGTGGAGCAGATTTAGGCCATAAGAGAGTTGCATGTGAGAGCATTTATGTGTGTGTGTGTGTGTGTGTGTGAGAGAGAGAGAGAGTTCTCCATGTTTTTTCCCCAGCCGGATGTGGAGGGAGGGCTAACTCCTTGCAGAGATTTTGACAGAAGTGGCCAAGGGCCTTCAGCCCGGGCTCAATCCTGTCAAAATCACGCCCCCCTGTATCTCCAGGACTGACAGCAGAGAGGAGACATGAATAAGCCCTCCTTACTGCCACCCCTGGGTGTGTGCCAGGCACACAGAAGTCTTCTTTTATATTTATAGAAAACTTTCCTCAAGACCTTGAACTTTGAGTTAACATATTATAATATGTTTTAATATGTGGAAATAGCTGCAAAAATAGCAGCCAGGCATTGATCTACATAAACGTGAATGGTTCCCCTTTCTACTCTATCTATACAAAATATAGAAAAGCAAACTGAAGAAAAGTCAGTATGGTAGACATGGTTTTGTGCTTCTGTCACCACCACAGTATGTGAATTCATACTAATGGGATACCATTTTGCTCAGACTAGCAGTACTAATTGAGTACAGTTGGATATTCTATGGTTTCAAAAGATACCAGTATCTTTGAAGTGGGAGAAATGTAAAAAAAAATACAAATAAAATAATATTTTTCCTATATGTCCACCTCCTGGAAACATTTATTCACACTAGCCTAGGTGTAGAAAGGTAGCTTACCCCTCATTTGATGCAATGGGTTATATACTTCCAAACTGGAACAACTTAGATAGCCATAGACAAACACTTGCTAGATAAGGAGAGATCATGATTTCTCTCATATACTGAATGCATTTTTATTTTATTGAATAATTATCCCAAAAGAAGCGTTGTGAAATAAATAATATATACCATATTTAAATAACAGAGGTAAAGAAAATATTAAGGGAACAACTAAACATTAATTTGTTGATATAACTTTAAATATCATGTACTTACATCTATCATAAGTAAAACATACTTATTAATTAAACATTATTTTACTGCATATATAAGCTGTCCTGTTAAAAGAGCATTTATTTAATTTTGTTTAATTTTATTTTAGATGTTTGTACTAAAGTAAGCTAATTTCCTGAGATTAGTACCCGCTTCTCTTGTTTTCAGAAAGACTGTTAGCTCATTTACCTACAACTCTGTGCAATGACTTCAGAGACAAATATCGAGAATCCTATGTTACTGAGAGCCATGGAAAACAGAAAAGTGCCCTCCCTCACAGAGCATATGTAATATTAAATAAGCACAGTCTAATTTATCTAAGTTGATATAAATCCAATTCATTTGTAGATGATTTTGTTCCTTTTAAGCATACTCAAGAGAATGAATGCTTATATAAGACCTAGGGACTAGGGATTGTGCATTTACTCCTTGCAGGAATTTCTGCAGAAATGGCGCTATTATCCTTTTTGTTGAAATGCCTGCAGGTAGGAAATGCAGACAAAATTTACCACTGGAATGTGGGAAACCTGCTCTAAATTCTGCATTCATGTTCTGAGTTCTACTGTTCCGGTACTGCTTCTATGTAATTTCCATGATATCATAATACATGCACAAAGTTGTCATCAAGTACAAATATGCATATACACAAACCTATGTAAGTAACTTTTATGCAAAAAATGGCAGCATTACTCTGTTTGTGGCAAGGACCAGGCAGTGTGGAAGTGCTTGGGCTTTTAGGGATGTGCTGTTCCTCTGCAACTTCTTTAATGCCATGTGCTGACAAGGTACAGAGGAAATCAGAGCTAAATTCTAATATCTGCGTGGTCTAGATGTGGTGTCCAAGAATGTCACATAATAGCTGTGTTCTGGAGTAGTGAGAGCCAGTATGTACTACAGGCATTTATATATAAGCATATGCACCAGATTTTCATTCAACTGATATGCTAAGAAGAAATGGTGCAATTCTGTGTAAACCATCCAGACCATGAGAGATGAAAATTCCAAATGCTCATTGGTTGAACCCCTTGAGGACAATGCATTGTTCACCTCTCTGGTCCTTCAGGGGTTAATGGAGCTTTTAATCCCTTGAATGCCTGAGATTTCTCCAATGCATTGCTTTGTTTCTCTAGCATTCATATGTGAATGTGAAAGACATATAAAAAATAGGCTATTTGTAAATATTATGCACTTTAAGAATATGTGAAAATAAAGGGTTACTATTCCTTTAAGAAATTACAAGCCAGCACATCTTACACTGGAGAATACAATCAATCATACCTATCAATACATATTTACATATCATCTTGAAGCCTTGTACTCCCCATTGAGAGCATGCACTGAATCATGTTAGTATCCATCTATCTCTATGAATATATTTCTTACTGTTACTTGTTTAGAACGGACAGAGTCCTCCCTCTGGAATCTTCAGAGCTTCCATCCCCTGATTTTCACTTTTACCAGTGGGAGAACTTGATCCTACCAATACTAAGCAAGAGAGATGCAAACAGTGATGACTGTGCTAAAGCCAGAGGCAATATTCATTTTCATGTTGAGTTCATTTGGGATATTCTGCTCAAGACTTCTCCTTATAAACTTATATATACAGCAAGGCCGATGTACTAGTAAAAAGTGGTGCAATTCCAGGAAAAAGTAATTGCACCATAGAGGGTAAATCAAAAATCACTCAATTCCCATTGACTTCTCATTAGGTATTTAACCCCAGCCATGCTAGAGAGGTCTCCAAAGCATTGGTAATCTCTCCAGGATTCATGGGGGTTAACCCCTTAAGGACCATGAAAATCTGAGGTCATTTTCGTTTAAGGACCGGAGCAATTCTAACCTTTTTGATGTCTTTGTTCAACAATGTTTTCCCTCTAAGTACTTTATTTTACCCATGAAAACTATATGCCTTTTTTTACACACAAATAGGGCTTTCTTTTGATTCCATACTTATATGGATAGCCCACCATTTATTTTAGGAAACTTAAAGAAAACCTTAAAAAAAAAAAAAAAAAACGCCATTTTTTTTTCTCTTGGGATCATGTGGGCACAATGGGTTAAATTTTTATGGACACTGCATTAAACATATGACCGGTCAGTCATACCTACAAAATGGGCAGTTTTAAGTGGTCACTGACCACCTGGGTGAAAAACCCCATGTCCGTCCCCCCCCTATTTTCCCACTGTTTTATTGATGACATTTGGCAGTGTGTATAAATGTATTTCATGGCTCCACAACAACCGCACTTCCTATTTTGGTTATTGAAATGTTTTTTTTATTTAAATAAAATGTTTGCTAAAAAAAAAAACAGTGTTGTGTCTTTAAAAAAAAAAAAGTTAATTTTAGCAGTTCAAAAATGAACCTGCATTTAGCCAGCCTCCAGCACAGCAGTGAAGGGGTTAATACCCCCAGCTGCTGCATTTTATTTATCCACTAGGTGTCTCCTGTCTGCTTCTCTGTCCCTTACTTGCATAGCAAGGGACAGAAGGCTGAGAAGAGACACTAGAGGCAGCGTAGAACACTGCCTCATTCATTCTTTTACAATGCCAGTACATGGGATTGCTGCTGCAGCGATCCCATGACCCAGCACTTGTGAAAGTGGCTGAGACTGAATGATCTGGTCCTGGAGCGCTCAGTCTCAGCTGGGAATTAATGATAGCAGTGTGCACAGAGGCGCGCTGCTATCATTTAACCCAGGATGTACCAGGACCGTCATGGGTCTTTAAGTCAAATCTACCTATGATGGTCCTGGCACATCATGGGTCGTTAAGTGGTTAAAAGCCCCTTGTTAGCCAGTGGAAATGTTATTTGTCCTCTATGGTGCAGTTGGTTCACTGCAGAATTACACTACTTCGTTAGTACAAATGCCCCAGAAGAGATGTACATGTTCTGTCTGTGCTGTTTGGGTAGAGCAGTGATTCTCAGCTCTAGTGCACTGCTATGGTAACACCAACAGGTCGCTTTTAACCCTTTTTGTGCCTGAGTGGTATGCGTTGGACACCACTCTGGCACTCAAAGGGTTAATGATATCCCTGATTAAGAGCAGGTAGATCAGTCACAATGACTAATCTTGGATTTACTCACCTCTGAATAATAACCCCTTCCACATTTACCTGTTATAGCCAGAAAATCCTAATAACCCTTATTAATTTTGTGATTGTGCCTTTGTTCCAGACGCAACATCTTCCATCACTCCTAAAGGTCATGTCCATGGAAGCAGACATGACAGATACTGGCAGGTTTTTGAAACTGAAGCAGGCAGAGTATATTAGCCTATTTAACTCATTGAAGATCAAGTGGTGTATTCATTTCATTGAGAAGCAGTGGATTGCATACCCCTCTGGTCCTTAAAGAGACAATAATGCCCCATAATTTTTTTTTTAGAGTTTTGTAGAGATTAAAAAATAAGCCACTAATCCTATCTCTCAAACTGCTATGGTTTGAGAGATATCCTCCGCTAAAGTTCCTCTTCTCCTGATGTCAGCTGTAAAGCTGACAGAAGGAGATCCATGTCAGCCTACATGAGGAGGCTCTTCAGCAGAGCTGCAATAGCGCAATTTAAAAAGAAAAACTTCTTTGGAACGGTCTAAATTGTGTGCTTGCAAACCAGGCACATTTAGTTCCAAAAGAAGTATTTCTTTTTAAATAGCGCTATTGCGGCTCTGCTGAAGAGCCGTTTGTCAGTCCCCGGACCAGGAATTCCTCTGTGGAGAAAAACAGGGAGAAAGAATCTGGTTTCAGCTATAGTAGTAAGGTCGTTTATCCCAAAGTCTTCCTGTGGCAGTGCTTCTAATGTGAACGAGCGGTGTGTGTGTGGGTAGTTGAATGTATGTGGGCAGTTGAATGCATGCTGGTGAGATAGCTCAGTGGTAAATTCCCTGTCTATAGAGCCATATTCAACCTCAGGGTTGCAGTTTGAATCCGAGCAGGGTCAACTGAGCCCTTCATCCTTCCCAGGTTGATAAAAGAGTACCATTGATTGGGTAATAATAGCATCTATTATTTCAGCTGTCAATTTGGTTAATTCTGAGAGTGTGCAGTTTGAGTCCCACTGGGAGAAAGGCGCTATATAAATACTGGTTGTTGTTATTATTATTATGTTTCTGTGAATGAGTGCATGTGTGATGATGTGTGTACATGCATCAATGTCACTCAAAAGGTGAAGCCCTTTGAAATCAATGGGCTTCACCTTCTGGCATATGAACCTACCTGATTTTTCCTTCCCATGGAACCTTCTGCAGAATGGATAAACAATTCCTGCAAGAAGAACCTTGAACTTTGTACCCATCCCTACTTAGAATACTAATACATTGTCAAACTTACACAATTTCTACTAAATGCCCCCAGTAAATAGCCACTGACTGTTTACGGAGAACCTGGAGCCAAAGTGCATGCCTTTTTATTTGTTAGTATAATGCTAACGTTTGTATATCTCTCACGCAGTATAAAACTGCTATATTTGGCCAGTTGTCCTTGTCCCTTGTTCTATATCTTAGCAAATTTCTTATATATATGCCTCATTTATAAACATGGATCTTGCACTTCATTTCTATAATTCAGTGAATGGAATGCTATATGAGATTAAGAAGTGCTGACATAGGCGCTTCTTTTCCCAATGCTGGCATTTGTTGTTATCAGAGTAACATTAATGGAAGTTAATTAGTATAACATCCCTGTGTATTAATATGCATAAGATACATTGATATTCTGTTATTATTCTTGCTTCTCTACTTTTAAAATCATTACTAATTATGAGCATCATATTATAAATCAGTATGGCTGTCACCCAAGGAGAGACTAGCAAGAGGATGTCTTGTGCCAAAGGATTGCTGTTTCTTGCAGTCTGGCCAATAAGCTTTGAGCTGGGTTATAATCAACATTATGTATCTTCCTATTGCATTGCTCTGCTCCAGAAACAGTTCATACCAACCAATCAATACATTATATTAACCCCACTGTATGAAAGAGATAAATCCATTTGTTTTGTAATGCTTTGGAGATGTGAAACATAGGTTATATGTGCCCCCATGCTAGGGGGGTGTCATGAGGGGTCATGATACCCCTCTTGAGGTCTGAAGTACTTTTATAATAAAAATTACATGTATAATTTAGTAAATGAAAATCATTGTTACACATCAATAAAATATTTAATTACATTTTAACACAAATTACATCTATAATAAAAACAAACACCCTTTTTTATACATATACAGATTGCCTATTAATCCTATGAGTACCAGATGGGTAGCAAACACATTACAATACCTCTCTGGTACTCATAGGGTTAATCTTGCAATAAAAAATATGAGTGCATGTTGAGTATAATAGGAGAAGAAATATGTCGGATGAAAATGGTGAAAGAAAGTCATGGGAGCACTGTAGTCAACTTTTCAAGAGGGAGGGGGTTATAATGTCAGATGTACAATATTCATCGAATTAATATGGTGAAAGAAAGCACTGTAAGTTGACTTTGGAAGAGGAAGGGTTACTTGCCAACTATGAACAATATTTGTCAGATTAATGTGGTGAAAGCAAGCACTGCAAGTTGACTTTGGAAGGGGAAGGGTTAATTGTCAACTATGAACAATATTTGTCGGATTAATGTGGTGAAAGAAAGCACTGTAGATGACTTTGGAAGGGGAAGGGTTAATTGTCAACTATGAACAATATTTGTCGGATTAATGTGGTGGAAGAAAGCACTGTAAGTCGACTTTTAGAAGGGGGGGTTAATATGTTGAAGGGGGCACTTTATGTTGGATTTCTATGCTGTATACGGTATTCTGCACTGCTTTTGCTTGAACAAAGATGGTTTTGAAACTGTCACTATGGCTTCTACACCTCATCCTCTGATTTGCAAAATTTCTGACTTAAATGCAACCACAAAACAGGTGGTAATACTGAGCGTGGGTAATAGGATACTAATTGCACGTTGTTTTTAGTTATTTCCTATGGGCTTTTTTCAGACTGGCGGTAAGTATGATTACCGCTGATTTTGCTTTCACAAGTCGGGTAATAGGATAGCAAAAATTAACTTAAAAAAATGCCTGTTTCATTTTTAGCGCTGGTAATAGAATCGAACCCTTAGAAGGTTCTTTTAGCGGGGATGGCAAATGATAGTCCGTTGGAGATAATCAACTGGTGGGGATGGTAAATAGTATCTCATAATACTCCAAATATAACGATAATAAAAAATCTTTTTGGAGCTTTACAGATGGAGTAAGCGGCTACAACTAAAATAATAAACATGGCAGGTGGGGCTGCTGGATTCAATGAAGTCCAGGAATATTAACCCTTTGAGTGTCAGAGGGGTACAGAATGCATTGCAAAGCACTCAAAGGGTTAAAGAGTTAAAGATCATGGAATATAATCCATACCAGGACAACTAGTTGAAGAAGCAGGGCGGTTTAAGTTTTTGGAGCAAAACAATTGCAGATATTTGAAGTTTGATATAAACATTGATACACTGAGATATTTTAATCTATTGAGTATCTGTTTGGGTCCCCTGGATATTAATCTTAGTAAACTTGATGAGAGATACTGATTGAAAGATTAAGGATGATGTTACACTCATGGGATGAACTCATGGACTATTTATACAAGAGTTAAGAGTTAAGGAATCATTATAATTAATGTCTGTATGCAGGGCTGGTGCAAGGATTTTTGCCACCCAAGGCAAAATCTAATTTTGCCGCCCCTTGGCTCTGCCCCTTGTGTCCCGCCCCTTTATGCTCCACCCACTTATACCCCACCTTTTTAATGATTGTTACCATAGCGTCCTTTTATCATACATAGTTTTTCACAAACACACACTTGCACACGCAGAAGCACACAGATACACACAGAGCCATATACACACACATAGACATCCACACACAGAACCATATATTTACACACACAAACACATACAGACACATTACTGATCTACAAGTTAAAATCCCGAGAGAGATCTCTTTGCATTCTGAAGCAAAGTGTTAGAGACCTGCCTAGCATTCAAGGGATTAACCCTTTGAGTGCCAGTGGGGTACATAATGCATTGCAAAGCAATTCACTGTGTACCCCACTGGCACTCAAAAGGGCTAAGAGCCTTTTTTTAATCTATAGGCATTTTTGGAAATGTCTGTTTACTCCCTATGGTGCAGTTGGCTTAATGCCTTCTTCCATTTCTTAGAACTCCAGCCTCATGTGTGTGTGATAGTGTTTGTGTGATAGTGTGTGTGTGGTAGTGTGTGTGTGTGTGTGATAGTGTGTGTGTGTGTGATAGTGTGTGTGTGATAGTGTGTGTGTGATAGTGTGTGTGTGTGATAGTGTGTGTGTGATAGTGTATGTGTGTGTGTGTGATAGTGTGTGTGTGATAGTGTGTGTGGGTGCAAATGTATATAATAGGAATGAGAATGTGTGTGTATGTGTGTGTGTGTGTGATAGTGTGTGTGTGTGTGTGTGATAGTGTGTGTGTGTGTGTGTGTGTGTGTGATAGTATGTGTGTGGTAGTGTGTGTGTGATAGTGTGTGTGTGGTAGTGTGTGTGGGTGCAAATGTATATAATAGGAATGAGAATGTGTGTGTGTGTGGTAGGGGGGTATGTGTGGAGTATAGGCAGTTTTACTTACAATCCAATCAATCATACTGGATATGTTCTCATGTGGCTCTTCAGCTGTAGTTAA
Source organism: Rhinophrynus dorsalis (assembly GCA_037306005.1). Classification (NCBI taxonomy): domain Eukaryota; kingdom Metazoa; phylum Chordata; class Amphibia; order Anura; family Rhinophrynidae; genus Rhinophrynus; species Rhinophrynus dorsalis. The sequence goes on from CM074724.1 coordinate 76,803,397, forward strand.
AATTAAAAAAATAAAAAAAATTATAATGGTGAACTGAAGTACCACATGTCCTTTTCTGAACAGCCTGCACTCCATGAATCTCCCCAGACCCCAGTGTTTTTTTGTTTTGTTTTTAACAGCTATAGGGCATTACAAAGAGACTCTTTTATCTTTAAATTCTGTTTGTGTGGGCACCAGTGATTTAAAGGGATAGTAATACTTCGTTTTATCTTTATTTTATTTTGTAGGCATTAAAAAAGCATGAAGAATGACCTTTATGGTTTGAGAGATATTCACAAGCAAAGTTTCTCCCTCCTGCCCCTTTTACCTAGTGTAAGCAATCTCTTCCCAGATGTGGAATGCAGTCCATAGACCAGACAGATAACAGAAGGGGACAATCTTCTTCCTATGAGAACAATGAAAACCCTGCCCCCTTGACAAGTTTTTCAGGTTTTTCCTTTATCTTAATTGAAGATTGTCCCTCTCTGCAGTCTACGTGGACACCTCCCTTCTGCTCTGGCTGAGCAGTGTTACATCAGTAAAAGGGGCGATAGGGGGATACTTTGTCATTGAATTACTCTTGAACTACAACTCTGAGAGAATTGAAATAACACTCTTCAAAGTCCAAATACTATGATGATTAATTAGAGCTACTTTTATTATGAAACATTACTGTCCCTTTAAGTCTGATGTTTTGCTTTGTCTGTGTCATTGAACAGATTTAAAGCATTCCTACCTGCACAAACAGAATCCCCTGACCTCCCCAATGCAAAAATGAATCACCTTTGGTCTCTGCAGTGTCTTTTTCTCGCTTTCTGCTGGCTTCTTTCATTACCTCCTACTGGAGAGTCTGTTTCATGCGTCTTCACTGATAATAAGTCATTTCATCTGTTATCACTGGAAGTGACACATTTATCATTGAGACCATAGAATGGACTATGTGGAGTCTGAGGACAGTAGCATTTGCAGAGAGAGAAAATCATAGCGATTCAATTGTCCGGGGGAGGGCACACTCCATACATTAAACTCTTGCATGCTGGAGTGATTTACAACGTATTGCAAAGCAAAAACTCTAGCATTCAAAGCAGCAGAGTACACTGACCTGTTGAGGGCTTTCAGTGCTGCTGGTGTCTGACTTTGGGTATGGGGTATTAATCAAGAAACCTCCATGCTCCAGCTCCAGTTCTCTTGCTAACGTCTGCTGCCAACTTCCTGCATCACGTGGTCACAGCTCCTCTCCCATCTCCAGACCAAGAGGCATCACAAACACAAGCAGCCAATGAGAGAGAGGAGTATCCTGTCAAAGCACTCCTCTCTCATTGGCTGCAGTGAGACTATCATACTGCAACATCATCCAACATGCTGATACTAGGAAGGTGCTGGATGGCGAGGCACAGTAAAGCAGTCCGTACCTTTTACAGTTCAAAGTCAGACACAGCAGAAGCCTCTACGCCCCCATAGATGTGCGCCCTAGGCCAGTGCCTACCTTGCCTCTAGGAGGCGCCGGCCCTGTCTGTATGATTGACTCTACTATTAAAATGGGTCCAAAAAAAGATAAAAACCATAATCAAGATAAAGCTAAAATGATGAATGCATTTTATTCTCCTAAAGCAATAACTCCCTCCCAGTGCTGGAAGTCAATTTAGGGGACTTATGTCCGGACTTTACAAAGAATAACCAGATAATTAGTATGAATCATCTGTATGAAAAATTAAGCTAAGACATGAGAACAAATACCTTAACAATTAAGCAAGAAATGTCACAGATCTCAGAAAAACTAACAGCACAGGTGATTTAAATTAATAAACTACAAGTAGAAGTTGGCTCCCTAAAAAAGGAAAATGAAGATCTTAGACTATGTCTGTCAACTTTGGAACTGAAAATGTTGGAAATTGAGGACAGAGCTTGTAGGAATAACTTGAGACTGAGAGGAATTCCTGAAATTGTATCAAATCAAGAACTGGAGGGATTTTTGAAAGATTTTTGTCTAACATACATGCAACAAGATTATTTGGGCTTGGTCCTGTTTGAGAGATTCCATAGGTTAAATAAATCTAAGGATCAAAAATATAATGAAGGCCCTAGAGATGTGATTGTTCGATTTAAGAACGGCTACATAAAAGATCTACTGCAAAAGGAGTTTAGGAAAGATCCTGGGAAATATGAAAGATTTAAGAACTTGATCATTTTGGTTGATTTATCAAGCACTACATGATTTAATAGAGGACGGTTTAATGATGTACCAGACAATTGCGCTAAGCAAATATTAAATATAGATGGGGTTTCTCAACTAAAATAATAATCACATATGAAAGGGAAATTATGAATTTCTCAGACCCGATGAAACGTAGTGAATTTATTTTGTCTGTTGGAAAACATAGTGAAGTGACTAGATAGATTCACAGGTTATAAGAGTGTAATAGAGTTCATTTTGGATATTTTGAGTATAATATTTAAACTTAAGATAAACCTGATTTAAATTGAAGGAATTCTGAGAGGATTTGGGACTGATTATATGTTATGGCAGCTAAATTATATAAAGGTACATATGTAGGAATAGAGGTATGGAGTATATTGGTAGAAGTTGGATAAGAAAAAGGGGATCAACAGGGAGAGCACTTTAAATTTATTTATTTAATTTTTTTTTCTTCACTGAGGTAAGAATGAAATGTGTTATATTTTAGGTAAGGTGGAATGGGAGTAGATGGTTTATAATTCACATTAGACACAGAGATTTTAAGGTTTCTTACAAGATTGGTGCACATAGGCATTTAAGCAAAGGAATATAAGGAATAACAATAAATTATTTACTAAGGGGTGGGGCATTTTTTTTTATTTTCTACACTGGGGAAAGAATGGAAAGGTGGTATATTTCAGGCAAGCAGGAATGGGACTAGAGGGCTAATAATTCACATTAGATATAGAGATTTTAAGGTTTTTCAAAAGATTGGCGCATGTAGGTATTTAAGGGAAAGAATATAGGGAATAATAATAACTGATTTACTAAGGGGTGGTGGAGTTTGTTTTTTTCTTCTCTACTCTACATTTTAGGGTATGAGATAATATAGGATCCCATTTGTATCGGGGGTGCCTTATTTAGCAGATATATAAGATATATTGCTTAATGGCACTAATGCATGTTAGTCGGCTTTGTCGGATAATAAAATATATCAACTTTTCCAGATATAGGTTATGTTATTATTGGACTGTGGTGGTGGTTCTCTGCTCCAGCCCTCATGGCACATTAAGTGGTGTCGTGGGAGCTGGAGCCAAGATCCATTGGAACACACTTCAGAATTAGTGTCTTAATGTATAAGAATAGTGGGGCATATAGTACAATGGAATATTTTGCAGGAAATATATAAAATTGTGACATATAAGTTGATATGTAATTTGATCTACAGTTGATTTGGTATTAAGATATTTAAGTATTGAGAAATAGATTTTATTTGGAGATGCATTGGGGGTCTCTGGTTGTTCAGGGGGAGGACTCGGTTAGGTGATAATTTCAGCTGTGGGAGTTTGTGTATCCTTTTGTGCCCCATTGACCACATGGGCTCGGAGGAATCTAGGGGTGGACCCAAACACTGTTTTTCCCCCCTAAAGACGAGCGGGCTTGATAGAGCAAGGTAAGGGAATAGGAGGGATGGGTGGGCCCTTCGGAACTCTCGCACGGAGCATGTGGAGGCGGGGACTCATGTTGGGGAGACCAATATTGGGAGTGGAAGTGGGGACCTGACGGGGTGTTCTGGTAAAGGTCCAACTAAAGTAACCAATTATAGGCATATCTCTCTGATAGATTTAGATATTAAAATATTTTCTAAGATCCTTGCTGATAGGCTGGGAGAGGTTATAGCGGGGTTAATCCTTCCAGATCAGGCTGGTTTTATTGCTGGAATACTAGAAAATTGCTGAATCTCATTTATGAAGTTCAAGTTAGGAAACATCCGGCAGTGTTGGTAGCACTGGATGCCGAGAAGGCATTCGACCGGGTCAGCTGGTCTTTCCTTTCAGAGGTCTTGAAGATGTTTGATCTCAGGGGATTCTTTTATGAGAATATTATGGCACTTTATGGTTCTTTGCAGGCTAAAGTAGCAGGCTCTGGGTTAAATTCTTCTTTTTTCAAATAAAAAATGGAACAAGGCAGGGGTGCCCTCTAGCTCCGCTTTTATATGCATTGTCCATAGAACTGCTAACAGCTATGATTTGTCAGGACGATGCAATCCAAGGAATGATAACTGGAATCCAGACACATAAAATAACTCTTTATGCTGATGATGTCTTATTGACATTGTCTGATCCAGATAAATCTATCCCAGGAATTTTGACTAAGATTAAGGAATTTGGTATTTACTCCATTTATAGGTTGAATCAAATTATACATGCAAATTTAAGTATCGACCAGTAAAATCGCTTGAGGCTGAGAATGGACATTGATTGGAATAGGAAAACTATTGATTAATTGGGTATTAAATTATGCTTTGATTTTAATGAAATTATAAAGAATAACTACGAGAGCTTAATGAAGGAATTGCAAGATCAATTATTGATATGGAAGAATTATGAATTCTCATGGTTGGGAAGGCTAAATATTGTGAAAGCATATATTCTTCCTAAGCTTATTTACATGTTTAGGACTATTCCTTTACGTGTTCCATTTAGAGTTTTAAGTCAATTTGAGAAAATATTTTCGGACTATATATGGAGTAATAAAAAACCTAGAGTTTCAGGTGTAATATTGAAAAGGAAACTAATGCAGGATGGTCTTAACTACCCTGATATTAAAGAAATATATACCGCTACTATGTTGTCATATTTTCTAGCATGGGATATAAGGAAAAACTTGGGAATGACATGGCATAAATATAAGAAGTGGAAGTGTAATAATATGGAACCTTATAATTTTTATTGGTGGAATAGAGATAAGATATTGGAATTAGGTATCCCCATTCCAGTAATTAATGGAGTACTCCAAAATATGATTGATTTTAGGAGGAGATTTAAAGCTGACAATATCTACTCCACTGGTTGTATTGCAATACTTGATTAAACACATGGATTTGCAGATATGGAAATCCTGCGGAATACTATATTTGGCAGATATGTTTGTAGATGGTAATATATTAGATTTCATAGAATTACAAGATAGATATAGTATACTGGAGAGAGAGCTATTTAGTTATATTAGAATTAGAAGTTATGTGGATAAACATAAGATTGGACAACATTCGATTATGGATGACTTCCTGGATGCTGGCCATAAAAGAAATATCATTTCTATAATTATAATTTTGTTGCGTCAGGAAGTTGAGATAGAGAAAGCCTCAACTGTAGCTAAGTGGGAAGTCGATTTGGGGATTGATCTTCAAATAGATATCTGGTTTCTGGCTTGGTCCAACACTAGGAAGGCTGTTCATTGCATACATTTGTATGAGTTATATTTCAAGGTTCTTCATTGTTGGTATTTAGTACCTACTTTATTACATAAGATGTACCAGTCGGTGAATAATGAGTGGTGGAGGTGTTCTAGGGAGTTAGGCTCTATGTTCCATATCTGGTGGAACTGTAATAAGTTTATTCCTCTTAAAAAGAAAGTAGAAATATTATTTAATACGATTTTTGAGACTGAATTTGAGCTAACTCCTCAGTTATTTCTGTTTCATATATACTCTAGGATAAAGGGGAAAAAAAGATTATACTTGGTCATAAACATTCTCTTGGAGGTCAAAATATGTATCGCCAGGTCATGGAAATCAATAGAGATACCTATATGGAGTGGTATTATTGAACAAATAAAATATCAATACCAAATGGGAAAATAATATCATAATTTAATTAGGAATAACACAAGTTATCTTGAGATATGGGCTCCTTGGGAGGCACTGACTGAGGAAGAGATAACTGTCAGTTAAAAATATGAAGGTGGAATCCCCTGGGAAAGAATTGGATTTAGAATGCCCCCCCTGTTTTATTGTTGAATTTTGGAGTTTTTTATTAAAGATGAATCTACCACTGCGAAATGGTGAATGTTGAAGAGTGAATGATTAAATAAAATTTAGGTATGGAATACCAATATTGTAATATTGTTTATATACCTTGGACAAGAACAGGTGGAAACACATAATGGAAATTAATAGAAATTAATCAATGAATACAAATGGGATGGCAAGCTTTTGAAAAACTTAGTAGTATTATGTTCAAGACAATTTTGTCATTCTGCCTCAAAAGTTTTTGACCAATGTATCCTTCCATTTCTTACATATGGCTGTGAAACATGGAGGCTAAATGCCAAAGCCATACAAAAACCTAAGGTTATGCAGAGAAGCATGGATTGTCGAATTCTGTACTTTACAAACAGAGACCTACAAATGTGTTCTTGGATTCAACAGCAAACAAAATTTTATGACATAACTGAAATGATAATTGTGTGACATAGCAAGAAGACCTGATGGCAAATGGAGCAAATTAATTTTGGAATGGGTTCCACTCGATACTAAAAGCCCAAGAATAAAACCAAATACAAGAGGGTTTGATGAAATTACCGTGTTTATTTATGCACAGTAGCAGCAGAAGGTACAGTTGGAGGATTGCTAAGGAGGACTTTATCCTGCAGTGTATTGGCAATGGCCGAAGATGATGATGATGGTGACATATATATATTTATATGTCACCATCATTATCATATTCAGCCATTCTCGATCCACTGCAGGATGAAGGCCTCCTGCCTCCAACAACTTCGATCCTGTGACTTTTGTTGCCACTGTATACCAACAAATTTGGTAATTTTATCTACCTATCTTGTCTTTGGTCTCCCCTTGGGTATTTAGAATCAAGTGAGATCCATTCCAAAATGGATTTGGTCCATCTGCTGTCAGGTCTTATTGATATGTGGCCTGCCCATTTCCTCTTTCAGTGATGTCATAGACTTATGTTTGCTGACGAATCCATGCACATGATTTTCAGTCTTTTTTTGTTATGTTTAGATTTTGCTGCTCCATACCTCTCTGTGTAATCTTACATTTTTGTATGGCTTTGGCATTCAGTGTCCATGTTTCACAGCCCTATGTAAGGACCGGGAGGACACACTGTTCAAAAACCTTTCTCTTGAGGCAGTGTGGTAAAGTTTTCCAAATGCTTGCCGGCTGTGAGCAGAAATAAGCTAAGTTTGAAATATTTGCTGGAACATATGGTGGAAGTGATTGTGTTGTTTGCTGGGTTGTACTTGGTAGCTTTCTGCTGTATTAAGCAGAGAGAAACAGTGAAGTCTGTAAGCTGTGAGCTGAAATAAGTTAAGTTTGGGATATTTGCTGGAGAAATTGAATAAGTGTATATTTTGTGTTGTGTAGTGTGGTAAGGGAGAGGTTAAAAACAAAAGCCTCTTTTTCCCTCCCTTTGCAGTTGTTCAAGTGATTGATTGCGGTCTGTATGTGGTGGGAGTAGTTGTATTGTTTGCTGGGTTGTAATTGGTGGTTTCAAACCAAAAGGACAGTGAATACTTTAAGGTTTGAATCTTACATCAGTGTGTAAGTGGAGAAGTGTGGTAAGTGTCAGGAATTTAAATAGCAGGGGGATTCAAATACAGGAGATTACACAGAAAGACACATATGCATTAACTTTATTGTACAGATTTTTTTTTCTGCCTGCCTTTTTAACTTGTGGTAACTGGCATAATATAAGTGGCAGCATGACTGTCCGTTTATCTCAGTGCACAAGCTGCCATATGTTTGCACATCTGGAACAACCAGGGTGCATACCTCTTTGGTAGATGTGAGCAAGTAGCCTCTCTGGAAGCTCAAATTAAAGATCTGGAGAGGCAAGTTGCAACACTGATAGAGATGGCGAATCTTGAGAGAGGTCTGCTGACTGAGCATAAGAAAGCTGTTGTAGGAAGTTCTGGGGGTGGAGACTGCACAACGAAATAGCAGGTAGATGGATGGGCTACAATTAGATGTAGCAAGGGGGCAGTGGAATAGGGAGGACACTCCTGTGTTTGCTAACACTAACAGATTTGCTACATTAAGTGACTTTGTTGGGGATGTTGGCACAGGAATGCCTTTGCTGGAGATGACTGTTCTCTCTAACAGCAGGGAGAACAGCCCCTCTAGCACTGATGATATCTGGGACTCAGGCAGACCTAAACAGATGGTGGTGGTAGGGAATTGTATATTAGATAAACAGAAGACAGACAGGGTAATCTGTCACCAGGATTGCTACAATAGAACAGTCTGTTGTCTCCTGGGTGCTTAGGATCTACATATGGCAGATCAGGTTGATAGATTGTTGGGGGGGGCTGGTCATGACCCGGCTGTTATGGTACACTTTGGTATCAATCACAAAATCAGTGGAAATGGAGGTCCGTTAAGAAGGATTTAAGAGATATAGAATATAACTTTAAGCAGAGGACCTCTAAGGTAATGTTTTCTGAAATACTACCTGTGCCACACAGTACATCACAAAGGCAACAGGAGATTAGGGAGTTAAATGCATGGCTAAAAGCTTGGTTTAAGCAGGATGGGTTTGGGTTCCTAGAGTACTGGGTGCTCTTTTCCGTGGGGTCAAACTTTATAGTCGAGATGAATTTCACCTTTGGAGAAAGGGGGCAAAGGTGCTAGCAGTTAGAATGGTTAAAGGGTTGGAGGAGACTTTAAACAAGAAAATGGCGGGAGGTTGATGCAACATAGGATGGGGAAGGTAGCATAATTGAGGAAATGGGATGAGAGAAGGGGCATGGGGGTGGAGATGGGGAATGGGCTAGTTCATCTAATAGGAAGGTGCCAATGTGACAGCCTGATAAAAGGCAAATGCATTTTACAAAGGACGTAATTTTTCAGATAAATGATACACGGCAGAGAGCTGTTATAAATAGAACCTTCTCAAGTTGATCTAAAGTTGTAAGTGGGGGTGCCGCATGGCTTAGTCCTGGGCCCAAAGCTTTTTAATTTGCTTATTAATGAAGTGGGAATTGAAAGTAGCGTCTGAATCTGTGCTGATGACACAAAGCTGTGTAAGGAAATATATACATGGATGGAAGTTTTTCTCTGCAGAAGGATTTAGATAAACCGAGTGATTGGGCAGAAAAGTGACAGATAGCATTTAATGTAGATAAATGTAAGGTTATGCATTTGGGCTGCAGAAATAAACATTCTACATATATACCACATGGGAAACTACTTGGGGAATCCTCATTAAAGAAAGAGTTAGGAGTACTGACAGACGATAGACTTCACAGTAGTGTGTAGAGTCATTCAGCTGCTGCAAGAGCAAATAGGGTATTATCCTGCATAAAAAGGGCATAGATACATGGGATTCTAATATAATTCTACCACTATATAAATCCTTGGTAAGGCCTCATCTAGAATACGGAGTATAGTTTTGGGCACCAGTTCTTAAAAAGACATTATTGAATTGGAAAAAGTGCAGATACTTACAATAAAACTGATAAAGGGATTGGAGGATCTGAGTTATAAAGAGAGACTAACCAAACCGTGTTTGTTTACATTAGAGAAGAGACACCTACATGGTGATATGATTACCATTTACAAATATAATCAAGTTCAATACAAATAACTATCCCATGAATTATTTATGCACAGAGTTGAGCTAAAAATGAGTAGTCTTCCATTAAGATTAGAGGAAAGGAGCTTTTTACTAAAACAAAGACAGGGATATTTTACAGTAAGGATGGTAACGCTGTGGAATTATTTGCTTTCGGATGCTGTGCTTGCAGATACTGTAACTGTTTTCAAAAAAGCAATGAATATCTGTCTAGCACAGGTTGTTGATCCAGGGAACTATCTGCTGCCATTTGGAGTCAGGAAGGATTTTTTTCCCCAATTGGGGCTTAATTGGAAATGGCTCCAATGTTTTTTTTTTTGCCTTCCTCTGGATCAACAGGGTGTTCGACTCACAGACACAATGGTTTAGGATAAAAACACAGTTTTATTGAATTCACAATACAATAAGAACCCTCACAGGTCCTGTAGTATACAGGCAGTATAATACAGACACACGACAGGTTAATCATACAATTGCCCACACGGGTCCAGTACAGAACATAGGTACAAGCAGTATATACTGACACAGGTCAGGCAAAAGGAGTAAGTTTCCCAGGACTCATGTACTGCAGGAGTTAAAGTTCATCAATGATTGTAAACAGTCCCATGTATGAAAGTACTGAGATAGCACTTCTTACAGAGCTTTAATGAGCACTGCCGGAGCAGTAACGGAGGCAAACACTAGCAACCTTCAGGAGCAGTAACGGAGAACAAGCCAATGACGATTACCAGAGCAATAACGGAGGCAGACACTTGCAACCGGTATGATCAGTAACGGAGGACTAGGCTAAAGGCACACTGCCGGAGCAGTAATGGAGGCAAACACTAGCAACCTGCAGGAGCAGTAACGGAGGACAAGCCAATGGCGATTACTGGAGTAATAACGGAGGCAGACACTTGCAACCGGTATGAACAGTAACGGAGGACTAGGCCAAAGGCACACTACCGGAGCAGTACGGAGGCAAACACTAGCAACCTGCAGGAGCATTAACGGAGGACAAGCCAATGGCGATTACCGGAGCAATAACGGAGGCAGACACTTGCAACTGGTATGATCAGTAACGGAGGACTAGGCCAAAGGCACACTGCTGGAGCAGTAATGGAGGCAACACTAGCAACCTGCACAAGCAGTAACGGAGGACAAGCCAATGGCGATTACCAGAGCAATAACAGAGGCAGACACTTGCAACCGGTATGAACAGTAACGGAGGACTAGGCCAAAGGCGTACTGCCGGAACAGTAAGGGGGCAGACACTGGCAACCTGCAGGAGCAGTAAACGGAACTGACTCAAGTGCTAGCAAGCAAGTGCAGCCGGATCGCCTGCAGAATAAGAATGTCGCAGAGGCGACAACTAGCTGAAGAAGCAGGAACGTCAATCAAGCCGGGTCGGTACACGGGAGCAGGAACGTCAGCCAAGCGGGTCGGTACACGGGAGCAGGAACGTCAGCCAGGCCAGGTCAGTACAAGGGAGTAGGAACGTCAGCCAGGCCGGGTCGATACACAGGATCAGGCACGGAGGAGTAGTCAGGCAATCCAGGTCGGTACACAGAATCTGGAAACTGAAGAGTAGTCAGGCAGGCCAAGTCGGTACACTGGGAAACACTGAGCAGTAAGCTAGCACTGGTTCAAGAACACCACGAAAGGGCATCGTGTGGGTGCAGGAGCCCAGTATATAATGGTTATACTGGGCGGGATCAACACAGGGCAGCCAATGGGAGCACTCACAGGATAAACTGACAGGAAAACAAAAACAAGGGAGCACGGGCACCGTGATACAGGGATGATTTGGTATGGGCTGGACTTGATGGACGCATCTCTTTTTTCAGTCTCATTAACTATGTTACTATATCCCAATTTGTTTCGTCACTCAGTTTCATTCACATTGTTTACATTTGTTGATATTTCTTGTCCACGGTAAACATATTTGTCAACTTCTTCTAGCTCTTGTCATTCTACTGTGATTTTCCTTGGTATGGTAAATTTGTTGAACATTACTTGTGTTTTGTTGCTATTCACCTTCAGACCAAAATGTTTTCTTTTCCTGTTGTAGCCCTTTAATGTGGTCTTGCAGTTCTTCAGGACTACTGGCAAAGAGTATGATAGTGCCTACAAAACATTAATGATGTAGGTAGTCTGCATTGATCTTAACTCCTCCCAATTTAGTTTGCAGAAAATTTCTTCTAAAGACAGAAAAAAGTTTTGGGGAGATTGTGTCTCCCTGTCGGGCACCTTTTTCTATGTTGATCTGGACCTTTTCATTGTTGACTTGTATTGATGCAGTTGCATTGTTATATATTGATTGGAGGATGTTGATGCAAGCTATTGATCAGGGCATCGATTATTTCTTGCTTTTTCACTGAGTCAAATGCCTTTTCGTAGACACTGAAGGCTATGCATAATCAAAGGTTGTATTCATTATGTCGCTCTAACTTGTTGCATTGTCTGGATATGATCCATTGTACTGAAACTGCTCCTGAAGCCTGCTTGCTCTTTAGGTTGTTCCCCATTAGGTATTGTGTCCATTCTTTTTGATAGTACCTTTGTGAAAACCTTGAAGACCACTGGTGATAGGCTTATATATCTGTAGTTTTTTTTAGATCCATATTATCACCTTTTTTTGTACAGTAGGATGACTTCTGCAGTTTTACATGTTTCAGGCACTTTGAAAAATAGTCTAGTTAGGGCTTTGAATAAGGGATGAGCTTTGGCTTTCAATAGTTAAATAGTAATTTTTTCAGGTCCACCTGCTTTGCCATCTACCAAAACTTCTGGAACAGCTTCAGCCTCTGACACTGCTTTCAGTTGTTGTCATTCATCCTTATAATGATTTATTAAAATTCTTCCACTTGTTTTACTCTTCGATGTTGAGTTTGTTTCTTCAGCCCTTGATTTTCTTCTCATGTCTTTTTGATGAGCTCAGCCTTGAACTTGCAAGTTTCTTCTTTTATGTGCTTCTTTATGGTCTTGTACACTTCTACATATTCTACATATTCTCCAGGGCATAGTTGAAAACAGGAGAAATCTCAATGTATTCTTCCTGGTAAAACATTTTCTAAATAAAATAAATAAATAAATTCAACCCTGTTTCTAATATTATTGTTTTGATTAATTTATCATCACTTATTCATCATGGCAACTGTTTCTTTTGATATTTGGGTTGTTGTTTTTCTTGTTTCACAGTAGGTTCAAGAGCATGGGCTGTATCTACGATTTTTCGATAACTTTTTCATTGTAGGTTGAAATGTGTGTGTCTGGAAGGTCTTTCAGAGCACTAAAGAGATTATCCAGTTAACTGAAAATTCTTATGCTTTTTTCTAAGGCTGGCTAGTATCGACCTTCACATTTGTTGACTTTATCATTTTCTTTCTTTGTTTCTTGCAGTCAGTTTTGACTTTTACTCTCACTAGACGATGTTTGCTTCCAACATTAAAACAATTTAAGACTGAGTGAATATAGTTTTATTATTTGCAAGTATGAAGTCGGTTTCACTTGCATTACCATTAAGGCTTTTCCATGTCCATTTTCTCTGGGCCTTTTTTGGGTAGAATTAATTCATGATGTAAAAATTGTGTTCTTCTCCAGATTCGATCAGCTAGTTGCCTGTATTGTCTCTTTTTCCTGTTCTATGTGGTCCAATCAATTTTTCACTATTTTGATCTTACCAATTCTTGCATTGAAATCTCCCATTATAAATTTGTAGTGGCAATTGTCCTGTTCATAGAGGCTTAATTAATCATCATAAAATACTACAATTTCATCATCACTGTGGCTACTTGTCGGGGCATAAACTTGAACGATATGAAGAACATAGCAATTGTTTAATTTGATAGCACAGGAAGCGATTCATTCAGAAATACTCTCTACTTTTAGAACTGAGTCTGTCAGTCTTTTGTTAATCAAGAATCCGATTCCTCCACATCTACCATCATTGGTTCCTTTATAGTATAGCCAGTGTCCATCTTGTAATGTGACTAAATCTTCATCTTTTTTAAGAGTCTCCCATAAGTCGATAATGTCCCAATAGCTATTGTACCAGTTCCTTAGACCGTACTCAACAATCAGGGGAGGACTGGCAACTTGTGGCCCAGGGGGCAAATACATTGTGGCCCATTTCTATTATCAATCAAGCCCACTGTTCCCACCCACACCCTTTTGTTAATTTTAAAATTGGCATTAATGTTGTGATGTAAGTCACGTGATACCACATAGCTTACAGTTGAAATGGGGCTACACTAGTGCTCTACTACAATGCTTACAATTTAAGTAAAGCTTACCTAGTGATACTGTAGAGCTTACAAGGGAAATGGTTTATGCTACTAGTTTAGCTCCATTTGGATTGTTCCTCCGTGGTATCATTTATGTAGCACCATTTCAATTGTAAGCTCTGTGGTATCACTAGTGTAGCTCCATTTACAGCATCAGTCGGGAGATTTCGTGAGGTGCAGTGGCCCACCAGCCCAGACATATGACCAGCCCTCCCCTGTCAACAATTGAATGTTAATCGTTACAGCTGACAGCAGGAAACGTGAAACTTTGAATGCATATATCTCTCAAACCATAGTGGTTTTTTGCATTCAAATCATCTTTTTAAGCCCTACAAAATGCTAAGTATTTTTAGGCATCTCATATGCATGTATCAGTTTCCCAACTGTATCAGTCCCATATCTTAGTAACTGGTGCAATTTCACTGTGGTATTCTAATTTAACCCCCCCCCCCTCAAAGTATCTCCAGATGTATCTCTTTCCTTCAGGTTGTGCCACCCAAGTTGCCTTCCTTAATTCCTGCTGCTCTGCCACAAAAGTCTTCCTTATTAAACAAAAGATTTGCATTTAGTTCAGCACTAGTTCTTGAGAAATGGTTGTCAGGATCCAAAATGCCTGAGATCCGAAAGCCTTGACTGGATGAATCACCATGAAGGACATTATTGTGTGTGTCTATATAAGGAACACCCTCCTCTTGATGAAGGGGGACAGGGTTTTCCTTATGCTGACACAATATTGTCCCTCATTGCGAATTGTCTGGACATGCGTTCGGATCTCAGAGAACTCTGCACGAAGTGATGGAAAGGGGTGGGAGGGGGAAAAACTTTAAATCGATTTTCATGAAGAATATGGAGGGATAAAATTTTGAAAAGATACTATGCATTATAAAAAATGTGTTGCACTCCCCTCTGGCACTGAGAGGATTAAGACACCGGTGGGCTCTGGGCAGAATGCCCATGCTAGTAATAGGCTAGAGTCTCCCCATTCTAGCAATTTCCCATCCTATAATATAAAAGGCCAGATGTATGTTTGTCTGAAGCAGTCATGCGCAGTAGAGACTGCCGATGCAGTCATGCGAAGTAGAGACTGCCCAAACACACAGAATGCTAGCCAGTGTATACGGGCTTTTACACTAGTATGATAATATTCATGTTGGGTGAACAACTGATCTTAAACATAGGATTTGTAAGGGCCCATATCTCAGTTTCCATGCTTTTTACATGGGCAAACTAGATATCATTGGAAAGGGGGTAGACTCCTCTTTTCATTGATGCCACTGGCCCAGCATAAAGTTTCCAGTCCTGGTTTTCTGGGCAGCCGGCGCTCAGGGCAACTTTATACAAAGGGCAGATTAGCAGGGGTAAATTAAATGTAACAAGGGCTTCCATTGGTGGACACCTGTTGATGGTGGATCATGTGCTAATGCCCACTTTGCCATTGGATACAGCGGCCCTGATTGCAAGAAAATATCAGAGAGAAAAAAAAAGATTATTGTCTGTGAAACAAATTAACTTTCATAGTGTGATAGGTCTGCTTCAAAAGCTCAATTTCAATTAATGGGAATTTTGTGAATGTTCTCATCTGTTCCCTGTGATATAGTTGATCCGCCAAAAATGTCTTCAGTTTGTCTTTACATATCAATCTCTGTGTTTATGCATGGCATCTTCTAACCCTTTAACCCTTTGAGTGCCAGAGTGGTATCTAGTGCATAACTTCCTGGCACTCAAAGGGTTAAGGACCATAGGGGTGTGCATCACGTTGCTCTACAGCTTGTTGTATGCTTCTCTGGTCCTTAAAGGGTTAAAAACCACAATGCTGCATAAAACTAGCTGTTCTCCATAATGCCATTTGTATGGTTTTCTTTCCTTGTGCAAGTGATGTGTGTGTGTGTATTTATATATATAACAGAAAAAAAGAAGAAAGCTTGCAGAGCTAATTCATCATAAAATATCCATACAATAAATATAAGTTAAATATCCTATATAATAATTCGCTAAAAAGTGTGTAATGACGCAGTCATGCTCAGTTGAGACTGCTGTGTGTGCTGCAGTCATGAACAGTAGAAACTGCCAGTGACGAGGCTGATACAGAGCGGGGCGCTCCGAAGGAGCGTCCAGCTCTGTATCAGCCGCGGCGTGGGCAGTCTCTACTAAGCATGACTGCACCGCGACCGGCTGCCACTGTATCAGCTGCGGCGTGGGCAGTCTCTACTGTGCATGACTGCCCCGTGAACGGCTGGTAGTGGCACTGTGGCCCGTGTAACAGGCTCTTCAACTAGTAAGTATATAAATGAAAAATATAGATAGCAGCAAGGAATGAGAGGGTTCTCCAGTACCCCTGACATTAGGCCTAAACCCAAAAGTGAAAACATATTCAAACAAACAGACCTGCACTCCTCTATATACTGTGAATAATGTGTGCCCTGTAATGAGCATATATAATAATCCTTAGTAAATCTGAGTGAAATAAGTGAGAATTTAGTCCCACAAATTGGCCAATACATGTGTAAGCTTACCAGCACGCCAAGGTATCTCACTTCATGGTAAGTCCCACTCTATTACACCTACAAATACTATCTAAATTAGGGTCCCCTCCAATGCATTTCAAAATAACATATTTCATCAGGGATTTTTAATTTAGATAGTATTTACTAAGGATTATTATATATGCCCATTACAGGGCACACATTATTCACAGTATATATATATATATATATATATATATATATACTAGTATAAAAGCCCATGTACATGGGACATAGTGTGTAAAGAGGAGAAATTATATTAATCCTTTGAGTACCAGAGGGGGTACGGAACTCTCACTCAAAGGGTTAAATTGTATTGACACTGAGAACCCCAATTTGAAGGGGAGCGGAGTTATTATATCCAGGACAGTGGGTCACGATAAGAGTGCCACCTGAGCATTCCTAATAGTGTATGCTGCAGTAAAAACTGAGCTTAATCCTAGAGGGGAGAAGTGCAGAGAGATCAGGGCCATACCTAGGTGTCTGAAGTGAAGCCAGCACAGAAAGTAAATTAAACTTTCTATGCTGGCTTCACTTCAGATGGTTATGTTCATTTATAATAGTTTACTAGATTCACTTAGTTATAATTTATGGGATTTGAGGTATCCATATGTTTAGGGCTATGGTTTGATGTTAGAATTATGGTGATTTAAAAATCGGGTGGGCATCATGTTCATTTATAATAGTTTATTAGATTCACTTAGTTATAATTTATGGGATTTGAGATATCCATATGTTTAGGGCTATGGTTCGATGTTAGAATTATGGTGAATTGATAAACGAGTGGGCATCCATCTATAGAATATACAGTATTTCAGCTGATGTCCGGATTTATGTTCGTAAGTGATATATATTAGGTTTGTCTTTATATCCTATGGTATTTAATTTAAGAGAGGGGTTTACATATTTATGGCTATAGTAACACCTATGGCTAATTGAAGTCAGATTGATACTATATCTATATAATATAGGTTGCTTTAATTGATGTTAGAAATCTTGTCCCTAATTAGATATATACAGTGTTTGTTTCTAAACGATATAAAGGCATGTAATTAGTGGACTAATTTATGTTTTATTATTAAGATAGATACCCTAAATAGTCGTTTGAGGTTTAAATGTTTTGCATTTTGAGGATTTTAATATGGTCTATGCCAATATGTTTTGGGCTATAAATATATGTTTTAGATTTCTGGTGAATTAATACATAGCATATAGCATAGTAAAATATAAAGGAATATTTCATCATTCCTTTAAGTATTTGTTTGTTATTTGAAGAGTATATAATTACATTCAAATTAAGATATATTAAACTTGATAATAAGTTAGACCCCGTGGAGATTGTTATTTACGGATTTGGGCTGGTGATTTCAGGGGTTAATTATTATATTTGAATAAGCATATTGTAAACCTAATAATAAGTCTACTATGAAGAGACTGATATTCAAGCTTAACATATTGATTTCTGCAAATATAATTTGATAGTTGAGGTGGTAATACTTACACATATAGTGCTGATACCAAGATGACATTATGGTCGATATTCAAGATACATATCGATATAGATGTAAGTAACAAGACACATAAAAGTTAACACACTGAATTTGCTCATTAGGACTTAATATTTATTTTTAATTTTTGTTTTTAAATTAAGTAAATACCCATTTTGACATCTAAGGGGTTAATATTTGTATCCATTTTGATACCCAAGGGGTTTAATTTGTATTTTTACTAACCTGCGGGATTTGGTGTAAGCGATTAATGAAGACAGAGAAAACTACAGTTACGTTAAAACCGCTCCCCAAAGACTGTTCCTGGCAGTCATTCGCTGCTGAATAGTTATGTTTTGCTCCAAACATTTGAAACACTCAAGATGCCATCTGTAGCAGTGCTAGTGAATACTCTACTCACAGCTTGGCTGAGTTCAATCAATCAAACTTCAGTAGGGGAGCAGAGAAAGGGTTCATTCCTGCAGCTCTGTAGCTAAAGGGATTATCTTTGTGTTTCAAGTAAAAATAGCTCTAAAGTGCATCTTCATTTAGTTGCTGTCTTAAGGATTTTTTTTCAAATATCCAGTGAGGTGGAATCTGCAAGAATGCTTTTTGTTTTTCTGTCTTTAAAGTAACCATTGATCTGGTTCTTTGTGGGAAATGAAACGGGAGTGTGTAAAAGCTTAATGTATGACATCTTTCTATAAAGTGCAGTTCATATGAACGGTGCAATTTATCTTACTGATGTCAACAGAAAATATCTCATAATGTGTACATCTGTCCCTTGAATCAAGTTTAGTTTGTTTTACTGCCAAATAAGGGTGAGATGTTCAGAAAGCGGTGGTAACTGAAATTGTCTGTAATCAGAATAAAAAAGTCCTTACTCCATGGTCAGTTAATTCTCACATGTTTCCGTAATTTTTTGCATCCAATTCCACCATCTCCATCAAAGCTAGAAAGCAGTCTTAAAGGGGATCTCTCACCTATATGTAAGTAATGATCATTAGTTAGAGCATTTATCCAAACATTTAAAACATTGTTAATTTTTAAAAAAAAAAAAACATTATCAGTGCAAAAATTTTATATTTAAAAAGTGCCCAGCAGCCTACTTACGGTTTGCCAAAACTTGCCGAACAGGCTGCTCCCGTCCCACTACCCATCATCCTCCAATGACGAAGACTGTCTGTCACTAAGCTGGAGCGATCTCATTGGCTAGATATCGATCTCTGCCAAGGAGATCGCTCCAGCTTAGAGAAAGAAAGCATCCGTCATCGGAGGATTCTGGGTAATGGGACGGGAGCAGAGGCAGTGCTGCAAGAAGGAAGTAGGCTGCCGGACACTGCATGGATACACCTTCCATTATTATGATTTGCACGTCATAGGAGCACCTACACAGTGAGTATTTATTTGCCCAGATGAATTCATGACACACTGTGCTATCATATTAGTGCATTACATATATTAATTAGCATAAAGTGCCATAATTTAAATCACAAATGTCTAGCATAATATATTGATAGGTGTTTATTTTATTTGCAATTAATTAAGCTTATCTTAGGGTAACTTCACCCTTTGCCTGCCAGAGGAGTATGAAATGCATTGAGTTGCAATGGTTTGTAAATCTCTTTGGTATACAAAGTGGATTTTTAATTTTAGTCTTCATGTTTAACCCTTTGAGTGTACTCAAAAGGTTAAGTATACCCAGATAACGTTTCAGATCCTCATTTGCATTGTTAACAAGTTAACAAGTTAACAATGAAAATAACTCAGAACATCAATAAGTGCAATACTATTGCAAAATCAACAGTATGTGTGAAACCTGCTGGTATCTTATTGCAATGGGTCTGTCTACATGGCAACAGTCAAAAGGGGGAAATCATAATGTCGCCTGGATTAAAAGGGTAACATCAAAATGTCACCTGTTGCCAGCTGTGTGGGAAGATGGAAAACTTGCTTTGATGCTGCTGCTGACTGGAAAAAACATAAACTACTCTTTAATGGAGTCCCTTCAACTAACCCAGTTTAATTTCTGCTTCACATACTTCATATCAGTCACCCACTGTGACATTCTGAAGTTGCACTTTTGATGCTGACGTCATTCTGAAGTCACCTTTAGATGTCGGCGAAATGGAGGAGGGTGTAATTTTTCAGTGTCCCTTTTGACACTCGCTCGGTTGACCACAGCAAACCAAACATGCTCTAAAAATGAAAGGACACATCCCAATCTTGATGTCCACAGAACCAGACCCCTGATCCCCCTTGTTCTGCACAGATCCGGACCCCTGGGCCTTGTTGTCCTGCACAAGCCCTGGATAATCTTCTCTGCATAGACCCTGACCCCAGACCCAGACCATCTTGTCCTGCACGGACCCCTTTGCCAGCCATGACTGTACCATGCACTTCAGTATACAGATGGGGCCTGTAGATTACCCATTTAATCCTCCTAGTGCCAGAGGTACAGTGAACACACATGTCCAAATATATTGGGGTGATCTGACAACCCTATGTACAGTCCCCATATTCAGTGTTGATTTAGTTCTATATAAAATACAGCTTCCACCACACCTAGATATTAATACCCTTCAGTATCTCTTTATTCCTGACAGTGAGCTACAAGGATCTGTGTTTGTAGATAGATTTACAGTCTCCCTGCAGCGCTGGCTCCTGTGTGTGCGGCAGAGTAGAGGTACTTCTACATGGTATCTTTTTACTTTTACATTGTATCTCTTTTACTTTGCATCTTTTTATTTTTACATTCTTTTTATTTTTATATTGTATCTTTTTATTTTTACATTGTATTCTTTTTATTTTTACATTGTATCTTTATATTTGTACATAGAGCCGGGGCAGCACTCAGCAAGATTAGGATGCGATCTTTCAGTACGCAACATGAGAATCTTGCGCTGTCATGCAGTACAAGACACTCATGTTGCCATTTTCATTATGGTGACATGTCTAACGTGTCAAGTGGTCGAATGCTCTGTTGTGTGCAACATTTTAAAAGGATACTATATTTTACAACCCCCTTTAACACTTTGAGTTCCTGAGGGGTTCACAACACATTGCTTCACAAAATTCACAGGGGCCATTAGGATTTACTGGCTGAAGGTTAATATTAGGAGGAATTATGTCCCCTTTATTTAGCATATGAAACTACACTGAGAGAAACTGTCACATTTGCAGAAGTAAAAGAATACATTTTTCTTAAACATATCAATAACTCTCTTATAATGTGATAAAATATGAGGATTTGAATGACAGTTTCAAGTGTGCAAACATGGAAGTCAAGGTGACAGGTCCACCTGGTACCCAGAGAGTTAAACAGATGAAGAGCCACTTATTTCAGGGGTACAATTCCCCATTAAAGTGGAACTTTCAGATCATACTTAATAGCCATGCATTCATTAAACGAATGGCAACTAGCATTGAAATAGATGTCTTACCTTTAAAAAAATAGCCCAGTGTAAAGGAATCTTCCCGTTTGAAGACTGGAACCCAGGTTACAGTGCAGACATCTTGTCTGCACACCTGGGCTGTCAGTCCTGGTCTCCACTAAGTAGCACTGCAGTGCACCATATGGTTACCAGAAGGGACTGACAGTGCAGGCGCGGACCACACTAACCTGCCCATCAGTTCCCAGACAGGAAGGATTCCTTTACACACTGCTATTTTTTAAAGGTAAGACATCTGTGAATGCATGGTGACTTAGTATGCTCTGAAAGTTCCACTTTAATGAAACTTTATTTGAAAATAGCATATGCAGTAAAGGTGTAAACCCGGTAAAGGCCAAAGGGGTATCTAACACATTACTTTGCAATGCAATGCACACACCACTGGCCCTTATGGGGTTAAACCAACAGGCTGTGCTAGGTCCTTAGGAGAGGAGGCCGAAAGGTTGTCCAGAGCTGAACTTTTAAAACTTAAAATTAAAGAAATGACACAATCAGACAAACACAATAATTGGCATCTTAGAGAAAGTAGAAAGTTAGTTAACAACATTTCATTTTTAAATTATCTTTTGCCTATTTATTCAGGGACAGGTCCACTTTAAAGTGGAAGTATCACTTAAATATAGGTGCCCCCAATTAATTCTTAGTATAACGGTAAGCACAGAGACTCTGTTATAATCTTTATTAAGTGCCGGCATTTTTTAGAAATATAAGTTCTTAAGAGACTCACTGCCAGACGACAGCACAGACATCTTGTCCATGAGGGATCTGTGCACCTGCGCTGTCCGTCCCTCTCTCCTCACTGATTGGCAAATAACCGAAGTGGGAGGTACATTGTACCCACATGATACAGACAGGGACGTACATCGCAGGCACACAGATCCCTCATTGTCAAGATGTCCATCTGTGAGACTCATAAGAACTTATATTTTGAATTAATGCCAGCACTTAATAAAGATTATAACAGGGTTTCTATGCTTACTGTTATACTAACAATTAATTGGGGACACTTCTATTTAAGTGATAGTTCTGCTTTAGAATTCTCACTGTAAGCATGGCCTTTGTTTTAAACTGAATACTCCATCTGGGACTTACAAGAGTCTTCCAAACAGGCCGCTGCCTTTTCTCTAGTTTTTATTATATTGTTTTATATGGTCATGTGGGTCTAAAGAATATCTATCCAACTCCATGAAAACCTTGGTCATAGTGGTTTAGCCCTGTGAGTGCCATTGAGGTATCCAACACAATACCTGGATACCTCTCTGGCATTCAAATGATTGCAACAATGTTTTCTTTAGGATCAAATCTATATAAGTAATATATAATCTTGCTCTGTATTATAGTTTTGGATAAAACCTTGTAGTGTATATGTATACACCAGTGGTTCTCAACCTCTTTTTGCTCAAGGCACCCCTAACACACAATCTGGAACTTTCGGGGCACCCCTAACATGTTTAATGTAATTTATCAATTGCGTAATAAAGAGTACAATTCATAAACATACAGATATTATTAGGTCTCATAATCATAGCCATAAAAAATAAACATATTGTGGATAACAATTTCCACATTTCTTCATTTAAAAGACAATATTCACATTTTTGTCGAAGTCCTCATAGAAAACATGGGGCACCTTAATTTGATGTCCGCCGCACACCAAAGTGCCACGGCACCCTGGTTGAGAACCACTGGTATACACTATACTAGCTGATAAAGGTGTCTGTGTACACAAACACATCCAGTTTCTTTACACTGTAATTGAAATTTGCATTTTTAATAAACATTTTATTATTGCAATGTTGCTATTTAAATTTTGGCTTGCATTGTATCTGCTCTGAAACTTTCTATTGGTGAAAGAATCCATTTCAGCTGCCATTTTCTTAATGCTTTGCTACTGTCTTAAGTTTTTCTCCCTCTTTCCCATCTCCTTTCGTCCTTCCACTGGCCCGGAAACCCTGTGTGCTTTACCTGTTACGCTTTGTGTTGGTTGGAGTAAGCTACAGTGTGTGTGTGACCCAAATTATCTCCAACTGTGAGAAAATTATTGGAACAAAGACAGCACAGCATCTTCGCCCGAGGACCTCTCTGCACTACTGGTCCCCACGGTTACAGAAGCAAGTGTCATCATGAACCAGATACACACACCAGATACCAGATGGTTGCATACCAGATGCAACATTTTGTATTTAAAGGGGATCTCTCACATAGATATAAGTAATGCTCGTTAGTTAGAGTATTTAGTGAAAACATTTAAAAAGTTGTTCATTTAAAAAAAAAAAAAAAAAAAAAAAAAACGTAATCTGCACAAAACATAATGTTTAAAAAGTGCCCGACAGCCTACTTCTGTCTTGCAGGACTGCCTCTGCTCCCGTCCCACTACCCAGCAAGCATCCTCCATTGACAGATGCTTTCTTTCTCTAAGCTGGAGTGATCTCATTGGCAGAGATCGATATCTAGCCAATGAGATAACTTCAGCTTAGAGACAGACAGCCTCCGTCATCGGAGGAGGGAGGGGAGCAGAGGCAGTTCGGCAAGCTTCGGGATGCCGGAAGTAGGCTGCCGGGCACTTTTTAAACATTAATTTTTGTGCAGATAAAGTTTTTTTTTTTTTTTTTTAAATGAACAACATTTTAAATGTTTTCCCTAAATGCTCTAACTAATGAGCATTACTTATATCTATGCGAGAGATCCACTTTAAAGAGATAGCAATGTCATAATATAAACATACATGGGATAATTCAATGTACTTTTATATAATTCATAGTATCCTTCATTCTGAAAGTACCTTTGGATTGTTCTTGAAAATAGTCAAAAGTTTCCCCCTCCCACCCCTTTTCATTGCATCATTCACAGTTCACTGAGATGCGAAAGTCGGTTACAGATGGATCGCAATGAGGGACAACATTGTATGTGTAAGTATAAGGCAAACTCTGTTCCACTTTCCTTGTAGTGACACAATATTGTCCCTCATTGTGATCTGTTTGGTCTGGCTTTCAGATCTCAGTGAACTATGAATGACATGATGGAAAAAGGAGGGAGGAGGAACATTTTTTACTCCGTTTTCAAGAATAATACAAAGATACAGACAGTACAAAAGATACTATGTATTATATAAAAGTACATTGACTAATTCCATGTATCTGTATATGATCATGTTACTGTCTCTTTTTGCAAAAGTACAGATGGGTCTGCATTAGCTTTATTGTAATGAGTCTGAACCACAGGTCAATTCTTAGCACTGGGGATTAGGATACAGGGGAAGAAAGACCTTAAAGGAGCAGTAAACTTTTATTTATGAAAACACATATTTTATAGAGCATTTCCTGCTGAATAAAACAGGGTCACTCCCACCACTGTCAGATGTTTTATTCAAAATTTATATCAGTTCAAAGAATCAGGAAGTGAATTTACTGTGGTTTATTTCCTGATAGTTCTAACTGACAGGAAGTGACAGGCAGTTTCTATCACATTCTATGAAGAACTGCATGTTTCTGACTTTTCTGACTTTCCTCTCCATTAGAATCTAACAGGAAAACTAATTAAAATTTGACCACAAGAGGGCACAGATAATGTAAAAAAACATGGGTTTAAACAGTAATAACTCTGGAAATATAAATCTCTCAGCAGTGGGAGTACACTTATCTTACTCAATTGGAAAATCCATATAATATATATTTTTTCATAAAAAAAGTTTACTGCTCCTTTAAGACAACTAGGGGGAGATTCACTAGGGCGTGGATAAAGAGGTGATAAAGCGGAGGTGACTTCTCCAGCAATATCACTTCCCCAGTTCCTATGTTATTCTATGAAGCCTATGCACTAAGATATCCAAAGCTGAAGAAATGTTATTGCATTTATTCTATAGAATAACATAGGAACTGTAGAAGTGATATCACTGGAGAAATCATCGCTGCTTTATCACCTCGTAATCACGCTTTCGTGAATTTCTCCCCTAATGTACTGCTGTCTGTTAATACAAGTTAAACAGAGATCATAGGCACAGCTGCGATTCAGGTACTAACATTCCACACTGCTCTCCCTTCTACCTGGCGCTTCCCGTGCCCTTCTCTCTTTGCACCAATTCATTTTATTAACTGGAGAAAGGAGGTTTATTAAACATCTCTCAATAGTAAAAAAAATACATTACTGCTTATTCTTAACCCTTTGAGTTCCAGAGCATGAGGGAGGGGCTGTTGGGAGGGAGAGCGGTATAGAGTGTTCGGATCTGGCACGTGGCTGTGCCACCCAGTACTAACTTATATAAACTGACAAATAAATCTCAATCTATTATTTCAAATTGAAATATGGCTAAAAATCGATATAGATGATTTTAAAGGGTCTTTCAAATTAATCTAAAGTCGTCTTTAGTTGTTACTTTCACTTTAACCCTTTGAGAATCCGAGAGGTACCCAAACGAATTGCTTTGCAATGCATTGGATACACCTCTTGCTCTCAAAGGTTTAAAGCAATTCACTACAATATAATTCAACAGCTCTTACCTCCGCGAGTAACAAGTCCATTTAACGTGGAAAACAAAGTTTATGAATCAGTGTAACATCATACAATCAACCGGATCCGTAATTTGTACAGTTTTCTCTGAGCGATATGGGAACTTCTCCAACAATTCCCCAATCAAGCAATGCAAATAGATAGAATAAATCGCTCACACAGATGATCCTTACATCAGTTAAAAGCAATATATCCTTTATTGTGGAAACACATAAAATTGTATAGATACCTGAACAACATCGCTGAGTTGCGAAACCTTGGAAGATAGACTTAAAGAAGATAATCACAACATACTAGCTAGGTGTATTAACCTCGGCCCCTCACCGATCAACGTGTTTCGCGCAGTATGCGCTTACTCATGACCTCAAATTCTGACAATGTTTGCAAAGACTTTTAAACAGACAGCAACCAATCAATTTAAATAATCCAATGACCAATCCTGCTGCACCCCTGTTCTGTGTGGTCCACGCCCTCAGAGTAAGTATCAAACGTGAGGGAGCCAAACACACCAAAGCATGTCTAAAGTGCAGCATAGAAATAGATTGCTCCCTTGGGGAATTTAAGCATGTGATACATATATTCTCATGTTTATGAGATATGTTTTTATGAACCCCTTGTCTCTATGATAAGAGAAAGGATCTGATTGAGGTTATTGAAGGGGTTAAATCTCACATTTGATACTTACCCTGAGGGTGTGGACCACAAGGAACAGGGTTGCAGCAGGATTGGTCATTGGATAATTTAAATTGATTGGTTGCTGTCTGTTTATAAAAATCTTTGCAAACTGTCTTTGAAGGACTTTAACCCTTTGAGGACCAGAGGGGTACACAATTCATTGTGAAGCAACGCAGTGCACAATCCTCTGGTCTCCAAAGGGTTAATATGTATTGGTTGATTCTCTTTAGCAGATCAGCCGCCTGGGAGAGGGGATTGTTCAGGTGACCAATAGAACAGAAATAGACATTGTGAACAGAGGAAATTATCTTGTGAAGATCTCTTTACCCTCCTACAGATGCACATTAAAGTGTTAGTAATGTCCAAAAAAAAGTTTTTTGCATATAGAAGAGCTTAAAAAGCTGAGCTATATGCAAAAAAACGTATCTCTCAAACCGCTATGGTTTAAGAGATACAGGCGTTTAAAGTTCACTGTCTCCTACTGACAGCTGTCGACACTGTGGTGCTTAAGAAGTGCCGCGATCTCGTTACTTACAAGGAATCCCGTCATTGGAATGGTGTAAAACGTGTGCTTGAACACTAGGCACACGTTTTACACCATTCCAATGACGGGATTCCTTGTAAGTAACGAGATCGCGGCGGCACACGTTTTACACCATTCCAATGACGGGATTCCTTGTAAGTAACGAGATCGCGGCACTTCTCAAGCGCCACCGTGTCGACCGACACGCATCTCCTGCTGACAGCTTTACAGCTGTCAGTAGGAGAAAGCGAACTTTAAATGCCTGTATCTCTTAAACCATAGTGGTTTGAGAGATACTTTTTTGCATATAGCTCAGCTTTTTAAAGGGATAGTAATACTTAAAATGAAAAACATATATGTTGTAGGGTTTATCCCCCTGAGTAAAACAAGAGTACTACCACTGCTGAAAGGTGTTTCATTCAAAAGTTATTAATTTTCAAAGTTGAATTTTTTAGGTGCAATATCACAGTGGCCTGAAATTGTACAGTGGCGCTGTTGCTACATGATCCTATGGACAGCTCTGGTCCCGGGACCATATATCTCCATAGGATGGTGTAGCAACAGCGCCACTGTACAATTTCAGGCCACTGTGATATTGCACCTACAAAATTCAAATTTGAAAATTAATAATTTTTGAATGAAACACCTTTCAGCAGTGGGAGTATTCTTGTTTTACTCAGCGGGATAAACCCTACAACATATTTTTTTTTACATTTTAGGTATTACTATCCCTTTAAGCTCTTCTAAATGCAAAAAACTTTTTTTTGGACATTACTAACACTTTAACACAAGAGATCAACACATGACATTAACAATGTACACTGCAATTGGGTCTAAGGGAAGTCTTCTTTGGGTCTGTTACCAGATCCCTCTGATCCTTAAAGGGATATTAATGTTTCATAATAAAAGCAGCTCTAATTAATCATCATAGTATTTGGACTTTGGAGAGTGTTATTTCAATTCTGTCAGAGTTATAGTTCAAAAGTAATTCAATGACAAAGTGTCCCCCTCCCGCCCCTTTTACTGATGTAACACTGCTCAGCCAGAGCAGAAGGGAGGTGCCCAGCTAGACTGCAGAGAGGGACAATCTTCAATTAAGATAAGGGAAAAACCTGAAAAACTTGTCAAGGGGGGAAGGGCCTTCATTGTTTTCATAGGAAGAAGATTGTCCCCTGCTGTTATCTGTCTGGTCTTACAACCAGATTCCATATCTGAGAAAAGATGGCTTATACTAGGTAAAAGGGGCGGGAGGGGAAACTTTGCTTGTGAATATCTCTCAAACCATAAAGGTTTCAGAGATAAGACTTATATCGTTCTTCATGTTTTTTTTAATGCCTACAAAATAAAATAAAGATAAAATGAAGTATTACTATCCCTTTAAAGGGTTAAATTGCTACAAACTGGTGTTAGTAAAATCTATAGTATTCAGTGAACAGAATCCCCCTGCTCCTTGCTGGTCCTTTATTTTTACTTTAGGCATGTTATGTACAGAACTACAACTAACCTCAGTCCACTATAATCTGATCCAGAATCGCTGTCTGACACCACATTTGTCCTGTCCTGGTTCCAGGCCCAGTAAGATAGATCCTCAGTAGTGTTGAGCGAGCATGCTCGGCCGATGCTCGGATCGGCTCGAGTATCGCTCTGCTCGGCACATGGCGGTACTCGTACGAGTACCGCATGTGCTCGCCCGCCATGTTCGGGTCTCCTCCCCGCACGTTTTGCGGCTGCTGCGCAGCCAATAAACGTGCAGGGAGGCTCTGACATCGGTGTAATGCCAGCAGCCATGTTGGCTGCTGGCATTACACTGATTGGCTGGCCAGAACCCGTGGTCGGGTGCTGTATAGCACCTGACCATCGAGTTCGGCTCAGTCTTAGCCAGGGAGAGCTGAGGATAGGAAGGGAAAGGCAGTGTAGGGAGGAAAACAAGCAAAATTGTGAAAAAAAAGAACCAAAAGTCCTTTTTAGGACTACTGTGTGTGGAGGCAGCAGGTTATTTTGTGTGGGGAGAAAAAAAAAAAAAAAAAAAATATATTCTGTTTAGTGTGCAAAGTTGCAGATTAGAGCACATTCTGTTTAGTGTGCACAGTTGCAGATTAGAGCACATTCTGTTTAGTGTGCAAAGTTGCAGATTAGAGCACATTCTGTTTAGTGTGCAAAGTTGCAGATTAGAGCACATTCTGTTTAGTGTGCAAAGTTGCAGATTAGAGCACATTCTGTTAAGTCTTCAAACTAAAATATCAAAGTCACATATTCCATTCAGTGTGCGTCGCCGCAGTTTAGCAGCACATTCTGTGTACTGTGCAGAGTTGCAGAATAGGAAGAAATACTGTTAAGTCTTCAAACTAAAATATCAAAGTCACATATTCCATTCAGTGTGCTTCGTCGCAGTTTAGCAGCACATTCTGTGTACTGTGCAGAGTTGCAGAATAGGAAGAAATACTGTTAAGTCTTCAAACTAAAATATCAAAGTCACATATTCCATTCAGTGTGCTTCGCCGCAGTTTAGCAGCACATTCTGTGTAGTGTGCAGAGTTGCAGAATAGGAAGAAATACTGTTAAGTCTTCAAACTAAAATATCAAAGTCACATATTCCATTCAGTGTGCTTCGCCGCAGTTTAGCAGCACATTCTGTGTACTGTGCAGAGTTGCAGAATAGGAAGAAATACTGTTAAGTCTTCAAACTAAAATATCAAAGTCACATATTCCATTCAGTGTGCTTCGCCGCAGTGTAGCAGCACATTCTGTGTACTGTGCAGAGTTGCAGAATAGGAAGAAATACTGTTAAGTCTTCAAACTAAAATATCAAAGTCACATATTCCATTCAGTGTGCTTCGTCGCAGTTTAGCAGCACATTCTGTGTACTGTGCAGAGTTGCAGAATAGGAAGAAATACTGTTAAGTCTTCAAACTAAAATATCAAAGTCACATATTCCATTCAGTGTGCTTCGCCGCAGTGTAGCAGCACATTCTGTGTACTGTGCAGAGTTGCAGAATAGGAAGAAATACTGTTAAGTCTTCAAACTAAAATATCAAAGTCACATATTCCATTCAGTGTGCTTCGCCGCAGTGTAGCAGCACATTCTGTGTACTGTGCAGAGTTGCAGAATAGGAAGAAATACTGTTAAGTCTTCAAACTAAAATATTAAAGTCACATATTCCATTCAGTGTGTGTCACCGCCGTTTAGCAGCCTATTCTGTGTACTCTGCACAGTTGCAGACTAGGAAGAAATACTGTTAAGTTTTCAAACTCAAATATTAAAGTCACATATTCCATTCAGTGTGTGTCACCGCCGTTTAGCAGCCTATTCTGTGTACTCTGCACAGTTGCAGACTAGGAAGAAATACTGTTAAGTTTTCAAACTCAAATATTAAAGTCACATATTCCATTCAGTGTGTGTCACCGCAATTTAGCAGCCTATTCTGTGTACTCTGCACCGTTGCAGACTAGGAAGAAATACTGTTAAGTTTTCAAACTCAAATATTAAAGTCACATATTCCATTCAGTGTGTGTCACCGCCGTTTAGCAGCCTATTCTGTGTACTCTGCACCGTTGCAGACTAGGAAGAAATACTGTTAAGTTTTCAAACTCAAATATTAAAGTCACATATTCCATTCAGTGTGTGTCACCGCCGTTTAGCAGCCTATTCTGTGTACTCTGCACAGTTGCAGACTAGGAAGAAATACTGTTAAGTTTTCAAACTCAAATATTAAAGTCACATATTCCATTCTGTGTTCGTCACCGCAGTTTAGCAGCCTATTCTGTGTACTCTGCACAGTTGCAGACTAGGAAGAAATACTGTTAAGTTTTCAAACTCAAATATTAAAGTCACATATTCCATTCAGTGTGTGTCACCGCCGTTTAGCAGCCTATTCTGTGTACTCTGCACAGTTGCAGACTAGGAAGAAATACTGTTAAGTTTTCAAACTCAAATATTAAAGTCACATATTCCATTCAGTGTGTGTCACCGCCGTTTAGCAGCCTATTCTGTGTACTCTGCACAGTTGCAGAATAGGAAGAAATACTGTTAAGTTTTCAAACTAAAATATTAAAGTCACATATTCCATTCAGTGTGTGTCACCGCCGTTTAGCAGCCTATTCTGTGTACTCTGCACAGTTGCAGACTAGGAAGAAATACTGTTAAGTTTTCAAACTAAAATATTAAAGTCACATATTCCATTCAGTGTGTGTCACCGCCGTTTAGCAGCCTATTCTGTGTACTCTGCACCGTTGCAGACTAGGAAGAAATACTGTTAAGTTTTCAAACTCAAATATTAAAGTCACATTTTCCATTCAGTGTGTGTCACCGCAGTTTAGCAGCCTATTCTGTGTACTCTGCACAGTTGCAGAATAGTAAGAAATACTGTTAAGTTTTCAAACTCAAATATTAAAGTCACATATTCCGTGTAAGATGAAGAAGGCGGGTAAAAAGGGACGGGGAAGTGGACGTGATCCTGATAGTTCAGGGCGCGGGTCAGGACGCGGAGAAACTGTGCCTGGTGCCAGAGCACAAGAAAGAAAGACATCCACCATACCTAGCTTCATGTCTAATTTTACAGGTCGTCGCAGGACATCACTCTCGAGGTCCGACCACTGCGAACAGGTGGTCGGTTGGATGACAGCTGATACTGCTTCCAGTCGGTTAAGCACCACCCTGTCTTCCACCAAGTCCACTCTCAGTAGCCAAGAGTCTGGTCAACATAATCCTCACTCTGATCATCCTTCCTCCCACCATACACGGTCTGGTCAAAGAAGTGATCCCACACTGGGATATAGTGAGGAGCTCGTCTCATCACCAATCCTTCATTTGACCCTCTCTCCAAGCACGCTTGCAGAGGAACATGACATCTTGTGCCCTGATTCACAACCTCTAGAGGCTACCCAATCACAAGAAGATGACAGATGTGAACGGCATTTAAGGTCAAAGGAAGTAGTGGATGATGATGATGATGATGAGACACAGTTGCCATTAAATCAACCACTATTTCCGTCTCAAGACCTTGTTGAGGAGAATGTTATACAGTTGTCAATGACTGAGTATGTGGTGGGATCAAGACTTGAGGAGGATGATCAGAGTGAGGAAGTGGAGGAGGACTTGGTGGACGATGAGGTGACTGACCCCACCTGGGAAGGTGTAGAGCCGAGCGATGACAGCAGTCCTGAGGGTGAGCCATCTGCAGCACCGCAACAGGCTGGAAGAGGCAGTGGTGTGGCTACAGAAAGAAGGCGGACCGCACCAAACCGGCCCGCAAATGTTCCACGGAGCACCCCCTTGCGTAAATCTACCTTGCCAAAGGGTAGGTGTTCCGCGGTATGGTGTTTTTTTAAGGAAAGTGCGGACGACAAAAGAATTGTAGTTTGCAACCTGTGCCACACCAGAATGAGCCGAGGCATGAACACTAGAAACCTCACCACCACCAGCATGATCCGACACATGGCATCCAAGCACCGTAGTAAGTGGGAGGAACGCCTGGATCGCCCATCTGTGTCTGCAGGCCACACCACTGCCTCCTCTTCCCCTGTTTTCGGTGCCGGCCAATCGCCTGTTGAAGGCGCAGGCCCGCATACCTCCCGCCCTGCACCTGTAGCATCTGAAGCACCATCAGCGACCACATCCACTTCCCTGTCCCAGCGCAGCATCCAAATGTCGTTACCCCAGGCATTTGAGCGCAAGAGAAAGTACCCAGCCACCCACCCACAGGCCATAGCACTAACCTCACACCTTTCCAAATTACTGGCCATCGAAATGCTGCCATTTAGGCTTGTGGACACTGAGTCCTTCCGCAGCCTGATGGCAGCAGCTGTCCCTCGGTACGCGGTCCCCAGCCGCCACTACTTTTCCCGGTGTGCCATCCCCGCATTACACCACCATGTGTCCCGTAACATCACCCGTGCCCTGACCAACGCAGTTACTGGGAAGGTCCACTTAACGACTGACACATGGACAAGTGCTTGTGGCCAGGGACGCTACATTTCCCTGACGGCACACTGGGTGAATGTCGTGGAGGCTGGGAGCGACTCGGACCCTGGGATGGCACAGGTGCTACCCACGCCGAGGATTGCGGGCCCTACCTCCATCAGGGTTTCCGCCAGCACCTACGTTATTGGCTCCTCCTCCTCCGTTTCCACCTCCGAATTCTCTACACGCAGCGCCACTCCCCCATCAGCCAGTAGCTGGAAGCAGTGTAGCACTGCAGTGGGGAAGCGTCAACAGGCCGTGCTGAAGCTGATCTGCCTTGGGGACAAACAGCACACGGCCTCAGAGCTGTTGCAGGGGATTAGTCACCAGACCGAGCAGTGGCTCTCGCCACTCAACCTGCAACCAGGCATGGTTGTGTGTGATAATGGGCGTAACTTGGTGGCGGCTTTGGAGCTCGGCAAGCTCACACACGTACCATGCCTAGCGCATGTATTTAATTTAGTGGTGCAGCGATTTCTAAAAACCTACCCCAATGTGCATGATCTCTTGACCAAGGTGCGCCGCGTGTGTGCACATTTCCGTAAGTCATCTACAGCTTCGGCCGGCCTGTTGAAGCTGCAGCAGCGCTTACAATTGCCAGCTCACCGGCTGCTGTGTGACGTGAGCACGCGCTGGAACTCCACCTTCCACATGTTGGCCCGGCTTTGTGAGCAGCAGAGGGCAGTAGTGGAGTACCAGCTGTTACACGGTCGTCGCCTCTCCGTTCAACTTCCTGTAATCAGAAGTGAGGAGTGGGAATGGATGTCAGACCTCTGCGAGGTTTTACGCAATTTTGAGGAATCGACACAGATGGTGAGCGGCGATAACGCTATTATCAGTGTCACCATCCCACTTCTGTGTCTACTGAAACGCTCGCTGCTCACAATTAAAACCAACGCTTTGCATGTGGAAGAGGTGGAAATGGGGGAGGAAGAGCTTACACAAGGTGATAGCCAGAGCACCCTCACTTCGTCTTCTCAGCGACAATTGGAGGAGGCGGAGGAGGAGGAGGAGGAGGAGGAAGACACGGTTGCCTCCGCTACAGAGGGTAGCCATGGAACTTTAGTTCCATCTCTTCAGCGTGGGTGGGCAGAAGAGGAGGAAGAGGATGAGGAGATTGAGAGTCATCCTCCTGGTGAGGACAGCGAAATCTTGACTGTTGGTACTCTGGCACACATGGCTGACTTTATGTTAGGCTGCCTTTCCCGTGACCCACGCGTTATACGCATTTTAAACAACACGGATTACTGGGTGTTCACCCTTCTGGACCCCCGCTACAAAGAGAATTTCTCATCTCTCATTCCTCCGGTGGAGAGGACAAGCAAAATGGTGCAATACCAGAAGGTTCTTGTTGAAAAATTGCTCCAAAATTTTCCATCTGACAACGCTGGCGGCAGAGTACGTGCTACCTTGGCCAACAGAGAAGGGGAGAAAAGGGGAGCACACAGCAGTTCCGAGAAAGGCAGGGCAACACTCTCCAAGGCGTGGGACACCTTCATGACACCCCGCCAGCACCCTCACCCTGATGCGCAGCCTAGTGTCACAAGGAGGGAAAAGTTTTGGAAGATGGTGAAGGAGTACGTAGCAGACCGTGTCAGCGTCCTCAATGATCCCTCTGTGCCTTACAACTACTGGGTGTCCAAGCTGGACACGTGGTATGAACAGGCACTCTACGCCTTGGAGGTGCTGGCCTGCCCTGCCGCCAGCGTTCTGTCTGAGCGGGTATTTAGTGCTGCTGGTGGCATCATAACAGATAAGCGTATCCGCCTTTCCACCGACAATGCTGATAGGTTGACACTTATAAAAATGAACAAGGCCTGGATTTCCCCTGACTTCTCCACTCCACTGGAGGAAAGCCCCGGGGGAACATAAACTCACTTTATATATGTTATTTACAATGATGGGAATACTCTGTATTCCCATTCACCCCTTCCACCCAAAAAACGGGTATATGGTTGACTCTTAATCTTCTCATCCTCCTCCTCCTCTTCCATATGCCCTGGGATATAATTTTTATATAGGGCCAGCTCACCAGCGGGCCCTGTGATATAATTTTTATATAGGGCCAGCTCACCAGCGGGCCCTGTGATATAATTTTTATATAGGGCCAGCTCACCAGCGGGCCCTGTTTGACAATTTTTATATAGGTCAGCTCACCAGCGGGCCTTCTCATATAATGTTTTATTGGGTCAGCTCTCTAGCGGGCCCTCTCATATAATGTTTTATAGCGTCAGCTCACTAGCGGGCCTTCGCATATAATGTTTAGGATGGTCAGCTCTGCAGCAGACCCTCACC
The DNA here is from genome assembly GCA_037306005.1 of Rhinophrynus dorsalis. Taxonomy (NCBI): domain Eukaryota; kingdom Metazoa; phylum Chordata; class Amphibia; order Anura; family Rhinophrynidae; genus Rhinophrynus; species Rhinophrynus dorsalis. Next base: position 76,838,615 of record CM074724.1, read on the forward strand.
CATAATGTTTTAGATGGTCAGCTCAGCGCACGATTCCCTCTTAATCATGGCCTCAGTTCTGAAAATCAAGGAAATTTTTGGGAGAATTTGCCTCTGCGCACGTTTCCCTCTTAATCATGGCCTCAGTTCTGAAAATCAAGGAAATTTTTGGGAGAATTTGCCTCTGCGCACGTTTCCCTCTTAATCATGGCCTCAGTTCTGAAAATCAAGGAAATTTTTGGGAGAATTTGCCTCTGCGCACGTTTCCCTCTTAATCATGGCCTCAGTTCTGAAAATCAAGGAAATTTTTGGGAGAATTTGCCTCTGCGCACGTTTCCCTCTTAATCATGGCCTCAGTTCTGAAAATCAAGGAAATTTTTGGGAGAATTTGCCTCTGCGCACGTTTCCCTCTTAATCATGGCCTCACTTCAGAAAATCAAGGAAATTTTTGGGAGAATTTGCAGATGATATACAAGTAAATATACAGCAAATATTGTTTGGTAACAATTTTTCGCCTAAAGTCGTTTTTATTTTCCTTTTTGTGTGTTTTATGGTCAGTCTGTAAAAATGGCGTACTACGGGCGAAAGATCGTTCCCAGCAGCGATGTTGGAGTCCAAGATGCATCCAGACATCCTCCCTATGCTGTCCCTGAACCATTTCTGTGGTGTTTCCATCCTTTTCTGCCATTTTCCTATGGACCAGGCACCCTCCCCTCATCAGAGCAGGGGGTGCCTGGTGTAATGCTCGAGTCCTCCCATTGACTTCAATGGGGCTCGGGTGCTCGGCCGAGCACTCGAGCCTCAGGGGTGGCTCGGTCAGAGCACCCGAACACCCGAGCATTGGGGTGCTCGCTCATCACTAATCCTCAGTCATTATCTAAAAGAGAAACAAGAAGCTGTTGTATTAAACTGTAACAGTTTAAACTTCTCAGCAACCTGAAGCAACTAAAATCCATGTGGGGCACGGGCTTCTTAAAGCGGACCTACCACCCTATATAAAGTCACCCCCCAATTATTAGGCATATGGCGACTAGCTTCTTAATAATGCTATTATCTCAGTCAAGTAGCTGGTTCTGAAGTAATCCAATTTCTTCGGAGACTGACGGCCAGGCTTTTTGCTTTACAGCCGTCTGCGCCATCAGTCCCTTCCGTTGCCTTAAGGAACCATGCAGTGCCTCCTAGAGGAGACTGGGACGGACAGTGCAGGTGAGCAGACGGCTCTAAGCCAAGATGTCTGCGTGCAAGCCTGGCTTCTGGTCTCCAAAGAATGGGGATTACTTCAGAACCAGCAACTTGTGTGAGATAATAGCACTATTAAGAAGCTAGTTGCCATGTGCTTAATTATTGAGTGTGACTTTATATAGGGTGACAGTTCTGCTTTAATTGAATTGTTTGTGAAACCCTTCTTTTTTTTTTTATTTAAATCCCCATTTGTGCTTGGGATTGAACGCTAAAGCTCAGCCCAAAACTCGGTCATAAGTTTATGACTGTATTTGTGCAAAGTTGTGCCAATGGATGAATGAATACGATTCAATCACTGGTTTTCGCATCTAGATTTCTAACACTTGAGCTGTTGGACACAAGGACTACAGTTAGTTATCTGTGGTTTTACATACTTGATCACACTCCTGTCTGGATACATATCCTCGGTAATTCATCCTGGCCATCAGATGGTCTCTCTTCCTGTTGAACTTGATCATTGGGAGATCAGCCCACAGAGGAAGGGTTCTTTCAAAGTGCCAGTCTTCTTCCATCCCGATGGCCAGGGACCTGTGGTCACAAGGAGCATTGTGTAAGAGACAGATGCTACATCTCTAGAAATTTTAAATAAAACTAATATCTCCCAATAAAAACTCCCAACTTACCTGAGTAAGACCAGGAAATCCTAAAGGCCTCTGTAAATCTTACTCATGTGCATTCATTCAAGTTAACATCTTCAATCCACCCTAGAGTTATGGTTCATGGAGGCAGACATGACAATTGCTAGCAGGATCACAGAACCTCAGACTCCACCCATGGGAATTTCCTTTTCTATATTTCGTACTGAAGTTGCCCAAGTGCATGAGCCAGCAGGAGATGAGCATGTTCACTGGGTGGCGTTTGAAGTCCATTAACCCTGCAGGCAACTGTCCTGCCACCTCCATGACATGACAACCTTTGACTATCCAGCTGCTGGTGACTACAACTCGCATTATCCCCAACTAACCAATGACTGGCTTGAAATTATGGGTGTGGTAGTCTTCCACAGTTGGAGGGCCACATGTTGCCTACCCTTGCCCTAACAGGTTACAGTATTGCAAGTTGTTCTGTATCAGATGCGCATGGGTAGTAACAGCAATGTCTTTATCTGGAGCTTTAGTCCATCCTTTTGCACACAAAGTGTAGTAAACTTGTTGTTAGTTTAAAAACATATATTGTAATTATTTTCTTGTTGAAAAAAATAAGGGAACACCTACTGCTGGGGAATTTTTTACTAACATGTTATTTTGTGTGTTTTTTATAATAAACTGATTTCCTTTTGTGGTCTCCAGGTGGTGATGTTGCTATCACTTACTATGGAGCGGTATAGTCTTGCCCTCCTATAGAAAGCATTGGGAAACAGAAATTCTTATTGGACACCTCTTGGCTCTGCACACAGCAGTGGAATTATCCTTGTTTTCCTTAAAGGAGCAGTAAACTTTTTTTCATGAAAACACATATTTTATAGATCATTTCCTGCTGAATAAAATAAGGTCACTTCCATCACTGTCAGATGTTTTATTCAAACTTTATAGCAGTTTAAATCATCAGGAAGTGAATTTACTGTGTTTACTTCCTGATAGTTCTAACTGACAGGAAGTGACAGGCAGTTTCTATCACATTCTATGGAGAACTGTATGTCTCTGACTTTTCTGACTTTACTCTCCATTAGAATCTAACAGGAAATCTAATTAGAATTTGACGACTAGAGGGCACTGCTAATGTAAAAAAACATGGGTTTAAACTGTAATAACTCTGGAAATATAAATCTCTCTGCAGTGGGAGTACCCTTATTTTACTCAATAGAAAAATCCCTACGATATATATTTTTTCATAAAAAAAAGTTTACTGCTCCTTTAACAGGAAAATTCCTATAATATTATTTCTATAATCAAGTTCTCTGATCCTTTAGCTTTATGTTCACTGCTGTCCTGTATTTATATCCCATGTGCAATATACTAAGACTCAATGGAGTAATTCTGAAGCAAACCAGCTGAACCATAAGGGATAAACACTACCATCTGTTGATGTAAATGAGGCTGTTAAGCACTTGAATGCATTACAAAACAATGAGTTGGATACCTCTCTAGCATTCAAGTTGGTAAAAAGTCCTATTTAAATCAGTGGGATGTTTGTGTCCTCTATGGTGCATTTGGTTTAGTCCAGAATGACAACAGTTGCACATAGTGCCCTGACCTCTGTATCTTTTATCGGGTTTCTTCTGGGTAGATGTAAAGGTTACTTACACGGCAGCCAGGGTAGTAGGAACTGGGGGGATGCACCCCCCAGGAAATCATGCAGGGGACAGATAATGTAGAAATCCCCCCAGGCACTTGACACACTGGCCAGGGGGGGCGCAGGCTCTGGGTGACCGGCAGGAGGGAAGCGCACTTCACAGGACTCCCTCCTGCCGGTCACCTCCTTGTAGCGTGGCCAAGCAGAGCAGACCGCTGAGCTCAGCTTCTGTATCCTCTACCCTGGTCTAACAGGAAGCTGCTCGCCGAGCACAACAAGCAGCTTCCTGTCAGACCAGGTAGAGGATCAGAAGCATCTCTGCCGTGGACCGCTCTGCCACGTTACATAGAAGGTACAGTGGGACTGGGGGGGCAAAGTGACACACTGGGGACACACATAAAAATGCTAGCCCCCCAGATTTGTGAGGGTTCCTAAGCCTCTAGTTAAAAGATCCATTAAAATCAATGGGAATTTGGGGAATTTCTATTCATCCTTATGGCGCCATTTGTTTGTTCCAGAAGCAATGTGTTTGAGACCTCTCTGGAACTGAAAAGGTTAAAATACCCCTTTAAATAAATGGTAATGTTTATTTATCTCCCTACAGGGAAACTGGTTTACCGTGGAGTTCCTCTTCATTGTATATGCGTAAGGCCCATAGATTACAGTCCTAGTGCATGTTATTAATTCTAGTTCTTTGCCAAAAAGAGCAGTAATAGTTTCCAGTTGATGTAAATCTGTCTTCTGTTGTAAAACACTCGCTTGAGGCACCTAAAGGGGAAAAAAAATTCTGTCAAAAAGAATCATCTTTATCACAAGGCGAACAGCAGAAACACAGGCACATTGGGATATTAAATTAACATTTGCTGCTGCCACGTGCTCTTCAGCTTTAAGTAGGCTTCTTTTTATATTTTGTTTTATATCATTGTAAAATATTGAAGAATGCAATCCTTTGGATGTCAGAGTCACAGCCAAAGCATTGTTTAGCAATGTAATGGAGAAGTCTGTAGCATTAAAAGGGTTAAAGGGATAGCAATACATCTTTCTGACAAATGTTCATCTTGTAGGTGTTAAAAAGGAAATTAAATGCCCACAGTCCCATCTCTCAAACCTTTATGGTTTGAGAGATATTCACTGTGAAAGTTTCCCCTTACCTCCCCTTTCCCTGAAACCGGTCCTGGGACCAGCCAGCGGCTCTGCAGCAGAGCCGTGATCGAGATATTGAAAAATAAATCCTTCACTGGAATGGTCTACAAAGTGTGCTTGCAAACCAAGCACTCTTTGTAGACCATTCCAATGAAGTAGCTCTTTTTCAAGATCGCATTCTCGGGTCTAGTGAAGAGCCTCCGCCGGTCCCATGAACGGATTCCCCTGCAGTCAGCTAGAGCGCTGACATCAGGGAAAGGGGAGGGAGGGGGGGAACTTCCACAGATAATATCTCTCAAACCATAGAAGTTTGAGAGATGAGACTGGGGGCATTTAATTTCTTTTTTTAATACCTAGAAGATGAACATTTGTCAAAATGATGAATTACATGCCTTTAAATGCAAACTTTGCATTTAGAGCAATTCAAAGAGGAACAATTCCTTGGCAAACCAACTGCTTTGAAGGGGACAAATAAGCAATATAATTTATTTGGATGAGGCTTTTTACGGCTTTATTGGTAGATTGGTTTCACCCCTTGAATGCTAGAGACATTTGAGCCACACCCATTTTTTGAAAAGCATTTGCCCAAAAAAGTGCAAACTTTCAATAATTCAGAAAAAAACCATGCAATTCAGTAACATTTTGGTGGTAATTATTTTGCCGTCAAACGTACACTGTAAATAGCGATTGCGCTTGTTTCTTGCATTCTGCCCTATGTTTGATGCTTGCCATCCCAGAGGCCACACAGGTTTATGAATTCAGTAAAAGTAACTGACCTCGTGAGAGCACTGTATGTTCCCGACCTGGTAAAAATACTAACATGCCAATACTTATCTGGCCTCTATAAAAAAAAATATTATATGTTAAAACATACCAAATTTCTTAAAAAAAAAAAAAATGCCATTGGCCCATTTGTGTTGAAAAGGCAGATTCAGGAGGCAATTATTCCCCTGTGTCCCTAGTCCAGTCTACTCCTGGGCAGTATAATGATACAAGTTCTATTCCCTGTTTATTTGACAGAGGTCAAATTATTAGTTTGTATCACACTTTCGTCAGCAAATAATAAATATGTCTTAGTGAAGGCATGATACATGACAAGATGTCATTTCCAGTCAAATAAATCACTTGTTCAAAAAGATTGGTATAGTGTGTGGTACAATACTTCAGTTTCTGTTGGCTTGACTGCCTTAACCAAGTGAGTATGATATATATCTGAAATATACAAATAAATTGTATGTCAGGTTCTGACTGATGTATTCCACTATAGTCAATGGCAGTGAACATGTTCATATGTACAGTAAGCATGTTTATGTTTTAATCAATTGAAACAGTTCCATTGTGTGTTTTTTATCAATGGTAACAGTAATATGTCTTAAATGGACAGTTCTACATACACTCATTACTTTATAACATTATGTAGCCTAAGCTAGCTTATCTAACTAGGGTCACGTATAAGAACCTACAGTTCTTATGAATAACTCTGGTGATCATCAGAGGAGACCAGCAGCTTTGATACTATGATTTCTTCTCCTCTTATTAAATGTACCCTGCAGTGAGGATATATGGAACATGTAAAAATGCTAGCACCTAGATCAATAATTCTCTTTAGAAATTCCAGAGTGACACAACAGACACACCAGAAGAGGATCAAAGTAATGAACTATCTGTTTGCATATTTATCAACAGATTAGTTCTTGCTCAAATATATGTAATCAAGTCTGAAACTAGGATAAAGAGATCTGTAATCTTTTATCCTTTGTTACCCAAAGCGTGAGAGATCTTTGTACAGGCTGTCAGGTATGTCAAACATGCTTCCCACAAGCTGCATGCAGCCCCTTCTGATAAGCTGTTGGCCTCTGCACTTTCCCCAGTATTAAAAGTAGTGCTGTCCACAGTATAAGCATTTTCCATAGCAGAGGTAACTTGTATGTTTCCACTGTGACATGGTTCAAAAGGCCAGAAACCGCAGCAATCAGTTCCTAGCCAGAAGTGGACCTCTCACACAGAGCATACCTCCCAACTGTACCTCTTTAGGAAGGACAGTCCCTCTTTTAGACCCAAATCCCTCTGTCCCTCTTTCCCACCCTGATGTCCCTCTTTTTAGGAGATCAGATTGCATGGTGTGTATATAAGTGTATAATTTTACTCTAAAGCAATAAAACTGGGCAGGCAAATGGCAAATGAGATTCAATATAGACAAGTGTAAAGTTATGCATTTTGGGTATAATAATAAAAATGCAACATATAGTTTAAATGGTGTTTCTCTGGGGAAATCTACTAATGAAAAGGATTTGGGCAATGTTGGTAGACAATAGACTTAACAGTAGCATGCAGTGCCAGCTGGCAGCTGCAAAGGCCAATAAGATATTGGCATGTATTAAAAGGGGTATTGACTCAAGGGAGGAAGATATAATTATGCCTCTTTACAGGTCCATGGTAAGACCCCACCTAGAATATGCTGTTCAATTCTGGGCGCCCTTTCTGAAGAAGGACATTATGGAACTAAAGAAAGTGCAGAGGAGGGCTACAAAACTAGTAAGGGGAATGGAAAGTTTTAGTTATGAAGAGAGGCTAGAAAAGTTAAACTTGTACACACTAGAGAAACGGCGTCTTAGAGGGGATATGATAACACTATATAAATATGTTCAAGGCCCATATAAAGGGCTTTCAAAAGACCTGTTCATTAACAGAACAGTACACAGGACAAGGGGCCACCCGCTTAGACTTGAGGAAAGGAGATTTAATCTACAACAGCGGAAGGGTTTCTTTACAGTAAGGACAATAAAGGTATGGAATGCACTTCCGGAGGAGGTGGTGCTATCAAATACATTAGATGCCTTTAAAAGGGGCCTGGATACTTATTTAAAAGAGCATAATATAGAGGGCTATGCACGTTAGTATTGGGATTAATATTTAGTTAGGGCTCGTTGATCCAGGGAGAAATCTGATTGCCATATGGAGTCAGATGCCTTCTTTTGGGTCAGCGATGGTAAACAGGAATAGGAAAAGGGTTGAACTGGATGGACGCAAGTCTTTTTTTCAACCTAAATTACTATGTAACTATGTAACTCACATTATTCTTTGTTTAAACATCAGTATATGTGTTTATAAATTAGAGTGCTTAAATAAAATACTTTGGTCTTGTTCTAAGTCATTTATTACATAACACAAGGAGGTATCAATAGGTTATGAAATAGCCTGAAATTTATCGGTAATGCCCCGCCCACCAGCCATGCCCCCAGCAACACCCCCTAAAACACACGTGTCCCTCTTTGGCAATTTGAAATGTTGGGAGGTATGCACAGAGAGACTTGAGAGGCATCAATAACAGGAAAAAAAGTTCTTTATTTGGAAAGGGAGAGAGGAGAGGTGAGTCCTATAGCCAGCACCTACTACCAAATTACTGCTATGAGAAAAAAACTCTAACCCGCCATTCCTAACGGGACTCCCAGTGGATAATGGAATGACGCTGGGGTTTCACACAGTATATGTATGGTTCTGTGAAGACAGTGTATATATGTTTCTGTGATTACCAGTGGACAGTGGAACAAGGTTGGGGTTTCAGACAGTGTATGCATTTCTCTCTGATTACCACTGGATAGTGGAACAAGGCTGGGTGGTCAGAACGTGTTGTGTAGATTTGTGTCTAGAAATGGAAAAGTGGAAGATGGCTGGGGTTTCAGACAATATATGTGTGGGATCTGTGACTACCAGCCGAACAGTTGAACAAGGCTGGAATGTCAGATAGTGTTTATCTATGACTACCGGTCAAACATGTTTCTGCAGTGCAAGTATTTTCCATGGCAGGGTTAAACTGTAAATTCCCCCTGCTCTATAGCCAGAAGCAGCACCAGTCTTTTCCTAGCTGGAAGCTGGCCTCTCACATGGAAAGATCTGAGAGGCAGCAATAACAGGAAAAAAATGTATTTTATTTGGGAAGGGCAGGGGAGAGATGACTTGCAGTCGTATTAGCAGCAATGACCTACTTCCAAATTACTGCTATGGAAAATAAACACTGACCTGCCTCTTCCAAATATGTGACTGCCAGTGGACAGTGGAAAAAGGCTGGGGATTAAGACAGAATATATGTGTTTCTGTGACTACCAATAGAGTATGGAACATGGCTGGGTTGTGAAACAGTATACGTGTGGTTCAGTGGCTACTAATGGAATAAGGATTGGATATAAGATGTGTATTTGTGGTTCTGAAACTATCAGAGGACAGTGGAACAAAGCTGAGTTGTCAGACGGTATATATGTGGTTCAGTGACTACCAGTGGACAGTTAACATATGGTTCAACAACTACCAATAGAAAAGGCTGTGACCAGCGGACACTGGAACCAGGCTAGGGAAGCAGACAGCATACGTGTACTTCTGTGACCAGCAAACTAACCCACCCACTGTCTCTCAATCGTTCTCACTGTTACTGCCCCCCTCTATATCTGCCCTTCTGGATTTTCTTCTCTTTCTCATCCCCTCTTGCCATGTTACTGCCTTCTCTCTTGCTACATTCTCTACACATGTGTGTACCAGCCTATATCTCCTAAGCATAACTGTTGCAGCTCTCCATAGACAGAAATGTTGAGGATGCAGAATATGCCTTGTAAAATGTGTTAACATGCAGAATGCATTTGCCCTTTGCCCACAACACTAACTTCCTGCTTAAGTGACACTGACACATATTCATGAGGATGTCAAGTAATAAAAGTACAACCTACAATGTGGCAGATGTGTATTGTAGTAGTGTTGGTGGGGGACTGGCATGGTGTGATTGATTTATGTATATACAGATGTTTTTACCATTGTCATGTTTGTGTCAAATCGCTACCCTCCTTCTCAGATTATTGACACACATTACTTAACGGTCATAGCAGTGGTCCCAAGTGGGGTAGATGGTGGCAACCCTTCTTCACATGCCTCCTCCTCATCTGTGCTGCTGTTAATATATTTGTCCTGGCTTTCTCTGTCATGTGTGGTTTCTGCTACCTGATACACAGATGATATGAGATATTGGTTCATTTTTAAGAATGTTAGTCTCCCAACTTGATAGCCACACCCAGCGGTCATTGACAATGTAACCAGCCACACTGAAAACCCTCTCAGAAGCAACGCTTCTTGGAGGACAACTAACGGTTTCCACTGCAGTACATGTCAATGCTGGCCACACACACTGCTTTGTTTGCCAGTAGTCCATGGTGGTCATTGTTTCTTCCTAGAACGTAGCTATCCTGCAAGTATGCAGAATCCATCTAACATGCAGTGGGACCACTTGTAGGAGCTACACAGTATTCCTGTGTGTCAGTTACCAGACCATACTCAGGGAGCAAGTTCCAAAGTGATGTGCTGCCACCACCACCAATGTTGTGTTTTTGCTGCCTCTGCTGAGACCCATGAATTGCCCTGTGTTCAGAATGGGATATTGTGGTTGATGATGTAGATGCTTATGCTGTTTGAAATGCTTTGCTGTCTTCCTTTTCAATATACTATCTAGATGTTTTTTGTGCCCTCACTTCTCCCTCTCATCCACCACAATGCAACCTTCCACTCGATCAATAATCATATCTCAATATTCTTTAACAGAATCCGATTCCTCAGAGAGTTGCTGCTGATAGTCATGACTCTTTGTTGTGACAAACTGCTGATGGCTTTTTGGCAGAAATTCTGAAATTTTGTGTTTGAAGCGGGGATCCAGCAAAGTGCCAAGAATGTATTCTTTATTGTTTTCGATTGACACTATGCGAGAATCTTGTTCAAAGCACGCTAACATGTCGTTTACCATCTGGTGCATATCTGCGTTGTTATTATGGTAAGATTCCACAACCATGCACCGCATTTTTTTCTGCAATAAAAATATCAGTGTTAGAATTTCACTAATTTCTGCCCCAATACTACTGACCTGCATGGTTGCCTCCTCAAAGAGTTTCAACAGCTCCCACCAAACCCTTCCACCAAAGAGACTCCCACCAAAGCCTTCCAGTTTTGCATGGTGTACTTGCTAATGGCCTTATTCTGCTCGTACAAACACTCTAGCATTTACATTGTGGAATTCCACCAGAAAGGGACCTTCATCTTCAGCTGGTGATGAGTCAGGCTGTTACACTGTTGTATGGAATATAGAGCGTTGCATGCACTGTAAGAGAGACTAAAATGGGCACAGATTCTGAGGGCAACAGTAAGCATCTTTCTGAGGGTATTAGATTCTGCCAGGAATCTGGTCACAACTAAATTTAACACATGAGCAGAGCAGGGCACATGCACCATATCACCTGTTCTCAAAGCAGTGATTATATTGGAGCCATTATCAGCAGACACAAAACCAGCTTTTAAGGAGTGGAGTACAAGCCGTTCCTCTGTCACCTGCTCTAGCTTATGTAAAACACCCATAGATTTGTGAGACTGTCTCTCAAAACTCAGCATGCACAAGGTGCTGTGATGATGGCATGGGCTATCCTGCTGCTTCCTCCTTTTAAGCACAGTTCCAGAACCATTTGGATGATTACTGGCTGTCACCTGATGCTGTAAGCTTCTGTTATTCACTGTTGGTGCTGGGAGGGAAACCCAGTGAGCAGTCAAAGTCATATAGTCTGTGCTCTGCCCACTTGTCCACATATCTGTTCTCAGGTTGAATTTCCTGCCAAACGCACTTTTCAGTCCTTTGTTTCTCCCAGTCAGACTGTCTGATACAGCAGACAATTCAGCTGCTATACCTCCCTCTATTATGCTATTGCCGTCATCAACACTTGAATGCGACTTATTGCCGTCTTCAGTTTTCTTCTTATATGCCTTCTTATATGGTTCTTTTTTTGTACTGGCACTAGTGGTGCTGGAAATTTTGCTGAGACTTTGACAAACTGTATCCTCCCTTGGAGGAGAGGAGTCATCATCATTTATTGCACATGCTGCAACAACCATTGCTGCAGTATGTTTTCAAATTACTACTTTACTCTCACGTCCCTGCACTGCTCCACCCTTCCCCCTCCCCCTGCCCCTTGTGCGTTTGCTGGACATTACTCAACTACTCTGTGTGTTTTTACTCTACAGTACACAAAACAACTGATGGAGTGTGATGTCTTTGTGGTATCCCGTTCGCCCAGTACCTTTCTCTGGGCGTTGCTGCAGTTCCGGGTTGCCTTCCCGGTCCCCGCGCGGCTTCCTCTGTTCTTAGCCGCATCGGAGGCGGCGCGCATGCGCATGTCGGCGGACCATAGAGTAGATGGGATGGAAGGTCCGCCGACACTCTAGCCACCGTCTCCAGGCTCCTTCCGGTTAGGGGAGCTATTTCTTCCTCCTCTAGCTCTATGTGGACGCGTTTGTATAGCGTCCTATAGAGCTTCCAGTGTTTGGTGTCTTGCTGTTCTGTTCCTGGAGTTGTCCCTGCCTGATCCAGCCTGCATCCTTTGTGGATGACCCTGACCTGCCTTGACCTAGCCTCTGCCTGTTCCGCCTGCATCTCTGTGTATGACCCTGACCTGCCTTGACCTAGCCTCTGCCTGTACCAGCCTGCATCTTTGTGAATGACCCTGGCCTGCCTTGACCTAGCCTCTGCCTGTTCCAGCCTGCATCTCTGTGTATGACCCTGACCTGCCTCGACCTAGCCTCTGCCTGATCCAGCCTGCATCTTTGTGTATGACCCTGGCCTGCCTTGACCTAGCCTCTGCCTGTTCCAGCCTGCATCTCTGTGTATGACCCTGACCTGCCTTGACCTAGCCTCTGCCTGTTCCAGCCTGCATCTCTGTGTATGACCCTGACCTGCCTTGACCAAGCCTCTGCCTGATCCAGCCTGAGTCTCTGTGTATGACCCGGTCCAGCCTTGACCAAGCCAGGAGAGACCTGAGTGAGTACCTTGTTTTTTGGAGATCCATTTCCTCCCTGGGGACCTCTGAGTATAGTTTGTCTAGGTTAGGGTTATCCGGGGTTACCCAGCGGCTCCTCTGCTGGGGCCACTACATCTGGCTTTGCGGCCAGCACCTTTAGGCGGCTCTGCCGCAGCGCAACCCTGGCCTAGGCAACCTACGCTCCCTAGCTCCGTCCCCTAGCGTCGCCCCCTAGCAGCTTGCTCAGCGGCCTCTTGTTGGAGGAGCATCCGTGTCCTGCTCCCAGGTACTCAGATTTCTTCCTGTAATCGCCTTTGGAGCTGACATTATACAAACGCCACCTTCCCCGGTCATGGACCCTAAGGATCTCTCGGCGGCATTGTTGCAACAGGGCGTGGCCCTGAAACAACATGCTGGTCAGATTGTCCACCTAGACCAAAAACTGGATTCTATTTCCAACCTGTTGCAACAACTGCAGCAGAGGTTGGAGGTCTCCGGTGCTACGCCCGCTTCCCCTGTCCAAACAGTTTCACCCTCGGTTCCCACCGTTCGATTGCCTTTGCCGCCACGCTATGACGGCAATCCTAAAGAGTTGCGGGGATTCCTCAACCAGTGCCGTCTCCACTTTCGCTGCCAACCCGAGGTTTACGCCGCACACCAGGCAAGGATTGCCTTTGTTGTGTCTCTTCTTCAGGGACAAGCCTTGGCCTGGGTCTCTCCCTTGTTGGATCGTCGGTCTGCGATCCTCGACGATTTTGACGCTTTTCTCACGGCCTTTCGTTCGGTGTTCGATACGCCGGGTAGACAAGAACGGGCCGAAGCTGCCTTGTTGGAGCTCCAACAGGGTCAGCGCCCTCTTTGTCAGTATGCGGTAGAATTCCGCACCCTTGCCTATGAGACTGACTGGCCAGATAGCGCCCTTAAAGCTAGCTTCCGCAGGGGGCTTTGCGAGAGGTTAAAGGATGAGCTCACCACTCGTCCAATACCCCACTCCTTAGAGGATTTAATTGCGCTCTGCACCACCTTAGAACACCGCGTTCAGGAACGCAGGCAGGAAAAGGAGCGGGACCGCTCCCGCCATCCTCCTCCTCGTCCTGCGGTTCGTTTGGCTCCTAGGTTCCAGACCCCTGCTGCTACCGAACCGGTGTCGGAACCCATGGAGATCGGGCGTGTACTCCGGTTGTCCGACTCCGAAAAATCCAGGAGGCGTTCTCTGGGTCTTTGCCTCTACTGCGGCGCTCCCGGGCACCTGGCGCGGTTTTGTCCTAACAAGTCGGGAAACAACCGGGCTTAGTGAGTAGGGGATTCTCCCTAAGTCAGTCCTCTGTCCCCTCTCTGTTGTCCCAGCGCCTCTCCATTCCCGTCACGTTGTCCTGGTCTCCCACGTCTTCTGTGTCCCTTCTGGCATTTATCGACTCTGGGGCGGCAGGTCTTTTTTTGGACTCGGACTTTGCTTTTAGGCAGGGTATACCGGTGGTGTCCCGGAGTTCTCCTGTCCGGGTGGTGGCCGTAGATGGTACCCCCCTTAGGTCAGGTCACATCACCAAGTCCACAGTGCCACTGACCTTTCGAACCACTTCCGGCCATGTTGACCGAGTGATCTGTGATCTTATCTCTGCTCCTCATTCCCCTCTCATCCTGGGGTATCCCTGGCTTCGTGAAGCCAACCCGGTGATCGATTGGCTTTCGGGCACCTTGACTTTCCCTACCGCTCGTGTTGTTTCCTCTGTCTCCACAGCTAACGAGTCTGAGGCTGATCTTCTCTCTCCTACCTTACCTATACCCTATCGGGATTTCTCTGATGTCTTTAGTAAACAAAAGGCTGAAGTGCTACCACCACACCGGCCTTTTGATTGCGTTATTGATCTTATCCCCGGGTCCATTCCTCCTCGTGGCCGCACTTATCCTCTTTTCCTACCTGAAAACAGGTGCCTTGAGGAATACATCAGGGACTGTTTGGCTCGTGGCTTCATCCGCTCGTCTACTTCCCCGGCGGGGGCCGGGTTCTTTTTCGTGTCCAAAAAGGACGGCTCTCTCAGACCTTGCATCAACTATAGGGGTCTGAATGCTATTACACGCCGGAACTGCTACCCACTTCCCCTCATTTCCGAACTTCTGGATTGCCTCAGGGGTTCCACCGTCTTTACCAAACTCGATCTGCGGGGCGCATACAATCTGGTCCGAATGCGCGAGGGTGAGGAATGGAAGACAGCCTTCAACACCCGCTTTGGGCACTATGAATACCTCGTCATGCCCTTCGGTCTCCGTAATGCCCCAGCCGTCTTTCAGACGTTCGTCAACGATGTCTTCAGGGATCTTCTCCTATCCTCTGTGGTTGTGTACCTGGATGACATTCTCATCTTTTCCAAGTCACTTGCCGAACATCGTCTACTCGTTCGTGAAGTTCTGGAAAGACTCAGGGCCAATCGCCTATTCGCTAAACTGGAGAAATGCTCTTTCGAACAGGCCTCTCTGCCTTTTCTGGGTTACATAATTTCTTCTGCAGGGCTCCTCATGGACCCCGCCAAGGTCAAAGCCGTCTCAGAATGGCCCTTACCCATTTCCCTCAGAGCCATACAGAGGTTTATTGGCTTTTCCAACTATTATAGGAAGTTTATTAATGGTTTTTCTCAGATCATAGCACCTATAACGGCTCTCACTAGAAAGGGGGCTGATACTTCCTGTTGGCCCACCAAGGCTGTAAAGGCGTTTGAGTTGCTCAAGTCCGCTTTTTCTTCTGCTCCTATACTGCGCTATCCTGATCCTCTTTCACCCTTTGTTCTGGAGGTTGATGCCTCTGAGGGGGCCGCTGGAGCCGTTCTTTCCCAGCGTTGCCCTCTTTCTGGTAAAAGCCATCCGTGCTCCTTTTTCTCACGGCGTTTTACCTCTGCTGAACAGAACTACGACGCGGGTAATCGGGAACTTCTGGCTATTAAATTAGCTCTGGAGGAATGGCGGTACTTATTGGAAGGCTCTCCCCACGAGATCTCCATCTTAACCGACCACCAGAATTTGGCCTACCTAGCTACAGCCAAACGTTTGAACCCACGCCAGGCCCGCTGGTCTCTCTTCTTTACCCGATTCAATTACAAAATCTCCTACATACCTGGGAGTAAGAATACCAAAGCGGATGCTTTGTCCCGCCTCCATGAACCTCTTCCCATTACATCTTCTCCGGTGGACACCATCATACCCCCTTCTCGCGTTCTGGCCGCACTTTCCTCTACCACTCTTCTGGCCATTAAGGATGCTTAGCTGTCCGCTCCTTGTAGGGGGTCTTCTGCTCCTTGTTCGACCCTATTCGTTCCTGCTCCGCTGCGCACTGAGGTCCTTCACTGGGCTCACCACTCCCCACTAGCCGGACACCCCGGGATTAAACGTACCCACCACCTGCTTTCCAGACATTTTCATTGGCCTGGCTCTCGGACCGATGTTGAGGCCCTCGTTGGTTCATGTCCCGTATGCGCCAGGACTAAGACTCCGCACTCTCGACCTTTGGGCCTGCTTCATCCGCTCCCAGTCCCTTCCTTGCCTTGGACCCAACTGGCCATGGATTTCATTGTGGACCTACCCGTGTCCCGGGGTATGACCACCATTTGGGTGGTTATTGACAGATTCTCCAAGCAGGGACACTTTGTTCCTCTCCCGGCACTACCCTCTTCGGCCAAGTTGGTCGATTTGTTTCTTGCTCACATTGTTCGTCTTCACGGCATCCCGCTGCACATCACCTCCGACCGTGGCCCTCAGTTCGTGTCCAAATTTTGGAGGGCAATCTGTGCCAGACTGGGGATCCGGCTTCAGTTTTCCTCCGGTTATCATCCTCAAACCAATGGACAGACGGAACGCCTCAATCAGTCGCTGGAGTCCTATCTCCGTACCCATTGTAATCACAGGCAGGATGATTGGGTGGATCTCCTCCCGCTAGCGGAACTGTCCTACAACTCCTTACTCCAGACTTCCCTGGGCTGCTCTCCCTTCTTTGCTGCCCTGGGTTATAACCCTCGTACTCTCCTGCTTTCCCCCGGCCATTCACTTGTTCCCTCTGCTGAGACCAGGGTCCAGTCCATGGCCCAGCACTGGTCCGCCCTGCGTACCACCTTGCTTTCCTCCCAGATACGCCAGAAAATAGCTGCCGATCGTCATCGTGGTCCAGCTCCTGTCTTCGCTCCTGGCGAGAAGGTCTGGTTGTCCTCACAGAACATCCGCCTCCGCCAGCCCTCTGTGAAGCTCGGTCCGCGCTTCCTAGGTCCGTTTCGGGTGGTGAAACGGATCTCCCCGGTAGTATACCGTTTGGCGTTGCCCAGGTCTCTCCGAGTCCATCCTGTTTTCCATGTTTCCCGGCTCAAGCCCTGGGTACCGGCCCGGTTTCCTCTTCCTGTTGCTCCTGTCCCTCCTCCTGTCACTGTTCGAGGGCAAGAGGAGTTCATCATCGATGATATCCTGGACTCCCGTCGGGTGCGGGGTCGTCTCCAGTACCTGGTGAACTGGAAAGGCTACGGCCCTGAGGAGCGATCCTGGGTACCTGTACGGGACGTTCATGCTCCGGCCCTGCTCCGCCGGTTCCATGTCCGGTTTCCCGGCCGTCCCTCCTAGCGGCCTCCGGTGGCGGCCTTTGGGTGGGGGCAGTGTGGTATCCCGTTCGCCCAGTACCTTTCTCTGGGCGTTGCTGCAGTTCCGGGTTGCCTTCCCGGTCCCCGCGCGGCTTCCTCTGTTCTTAGCCGCATCGGAGGCGGTGCGCATGCGCATGTCGGCGGACCATAGAGTAGATGGGATGGAAGGTTCGCCGACACGCTAGCCACCGTCTCCAGGCTCCTTCCGGTTAGGGGAGCTATTTCTTCCTCCTCTAGCTCTATGTGGACGCGTTTGTATAGCGTCCTATAGAGCTTCCAGTGTTTGGTGTCTTGCTGTTCTGTTCCTGGAGTTGTCCCTGCCTGATCCAGCCTGCATCCTTTGTGGATGACCCTGACCTGCCTTGACCTAGCCTCTGCCTGTTCCGCCTGCATCTCTGTGTATGACCCTGACCTGCCTTGACCTAGCCTCTGCCTGTACCAGCCTGCATCTTTGTGAATGACCCTGGCCTGCCTTGACCTAGCCTCTGCCTGTTCCAGCCTGCATCTCTGTGTATGACCCTGACCTGCCTCGACCTAGCCTCTGCCTGATCCAGCCTGCATCTTTGTGTATGACCCTGGCCTGCCTTGACCTAGCCTCTGCCTGTTCCAGCCTGCATCTCTGTGTATGACCCTGACCTGCCTTGACCTAGCCTCTGCCTGTTCCAGCCTGCATCTCTGTGTATGACCCTGACCTGCCTTGACCAAGCCTCTGCCTGATCCAGCCTGAGCCTCTGTGTATGACCCGGTCCAGCCTTGACCAAGCCAGGAGAGACCTGAGTGAGTACCTTGTTTTTTGGAGATCCATTTCCTCCCTGGGGACCTCTGAGTATAGTTTGTCTAGGTTAGGGTTATCCGGGGTTACCCAGCGGCTCCTCTGCTGGGGCCACTACATCTGGCTTCGCAGCCAGCACCTTTAGGCGGCTCTGCCGCAGCGCAACCCTGGCCTAGGCAACCTACGCTCCCTAGCTCCGTCCCCTAGCGTCGCCCCCTAGCAGCTTGCTCAGCGGCCTCTTGTTGGAGGAGCATCCGTGTCCTGCTCCCAGGTACTCAGATTTCTTCCTGTAATCGCCTTTGGAGCTGACAGTCTTGCCTTAGCCCAGTCAGCTGTCTGTCACCTAATATATTTAGTTGATTGTTTATTTCTTTATTCTTTTTTTATTTATTTATAATTATTATATTTTTTTACATTATCCACCCTATCTTATCAGTCAATCAAAAAAAAATATATATATATATAACTGAAAAGCAAAATCAACAACTTATTTCCCCAGACTTCCCCAGCCTTCCCCAGCACAGAGACAATAAAAGCAAAATCAGCAAGCAAATAGGTCCCCAGCTGCCTGTGTCTTGCCAGCAAGTAATATGGAATTTTGGGGTGTTTGGGGTCCCTTTTTCTCCCCAGAGTGCCCCCAGACTCTCCTAATACAGAGAACAAATGTCCTACCTAAAAGACTCCCTAAACTAAACTTCAATTCCCCCATTATCTCTAGCTCAAACAACGTGCTGCTCTCTCCTCTCACAAACACAGAATGACATGCTGTGAGAGCCTGACAACCTTGTATATGGATATAGAAAAGCAGAGAAAACTTTCACGTGGTGGGGAAAAATCTTTCTTCCCATTGATTTCAAAGTAATGAGCAAGGTGAAAAAAGCGTGAAAAAGCAGAAAAACTGCACTTTTTGCCAGAAATTATTCGCCAAGCGGGAAGTACCATTACACGCTGATTTCAGTTTGAGGAGAATATTTTCACCCATCCCTATCTGTCACACTGGGTAGGATATGTCCTTATTATCACACCTAAGGGCACCACCACTTGGTCTCTGGTGCAGCATGGCTGTGGTTAGAACACATGGGAGCGTCTCACTCAGCTGAATCATTCTTACAATTATGTGCCCTTAGGAGGTTGCCTACTCTGATTAATGAGAAATCTATCTCTGGAATCAATACTTTTATAAATAATGCACTGCAGAAAATCTGTATCACTTTTATCCCATATACTGAATCTTAATACAGCAATGTGTTGCACACTGCTTTGGTCCTTAAGAGGCTAATTGTTTTATAAAATAGTCCAGTGGATTTGCTGATCAATGTTCACAAAACTAATATAGAGCTAAGGATAATATTTCTAACCCTCCATGAAAAAGTGACCAAAATACCATACATGGCCTTATGAGTTGTGACACTTATTATATTACCCACACGATATATGTTTAATGTGTCCCCAGGGCCAGATTTCTTGTAAAGGCAGAGTAGGCATCTGCCTACAGGTGCACCCCACAGAGGGGCGCCTGTCTTTGGGACCCGTTTTTTATTTATTTATTTATTTTTAAAGTTTTTTAATTATTCTAACCCCCTACTCAGTCAGGACTGCGTCTCCTTCGGCACAGACCTGTAGCTGCAGAGCTCCCTCGTGAGCTCTTTAGTAACGCAGAGCGCTGGGAGATGACATAATCTCCCAGCGCTCAGCATTACTGAGCAGAACACAGCGCGGGAGCTCCAGCAGTTACAGGTCTGTGCCAAAGGAAGCACAGACCTGTCCTGCCACTCCGCTGGACCACCAGGGAGGAGGTAGGAAACGGGGGTCGCAGCAACGTGAGGATAATATGGAGCTGATGGGGGGCAGTGTGAGGGCAAAGTGGAGGGCAAAATGGAGCTGATGGGGGCAATATAGAGCTGATGAGGGCAACATGGAGCTGATGGGGGGCAAGTGGTAGCTGATGGGGAGCAAGTTGGAGCTGATGGGGCAATATGGAGTTGATGGAGAAATGTGGAGATAAGGGCAATGTGAGGGCAATATGGAGCTGATGGGAGCAATATGGAGCTGATGGGGGGCAATGTGAGGGCAATATGGAGCTGATGGGGGCAAGTTGTAACTGATGGAGGCAATATGGAGCTGATGGGGGCAGTGTGGCGATTAGGAGCATTGTGGAGGTGTCCAGTGGAGAAGGCCAGTGGGGGGGGAGGCGCTTCAGATTTCTGTGCCCACAGGCTCCTGAGATGTAAATCCGGCCCTGTGTGTCCCACATCACCCTTCTCTCCGGCTTTAGCCTACAGTGTGTTATCTTTCAGTCTAGCATTTAAGGTCTTTATCTGAGCTTTTCTAGGATTCACATTGCCACGTATATTTCTACCATCTTAATCTTGTTTTCCCACATGCCAAAGGCCAGGGCAGTATCATGAGTGCTCAGTATCTGGTCTCAGAGTGCCTATTTTTCTTCACTATGATGGTAATATAAAATCGTATTACTGTGTAATTTAGCACTTTGCTGACACAATTTAATCTTCTGTAAATCATGAGTGAAGGTTGCCTTCATACTTGCTTTTATGGTACTTTAATCTGTTATTGTTTAACCCTATGAGTGCCAGAGGGGTACGCAATGCGTTGCTTTGCAATGCATTGTGTACCCCTCTGGCACTCAAAGGGTTAACAGAAATAGCACTCACAGATCTGCCTTTTCAATTAAACCCTTTGGGGCTGATTCAATAAGATTAACTGGAACAATTCTGGGGCAAAGCAGCTGCACCCTAGGTTACATATAAATCATTTCATTGATTTAAATTGGGCTTTTAACTCTCAGAATTCAAGAGAGGTCTCCAGTCCATTGTTCCACAATGCTCCAGTGAAATTTCTAGCATTCAAGGGGTTAAAAACCTCATTTAAATCAATAGATATATTTGTTTCATCTCAGTGCACCAGCATTGCTCCATTTTTACTTAATACTACAGCTTCATTGGTGCAGATTTACTAATACTATTCCATGCTGAGCTAGTAATCTACTTACACCACTCATCTTCCCTTAACACTTCATATGCCAAGGGGAAGGCAGTAGGGAAGTGTATTTCATTGTTCCTTTCCTCATCACCTTGTTTGAGTTTGTTTATTTACCTTATTTCCCTGTGCATGCTATTGGGAATATGATCGGGGGTTGCTGACATTAAAGTATTAACAACTGTGCAGTTAATGTGCCTGTATGATCTAAAATGGTCATATGCTCTAGGGCAAGGACACTGAGACCTGTCCTCAAACCCACTCAACAGTGCAAGTTTTCAGGATCTCCTCAGTTCATTACAAGTGAATGCTGCTAACTCATGCAGATCCTTTAGAATGAGTAAGCTACAGCCTGATTCACCGGTGTACATGTGAGGACATCCTAAAAAAACTGGACTGTTGGGGAAGGGGGCTGAGGACAGGTTTGGCCTCCTCTGCTTGTAATGCAGGGACATGAGAATGGAGCCAATGTCTCAGCACTTACAATGGGTTAGACTGAATTTCAGCAAAGTTCTATTAATATTTCCTTTAGAAGGTTCAGAATGGAAAATGGAAACCTTCCTAGGCTTTTAAAATTGCTTAATACCATGAACTCTTTAAACCTTTAACCCTTTAAGGACCAGAGGGGTGTGCAACACATTGCAAAGTAATGCGTTGTACACCCCTTTGGTCCTTAAAGGGTCACTAACACCTCCCAATAATAAACTCCTATGTACCACTATGAACCAATAAGTGGTGGCTATCACGTCCACAGAGGTGGATATGGTTCTTTTTTCATTACCTCAAACTCCTCCCATTTAAGTCTTCTTAGAAAGGAAGGGAGGCTTCAATGGAAGGAGTTTGGGGTCATGGAGTCCAGCAACAAAGAGTCATGTCCATCTACGTGGATGTTATATTTACAAAGAATTGATTCATGGATGAAATTAGGATTTCTGCCCAGATTAAGGTTAAAAGAGTTGTTATGTCCAAATAAGGTTTTGTTTTTACCTTTTGGTTGTGGGAGCATACCTGGGAACTCTCCGGATTTGCCACTGAGGCTCAGGTTTTTGCAGTGAATTACCAGGTCCTGGGGACAGAGGCTTTATTACATAGCCTGTTAAGACCCCCCCACCCGTGATTAATTCTCACCATTTATATCTTCTCACCGGCAACACATGAGTCTTCCCCAGTATATGTGAGAGACACGAATCAATGTGTTAAAAGCATATGTAGCAACCAAGGGTATTTATTAGTAAAGATAATATGCTATAATGCGCTTTTTCCACATTCCAGCTAGCAGGGTGAATACAGAGACTTTTTCATATCTTAATTATTGGTCAAACTTCAGTTGCACAGAACTAGAGGGGTGAGCTATAGTTCTACCAGGGAAATGCACCAATCAGAGAAAGTATTCTGGTCTGGCAGCTGCCACTATTACAAAAATGTAAACCCAGAACGTAAGAACCTCATATTTCAGTTTCAGTATTGTTTCAATAATTTATAAATAACATATTTTGCTGGAACACTTACATCAGGGTATTTTCTCTTTCTAAAATGCGAAGAGAGAAAGTTTTAATTTATTTTTCTAGATTGAAAGCTGTTTTGTCAGAAACTTCATTTTCCCCATGCATCCATCTACTTACTTTATTGTTATTGTTCCAAAGAACATTATACACGTCAAGTTACTCTAACATAGCTTACAGTGACAAAGGTTTAAGCAGACGTGAATGTAAGGAATTCATATTAAGTAGCTGGCCATAATTCTCTGTTGCTTGTCACCATGATTTGAATAGCTTGAATGCTTTAGAAAATGTCAAACATATGGGAAATTGTAACTTTCTTTGAGGAATGCTTTTTCTATGCATTTCTCTTGATTACCACATTTTTCTTCTTTTTCTCTCACTATTGCTGGAAAATTGAAGGCTGCCTTTCTGACTCAATATCAGTGTGTTTCATGAGAGGTTATCACTGTACTGCAGAATATAAAGTACTGGTGCTGTTTTAAGGGCAATGCTGATGTACACATACATCTATTGGGCATATAATTAACAAAAGGGAACTTTAATGGAAGGTGAGAATCGGTTTGTTAGTCCTGAGGCTAATGAAGTAAACTTGTGAAACTATAAAGTTAACCCTTTGTGTATCAGAGAGGCACAATGCATTGGATACTTCTCTGGCACTCAAACCATTAAAGGAGAACTAACAACTGCTAATATTAACCTCCCACTTACCTTACTAAAGGCAAAAAACCCTAATTGCCTCTATTAAATTTCTCCTTCCTTGGTTCAAGAAATAACATTTTCAATTAGTTCTCAATACCATGTCCATGAAGGTGGAAATGACAGTTGTAGCAGGACAGTAGGATCTCATACTTTGCTCACTCCACATGGCAATCATAATCCTGTAACCATTTAAAGAACAGAGTGATGTGCAATGCAGGGATGTGAATGGATCAATTGTAGATGCTTCTATGTTTATCTTTGAGGCTTTACACAGGCTGTTAGCCAGTCACGCCTACTGGAGAGTCCAGGTAAGTCAATGTGGATTTCCCTTCCACAATGCTTGCCACAATTAAGTCAGCATCCTATGTGGACCTTCCATTTTGACTTAGTTTAAATATGTGCTATTCACTAAAAGGACTCTGAGGCTGGTTATGTGGCCATATTAGGACATCTATCCTTCTTTATATCTCCTACCAAACCTCTATGAATAATTCTTCCACGTACCAAACTCCCTCCTTCCTTGTATCAAACCTCTGTCCTAACAAACTCCCTCCTGCCTCCCAATAAACCTTTCTCATTTATAGTGCCTCCTATGAAACCTCTATCATGCATACTCCCTCATACCAATTCTCTATCATGCATCCTCCGTCCTAACAAACTCTGTCCTGCCTCCAACCAAATATCACTCGGTCATCCTCCCTCCCTACAAACTCCACCCTCCCTCCTAACAAACCTCTCTCAGTCATCTGCCTAAAACACCGTCTTGCCTCCTAACAAATCTCTCTCAGTCATTCGCCCTGCTAACAAACCTCTCTCAGTCACCAGTCCTCTCATCAAACTCCGTTTTGGCTTCTACCAAATCACTCTCAGTCGGGAGGATGACTGAGAGAGGTTTGTTAGCAGGATGGATGACTGAGAGAAATTTGTTAGGAAGCAGGACGGCTTTTGGGCAGATTACTGAGAGAGGGTTGTTAGGAGGCAGGACGGACTTTGTAGGGAGGGAGGATGACTGAATAACGTTTGGAAGGCAGCAGAACAGAGTTTGTTAGGATGGAGGAAGCATGATAGATAATTGGTCAAGGGAGTATGCATGATAGGTTTCGTAGGAGGCAGTATGAATGAGAGAGAGGTTTATTGGGAGGCAGTAGGGAGGCAGTAATGAGTTTGTTAGGATGGAGGATGGGTGACAGAGGTTTGATAGGAGGAAGGAGGGATTTTGGTAAGAGGAGGTGTGGAGTTTGGTAGGAGGGAGGAGGTAGATGTAAGGATGATTGATAGAGGTTAGGTAAGAGGAAGAAGGATGGGTGGAGTAGAGATTTCCTAAAATGTACACTGTAGGGGGGAGATACACTAAGGTGTGATAAAAAGGTGAGAAAG
The DNA here is from genome assembly GCA_037306005.1 of Rhinophrynus dorsalis. NCBI lineage: Eukaryota > Metazoa > Chordata > Amphibia > Anura > Rhinophrynidae > Rhinophrynus > Rhinophrynus dorsalis. The sequence goes on from CM074724.1 coordinate 76,862,982, forward strand.
TGGAGAAGACTTTTATAATATCATTTTTTCCAATTCCTATGTTATTCTGTGGAGAAAATGCACTAATATATCTCCAACGTTGGAGATCTTAGTGCATAAGCTCCATAGAATATTATAGGAATTAGAGAAGTGACATCAATGGAGAAGTCTTCTCCTCTTTATCACTTCTTTATTGCACCTTAGTGCATAATTTACTGGAGTAATATAGGAGCAAACCAATGCATTGCAATGCAACTTACAGGAGACGTTTCTAGCATTCTGGAGGTTAAACTCCCATTTACAGTGGAACTAACATTTTATAATGAGTTGGATGAAATTGAAATAGCTTTCACAATGTATGTTAACCAAGATTTTTTTACACTGTAGTTTAGTAGATAGTTTGCTTTTTTATGGTTGTCATGTATTCATATCAAAAATCCACTGGGATTCTTTTCTTGACATACTCTTTATGTAATCTCCTACACTCCAGTTCTTATTAATCTGATCTAGAGTGAAGAAAGTGAGATCCTTCAGATTACATTTGTGTTTTTCAGTGAAGTATTGGGATAAACTATGATTTTTAAAATTTATCTTAATGTTACAGATATGTTCCTTTATTCTATCCCGTAGTTTTCTTTTTGTTCATCCTATATACTGCTTCTCACCTGTGCACTGTACTACATAGATCACACCTGTGGAATTACATGTTAATGTTTATTTAATATTAAACGTTTTTCCCCTGTGCTACATGATTTAAAATGTTTAACTCTGCTCTTTATTGCATAGCTTTTACAGCCTATACACTCTCTGCATCTGAAGAACCCCTTATGCTCATCTAACCAGGTATTTTTTGTGTTTTTACTATCAATTTTAATACTTGGCGCTATTTGTAATCTTAGGTTCAGAGCTTTTGTAAATACTATTTTTGGTCACCCTTTAGAATCTCCCAATTTTTTCTGATTATGTGATTAAGGGAATCATGTCCTGAACTATACGAAGTACTGATATAAATATTAGAATTTTTTAAAATAAATCTCCCCTTGGCATGCTTTCAACAACTTTTATATCATTCTCTAACATTTCCAAGCTATAATTCTTTTCTACAAACCTCTCCTTAAGAACCTCTACATGTTCAACAAATATATATTTTTCTGTACAGTTTCTTCTTACCCTTTTAAATTAATTTCTTGGGATATTATTCAACCATGTTAATTGTCTTTGGAGGTATAACTATTAATGCCAATTTTCTACATATATTGTAAGAGCTAAAATATTAATTTGTTTATCATTTACCTCTGTTGTAAATTTGAGGTTATAATCATTGGTATTGATGTAAGTTAGAAATGCTTCCAATGTTTCATCATCCCCCATTAATATAAAGAACGTCATCAATATACCTATGCCATAGCACCAGGTTTGTGCCATAAGGTTTATTATGCCAAATATGAAGTAATTCCAATAACCCATATATAGTTTGGAGTAACTTGGTGCAAACCTGGTGCCCATGACAGATCCCTGTAGTTGTAGGTAATAATTTTCATCGTACCAAAAATAGTTATGTTGTAAGATGAACATGATAGATTCAACTATAATTTCAATTTGGAGTATTTCTAGCTCTTTCACCTGTCAGATGATGTCTCATCATCAGATTTATTGAAAATAATATAGTGTATAGAAAAGAAAATAAACTGAATTGGGATTTGTCCATCAAAAGGGAGTCAATGGCAAAGATGAACTAAGACAAGTTGTCAGATGAGGATGGGAACTGGACAGAGGTTAAAGGTGGAGAAAGATCACAGAAAAGGAAACAGATCTCTGGAGATAAATCAGATGATGAGACAACATAAATTAGGTAAAAAAAAAAACAGATTTAAAGAACTAGAGGTTGAGGAAATTTTGTATAACTCATTGGAAGAATTGATAGAAAACAATGCATTTTCATATGCTGAAAATCAAGATATCCCAGAAGATAAAAAGGAACAGCCAAGTACCTCAAAGGAAACCTTACAGATAACAAAAGAGATAGAAAAAAAACACCTCAGTATCAACATTTTTTAGAGGAAGTAAGAAAACAAGATTACAGAATACACAGACCAACAAATCAGAGAATAACTCCACACTGGAAATGGCAACAATCAAGTAGTCATTATGCCCAACACCAACAGAATAATTGGCAATGGCAAAGACCAACAATAAACAGATACTGGTAGCCAAATAGAAGATTAAGACAGGAAAGGAAAGAGGGCAGGAAAGAACAAATGTGAGAAATTAACTGAAGAAGTGAATAGCAAAGGCATTTTCAATAATTCAGTAACTACCAACTTACTGAAAATGAGGTATAAGTACTTTCCAAAAGGCTTAAAATATGTACTTACAAATGAATTTAATACATTTGAAACATATGTAAGTTTACAGAAATGTATGAGGCAACTTTGTTTAAAGAAATTATTTTAAAAAAATCCTGAAAAACATTGTTTACAGTCCACACAGTTTCAACATACAAATCTAAAAGCAAAATCAAAATTTTTCCTTAGATCTGAAACGAGTGAAAGTATGATCGCTTACCAGCATTTAGTAGAAAAATAAATAAGAACTAGAAAACAACCTATAAAGAGATATAATAACCTGCCAAATGAGGAATTAAACACTATAAAACAATTACAAAATAATAATGAATCACCATACGCCCGACGGATAAAGGCGGGGGTGTGGTGATCATGTCTATAGAACAATACAATAGTGAAGCAATGCACTTGCTGACAGACAATGAAGTATACAAACAACTGAAACCTGATCCATTAAAATAATTTAAAAGGGAATTAGAAACCATTCTAAAATCAGAATTGGAGAAAGGTATTTTGACAGAAACAGAATACAATTTTATTAATATTCCTCATCCTAGATTACCTGTCATCTATTTTTTGCCAAAAATTCATAAGAGCATTACAAACCCTCCTGGACATCCAATCGTTTCCAGCATTGACTCCCTGACCTCTAAACAAAGCTAATATATTGATAGTTTTCTTCAAAATCCAGTAAAACATTTAGTAGCGTATTTGAAGGATACAACACATATAATTAATATATTGGAAGAGACAACATGGAATATAGGATATAAATTGGATACAGTGGACGTATCGTCCCTGTACACCATTATTGACCACAAGAAAGGAAGTTTCTCTTCAAAATATTTTCTAACAACAGATGAAAGAGCTAGATATACCCCAAATAGAATTTATAGTTGAGTCTATCGTGTTCATATCACAACATAACTATTTTTGTTACAATGAAAATTATGACCTGCAACTACAGGGATCTACAATGGGCACCAGGTTTGCACCAATTTATGCCAACCTATATATGGGTTATTGGGAGTTACATCACATTTGGCATAATAACCCTTTTGGCGCAAACCTGGTACTATGGAGTAGGTATATTGATGACGTGTTCTTTATAGGAAGAGGGATTATGAAGCATTGGAAGCATTCCTAACTTACATCAGTACCAATGATTATAACCTCAAATTACATCAGAGGTAAATGATAAACAAATTAATCTTTTAGATCTTACAATATATGTTGAAAATGGGCAATTAAAAATGAAAACACACTTTAAACCTATTGATATTAATAGTTATATCTCCAAAGACAGTTGTCATCTATTTACATGGTTAAATAATATCCCACGAAATTAATTTAAAAGGGTAAGAAGAAACTGTGCAGAAAAATATATATTTGTTGAACAAGTAGAGGTTCTTATGGAGAGGTTTGTAGTAAAGAATCATAGCTTGGAAATGTTAGCGAAAGATATAAAAGTTGTTGAAAGCATGCTAAAGGGAGATCTATTAAAGAAGAAATAAGCAGAGACAAAAGAAAGTCAAAACATTCTAATATTTACATCAGTACTCTGTATAGTTCAGGACATGGTTTCCTTAATCACATAATCAGAAGAATTGGGAGATTCTAAAGGCCGACAAGATTTTGTCAGAAATAATAACAGAAAACACAAAAACACTATTTACAAAAGCTCCAAACATAGGATTACAAATAGCGTCAAGTATTAAAATTAATAGTAAGAAAACAAATAAATACCTGGTTAGATGAGCATAAGAGGTTCTTCAGATGCAGAGGGTGTGTAGGCTGTAAAAGCTGTGAAATAGAGAAGTGCTAACATTTTTAAATCATGTAGCACAGGAAAAAACATTGATATTAACAAACATTAACATGTAATTCCACAGGTGTGATCTATGTAGTACAGTGCACATGTAAGAAGCAATATATAGGATGAACAAAAAGAAGACTAAGGGATAGAATAATGGAACATATCTATAACACCAAGATCAAGTTTAAAAATCAAAGTTCTATCCCAACACTTCATTGAAAAACACAAATGTAATCTGAATGATCTCACTTTCATTGCTATAGATCAAATTAATAAGAACTGACACAGAGGAGATTACATAAAGAGTATGTCAAGAAAAGAATCCCAACGGATTTTTGATATGAATACATTTCAACCACATGATCTAAACATGGAAATGGAGATATTCGGTTTTCTAGATTAGATTTTGGATCATAAGAAATTAGAATCTCTCCTGGAGTATATCTTTGAAATTGATGCATGAACTTCTTTGTTAGATCAGTTTTGAAAATAAAAGATTATATTGTTATGTCAAAGATTTGACACAAACATATCGTCATTATAGGATATAATAGATGAGAGTTGGTACGGTGTTAGCCGTAGAAATACAGGATGCAAATTTTTTTGTAAAGTTGATACCTTTATTGAAAAATTCTCTCTTAAATACAAGTACACATTACATTGTTTATAATGGAAATCAGATAAGAATGTTAGTCCAGATACCAATTCCTTGATCAGTCAATGGTAGAGGATGTGATTTAAATAGCATTCTTCCTCTGGGTCCAGGTATTTATGATTCCAGAGGGACTGTCGTAAAAGTTAATTCACCATTAAGTACTGTGAGAGAAATTCCCTGTCCCTGTTCATGCCATAGGTCAAAGAGTCAAATTGTAACATTAGTTTTACCTCCCATAATTTTCTGTCCCTCTGATTGCGAAATTGTCCCATTAGTACAGTCAATTTAATATCCCTGATACTGTGCCCACTTTGGCAAAAATGTTCTCCCACTGGTGTCTCTGTCTTTTTGTTGTTAATGCTGGATCTGTGGGAATTAAACCTCTCATGTAATTTCTGTCCCGTTTCCCCCACATAAAGAGCTGTTGGGCATTTTGCACACATGATAAGGTATATTACATTGGATGATTTGCAGGTGAAATTACCATTGATCTTATGGTGTAACTGGGTGTTTGGTATGGGTATCTTGTCTGTGGTATAAATGTGTGCACAGGTTTTACACCTACTTTGTAGGCAGGGTAATGTGCCATTTTTTGTATTTTTGTTCAGGGCACTCCTTACCATCAGTTGCTTTAAATTGGGAGGCTGTCTGAAGGAGAGTAAGGGAGGCTGTGGAAATATGTTCTTAAGTCTTTTATCTGTGTGTAGGATATAGACTCCAAAAAGGAGATCTAAGATTTTCCAGACTGGAATTTGAAATATGTAAAGAAAATATATGAGAATTATTCCTGCAGTACAAAGTCTAAAATCATTGTAAGAAAACCAGTCTGTCAAAGTTGTCAGTTTTTGGCAAATTTTATGTGATTTTCTTTTTTTTTATAATTTTTATGATTGTTTTGCTTGTTCCTCATATATTCATGTCTAGATTTGGAGGAAGAATTTTTAGAATTGAAAACGGTATATAGCTTTCAGATGTAAAAAAATATTTTTGAATATAGAAGACCCTAATACCTTAATGAAATTTAATGAAAATAGATAAACTTTTCGATATAATTTTTACCCTCATGGGATGGAATTCACTATATTGTTTATAGTATATATATAGTCTAATATTTAGTTGGAATATGACACAAATATGGTAATATATATTTATGCGTGTGAATGAGATATTGGCTTATTAATCACTTACTCGATTTGTGCCGAATAGGCTCATTTACATATTTGTGAATATGTTATTATAGTGGTATGTAATGATTTGGGGTCTAAAGAATTCATTATTATGATGGTATGTAGTAATTCTTTAGGGGATATAAACACTTTGGTAATAAATCACATGAAATATCTAATTATTATTGAATGAGATGTATTAGAAATAAAACACTTGTATATATTCACAGATCTATAGTTGTTTTCAAGATTATACATGTTTTGTGATAGGTAAGGGTTAAAGTTTTTCTCACCAGGTGTATTGTAGGTAGGAGAAAGGAGGAACCTATTGAAGGTATATGAGTCAACTAAGATGGAGGTTACCTAGTTTTTTTTTATCCTTGAGGAAGAAATCTGTGAGGATTTTGAAACGCATTGGATAATGACCACAGAGTCAATTGCAACCCACTGAGAAAAACACTAAAGAGCCACAAAAGAAAAACAAGTGGTATTGCCAGAAAAGGAAAGTTCCCCAGTGAAGGAGATCCCAGATGAGCCAGAGAGTTTAAGAAGAATCATGTTGTGTATACAGAAGGCCTTGGTGAGCAGAGAGAAAAGGGTGCCATAGAAGCTGAACCTTGAGATAAGGCAATAAAAAGAAAACCTTGGTGAGCGGAGAATCAAGTGCCACACAAGTCGAGCTATAAAACCGAAAAACACATGGATACAAGGTAATAATAAGAAAATAATTTGAGAACAGCAGGTTATAAACTTACCTTCACATGTAACTGCAGTATCAGAATATGTATGCATACAAATCAAGTGGCTGTATCTTGATGATTCTTTAAAGATATCAGGGGGATATAAACTCCTATATATAACCAACATATGAACATAGTCAGATATAAAGAAATCTGAACATAAGAAGTCCAAAACTAACCAACTATCAGAAGACTGAGATGTTGATTCAAAGGAATAGTAAGTAACTGATGAATACTCAAAGTTAAACATCTGAGAGATATACTATCAATTACAGTTAGGCGACGGGACTGTATGGTTATCATTACCAATAATGATGTAATCTGCAGTGACCATATCGGTATAATACCCTGTAGGTACCTCCATCTTAGTAAGATAGGGTCAGTTACATTATCTATTCATTTTTTATTTTTATTATTATTTGTTTTAATTAATTTGTTTTTGTTGTGTCTTTTTAGGAGGGAATGTATATTATATTTTGATTTTCATACAACTCAATTGGAGGGTTCAGTTATGGGATTAACCCATTAATGGCCATTCACTTGAGCTGTGTGTGTCTTAAATGTGTGCCGATTGATCTATGGAAGCAACACTAATCATTGATCGATCTGAGTTAAGCAGTGTGCACACTACTTCCTTTCTTATGGGGGTATTTGACTAGGAGTATGACATTTACACGCAAGGATCACAATCCGTGATAGTTAATTTGGATACACCAAATAGGGCTCTCAGACTGTGATCTATGTATGTTTATGCATCACGAACACATGCCCGATGGCAGGAATTGTGTGTTTGCCAATGGATCTTGTAAATTAAGGAATGGTGGATGCACTTGAAATATAATTACGATATTAAGTATAGATACTACTGAATGCAAATACTATATTAAGGACAAACAAAGAATACTATGTTTTTTTTTTTAAAAAGTACAGCTCTGGAATTTTTTAATAAATATTTGGCATCATATTGAAATATAGTGTTTGAACTATGTTTGCATTATAGAAACTAGCAATAAGAGTTTATATCTATATTAGCTCTTATTTCGGGTCCCAGATTACATCATTAGCGCTTAACCCCTTAAGGACCCGCGACGGTCCTGACACATCATGGGTTGGTGAGCCATAAGGACCCATGACGTGCCAGGACCATCATGGAATTCAGGGCTCTCCGTGCGGCTGCACACCTTTCGGCAACATGGTAAACGGAGCTCGGTGTCATGTTAGCCAGAAAAATGCAGCTCTGAAGAGCAGCGCGAATGCGCGCCCCAGGGGCTGCTGGGAGGGAGGTGGGAAGTCCTTCAGCTCCATGCCGCACATACTCGGTGCCGCAGACCCGGAAGTGGCATATTTCAAAGATTAATATCTCCACTCTTAGGTAGTGGAGAAAATGAATAAAGACAGCTCTGATATTGCTTTATATTTTAAAACCAATGGTGAACATTTTTGGGGATGTGAATGTTCCCCTTTAAAGTAGGATCATATAAATATATCCACTCTACTGTCTTTATTCTGACTGATACTAAATAGTTTATCTGTGACAGATAGAAGTTTAAGCTCTATAAGCAGTACGATTAGACCAGTAAAAACTAGCAATATTATTGCAAAATTAACTCAAAGTCAAGTTACTCTTACAACAGTCCATTAAATACTGAAAATGTTTAAATGAATTGAGGTTAATTTGCAATACTTTGCTATAAAAGAAATATGCCCATGGTTTGATAAGGACTAGATGGGACAGGAGCATCAGATGATTTTATTGAAAGGGAACAGGGAATGTGGTTGCCAGGGAAACAGTGGCTTAAGACTTCCTGGGGCAGCCTGAAAGAAGGCCCATTTTTATGAGGTGATATAAATTAGGTTAGACAGCAAAATATAAAAGGAAAAATTGAATAAATGAAACTATGCTTTACAGTGTCCTAGATAAGTAACTTCACTTTATACATTTTTAACAATCACATTCACTGCCAGTTTCCCACTGGATCCATTTCTAAGTGAAACACTTATCTAGAAAAAGATTATCGTAAAACTTGCTTCTTCTTTAAGGCATTTTCCATTGTTCGTAGGGTTCTTATACCTGTTTGATCATGTAACATTTGGAAAGGGAACACTTTGATTCTATATCTAACTTCTCTATACAGAAATGCTTTGTTCGGGTTTGGCCTCACTTAAGAATATTGCTAAAAGTTTTTGAGTGAGGTTGATTGTTTGACACGGATGATATTGTAAGATGCAACAGCAAGTACTTGAGAGCAGAGCTATCTACTCACATTAAATGAACACAAACACCTTCTAATAGAATCCTCATTGATCTAATCTGTGCAGAAAATTGTAATACCCACAAGACTGATGTACAAAGAAGAACTGGAGTAATTCTGGAATAACCAAGTACACTAAATGGCACAAATTCCTATTACTTTAAAGGCATAGTAATGTTTCACAAAAACAGCAGCTCCAATTAATTTTCATAGTATTTAAGCCATAGAGAGTGTTATTTCAATACTGTCAGAGTTGTGGTTCAAGAGTAATTGAATGATAAAGTTTCCCTCTCCCGCCCCTTTTACCTAGTGTAAGCCATCTCTCCTCAGATCTGGAATCTGGTCCATAGACCAGACAGCTCACAGCAGGGGGCAATCTTCTTACTGTGAGAACAATGAAAACCCTGCCCCCCCCCCTTGACAAGTTTTTCAGGTTTTTCCCTTATCTTAATTGAAGATTGTCCCTCTCTGCAATCCACTTGGACACACCCTGTGGTTCTGAGGTGAGCAGTGTTACATCAGTAAAAGGAGGGGAATACTTTATCCTTCAATTACTCTTGAACTACAACTCTGACAGAATTAAAATAACACTCTCCATGGACCAAATACTATGATGATTAATTAGAGCTGCTTTTATTATGAAACATTACTATCCCTTTAAATGGGGCTGCTCTAACCCTTGAATGCTAGAGGTCTCCAGTACATTGCTTCACAATGTGTGGAGACATCATTATCAAAAATAGCATTTAACTAATTTGTCATTTTTATTTCTCTGCTATTTTGGGATTGGTTTACTCTAGAATTACTGAATACTGAGTACATCATCCTCACTGTGCAGATACTTCCTTTGTTAGCCCTACATTACCCCCCACTCTCTGACACTTCAGTGCTAGGGAAGGTGGACAAAGCCATGCTGAGCGCTGTCAGTGTCTATAAATCTACATAACTCAAAAGCAAGTTTCCTAAATAAAAAAATGGTTCATACAAGATATTGGTTATTTTGAAAACGATTTAAAGATCATCATCAAAGTTTTTTAGGTGACAGTGTCCTTTTAAATGCCACACTGAAATCAGTGGACATTTCTATTTGTCCCCTATGGTGCAAGTTGCTTTTTTAGGTGACAGTGTCCTTTTAAATGCCAAACTGAAATCAATGGAAATTTCTATTTGTCCCCTATGGTGCACAACTCATTGGTCCTTTACCCTTTACAGACCACCCAATCCGGCACACAGGCAGCCTTTAAGGATCATTGATCATTTTTCTTTTGCAAAAATTATTCTGGGATGGCAGAGTAGCTTCCCATAATTCCAGGACTTGCCAGGACTGTCACCGGTCCTTAAATGCCGGTACCGTCTTTATGGTCCTGTCATATCATGGGTCTTTAATAGTGTTGAGCGAGCATGCTCGGCCGATGCTCGGATCGGCTCGAGCATCGCTCTGCTCGGCACATGGCGGTACTCGTACGAGTACCGCATGTGCTCGCCCGCCATGTTCGGGTCTCCTCCCCGCACGTTTTGCGGCTGCTGCGCAGCCAATAAACGTGCAGGGAGGCTCTGACATCGGTGTAATGCCAGCAGCCATGTTGGCTGCTGGCATTACACTGATTGGCTGGCCAGAACCCGTGGTCAGGTGCTGTATAGCACCTGACCATCGAGTTCGGCTCAGTCTTAGCCAGGGAGAGCTGAGGATAGGAAGGGAAAGGCAGTGTAGGGAGGAAAAAAACCAAAATTGTGAAAAAAAAGAACCAAAAGTCCTTTTTAGGACTACTGTGTGTGGGGGCAGCAGGTTATTTTGTGTGGGGGGAAAAAAACAAAAAAAAAAAAAAAAAATATTCTGTTTAGTGTGCAAAGTTGCAGATTAGAGCACATTCTGTTTAGTGTGCACAGTTGCAGATTAGAGCACATTCTGTTTAGTGTGCAAAGTTGCAGATTAGAGCACATTCTGTTTAGTGTGCAAAGTTGCAGATTAGAGCACATTCTGTTTAGTGTGCAAAGTTGCAGATTAGAGCACATTCTGTTAAGTCTTCAAACTAAAATATCAAAGTCACATATTCCATTCAGTGTGCGTCGCCGCAGTTTAGCAGCACATTCTGTGTACTGTGCAGAGTTGCAGAATAGGAAGAAATACTGTTAAGTCTTCAAACTAAAATATCAAAGTCACATATTCCATTCAGTGTGCGTCGCCGCAGTTTAGCAGCACATTCTGTGTACTGTGCAGAGTTGCAGAATAGGAAGAAATACTGCTAAGTCTTCAAACTAAAATATAAAAGTCACATATTCCATTCAGTGTGCTTCGCCGCAGTTTAGCAGCACATTCTGTCTACTGTGCAGAGTTGCAGAATAGGAAGAAATACTGTTAAGTCTTCAAACTAAAATATCAAAGTCACATATTCCATTCAGTGTGCTTCGCCGCAGTTTAGCAGCACATTCTGTGTACTGTGCAGAGTTGCAGAATAGGAAGAAATACTGTTAAGTTTTCAAACTCAAATATTAAAGTCACATATTCCATTCAGTGTGTGTCACCGCCGTTTAGCAGCCTATTCTGTGTACTCTGCACAGTTGCAGAATAGTAAGAAATACTGTTAAGTTTTCAAACTCAAATATTAAAGTCACATATTCCATTCAGTGTTTGTCACCGCCGTTTAGCAGCCTATTCTGTGTACTCTGCACAGTTGCAGAATAGTAAGAAATACTGTTAAGTTTTCAAACTCAAATATTAAAGTCACATATTCCATTCAGTGTGTGTCACCGCCGTTTAGCAGCCTATTCTGTGTACTCTGCACAGTTGCAGAATAGTAAGAAATACTGTTAAGTTTTCAAACTCAAATATTAAAGTCACATATTCCATTCAGTGTGTGTCACCGCCGTTTAGCAGCCTATTCTGTGTACTCTGCACAGTTGCAGAATAGTAAGAAATACTGTTAAGTTTTCAAACTCAAATATTAAAGTCACATATTCCATTCAGTGTGTGTCACCGCCGTTTAGCAGCCTATTCTGTGTACTCTGCACAGTTGCAGAATAGTAAGAAATACTGTTAAGTTTTCAAACTCAAATATTAAAGTCACATATTCCATTCAGTGTGTGTCACCGCCGTTTAGCAGCCTATTCTGTGTACTCTGCAGAGTTGCAGAATAGTAAGAAATACTGTTAAGTTTTCAAACTCAAATATTAAAGTCACATATTCCATTCAGTGTGTGTCACCGCAGTTTAGCAGCCTATTCTGTGTACTCTGCAGAGTTGCAGAATAGTAAGACATACTGTTAAGTTTTCAAACTCAAATATTAAAGTCACTTATTCCATTCAGTGTGTGTCACCGCAGTTTAGCAGCCTATTCTGTGTACTCTGCAGAGTTGCAGAATAGTAAGAAATACTGTTAAGTTTTCAAACTCAAATATTAAAGTCACATATTCCATTCAGTGTGTGTCACCGCCGTTTAGCAGCCTATTCTGTGTACTCTGCACAGTTGCAGAATAGGAAGAAATACTGTTAAGTTTTCAAACTCAAATATTAAAGTCACATATTCCATTCAGTGTGTGTCACCGCCGTTTAGCAGCCTATTCTGTGTACTCTGCACAGTTGCAGAATAGTAAGAAATACTGTTAAGTTTTCAAACTCAAATATTAAAGTCACATATTCCATTCAGTGTGTGTCACCGCCGTTTAGCAGCCTATTCTGTGTACTCTGCAGAGTTGCAGAATAGTAAGAAATACTGTTAAGTTTTCAAACTCAAATATTAAAGTCACATATTCCATTCAGTGTGTGTCACCGCCGTTTAGCAGCCTATTCTGTGTACTCTGCAGAGTTGCAGAATAGTAAGAAATACTGTTAAGTTTTCAAACTCAAATATTAAAGTCACATATTCCATTCAGTGTGTGTCACCGCCGTTTAGCAGCCTATTCTGTGTACTCTGCACAGTTGCAGAATAGTAAGAAATACTGTTAAGTTTTCAAACTCAAATATTAAAGTCACATATTCCATTCAGTGTGTGTCACCGCCGTTTAGCAGCCTATTCTGTGTACTCTGCACAGTTGCAGAATAGTAAGAAATACTGTTAAGTTTTCAAACTCAAATATTAAAGTCACATATTCCATTCAGTGTGTGTCACCGCCGTTTAGCAGCCTATTCTGTGTACTCTGCACAGTTGCAGAATAGTAAGAAATACTGTTAAGTTTTCAAACTCAAATATCAAAGTCACATATTCCATTCAGTGTGTGTCACCGCCGTTTAGCAGCCTATTCTGTGTACTCTGCACAGTTGCAGAATAGTAAGAAATACTGTTAAGTTTTCAAACTCAAATATCAAAGTCACATATTCCATTCAGTGTGCTTCGCCGCAGTTTAGCAGCACATTCTGTGTAGTGTGCAGAGTTGCAGAATAGTAAGAAATACTGTTAAGTTTTCAAACTCAAATATTAAAGTCACATATTCCATTCAGTGTGTGTCACCGCCGTTTAGCAGCCTATTCTGTGTACTCTGCACAGTTGCAGAATAGTAAGAAATACTGTTAAGTTTTCAAACTCAAATATTAAAGTCACATATTCCATTCAGTGTGTGTCACCGCCGTTTAGCAGCCTATTCTGTGTACTCTGCAGAGTTGCAGAATAGTAAGAAATACTGTTAAGTTTTCAAACTCAAATATTAAAGTCACATATTCCGTGTAAGATGAAGAAGGCGGGTAAAAAGGGACGGGGAAGTGGACGTGATCCTGATAGTTCAGGGCGCGGGTCAGGACGCGGAGAAACTGTGCCTGTTGCCAGAGCACAAGAAAGAAAGACATCCACCATACCTAGCTTCATGTGTAATTTTACAGGGCGTCGCAGGACATCACTCTCGAGGTCCGACCACTGCGAACAGGTGGTCGGTTGGATGACAGCTGATACTGCTTCCAGTCGGTTAAGCACCACCCTGTCTTCCACCAAGTCCACTCTCAGTAGCCAAGAGTCTGGTCAACATAATCCTCACTCTGATCATCCTTCCTCCCACCATACACGGTCTGGTCAAAGAAGTGATCCCACACTGGGATATAGTGAGGAGCTCGTCTCATCACCAATCCTTCATTTGACCCTCTCTCCAAGCACGCTTGCAGAGGAACATGACATCTTGTGCCCTGATTCACAACCTCTAGAGGCTACCCAATCACAAGAAGATGACAGATGTGAACGGCATTTAAGGTCAAAGGAAGTAGTGGATGATGATGATGATGATGAGACACAGTTGCCATTAAATCAACCACTATTTCCGTCTCAAGACCTTGTTGAGGAGAATGTTATACAGTTGTCAATGACTGAGTATGTGGTGGGATCAAGACTTGAGGAGGATGATCAGAGTGAGGAAGTGGAGGAGGACTTGGTGGACGATGAGGTGACTGACCCCACCTGGGAAGGTGTAGAGCCGAGCGATGACAGCAGTCCTGAGGGTGAGCCATCTGCAGCACCGCAACAGGCTGGAAGAGGCAGTGGTGTGGCTACAGAAAGAAGGCGGACCGCACCAAACCGGCCCGCAAATGTTCCACGGAGCACCCCCTTGCGTAAATCTACCTTGCCAAAGGGTAGGTGTTCCGCGGTATGGCGTTTTTTTAAGGAAAGTGCGGACGACAAAAGAATTGTAGTTTGCAACCTGTGCCACACCAGAATGAGCCGAGGCATGAACACTAGAAACCTCACCACCACCAGCATGATCCGACACATGGCATCCAAGCACCGTAGTAAGTGGGAGGAACGCCTGGATCGCCCATCTGTGTCTGCAGGCCACACCACTGCCTCCTCTTCCCCTGTTTTCGGTGCCGGCCAATCGCCTGTCGAAGGCGCAGGCCCGCATACCTCCCGCCCTGCACCTGTAGCATCTGAAGCACCATCAGCGACCACATCCACTTCCCTGTCCCAGCACAGCGTCCAAATGTCGTTACCCCAGGCATTTGAGCGCAAGAGAAAATACCCAGCCACCCACCCACAGGCCATAGCACTAACCTCACACCTTTCCAAATTACTGGCCATCGAAATGCTGCCATTTAGGCTTGTGGACACTGAGTCCTTCCGCAGCCTGATGGCAGCAGCTGTCCCTCGGTACGCGGTCCCCAGCCGCCACTACTTTTCCCGGTGTGCCATCCCCGCATTACACCACCATGTGTCCCGTAACATCACCCGTGCCCTGACCAACGCAGTTACTGGGAAGGTCCACTTAACGACTGACACATGGACAAGTGCTTGTGGCCAGGGACGCTACATTTCCCTGACGGCACACTGGGTGAATGTCGTGGAGGCTGGGAGCGACTCGGACCCTGGGATGGCACGGGTGCTACCCACGCCGAGGATTGCGGGCCCTACCTCCATCAGGGTTTCCGCCAGCACCTACGTTATTGGCTCCTCCTCCTCCGTTTCCACCTCCGAATTCTCTACATGCAGCGCCACTCCCCCATCAGCCAGTAGCTGGAAGCAGTGTAGCACTGCAGTGGGGAAGCGTCAACAGGCCGTGCTGAAGCTGATCTGCCTTGGGGACAAACAGCACACGGCCTCAGAGCTGTTGCAGGGGATTAGTCACCAGACCGAGCAGTGGCTCTCGCCACTCAACCTGCAACCAGGCATGGTTGTGTGTGATAATGGGCGTAACTTGGTGGCGGCTTTGGAGCTCGGCAAGCTCACACACGTACCATGCCTAGCGCATGTATTTAATTTAGTGGTGCAGCGATTTCTAAAAACCTACCCCAATGTGCATGATCTCTTGACCAAGGTGCGCCGCGTGTGTGCACATTTCCGTAAGTCATCTACAGCTTCGGCCGGCCTGTTGAAGCTGCAGCAGCGCTTACAATTGCCAGCTCACCGGCTGCTGTGTGACGTGAGCACGCGCTGGAACTCCACCTTCCACATGTTGGCCCGGCTTTGTGAGCAGCAGAGGGCAGTAGTGGAGTACCAGCTGTTACACGGTCGTCGCCTCTCCGTTCAACTTCCTGTAATCAGAAGTGAGGAGTGGGAATGGATGTCAGACCTCTGCGAGGTTTTACGCAATTTTGAGGAATCGACACAGATGGTGAGCGGCGAAAACGCTATTATCAGTGTAACCATCCCACTTCTGTGTCTACTGAAACGCTCGCTGCTCACAATTAAAACCGACGCTTTGCATGTGGAAGAGGTGGAAATGGGGGAGGAAGAGCTTACACAAGGTGATAGCCAGAGCACCCTCACTTCGTCTTCTCAGCGACAATTGGAGGAGGCGGAGGAGGAGGAGGAGGAGGAGGAAGACACGGTTGCCTCCGCTACAGAGGGTAGCCATGGAACTTTAGTTCCATCTCTTCAGCGTGGGTGGGCAGAAGAGGAGGAAGAGGATGAGGATATTGAGAGTCATCCTCCTGGTGAGGACAGCGAAATCTTTACTGTTGGTACTCTGGCACACATGGCTGACTTTATGTTAGGCTGCCTTTCCCGTGACCCACGCGTTATACGCATTTTAAACAACACGGATTACTGGGTGTTCACCCTTCTGGACCCCCGCTACAAAGAGAATTTCTCATCTCTCATTCCTCCGGTGGAGAGGACAAGCAAAATGGTGCAATACCAGAAGGTTCTTGTTGAAAAATTGCTCCAAAATTTTCCATCTGACAACGCTGGCGGCAGAGTACGTGCTACCTTGGCCAACAGAGAAGGGGAGAAAAGGGGAGCACACAGCAGTTCCGAGAAAGGCAGGGCAACACTCTCCAAGGCGTGGGACACCTTCATGACACCCCGCCAGCACCCTCACCCTGATGCGCAGCCTAGTGTCACAAGGAGGGAAAAGTTTTGGAAGATGGTGAAGGAGTACGTAGCAGACCGTGTCAGTGTCCTCAATGATCCCTCTGTGCCTTACAACTACTGGGTGTCCAAGCTGGACACGTGGTATGAACTGGCACTCTACGCCTTGGAGGTGCTGGCCTGCCCTGCCGCCAGCGTTCTGTCTGAGCGGGTATTTAGTGCTGCTGGTGGCATCATAACAGATAAGCGTATCCGCCTTTCCACCGACAATGCTGATAGGTTGACACTTATAAAAATGAACAAGGCCTGGATTTCCCCTGACTTCTCCACTCCACTGGAGGAAAGCCGCGGGGGAACATAAACTCACTTTATATATGTTATTTACAATGATGTGAATACTCTGTATTCCCATTCACCCCTTCCACCCAAAAAACGGGTATATGGTTGACTCTTAATCTTCTCATCCTCCTCCTCCTCTTCCATATGCCCTGGGATATAATTTTTATATAGGGCCAGCTCACCAGCGGGCCCTGTGATATAATTTTTATATAGGGCCAGCTCACCAGCGGGCCCTGTTTGACAATTTTTATATAGGTCAGCTCACCAGCGGGCCTTCTCATATAATGTTTTATTGGGTCAGCTCTCTAGCGGGCCCTCTCATATAATGTTTTATAGCGTCAGCTCACTAGCGGGCCTTCGCATATAATGTTTAGGATGGTCAGCTCTGCAGCAGACCCTCACCCATAATGTTTTAGATGGTCAGCTCAGCGCACGTTTCCCTCTTAATCATGGCCTCAGTTCTGAAAATCAAGGAAATTTTTGGGAGAATTTGCCTCTGCGCACGTTTCCCTCTTAATCATGGCCTCAGTTCTGAAAATCATGGAAATTTTTGGGAGAATTTGCCTCTGCGCACGTTTCCCTCTTAATCATGGCCTCAGTTCTGAAAATCAAGGAAATTTTTGGGAGAATTTGCCTCTGCGCACGTTTCCCTCTTAATCATGGCCTCAGTTCTGAAAATCAAGGAAATTTTTGGGAGAATTTGCCTCTGCGCACGTTTCCCTCTTAATCATGGCCTCACTTCAGAAAATCAAGGAAATTTTTGGGATAATTTGCCTCTGCGCACGTTTCCCTCTTAATCATGGCCTCACTTCAGAAAATCAAGGAAATTTTTGGGAGAATTTGCAGATGATATACAAGTAAATATACAGCAAATATTGTTTGGTAACAATTTTTCGCCTAAAGTCGTTTTTATTTTCCTTTTTGTGTGTTTTACGGTCAGTCTGTAAAAATGGCGTACTACGGGCGAAAGATCGTTCCCAGCAGCGATGTTGGAGTCCAAGATGCATCCAGACATCCTCCCTATGCTGTCCCTGAACCATTTCTGTGGTGTTTCCATCCTTTTCTGCCCTTTTCCTATGGACCAGGCACCCTCCCCTCATCAGAGCAGGGGGTGCCTGGTGTAATGCTCGAGTCCTCCCATTGACTTCAATGGGGCTCGGGTGCTCGGCCGAGCACTCGAGCCTCAGGGGGTGCTCGGTCAGAGCACCCGAACACCCGAGCATTGGGGTGCTCGCTCATCACTAGTCTTTAAGGGATTAAAGGGTTTAGATTAATAGACACTAAGCAGTGTTTGAGATCCTGTGTTCTGCTAGCAACTGGCATGTCTGCTTCCATTACATAAAATCCATGACAGATTGAAAATCTCTTGATCAAAAGACGAGACAAAATTCATAGAAGCCGTTAGAATTTTCTGGCCATGGTATAGCAAGTGGGTGGTTATTATTAGGAGGTAATAATTCTCTGTACCTCCTCTATTTGTGGACAGGTCTCCAAAGAATTAAAGGGGTTAAATGCTCAACTTAAATCAAAATGAATTTGGGGAATTTTATTTCCCCCCTATAGTGCAGTTGGTTGGACCAGAATTACTCAGTGTTGTAGTAGTCCCATTACATCTGCCAATTACATGTTTCTTAACAGATGCAAAATATGTGTTGAAGATGTCTTTGGTATTGAGAGGTTGATATCCTCTTTTATAAGACAAACCAGCTGTTTGAAATACAATGCAGTATCTAATTGATCCAATGTTTCTTATGACGGACATTGAAATCAGTTTCCATGTGATAACTTTGGGTGTTAATTCTTATATAAGAAGGGGGGGGGAGAAATGCATTAAGGTGTGATAAAGAGGAGATAACTTCTCCAGTGAGGTAAGCTCTCCACTTCCAATGTTATACTTTGGATCTTAAATACTAAGGGCCAGATGTTCAAAATGTCGTCCTAATGAAAACATTGTTAGATCATGAGATGGTGGTAAAAGAACAGCAATATTTTCAGAAGTAAATCAGTCACATTTGAAAATCAAAAATAAAGAATTAAAAATGACAGCAAGAAGAGCTTGATGACTATTGCCCTTAAAAATTCTGATGTTAAAAAGTCTTTGCCCAGTATCCGCAACTGGGAAGGGACTCTCTGCTTTGCCATACACTATGATCTCTACCCGTGAACCCTCAATGGCTATTTCTTGGGAAATCAAACAACTGGACTGCCACAGAGATTTGACCCAATGTTAGTTATACTCTTGCAGATGCTGAGAGACTTACTAATTCAAATCAGCTTACTTCACTTAAGTTCCAGCCTGGGACATATTTTAGTGTAGAATGCTTCACGATCAGACTGCACGCCTCTGCTGTACTCCCCTCCTCCCTGGACTCCACATTTACTTTTCTCTCACTGCACAAGGAGAATGGTCTATGCAACTACCATTTTACTATATTTCTCCCAGGGTCACCTTTCTATTTCTCTACTTTGTTTTCTCTTTTTCTTCTACTCTTTTCCTATAATTGGATGCATACGTAACTGATCCCTATATACTATTCATATTACAGGATATGAATGTTGCTTTCATATGGTTTGGGGGTTTGCTTAGCTGAAACCCATCATTTCTTTTGTACGCTTTTAGAATGTGTAATGTACAACATGATCTGATATATTATGTATTGGATTTCCAATAAAGCTTTAACAAAAAAAAAGTATTTGATTTTGTATTTGAAGTGAAAATTTAAAAAACAAAACAAAACATTATTTTGCATTAATACGACAAATTTTCAAACACAGACTTTTTTAAATCCATACTACTGCTTCTGACTCCTGCTAACAGTACCTTAATTTATCTTCTCCAAGTTTAGACCATTTTTATTGTATCGGGAAAAAAATGAAATTAATCATACAAAAAAAGTGACAGCCTTTGACAGAGATGGGGTTATTGGATGCAAAAATGACAGAAATATGTCTGAGAATTGACGGACCATGAAGTAAGGCCATTTTTATTCTGATTACAATTTCAGTAACTGCCACTGGAGACATGTTAGTACACAGGCTCCATACATTAAAGGGATAGTAATGTTTGAAAAAGAAACTAGATTGCCGGATCTTCTTTATAATAAAAGTAACACATTGAGCTATTTTAACCCCTTACTGCCCGAGGACATACATGTACGTCTCGAGCAGATGTGCCAGGGGGACAGAGGACATACATGTACGTCCCGGAAATCGTTTTACGAAATGAAAAAAAAATTTCCGGCGGGCGTTAAGTGCCGGCCGC
Source organism: Rhinophrynus dorsalis (assembly GCA_037306005.1). Lineage (NCBI taxonomy): Eukaryota > Metazoa > Chordata > Amphibia > Anura > Rhinophrynidae > Rhinophrynus > Rhinophrynus dorsalis. The sequence continues at coordinate 76,883,256 of CM074724.1, forward strand.
GTGCTCGTGCAGTCGGTCACTAAGGGGTTAAACAACTTAAATTTCTGTGGCTCATAAGATATTAACTGTAGAAGGCTCCCCCTTCTGTCCACGTCACTGCTGCAGCTCTGTCTGGTCCGGACGGATGAGGAGTGGGACAAATTTCAGTATTCAAAGGAAAATCCTGCCTTCCTTCATCAAGGAGGGAAAGGTTTTCCTTAAACTTACTTCCATATACTTACTTACTGAAGTCTGTCCCTTGCTGCATCCATCCTGTCCCACATCCGGATTAGAAGTTCAATGGAAGGAGGCCAGAAGGGGTGGGTGTAAGTTGTTTAACCCCTTAAGGACCGGCACGCTCACGCGCAGCCGGCCATTGGCGTCCACGGGGCTTTTTTTTTTTACTTCCGGTTCAGGGCTTCCGGAGCGACGTGCAGCCATGCCAGGAGCCCTGAACTCCATGACGTGCCAGGACCGTCACTGGTCCTTAAGTGCCGGACCGCCGTGACGGTCCTGGCACGTCAGTGGTCATGAAGGGGTTAAAATAGCGCAATGTGTTACTTTTATTATAAAGAAGACTCAGCGATCTCGTTTTTTTTTTTTCAAATATTATTATCCCTTTAACACAAAACTGGAGAGTTTATCACCAGGGTGGATTATCTTTTCAGGCCGTGTTGTCATGGGCTGGTTGGTGAGATCTAAGGATCTCTTCTTTTGGTCTACAATGTCTTATGCGAGAAAGGAGTGGGAGGTCGGTTCACTCACTGGCACAGACCTCCAGCTCATTGCTCTGTCGCAGTCCTCGGGTGGTGTGCTAATGATGGGTGCCGGGATATGCCATATCCTGGCAACCTGGGCCAGTTTAAAAAAAATATCCGCTGGTCTGCTATTCCACAATAATCTGCTGCTGGTTATGACACTAGAGAAATTCTCATCACTTTAAGACTGATGTACAAATAAAAACTGGAGAAATTCTGTGTCAAACCAACTGCACCATTGGGAACAAGTAGAGTACAATTATCCAGCAACTTAAATGGGGCTTTTAACCCCTTGAATGTTAGAGAGATATTGAAGGCATCATAAAGCATTGCTTTGGCAAAATCTTTAGCAATTATTGGGTCCAAAGCCCCATTTAGATAAATGGAAATCTGTCGATTTGTATTTGTACCGTATGGCACAATTGATTTGCTCAGAATTGCTCCACATTTCATTCTGACCATAGGAAACAAATACAAATTCTCATTGATTTAAGTGAGGCTTTTAAATCCTCATGTTCGAGAAAGGTCTCAAGCATATTACCATACAATGTATTCCCTCTGTTACTCAAAGGGTTAAAATGAATGGGAAACTGAGGAATTTTTATGTGTCCTTTATGTTGTCGTTGGTTTTCTCCAGAATTAATTCAGTTATTACTACATCAGCTTCATGGATTGTGTGATAGACATTAATAATGAAAGATGCTAGTTTATAGCCAACAAAATAGAAACCTGACCTTTACTAACCTCACCCTGGGGACACATACTTAGTTTGTATACCTTCAGGGGATGGAAGACAGCCCATCAACTTGAAAAGGCACTGAGAGAGGATTAAAAAGAAACTAAATTGGTCCTGTGGTTTAGAATGCGGAAGCATATTCATTATTTATTATCGCTGAGCGATTGTTCATCTTAAGTATCTGTGCTCTCAATAGGCTTGATACAGTGATGGACGAAATGCAGTAATGTATTTATTTTTTTCTTGTATATGGCCATAAGCCATGAGCCAGTGATGCTGTGAGGCAGTCAATAGAAAGACCAGGGCAGCTGGAACTCATGACCCAGTTTCCAGCTGGTTCTCTGGCCCATATTTATAGAAACAAGTTGGAGTTATTCCAGGGTAAAGCAACTGCACCATAGGGGACAAATAAAAATTCCTGTTAAAATAAAGTGGTATTTTAACCTCTTGAATGCTAGAGGCCTCCAATGCATTGGAATGAATGAATAAATATATTTATTTATATAGCACCACAAATGCACACAGTGCTTTACAATGTAAGGGTTTAGACAATAGAGGATGACAAGTGCTTTGCAAAGTGACACACTGGAAGTGAGAATCCTACCCGAAAGCTTACAATCTAAAGTGTTAAAGGGACACTAATGTCCCATAAAAAATTCTTCTTGTTTTGTAGAGTTTAAATAAATAAATTATGTGGCACAAATCCTATCTCTCAAACCTTTATGGTTTGAGAGATATTTACATCTAAAGTTTCCCTTTTACTGATGTCAGCTGTAAAGCTAAGAGCAGGAGATTTGAGTCAGACAACTTGAGAAGGCTCTTCAGAAGAGTCAAAATTGTGTTATTTAACCCCTTAACATCCAATACCATCCCAGAACCGTCGCAGTTGTCCAGCACTTAAGGACCAGTGATCGTTCTGGCAAATCATGGAATTCAGGGCTGAATCGGATCTGACAAGAAAAAAGCTCCATGGTCCTTAAGTGCCGGCTGCACCTGCCGGTTCTTAAGGGGTTAAAAAGAACTAGTTCATGGAACGGTCTACAAAGTGTGCTTGCAAACCAGGCACACCTTGTACACCTTTCCAATGAAGTAATCCTTTTTAAATAACGCAATTTCGGCTCTGCTGCAGATCCGCTGGCTGGTCCCCAGACCGGGATCTCCTGCTGTCAGCATAGCGCTGATGTCAGGAGAAGGTGAGGGAGGGAGAACTTTACATACGAATATCTCTCAAACTGTAAAGGTTTGAGAGCTAGGATTTGTGCCACATAATTTATTTTTTGAAACTCTACAAAACAAGAAGATTTTTTTATAGGACATTAGTGTTCCTTTTATGGGAGACATACAGAGTACATAAAGGTCAAGTGCTGAATACAGTGCTAGAGTTCTGGTCAACATAGGGGACAGTAAAAGAAATACTTTATAAGAGCCTTAGTTGTACAAGGTAAGTGCCTTCTAGGATGTGTAAGATTTGTTAAAGGGGTGTAGTTTCAAGCATGTAATAATAAAAAATAGGAGACAGTGCACAAAGATATCTAAGTGCAGATTTATTTCATATAAAAATATTTAATACATATAAAAGTCACATTAAAGTGCTACAAGATGCACAATATTTAAAGTAAAATAAAATAAATGAAGGTCTAATTGACCCAATAGGTATTGGAAAATATAGAACCAATAAAGTTTTGATAAATAGTGGTTGATGTGCATAAATAGGCCCTATTATGGGATATATGCTATATGAGCAATGGAAGTTCTTTAAACGTAGTAGATGGTAATAATATATATTCTGCTCACCAGATAGTCACTTGTGTTCGGGCCCATAAAGTTTTTACAATTGGATTTCCTGCAAGACTCGAGTCCAATTAAGGGAAAGATACGAACGGATCATAAGTAGGACCTAGTGATGATCGAGCACCCCAATGCTCGGGTGTTCGGGTGCTCTGGCCGAGCGCCCCCGGAGGCTCGAGTGCTCGGCCGAGCACCCGAGCCCCATTGAAGTCAATGGGAGGACTCGAGCATTACACCAGGCACCCCCTGCTCTGATGAGGGGAGGGTGCCTGGTTCATAGGAAAAGGTCAGAAAATGATGGAAACACCACAGAAATGGTTCAGGGGCAGCATAGGGAGGATGTCTGGATGCATCTTGGACTCCAACGTCGCTGCTGGGAACGATGTTTCGCCCGTAGTACGCCATTTTTACAGACTGACCGTAAAACACACAAAAAGGAAGATAAAAACGATTTTAGGCGAAAAATTGTTACCAAACAGTATTTGCTGTATATTTACTTGTATATCATCTGCAAATTCTGCCAAAAATTTCATCGATTTTTCGGAACTGGGGCCATGATTAAGAGGGAAATGTGCGCAGCGTAAAGCAGGTGTTCAACGTGGTTATGGCCCGGGTAAGGTACAGCATTCAGGAACGGAGGCCGCAGCTACCACAGGTTTTACAACATGTCCGTTTGCCCTTGTTAAGTCCAAAATTTATAGTCGGAACAGTGGGGTCTGATCCATTCAGTAAAAGTGACGAAGTGACTTAGTGGATGAAGCCAAGAACTACCTTCTGCTCTGTCGAACACCCCAGCCCTATTTAATTCAATGGGAGGACCTGAGGCACTCCGATACAACCTGTATATCACAAAATGGAGGGCCTCATTCACATTGTGGTACAATAGTTCAGGTAGTGGTCCAACACTCATAAAGCCTATGCACTAAGTGAAAGGGCTGCCAAAAATTAGACTGAAATGTCACTCCAATACACCCTTTATTACACATAAAGGAGGGCATCATACACACCCTTGAAAAATTAGGATTAATGGCCTGCTGGTGACCCTCTAAAACATTAGGGGCGAGGGCATGCCGATAAGCTGACCATCTAAAACATTAGGAATGAGGGTCTGCTGCTGAGCCGACCATCTAAAACATTATGGGTGAGGGTCTGCTGCGGAGCTGACCATCCTAAACATTATATGCGAAGGCCCGCTAATGAGCTGACGCTATAAAACATTATATGAGAGGGCCCACTAGAGAGCTGACCCAATAAAACATTATATGAGAAGGCCCGCTGGTGAGCTGACCTATACAAAAATTGTCAAACAGGGCCCGCTGGTGAGCTGGCCCTATATAAAAATTATATCACAGGGCCCGCTGGTGAGCTGGCCCTATATAAAAATTATATCACAGGGCCCGCTGGTGAGCTGGCCCTATATAAAAATTATATCACTGGGCCCGCTGGTGAGCTGGCCCTATATAAAAATTATATCACAGGGCCCGCTGGTGAGCTGGCCCTATATAAAAATTATATCACTGGGCCCGCTGGTGAGCAGGCCCTATATAAAAATTATATCACTGGGCATATGGAAGAGGAGGAGGAGGATGAGAAGATTAAGAGTCAACCATATACCCGTTTTTTGGGTGGAAGGGGTGAATGGGAATACAGAGTATTCCCATCATTGTAAATAACATATCTAAAGTGACTTTATGTTCACCCGGGGCTTTCCTCCAGTGGAGTGGAGAAGTCAGGGGAAATCCAGGCCTTGTTCATTTTTATAAGTGTCAACCTATCAGCATTTTCGGTGGAAAGGCGGATACGCTTATCTGTTATGATGCCACCAGCAGCACTAAATACCCGCTCAGACAGAACGCTGGCGGCAGGGCAGGCCAGCACCTCCAAGGCGTAGAGTGCCAGTTCATACCACGTGTCCAGCTTGGACACCCAGTAGTTGTAAGGCACAGAGGGATCATTGAGGACGCTGACACGGTCTGCTACGTACTCCTTCACCATCTTCCAAAACTTTTCCCTCCTTGTGACACTAGGCTGCGCATCAGGGTGAGGGTGCTGGCGGGGTGTCATGAAGGTGTCCCACGCCTTGGAGAGTGTTGCCCTGCCTTTGTCGGAAACTGCTGTGTGCTCCCCTTTTCTCCCCTTCTCGGTTGGCCAAGGTAGCACGTACTCTGCCGCCAGCGTTGTCAGATGGAAAATTTTGGAGCAATTTTTCGACAAGAACCTTCTGGTATTGCACCATTTTGCTTGTCCTCTCCACCGGAGGAATGAGAGATGAGAAATTCTCTTTGTAGCGGGGGTCCAGAAGGGTGAACACCCAGTAATCCGTGTTGTCTAAAATGCGTATAACGCGTGGGTCACGGGAAAGGCAGCCTAACATAAAGTCAGCCATGTGTGCCAGAGTACCAACAGGCAAGATTTCGCTGTCCTCACCAGGAGGATGACTCTCAATCTCCTCATCCTCTTCCTCCTCTTCTGCCCACCCACGCTGAAGAGATGGAACTAAAGTTCCATGGCTACCCTCTGTAGCGGAGGCAACCGTGTCTTCCTCCTCCTCCTCCTCCTCCTCCGCCTCCTCCACTTGTCGCTGAGAAGATGAAGTGAGGGTGCTCTGGCTATCACCTTGTGTAAGCTCTTCCTCCCGCATTTCCACCTCTTCCACATGCAAAGCGTCGGTTTTAATTGTGAGCAGCGAGCGTTTCAGTAGACACAGAAGTGGGATGGTTACACTGATAATAGCGTTATCACCACTCACCATCTGTGTCGATTCCTCAAAATTGCGTAAAACCTCACAGAGGTCTGACATCCATTCCCACTCCTCACTTCTTATTAGAGGAAGTTGAACGGAGAGGCGACGACTGTGTAACAGCTGGTACTCCACTACTGCCCTCTGCTGCTCACAAAGCCGGGCCAACATGTGGAAGGTGGAGTTCCAGCGCGTGCTCACGTCACACAGCAGCCGGTGAGCTGGCAATTGTAAGCGCTGCTGCAGCTTCAACAGGCCGGCTGAAGCTGTAGATGACTTACGGAAATGTGCACACACGCGGCGCACCTTGGTCAAGAGATCATGCAAATTGGGGTAGGTTTTTAGAAATCGCTGAACCACTAAATTAAATACATGCGCTAGGCATGGTACGTGTGTGAGCTTGCCGAGCTCCAAAGCCGCCACCAAGTTACGCCCATTATCACACACAACCATGTCTGGTTGCAGGTTGAGTGGCGAGAGCCACTGCTCGGTCTGGTGACTAATCCCCTGCAACAGCTCTGAGGCCGTGTGCTGTTTGTCCCCAAGGCAGATCAGCTTCAGCACGGCCTGTTGACGCTTCCCCACTGCAGTGCTACACTGCTTCCAGCTACCGGCTCATGGGTGAGTGGCGCTGCGCGCAGAGAATTCGGAGGTGGAAACGGAGGAGGAGGAGCCAATAACGTAGGTGCTGGCGGAAACCCTGATGGAGGTAGGGCCCGCAATCCTCGGCGTGGGTAGCACCTGTGCCATCCCAGGGTCCGAGTCGCTCCCAGCCTCCACGACATTCACCCAGTGTGCCGTCAGGGAAATGTAGCGTCCCTGGCCACAAGCACTTGTCCATGTGTCAGTCGTTAAGTGGACCTTCCCAGTAACTGCGTTGGTCAGGGCACGGGTGATGTTAAGGGACACATGGTGGTGTAAGGCGGGGACGGCACACCGGGAAAAGTAGTGGCGGCTGGGGACTGCGTACCGAGGGACAGCTGCTGCCATCAGGCTGCGGAAGGACTCAGTCTCCACAAGCCTAAATGGCAGCATTTCGATGGCCAGTAATTTGGAAAGGTGTGAGGTTAGTGCTATGGCCTGTGGGTGGGTGGCTGGGTATTTTTGCTTGCGCTCAAATGCCTGGGGTAACGACATTTGGACGCTGCGCTGGGACAGGGAAGTGGATGTGGTCGCTGATGGTGCTTCAGATGGTACAGGTGCAGGGCAGGAGGTATGCGGGCCTGCGCCTTCGACAGGCGATTGGCCGGCACCGAAAACAGGGGAAGAGGAGGCAGTGGTGTGGCCTGCAGACACAGATTGGCGATCCGGGCGTTCCTCCCACTTATTACGGTGCTTGGATGCCATGTGTCGGATCATGCTGGTGGTGGTGAGGTTGCTAGTGTTCATGTCTCGGCTCATTCTGGTGTGGCACAGGTTGCAAACTACAATTCTTTTGTCGTCCGCACTTTCCTTAAAAAAACGCCATACCGCGGAACACCTAGCCCTTGGCAAGGGAGATTTACGCAAGGGGGTGCTCCATGGAACATTTGCGGGCCGGTTTGGTGCGGTCCACCTTCTTTCTTTAGCCACACCACTGCCTCTTCCAGCCTGTTGCGGTGCTGCAGATGGCTCACCCTCAGGACTGCTGTCATCGCTCGGCTCTCCACCTTCCCAGGTGGGGTCAGTGACATCATCGTCCACCAAGTCCTCCTCCACTTCCTCACTCTGATCATCCTCCTCATTTCTTGATCCCACCACATACTCAGTCATTGACAACTGTGTATCATCCTCCTCATCAAGGTCTTGAGACAGTAATTGTGGTTGATTTGATGGCAACTGTGTCTCATCATCATCATCATCCACTTCCTTTGACCTTAAATGCCGTTCCCCTCTGTCATCTTCTTGTGATTGGGTACCCTCTAGAGGTTGTGAATCAGGGCACAAGATCTCATGTTCCTCTGCAAGCGTGCTTTGAGAGAGGTTCAAATAAAGGATTGGTGATGAGACGAGCTCCTCACTATATCCCAGTGTGGGATCACTTCTTTGGCCAGACCCTCTATGGTGGGAGGAAGGATGATCAGGGTGAGGATTATGTTGACCAGACTCTTGGCTACTGAGAGTGGACTTGATGGAAGACAGGGTGGTGCTTAACCGACTGGAAGCAGTATGAGCTGAAATCCAACCGACCACCTGTTCGCAGTGGTCTGACCTCGAGAGTGACGTCCTGCGACGCCCTGTAAACTGAGACATGAAGCTAGGTATGGTGGATGTCTTTCTCTCTTGTGCTCTGGCACCAGGCACAGTTTCTACGCGTCCTGACCCGCGCCCTGAACTAACAGGATCACGTCCACTTCCCCGTCCCTTTTTACCCGCCTTCTTCATATTACACGGAATATATGCCGCTAATCTGCGGCTAGGCACACTAAACAGAATGTGACGCTAATCTGCGGCTATTTTCAGTGAACGGAATATGTGACGTTACTTTTAAAATTTGCACACTAAACAGAATGTGAAAATAATCTGCGGCTAGGCACACTAAACAGAATGTGACGCTAATCTGCGGCTATTTTCAGTGAACGGAATATGTGACGTTAATTTTAAAATTTGCACACTAAACAGAATGTGAAAATAATCTGCAGCTAGGCACACTATTAAAATGGCCCTTTTTGTCGCTGCGTTGTACACTATTTGTCCCTGTGCACCTAGTACAATGTCATCTAAATATCCCCCCCCCACAAAAAAAAAATGAAATTGTGCCCCCCCAAACAAAATATAAATGCTGCCCCCACACACAACAGTCCTAAAAAGGACTTTTGGGTCTTGATATAGTGTTCCAACACTTTTATTCTCCCTACACTGAATTTCCCTTCCTATCCTCATCTCTCGCTGGCTAAGACTGAGCCGAACTCGCTGGTCGGGTGCTATACAGCACCCGATCACGGGTTCTGGCCAGCCAATCAGTGTAATGCCAGCAGCCAACATGGCTGCTGGCATTACACTGATGTCAGATCCTCCCCGCACGTTTATTGGCTGCGCAGCAGCCGCGAAACGTGCGGGGAGGAGACCCGAACATGGCGGGCGAGCACATGCGGTACTCGTACGAGTACCGCCATGTGCCGAGCAGAGCGATGCTCGAGCCGAACCGAGCTTCGGCCGAGCATGCTCGCTCATCACTACTAGGACCGTATAATGAGCTGACGGCTAACGGAGAACCAGGGAGCGTGCGGAGGAATAAGGATCGACTTGCTGGCTACCAGAAAAAACTTTTGGGGGGTGTATGTGTGAGTTGCAAAGGGGTGTCCAACGAACCTTTTGACACCCCTCTGGCACACTTTCTTTTCTTTTCTTATTATTTTAATGTATTTCACCAGTGACAGAGAAGTATCTAATGCAATGCATTGCACTCAAAGTGTTAAATTCAGACCTTGAGGGTCCCCCCACCAACTACTGATCTCCCAGCTGTTTCAGCGCAGAGATCAGTAGAGGTAACATGGCTCCCCTGCTTCCATAATACCCAAACTGCCAGGTAGGAGTGGTTGGGATCGGAGAAAGCCTCCCACATCCCCAGTGACATGTGGTGGAAGGATTTCCCCAATTCCGAAGAACTCATTCCTGGAAGTTTGGGTAGGATGGAAGCCAGGAAGCCATGCTGCTCTCCTGCTTCACCATTAGTGATCTTCCATGTTTTATTTTTTGTTTCTTTTTTATGCGACCACTGCATGATGGTTATACTGACTTATGCAGGGGCTGCATTTTGGCCATACAATGTATGGACTTGGCACAGTAGGAACAGCTGACCAAGCCCATAACATTGTACCTCTTAAATGCTATATGATCTAGCATTTTAGGTACTAGTTGTCCCATTTGATTCAATGGAACTATTTGTTGCGAATGATGCAGTCAGTTTACACCAGAATTACTTCAGTTCATCTTAGTACATCAGTCTCTCTGTGTGGTAATAACATTCTACCAAGGAAACAAACTAGTATAATGTTCCACATTGCGCTAACAACAAATGAAGGTTAATTGTATAACATATAGACAGTTTTTAATTGTCTGTAATATTAAATAAAGGTATCCTAAAGCCACAGGTCCACTTTGAGTGGCCTTTTTTAATTTTAGCTTTTTGTATGATTATTTAGTGGAAGGGATTCTAATTAAATATCTGGGAGTTTATAATGTGAATGTGAAAAATGGGTAATCTAACAATTTGCTATTTTACATATTTTAAATAATTAATATATCAATAGTATGTCTAATGCTACCATGCTGTATATTTACTGCATTCCTAAAGAGTTTTGACATTGCAGGTTTTGGGGGATATATCTGTAGGTAATCATATAGGACAACTGGTTAAGTCATGAAATCATAGTGTGAGACCATGATATCATTTTCTATTCTGGTCATCAGGTGGCATTGTTCTTTCTCTTACTATGAAGAGTCGAAGCCAATAACTCAGGTTGGTCTTGGACACCAGTTGGTGCTGTTGCTTAAAAAATAAGTTTGGCCTATAATAACTTTCTACTGAAAACTCTCCCACCAGTCAAAATACTTTGTTTCACTCAGCAGGAAAATCTATAGAACATTTTCTCATATTATGTTTACTGTCCCTTTAAGAGAAATGTTTAGTTGGAGAACATCTCCAAAGAGTGCATCACAATGCATCGGAGATGTCTTTAGCATAAAAGAGGTTAATACAACAATGGCCTAACTGACTCATGCTACATTAATAGCTGCAAAGCTAAAACGATGGAGATTTTATCAATTTATCATCTGCTGCATTTCCTGGACATTGATAAATGACCCATTGCATGTTTAAGTTGATTAGTCATTTTAAATCTATTAAATCGTGCAAGGCCTTCCAATAAAATAATCACGTGCTGTTTTTTATGATGAGCTATTTTTAAGATGTCAGAGTCATACCTCTTAAGTATCCTGTAAGTTACTTATGTATCCATTTGTCAAATGTTCAATTTTCTTGGATTAAGCATAATAAAAGTATATTTTTAACAATGCCAAGTTTACTTCCCGAAAGACATGGCTATGTTTATAAAGTTAAAGAGTAAAGTTTTTTGATTAAAGTTGGGTAGCACTCCTAGTACACAGAACTGAATTTTCTCCAAAGCAAGGCTCTACAGGCATCCCCAGTCCATCCCATGGCTACAGCCCAGTCCTCACCTCTATAGTCAAACACTGCCTGGGACAAAAACTACCTGTATCCCATAACATGCAAAGCAGCTTTTAAAGTTGAATTGTCACAGGACTAGTGTCCTATTAGCAGGCCTTTGCTATGGATGGGCGAAAATCTTTGCCTCAAACTGAAATCAGCAGAAAATGGCGCTTACCGATTCGCAAAAAATTTCCAGTGAAAAGTACTGTTTTCCTGCTTTTTTCACCTAGCTCATTGCATTGAAATCAATGGGTAGAAAAAATTTCTCCACCACACAAAAGTTTTCTCTAGTTTTCTACAGAAATATACAAGGGTGTCAGGCTCTCACATCATGCCATTCTGTGTTTGTGAGAAGAGGGAGCAACATGTTTTTGAGCTACAGAAGATAGGCAAATAAAGGGGAATTGAAGCTGACTGGCAAGACACAGGCAGCTGGGGTCCAAATTGTTTGCTGATTTTGCTTTTATTGTCTCTGTGCTGGGGAAGTCTGGAAAAAGAAGTTGTTGATTTTGTTGTTTAGCTATATATATATGTATATACATATATATATATATATATATATATATATATTTTTTTTTTTTTTTTTTTTTTTTCACTGTGATATGATAGGGTGGACATCTAAAATAAATACATAAAAAATAGAATAAAAAAAAGCTTTGTGACTGAGGCAGACTTGATAGACAGCAGACAACATTGAGAATTTTGTTGAGGGCCAAGGCAACACATCACATTCCATCAGTTGTGTACTGTAGTGTTAGGGACCAGGAACAGACAGACACAAAAATGTAAAGTGCAAAACACCTTTATTAAAATAACAAAAGCAAACAAAGCAAAATCGTGATCCAGAATCATAAACCAAAAGACATGTCGGGGTCAGGAACAAAGACAGGTACTCAGCCAAGCCGGGGCCAGGAATATGGAGATCAACTATGTCAGGAACAATCTAGGAGTCAGGAGCCAGAAGGGACATCAAAGGAAGCCAGGTCATGCACAGATAATCAGCAACACAGGATAACACGCTTGCAGCCAGAATCAGACACAAGGGCCACCAGGAAGTGAGCTGAGCTGCTTTAAATACCCTGGGAGGGTTGGCTGATAGCAGTCAGGTGAGCAAACACAGAGAGGTCAGCTGATTCAGCCTGATCCAAAAAAGGGAAGGCAGTAATGGATAGCAGAGCACTAGGTTCACTCAGGCAGCAGAATCAAGCAGCAGATGTAGAGCAGCTCAGCCAGACCTTGACATGTAGAGAGTAAAAACACACACAGAAGTTGAGTAATGTCTAGCAAATTCACAGTCAGTAGGGGGAAAAGTGGAGCAGTGCAGGGATGTGGGAGCTGCTTATTTCTCCAATACAGCCCTCAGAAGAAGTAATATTGTGTTCAGAAATGTTGCACCATACTAAACATAGGAGAAAAATATGCTGGAATAGGAGAAAAATGTGTTGGAATTGAAGAAAAATGTGTTAGGATAAAAATAGAACTTACGGCTTGGTAAAAATCTTTGACTTCCAGCTACTTATTTCTCCACTACAGCCCTCGGGAGAAGTAATATTGTGCTGGAAAATGTCTCACCATATTAAACATAGGAAAAAAATATGTTGAATAGGCAAACAATGTGTTAGAATAGGAGAATAATGTGCTGGACTAGGCGAAATGTGTGTTAGAATAGGAGAAAAATGTGTTGAAATAGGCAAAAAAATTGCTGAAATAGGTGAAAAGGAGCAAAATTTTGCATTGGAGAAAAGGAGAAAACTTTCTTGATAAAAGAGAAAAATCGTCCGTTTTTTGCGACAAGTCAAGCGGGAACATTTTCTCACTTTTCGCCCACCCCTAGTCTTCGACTTAGGGAGCAGACCTGCTAGTGAACTTGTGGCTGCATTGTAATCCACTGTGGACCAACTGGGGGCAGATTGATTACCTGAAAAGAGACCACGCTTTCCTCATTATTAATGCAATAGATTGAACTTTAAGACTTCCAGTCTGGCAATTCAGAGACACATGGAGCTAAAACCAACAGTTCCTATAGACTACTGTGGACAGGCTTAAAACTCAACCACTGCATAGTACAGGGCTGTGAAATCAACACTGAAGTTTGTAGTTTGCACAAAACCTACTGAGGGGATGTTTTCAACCCTCAGAATGGCAGGCAGGTGATGTATTAGGGAGAAGAAATGTGTTTGAGATCGCTTCACCCTTTGAGTGGCAGAGGGGTATGCAACGCATAGAACCACACGTTGTTGCTGACCATTTCACAAGTTTTAAAGGGATAGTAATACTTAATAATTACTAACCCCTGTATTGAAGTCATATTAAAAAGAAATGTATTGCCCCCAGTGTCATCTCTCGAACCTTTATGGTTTGAGAGATAATCTCTCCTAAAGTTCTCCCCTCCCTCCCCTTTCCCCGAAGTCAGCGTTCTAGATGACTACAGGGAAGCCTGTCATAGGACCGTCAAGCGGCTCTGCAGCACAGCCAAGATCCCATTAATAAAAAATAAATTATTCACTAAAATTGTCTTCTATGTGTGCTTGGTTTGCTTGGTTTGCAAGCACACGTAGAAGACCATTTTAGTGAAATATTTTTTTTTTTTATTAATGCGATCTTGGCTCTGTTGCAGAGCTGCCTGATGATTGTAAGACCGGATTTCCCTTCAGTCAGCTACAACGCTGACTTCGGGGAAGGGGGAGGGAGGGGGAACTTTAGGAGAGATTATCTCTCAAACCATAAAGGTTTGAGAGATGACACTGGGGGCAATACATTTCTTTTTAATATCACTTTAATATAGTAATTAAGTATTACTATCCCTTTAAAATATCATTAAGTATATAATTTTAAAAGGCCATCTGTTGTATACTCAACTCAGCTGCCAGTCTGTAATGGAGTGATCCATCCTGGCACAGTCTGCTTTTAATTTGGCGCAGTGAGACTTCTGACAAGAGCGGCACTAAAGCAGCTTGGGCAGGCTAAATGTCATTCTGCATATGGATTTGCTGGTGGGAGAAATGTCCCACCACTCCTGTCAGCTACAAAGTAAAATGGCACTGCTCAAGACAAACTTCCATGTAATTCACTGTGTATCCAGTAACAATTCACTCACCGCCTAGGACTGGTTTGTTCATCGCGGTGCAGGCACCAGGGATTCCAAACCCTTAAGAAACACCAAACATACAAGAAGGACCGCATTCAGCATTGTAAATAAAACCAGTTATCACTTTGTTCCAAAATATCAAAGGTACACATGCTGTAATGGTCTCATGCGTTTCGCACCTGGTGTCTATGATTAAGCAACCAGGTGCGAAATGTGTGCGACCATTACAGCATGTGTAGCGTCTACCTTTGCTATTTTGGAATAAAGTGATAACTGGTTTTACTTACAACGCTGGAGTGCGGTCCTTCTTGTATATTTGCCGCCACTCCTGTTAGCCAATTCAGGCACAGCTGAGGTTATACCTTCCCAAGCTGTTATTTTTGCTGCTCTTTTCAAGCCCAGTCCCAATCAGCACACACAGAAATGATTTGGGGTTGCTACTCACGACTGGGCTGGTCGCTGCATGTGGCCACCATGACCACATTTGTTGTAATGGTCGCATGAAACATTGCTGGTGGCGGCATGCCACCACAGTGGCTGCACTTGAGAACCAATGTCTACACTACAAGTTCATGTTAGATGGGCTCTCTAATCCTATTGTTGTATAAATTTGAAATATATTGCATTACTCTACATATGTTCCCTAGTTGCAGCACTGTAGAATATACTAAAACTTCTTTTAAACAAAGAATATAGGCTATTATCAAATGTCCTTAAAGTCATGTTCATATAAAGGGTTATGTTTTATTAATGATATTTTTCAGTAATAGACCATTTTCTCTCCTAGAATTTTATGTGAAGGATTAAGTAATCTTTGCCAAATCTATGGGGGAGATGCATTCTCCAGGAATGGGAGAATGATAAACTGGAGAAGTCATTTACACTTTATCACCTCTTTATCTCACCTTAGTTCATCTCCCACATTGTATTTGTTTTTTTTACCTCTGAAATGCTTGAGATGTTGCACTAAACATTGCATTGCTTCTTAAAGGGATAGTAATATCCTATATAATAATTTGCGAATGTATGTTTGTTAGAAGCTGTCATGCTCAGTACAGACGGCTGTGCGCACTAAAGTCATACGCAGTACAGACTGCCCGCACTGCAGCCGTTGCTGCCTGGCATTGTGGCCCGTGTACACGGGTTGTTCAACTAGTAAGAAAATAAATGGAGCTCCAATTCACCAGTTTACTTTTGTAACCATGTAGAGCAGTGTATCAATGGTATTGAACCTGTAACAGTAATTTAATTATAAAGTATCCCCCTCCCAACTCTTTTACTTACGTAATGCTGCCTCTCATGTAGGGTGTGCAGCAAGGGCCAATCTTCAGTGAGCATAAGGAAAATCCTGCCCTGCTTCGTCAAGAGGGGGCAGGGTTTTCCTTATTCTCAGTGGATGAAGACTGCCCCTCGCTGTGAGCTGTCTGGTCCCAGGACCGGATTCTACTTCTGAGGGGAAACGGCTTACCTGAGGTAAAAGGGAAGGAGGAGGATCATTTATAATTGAACTGCTGTTGAACTACAAGTTCAATACCATGATATACCCCTCAAAAAAGTATACTGGTAAATCAGAGTGCAGTTTATTTTCTTATATTACTGTCCCTTTAAACCCACTTAAAGCTACAGTGGTTTTCTAGAATTCAGTGGGTTGATTTGTTGGGTCATCTCACCAACATTTTGCAATGCAAAGATCATAACTATTTAAAGGTAGAATTTGATCTTTCCCTCCAAAGAAGGGGTGAGAAAAATAGTTTTCACTAATTGCAGTGCTTGTAACTTAATCACATGCACAAAAGTATGTGTATGACAAATCATGTGTTTATCACTTAAAGGGATAGTAATACTTCATTTTATCTTTATTTTATTTTGTAGGCATTAAAAAAACATGAAGAACAATAAAAGTCGTATCTCTCAAACCTTTATGGTTTAAGAGATATTCACAAGCAAAGTCTCCCCCCCCCCGTTCAGCCACATCAGAAGGGAGGTGCCCAGGTAGACTGCAGAGAGGGACAATCTTCAATTAAGATAAGGGAAAAAGCTGAAAAACTTGTCAAGGGGGGAAGGGCTTTCATTCTTTTCATGCAAATAAGATTGTCCCCTTCTGTTATCTGTCTAGTCTTACAACCAGATTCACATCTGAGAAGAGATGGCTTACACTAGGAAAAAGGGGGAAACTTTGCTTGTGAATATCTCTTAAACCATAAAGGTTTGAGAGATAAGACTTATATCATTCTTCATGTTTTTTTAATACCTACAAAATAAAATAAAGTTAAAACGAAGTATTACTATCCCTTTAATACTGTGGCTCTCTCTCTTTGAGCAGTCAATTCCTGTGAAACGCTAAACATCAAACCATTCTAAAAAGATAATCCTTCAAGGAACAACAAACTTTAATATGAAAAATATATCTTGTGGGGCATTTCCCATTGACTAAAATAAGAGTACTCCCACTGCGGAAAGATGCATCTCCACTTTATCACCTCTTTATCACCGATTAGTGAATCTCCCCCATTATGTTCACAGGAAAAGGGGAATAATTCTGGGGCATACCAACTGCACCACAGAGGAGAAATAACATTTCCCAATATTCCCATAGATTTAAATTAGGTTTTTAACCCCTAAGCAATGCATTGGAGACCTCTCTTGCATTCAACATGTTAAAAGTCCAATGTAAATAAATGTCAATATTGTCTTTGCTCCCTGTGTTCTTTCTGGTTTGCCCTAGATGTACTATATTTTTTCTTTTGGGTATAAGACCCAGAGATAGCTTGGGTCCAGTTGCAGACATAAAGGCATTTAGTCTACTTTATCTGTACTGTAATATTGTCAGAACTTTAGGAAGTAAATAAATAGTTATTTTGAAGTACTGTACATGCTGCTCTGGATTATTGATAACAGCTCAGCTACACAAATTTTACAGTGGCAAAGCAGCTCTGCATTTGATGAAAAAGGTCTTGGATTGAATTTTTGCCAGGAACTCAGATTTTCAGGCAGAATGATTTTCATTTTAAGGTACATTGGGCTCCAGATTAATGAGATAGAATAGTCTGTGCAAATTATACAATCTTAAGGCTGCTCCTTCCTATAAAGCCTCAGGTTCCAAGTTCAATCTCTTTCTTGCAAAATATCATGCAGTCAGCATGCTTGAACATCTGTAGGTCCCAGGTTTAATGTGTGTCTATGTCCACATAATCATCCACAAAGAAGATGCTTGTAGGTTTACTATGAAACCCACTGGCTGGCTCTAGGGGTGTGTATCAAATATTCATAGGCTATTGTAAAATTTGAATATAAAACCATGAAAAATTTAGCACAAACTATAAAGTAAAGCACATAGATAGGACCATAGACATGAAGACAAAGTGGAGAAAATTTTGGAAATTAACTGAAGCTGGTGTCAGAATGAGGCATGTTGTTGGAAGGAAATTGGGTTATTGGAGCAGCATGTCTGGCAACAGGTACAACACTAGTGGCTGCAGTTACAGAAATGGTGGCACTGGCAGCAGGGGCAGCACGTCTGGCAACAGGCACAACACTAGTGGCTGCAGTTACAGAAATGGTGGCACTGGCAGCAGGGGCAGCACGTCTGGCAACAGGTACAACACTAGTGGCTGCAGTTACAGAAATGGTGGCACTGGCAGCAGGGGCAGCACGTCTGGCAACAGGTACAACAATAGTGGCTGCAGGATCAGAAATGGTGGCACTGGCAGCAGGGGCAGCACGTCTTGCAGCAGGCACAGGCAGTTGACCTGTCCTGCTCTCACTATCCTTTTCTCCCTTCCTTCCCTTTCCTTTTCTCCCTTCCTTCCCTTTTCTCCCTTCCTTCCCTTTCCTTTACTCCCTTCCTTCCCTTTCCTCCCTTCCTTCCCATTCCCTTTTTCCCTTCCTTCCCATTCCCTTTTTCCCTTCCTTCTTATTAAATTCCCCAAGATCCTTTGGGGTGATTTAGGGGGACTGGACAGCATTGGTTCAGTACTGCTAGTCACTTTCTCCTCCTCCACCTCAGACTCAGTGGACACATAAGGGTCCTTCCAGTTCCTCTTTTTGCTGCTCATAGTGATAGGAGTCACTATGAGCCTCTCCTGCCTCAATTTTTGCTAAATATCACAGCATGTCTATCTCACTCTGTAGTTGCTTCTATTGTGTCTGCCTTCAGCGAAAATGTCACGTTTTTATAGCGGATGTGCAAAAATAATGTAAATTAGTGGGTGAAATCTTTATAGCAATTGAAAAAATGGCAAAAGATTTTGACCAATGGGCGAAAGATGCAAACATTTTGACCACTAGTTTTAAAGCAGATTTTCCCGCAAAAAAAGCTAATAACAAAGTAGTTTTTGCGAAATTTCTTACGGGAACACGGCAACAACTTTCGCCCATCCCTACATCCTAGCACACGTGAGTTGCATTTGTCTTTTAATGATTAACACCTGATATTAATTGTACTAGTATGGTCCTGCTTGTGCTTCTGCTAGTTCTTATGCAAGTGCTCCTGTTAGAACATTTCAAGAAGGACACCTGTTGAAACACCTTTTGTAATCATGTCAAAGGAGATTAGTGAAGCAGTTTGAGGACAAGTTATTCTCTAAAAATCTTTCTCCGCACCCAATTGCAGCTAAGTTGAATATTTTTAAGGTGGCAGTACAGTGCTCACTGAAGAGATTTTCTGAAACAAAATAATTTTCATCCAAAGCAAGACCAGGCAGACCTAAAGTGACCACACCCTCAGAAGACTAGTATATGTGTGGGGATGCTTTGCCTATTCTGGAGATGGTAACTTTCACAAGATCAACTATACTTTGACCAAAGAGAAGTGCCACTCCATTCTGCAGAGGCATGACAGCCCTTCTGGCTTAACCCCTTAATGACCGGCCGATCGGCATGGTGCGGTCAGTTAAGGACCACGGAGCATTGTTTTTTTTTTGCTCCATCCGCTTCCGGACTCCCCGAACGGCGTGCAGCCATGGGGGGAGCCCAGAATTCCATGATGGTTATAGTACGTCATGGGTCGTTCAGTGAGATCGACCCTTGACGTACTATGACCGTCAAGGGTCGTTAAGGGGTTAAAGCTGTGTGGAAGAGGATTCAATTTCCATGCCTATCTGAAGTCCATGGAAAAACAAGGTGTGTCAATTTGCATGGCTTTCCAACTGCAATCACCAGACCTCAACCTCACGGAACATCTGTAAGGAATATTTGAAAAGGAAAAATGTGAAACACACTGTGACACCTCTATACACTCTATGCGATGCTCTATAGGAATGCTGGAATAATGTGGATTGTAAAATTCTGCTCAGACTTGTAGAATCAATGCCAGACAGAGTTAAAGCAGTCATTAAGGCAAATGGTGTCATACCAAATATTGAGAATTTTTGACTTTCAGTATGTACTAACAAACATTTTTTTTACTTTTATTAGTGAAAATGATGTATTTTTGTTTGAGAAATACTGTATTTTTTTTCAAACATACTAGTTTTTTCAGAAATGCTGAAATAAAAGCAGATTGTGGTAGTGGCCTCAGATTTTTGGATCTTACTGAATATTTACTGTAAAACTTCACTGAACCTTTAAAGCAGAACTTTCAGGTAATAATAAGTCACCCTTCAATAATTAAACATATGGTGACTAGCATCATAATACATGTATTACCTCTGTAAACTGCCACATTCTAAAGAAACCTTTCATCTTCGTAGACTGATAGCCAGGTTAGTGACGTCTCCACACCTGTGCCATCCAGGGCCGGATTTACATCTCAGTAGGCACAGAAATCTGAAGTGCCCCCCCACACCACTGGCCATCTCCACAATGCTCCAAATCTCCATATTGCCCTCACATCAACCCATCATCTCAACATTGCCCCCATCAACTCCATATTGCCCTCACATTGCCCCCCCATCAGCTCCACATTGCCCCATCATCTCAACATTGCCCGCATCAGCTCCATATTGCCCCCATCAGCTCCACATTGCCCCCATATTGCCCCATCAAATCCATATTGCCCCCATCAACTCCACATTGCCCCCATCAGCTCCACATTAAGCCTCACATTCTCTACCCCCCATCCGTTTCCTACCTCCCTGGTGGTCCAGCGGCAAGATAGGTCTGTGCTTCTGCACAGACCTGTAGCTGCTGGAGCTCCCACGCGGTCTTCTCTTTAGTAATGCAGAGCGCTGGGAGATGATGTAATCTCTCAGCATTCTGAATTACTAAACAGCTGGGGGAGCTCAGCAGATACAGGTCTGTGAGGCACAGACCGTACAATGCAGCAGGCGGCGCAGCGCGGCACGCCACACCACTTTAAAAAAAAAAAAAAATCTAAATAAAATATGTTGATTTCAATGGCAGATGCCCCTCTGTAGGGTGCGCCTCTAGGCAGATGTCTACTCTGCCTTATGGAAAATCCAGCCCTGGTGCCGTCAGTGTTTCCAGTTACCTTGTGGCACGCTATAATGCTTCTTTGAGGAGACCGGGACTGACAGAGCAGACTCGCAGCCAAGATGTCTGCGCTGATGCCTTAGTTCCGGTCTACAAAGATGAAAGATTTCTTTAGAATGTGGCACTTTACAGAGGTAATACATGTATTATGATGCTAGTCGCCTTAAGTTTAATTATTGAAGGGTGACTTATTACTACCGGAAAGTTCTGCTTTAAAGAAGAATGAGTACAATAATTAACTTAGCTAGAGGTGGCTAGGGTTGATGCCCAACTTTTATTTTATCAAATGTCTGGTAAAAAATTGGGCTTGATGCCAATGGTAACTCTAAGGCAGCAAGAGGAAGTCTTGTATTTTCTTTTTCCAGAAAAGGCAGCAGCCTTACATGTACTGTAGTATAGTTTCGCCTTCTCAGTTCTATTGGTGTATACTAATTCATGAATAAAATCAGGGTACTATTCTGAGTCTCAGTCTATTTTAGAATCCGCATATTCTCTTCAGCAATAAGCATCCCAGAATATTATCTCCAACACACTCTCTGACTAAAAATAAATTCCCCTAGGTTCACTTTTCTCCAGAAAGACTTTTAGGGCCATATTCAGGAAACTGAAGATGAGCAATTAACTAGCAAACAAATTATACCATGGGGAGAAATGAGAATTGCCATTAACCCTTTGAGTGCCAGAGAGGTATCTAGTGCATCGCAGCACAATGCATTGGATGTCTTTCCAACAATCAAATGGTTAATGTATATCGATCCTTTAACCCCTTGAATGCTTTGCTTTGCAATGTGTTGGAGACCTATTTATCAGTCTTAGTTAATGTATATTGATCCTTTAAACCCTTGAATGCAATGTGTTAGAGACCTATTTAGTAGTCTAGGAGTTAAAAGCCCCATTTAAATCTACTGGAATTTGGGCTATTTTTATTTGTATCCTATGGTGCAGTTGGTTTGCAACAGAATTGCTCATTTTCTTGAATACAGATCATTCTGTCTGATACTGGCTCTGGCTGCCGAATTCATATTAACCCATTAAAAGAAAATACTGTCCACATCACTATCAGTGGTTATGATGAAAGACATAAATATGTTTATAGACAGTTGAGGAAAGATATGGACGCAGCACAAATGAGAGATTGAGCTGTTTACACCATTGTGGGATATGAGGGGAGCAGGACTTAATTTACATCCATTGTACCCCCAGACAAGGTACATTAGGTGCCCTTAGCTCCACCCATGGCCACATACACCCATTCCTCACATGACCCCGCCCCCAGTCCCATCCACTTTTTCCTGGCATAGAAAATACCCTTGGCCTATAAAAAGCAAGAACAAAAAAATAGCTTTAATACCTTGGCTGCTAGAGAGAGAGTGCCAACTCATTGCTTCATAATTCATAGTCTGTCTCTAGCATCCAAGGGGTTAAATAATATTCTGTATAGGGGTATAAAACTGATGCAAGGACACTGAGCTTTATTTGGCCACACCCACAATTCTGAATTGTGGGTGTGGCCAGCACAGCTGAAGGCACCATAAAAATGTGGAGCTCTAGGCAATTGCTTACTCTGCCTATTGGGCCTGGAGGGGAGGAAACCTCATTAGTATATGTGTCTAAACAGGAGTAGGTAACCACTGACTCTCCAGCTGTTTGGGACTACAGCTTCTATCATCCAACAGTCAACGCCTCTTTGTGGAGTATAATAGTTTTAGTGCCCAATAGCAGAAGAGCCAAATGTTGCCCATTCTTGAGCTAGAGCAATGGTTCTCTATCCTCTTTTGTTCAAAGCACACCTAACACACAATCTAACATGTTCAGGATATTCCTAATATAGTTTGTCATTTGTGAAGGGTATAATAAATGAACAAGCACATAAATACACAGTTTTCCTTCTCAGAATCAGTGACAAAAATAAAATATATTGCATAACCATTTCCATAAATATGCAATTGAAACTCAACAGTCACAATTCTGTCATAGTCCTCAAAGAAAAAGGTGCACCTTAACAGATGTCTGTGGCACACTCAGGGCCAGATTTCTCAAAAGTGGGCTAATGCCTAGAGCTCCAAATGTTGAAGGGTGCCTCAGCTGTGCTGTCCACACCCACATCCTGAATTGTGGGTGTGGCCAAAGCAATCTCAGTGTCCCTGCACCAGTTTATACTCTTAGCACAATTGATACTAGAGAGATCTAGAACTCACCAGTGGGTTCAAGATTTTTTTGTCCTTGCTTGTTGTAGGCCAAGGGTATTCTGTGTGCCAGGAAACAGTGGATGAGATTGGGCTGAGTGGGGGTGTGACCAGGAGATGGGTGGAGCTCAGGGCACCTAGAGTGCCATGTCTACGGGCACCTGGGATGTAAATCTGGCCCTGGTCACAGTAAAGTGCAACTGCATCCTGGTTGAGAACCACTGGTCTAGTATAACTAGCGCATAGCTACTCAAGCTTGTGCTGTATGTATTTTCATGTCTTGCTTAAAATAATACAAATGAAATAAAAATAAATGAAAATAAATGTACAGATTATTTCAAATGTAACCTTTAAACTGCCAAATCCCTAAAAACTACATAAAGAAGAGAACTGCCCATTGCCTACTGTAACAGAAAGTGATGTCTCTGCTGGGCTACAAGGAAATGGCTTCCATACAGAGCTCTAAACACCAGGAAGGGAACTGAGCCTTGATCCTGACATCAAACAGGAGCTGCAGCAGTGGCATAACTATAGGGGTTGCATCTGCGACCGGGCCCGTCACTCCAGGGGCGCGGCTTCCCCCTGCGACCCCCTCGCCTGGCTCCCGCAATGCCCTCATCTCCCTCCAGAAGACCGGCACTCTCATAATGCAGAGTCATGATGTCATCTTCCAGCGCTCTGCATTCCTGAAGAGGACTGCGTGGGAGAAGAGGTCTGTGCCGAAGGAGGCACAGACCTGTCCACTGCTACGCCACTGGACCACCAGTGAGGTAAGAGATGGGGCAATGTGGAGATTGAGGGGCATTGTGAATGGGGGAATGTGGAGATTGAGGGGCATTGTAGATGGGCAATGTGGAGATTGAGGGGCATTGTGGAAGGGGAAATGTGGAGATTGAGGGGCATTATGGAAGGGGCAATGTGGAGATTGAGGGGCATTGTGGAGATTGGGGGGCAATGTGGAGATGGGGGCATTGTAGACAGGCAATGTGGAGATGGAGGGGCATTGTGGAAGGGGCATTGTGGAGAGGGGGCATTGTGGGAGGGACATTGTGGAGATTGAGGGGCATTGTGGAGATTGGGGGCAATGTGGAGATGGGGGCATTGTGGAAGGGGAAATGTGGAGATTGAGGGGCATTGTGGAGATGGGGGCATTGTGAAGATTGGGGGGCAATGTGGAGGTGGCCAATGTGGTTGAGGGGGGCCAATGTGGTCAGGGGGCCCATGTCAATTCTTGCACCAGGGCCCCATGGCTTCTAGTTATGCCTCTGAGCTGCAGTGCAATTTTGTTGCAGTGTAATGGTAGTCTAAGGCTTTGGGCGTGATGTACATTTTCTTGTAGCCTACAACAGGCGTCACAGGCATTAGAACTCTGTGGTGCAATGGAGAAAGAGATGGTTGCTCAGTGATATGTAGTGACCCCTCCCATATAGCTGCACTAGAACTGAGGACAGGTACTCTACTGCTCTCATCTCTGCAGTGTCCCTGAATGGCAGAATGGAAATGTGGTCACCCTATATCTATCAATAGAAATAGGAAATATATAGTTACATATTATACCAAACAAAATATATTTTCTTACCAGAAAACAAAAAACAATATATAAATTGCATGGATAAACTGAACACAAACCCACTGAAACCTCATTTACAAACACAAAGCAAGAAATGTACATTTTGGTGTGGTCCATAAGGAGCAAAATAACACCTGTATTTAAGGCATTGAAGAAGCATATAACTATTTTGAAGGGTACTCACACTGTTAGGAGATTTTTCATTCAAAAGTAATTACAGCTTAAACACGTTGTTGTTTTTTTACATTAAAATGCAATTTTCTGTTGTGGTCACAGGTGGTACTACTATTCATATCAAGTTATTAAAGGGATAGTAATACTTAAAATGTAAAAAAAAATATGTTGTAGAGTTTATCCCCCTGAGTAAAACAAGAGTACTCCCACTGCTGAAAGGTGTTTCATTCAAAAGTTATTAATTTTCAAAGTTAAATTTGTTAGGTGCAATATCACAGTGGCCTGAAATTGTACAGTGGCGCTGTTGCTACACGATCCTATGGACAACTCTGGTCAGTTGACCAT
Organism: Rhinophrynus dorsalis; assembly: GCA_037306005.1. Classification (NCBI taxonomy): domain Eukaryota; kingdom Metazoa; phylum Chordata; class Amphibia; order Anura; family Rhinophrynidae; genus Rhinophrynus; species Rhinophrynus dorsalis. The sequence continues at coordinate 76,908,204 of CM074724.1, forward strand.
AAATCTCCATAGGATGGTGTAGCAACAGCGCCACTGTACAATTTCAGGCCACTGTGATATTGCACCTAAAAAATTTGAAAATTAATAACTTTTGAATGGAACACCTTTCAGCAGTGGGAGTACTCTTGTTTTACTCAGGGGGATAAACTCTACAACATATATTTTTTTACATTTTAAGTATTACTATCCCTTTAAGGAGAGCCACAGTCAGTGACTCAAGGGGATTATGCAATAAGGCATGATAAAGAGGTGATAAAGCGGAGATGACTTTTAGTTGTTTTTACTTTTCCTTTTAGGGAGATTAATAGAACATTGACCACTAGTTTGTGGTGGGGTCTTATTGTTGCTGTCAGACTCAGCAGTTGTTCTTACTGCTAAATCCTCTTCCACTAGAATACGACTCATTGGGCGTTAAACACTGAGGTGTGATAAAGAGGTGATAAAGCAGAGATAACTTCTCCAGTGACATCACTTCTCCATTTCCTATGTTATTCTATCTAGCCTAAGATCCCCAAAGTCAGAGAAATCTTAACACATTGGTTCCATAGAATAACATCGGAACTGGAGAAGTGATATCACTAGTGAAGTAATCTCTACTTTATCACCTCTTTATTACGTCTTAATGCATCTTCACCAAGCTCTCCTATAGAATGCATTGTTAATAAAATGTTTGTTTGACAGAGTTGGTGCTGTTGAGAAAAGTTTTAGCTGTAATAACTTTTGAATAAAAATCTCCCACCAGTAATGTATGCGTGCCCTTGTTTTACACAGCAAGAATAGCTCTATAACATATTTGATAATTGCCTACAGAGTTTGGCGAGTTGCGTATTGCAGATGTGTATAGCATCTGGAATATAGCGCTTGCCATATAGTGTATAGCTTTTGGCATATAGTATTTGGTCAATTGAGTACAGTGTTTGGTGAATTGCAAATGGATATATTGCTTTTGGCTAATTGCGTATTGCATGTGATTTATAGCGTTTAGCGTATAGCATTTGGCAAATTGTGATTTGCATATGCGTATTACGCTTGGCGGACTGCATATAGCATTTGGTGAACTGTGTATAGCATTTGGCATATATCTTTTGGCGAATTCCATGTAACGTTTGGTGAATTGTGTATTGCATATGTCGTATAGTGTTTTGGTGAATTGCGTATAGTGTTTGACAAATTGCACGTGGTATTTGATTTACACATCCATAATGTGACTTATTTTCTGATATCTCCCAGCATGTGTGAGCAAGCCATAAAACCTTACATTCTGTCTAGAGATAGATGTTTGATTTCTAGAATATGCTAGATTTTGTAACATATGAAACTAAGGGCTGCATTTTCAAAAAAAACTGGAATAATTCTGGGACAAACTATTTACACTATTGGGGAGTATTAAATATTCCAGTTGATTTAACCCATTGTGTGCTAGATGGACACGGAACGCATTGCTTTGCAGTGCGTTCCGTACCCTCTGGCACTCAAAGGGTTAAACTGATTTGTTAACTCTTGAAATGCTAGAAAGTTCTTCATCCCAATGCATTTTAGGACCTCTAGTATTTAACCCTTTGAGTGCCAGAGAGGTATGGAATGCATAGCTTAGCAATGCATTCCGTACCAGTCTGGCGCTCAAAAGGTTAAGGGTTTTACTCCTTTGAGTGCAATGCAATGCAATGCACTGGATACCTCTCTGGCACTCAAAGGGCTGATAATCATTTTAATCGAGGGGAATCTGGGGATTTGTTATTTGTTCCCTATGGTAATGTTGGATTGCTCAAGTATTCATCCACTTTTACTTGAAAAAGTCTACTCTACGTCAATTTTTCATCTTTTTCATGCTTCACTTATAGTACAAATTCTGCACGCACTGTTACACTGCACATTAATGTGACTGATTCTGGGTTATTTTTAATGGATTTATCTTCCCATTTTCCTTGAAAGATCAATATATAATACCTTGGAAATCATTGCAATTATAGCAATTGTGTATCACATTTTGACTACAGAACTTGATAGATAGGCCTCTTGACATTTGCAATTCTTTAAGCACAAGGAACTGATGAAGTATTCACCCAGTTGCTATAGCTAAATCATCTCACTTTGTATAAACATTACCTTTGCAAATCAAATGAGGGGTAAAGTGCACTTGCATGAGTAATAAGACTCTAACAAATGTTAGTCTGATTAGAATTGGTTCAACAGCTTATTTTCTGCAACCATAATGTGCCTGTGTAATGAGATTTATGACGTACTACTAATTACTCCTCCACATACTTTCATTAATGTTTAAACATGGAATATGCTTACCACACAAACCACTTAATTCAGGGCCAAATTAAAATCCAAGGCACCAACAGGAAAGGGCATTGTAGATGCCCCTAGCCCTCCCCCCATGACCACACCCCTAATTATCATATGACCCACCATGCACTTATTACTGGCATAGAAAATATTCTCCGTTTATGACATACGTGCACAATAAAAAACTTAAAGGGATTGTAATGTTGTAAAAAAACTAGATCTCCAAGTCTTCTTTATAGTATAAGAAACACATTGCGCTGTTTCAAACCACTTACATTTCTGTAGTTCATGACATATTAGCTCTAGAAGGATCCCCTGCCCGCCCTTTCTGGCAGTCTCCCACTGAATCTCTAATCGTGTCGGGCGACCCGATGGATGCAGTGAGGGACAAACTTCATTAAGTATAAGGAAAACCTTGCCCCCCTTGATGAAGTAGGGAAGGATTTTCCTATTCATACTGAAGTTTGTCCCTCGCTGCATCTGTCCTGACCTGCATGAGCTACAGCAGTGAAGTGGCCAGAAGGGGCGGATGGGGGATCCTTCTTTATGAACTATAAAAATGTAAGTGGTTTGAAATAGTGCAATGTGTTTCTTATATTATGAAGTAGAAGGCTCAGCGATCTAGTTTTTTTACAACATTACAATCCCTTTAACTCTTTGGATGCTAGTGTAGCCTCTAACACATAGAAACAGAATTCTTCTTACATAGAATTCGCCCATCTAGTCTGCCCATTTTCCAGTATCCAAGAGGCTAACCAGTATTCAGTAAAAAGATACTCAAACTGGTAAATAAATTACTATCGTAAATTAAAAGCAGGTGTTTAGTGCAGAGGCATTGGAATTGTACTGGCCACATCCCCAACTCTAAGCGTGAGATGTTCAAAAAGTGGTGGTAACTGAAATTGTCTGTAATCAAAATAAAAAAGTTCTTACACCATGATCCGTCAATTCTCAGAAATGTTTACATCATTTTTTACATCCAATTCCGCCATCTCCGTCAAAGGGAATAAGCCGTCTTAAAAGTGGGTGTGGTTTAATCTACTGTAATATTGAAAGGTATTTTCAGAAAAAAAACATTCGTTTCAACGTCACTTTTTTGTCTGATTAACGTCATTTTTTCCCCCACAAAATAAAAAGGGTCTAAACTTGGAGAAGACAAATTAAAGTAATGTTAACAGGAGTGGGAAGCAGTTTGTCATATCAAAGACAAAACATGTCTTTTTCTTTGAAAATTTTCGTTTCAAAGACAAAATCAAAGAGATTTTTAACATCAGAATTTTTAAAGGTAATGTTCAACAAGATTTTCTGTCATTTTTAATTCTTTAGACACATTTTCAAACGTGACGGATTTACTTCTGAAAATATTGTCCTTCTTTTACCACCAACTCATGATCCGACAAGTTTTTCATCATGACGGCTTTTTGAATATTTCGCCCTAAATGTTGGTGTAAGAAGAACAGATGGGGAGCCCATTAAATTCTGGTGTTCTAGGTGGTGACTTATGTTTTATAATGACATGTCCTGATCTGGTTTTATTCATTGTGGGTTATGGACTAAAGCAAGATAAAGAGGTTATGAGGAGGAGATGACTTCTCCAGTGACATCACTTCTCCAGTTCCTGTTATTCAGTGGATCCTATGCACTAAGATCTCCAGAGTTGAAGAAAGCTTATCGAATAAGCTCCATAGAATAACATAGGAATTGGAGAAGTGATAAAATGGAGTCATTTACACTTTATCACCTCTTTATCTCACCTTAGTGCATCTCCCACATTCTATTTCTTTTACCTCTGAAATACTTAAGATGTTGCACTAAACATTGCATTGCTTCTTAAAGGGACAGTAATATCCTATATAATAATTCACTAATGTATGTTTGTCAGAAGCTGTCATGAGCAGTACATACTGCCCGTTGCACAGCTGATAACAGAGTGGGGATGTTGGTGCGAGCAGTGTCTACTGTAGATGACTGCACCATGGCCGTTGCTGCCTGGCATTGTGGCCCGTGTACACGGGCTGTTCATCTAGTAAGAAAATAAATGGAGCACCAATTCATCAGTTTACTTTTGTAACCATGTAGAGCAGTGTATCAATGGTATTGAACTTCTAACAGTAATTTAATTAATTTAATTATAAAGTATCCCCTTCCCAACTCTTTTACTTACGTAACGCTGCCTCTCATGTAGGGAGCGCAGCAAGGGCCAATCTTCAGTGAGCATAAGGAAAATCCTGCCCTCCTTCGTCAAGAGGGGGCAGGGTTTTCCTTATTCTCAGTGGATGAAGACTGCCCCTCACTGTGAGATGTCTGGTCCCAGGACCGTATTCTACTTCTGAGGGGAAACGGCTTACCTGAGGTAAAAGGGAAGGAGGAGGATCATTTATAATTGAACTGCTGTTGAACTACAAGTTCAATACCATTGATATACCTTTCAAAAAATTATACTGGTAAATCAGAGTGCAGTTTATTTTCTTATATTACTGTCCCTTTAAACCCACTGAAAGCTAGAGTGGTTTCTCTAGCATTCAATGGGTTGATTTGTTGGGTCATCTCACCAACATTTTGCAACGCAAAGATCATAACTAATTAAAGGTAGAATTTGAAATTTCCCTCCAAAGTAGGGGTGAGCAAAATAGTTTTCACTAATCGCAGTGCTTGTAACTTAATCCCATGCACAAAAGTGTGTGTAGGACAAATCATGTGTTTATCACTTAATACTGTGGCTCTCTTTTTTAAGCAGTCAATTCCTGTGGAACCCTAAACATCAAACCATTCAAAAAAGATAATCCTTAAAGGAACAACAAACTTTAATATGAAAAATATATTTTGTAGGGCATTTCCCATTGACTAAAATAAGAGTTCTCCCACTGCTGAAATTTGCATATTTCCAGAGTTATTACAGTTTAAACCAATGTTTCTTTTTTACATTAGCAGTGCCCTCTAGTGGTCAAATTCCAATTAGTCAATTAGTTTTCCTGTTACATTCTAATGGAGAGGAAAGTCAGTGACATACAGTTCTCAATAGAATGTGATAGAAACTGCTGAGTCATTTACTGTCAGTTACAACTCTCAGGAAGTAAACACAGTAAATTCACTTCCTGATTATTTGAACTGTTATAAGTTTTTAACCCCTTAAGGACGGGGAAAATCTGAGGTCGTTTTCCCTTAAGGACCGGAGCAATTCTGACCTTTTTGACTATGTCTTTGTTCAACAGTGTTTTCCCTCTTAGGCTTTTATTCCACCCCCATAAATTATATATTGTTTTTCTATGCACAAATAGGGCTTTCTTTTGATACCCCACTTATATAGATAACCCACCATTTATTTTATGAAAATTTTAAAAAAAAAGTAAAAAAACACCATTTTTGATTTTTCTCTTGGGATCAATTGGCCACAAAGGGTTACATTTTTATGGAGACTGCATGAAAAGTATGACCGGTCAGTCATACCTACAAAATGCGCAGTTTAAAGTGGCCACTGTCCCCCCTGGGTGAAAATCCCCATGTCCCTTTTTCCCACCCTATTTTGACACTTTTTTATACCTGGCATTTGGTGGTGTATATAAGTATATTACATGGCTCCACAACAATCACACTTGCAATATTGTTTAGTCATATATTTTTTTTTTTAAATAAAATTTTTTTTTGTAAAAAAAAAGTGTGTTGTGTTTTTTTTATTTAAAAAAAAAAAGTGTATAATTGCAGGTGAAAAATTGACCTGCATTTAGCCAGCCTTCTGCACCAGCAGTGAAGGGGTTAATACCCCCAGCTGCTGTTTTTTTTTCACCACTAGGTGTCTCTCGTCCATTTCTGTCTCCCTTACTTTGATAGCAAGGGAGACAGAAAAAGAGGAGACACACAGAGGTAAGCATGCGTTGTGTGCTTACCTCTGTCTCAGAATGCCGGTACATGTGACGCTGATACAGCGATCGCATGAACCGGTAGAAGAAAGAAGGGCTGAGACTGAATGCCCCGGTCTCGGAGCGCTCAGTCTCAGCCTGGAATTAATGATAGCAGCGCGCACGGAGGCACGCTGCTATCATTTAAGCCATGACGGTCCTGGACCGTCATGGGTCGTTAAGGGTATAACAACCCATGACGGTGCAGGACTGTCATGGGTCCTTAAGGGGTTAAGAAAACAGCTGACAGTGGTGGGAGTACCCTTGTTTAACTCAGCAGGAAAATCTCTATAACATATAGGTTTCTTAACCTGCTCCTTTAATATTGAAAAATATATATTGCAGGGTTTATCCTCCTGAGTATAACAAGGGGTCTTCTGCTGCTGAGAGTTGCTTTATTCAAAATATATTGGAACTCAAACTTGCATTTTTTTGGGTGCAGTACTTCTATGATCTGAAATTTGATGGAGGAGCTGTTCCTCTAGTTCTGATCTGTTGACCACAAGCCTCCATAGGATGCTTTAGCATGGAGGTACTGCATCCAAAAACACAAGTTTGAGCTGCAATAACTTTTTAGGTAAAACATCTCAGCAGTCTGGTTTTACTTAGAAGGATAAACTCTGAAAAATATCTATTTTTTAAATATTAAGCAATGCATTGGAGACCTCTATAGCATTCAAGGGGTTAATTATTATCAGTAGCAAATGTATTTAAATCAGTTCTTGACATGATGGCCATGAAGGCAAGGAGAGTGCATGTGTCTTCTTAACCCTTTCATTAAAAGAAAGGTGCAAAATGCTTTGAGACCAATGTGTTGCACACCCCTCTAGCCCTTAAAGGGTTAAGATTACCATTCACCGTCAACAAAATATAAGGGAGGGAGATTCACTAAGCGGTGATTAACCCCTTAAAGGGATAGTATTACTTAAAAATGACTAATCCCTATGTTAAAGCCCTTCAAAAAAGATGAATAATGCCCACAGCAGCATCTCTCAAACCCTTATGGTTTGAGAGATAAGCACTTTCAAAGTTTGCCCCTGGTTGACGTCAGCATTCTAGCTGAGAGCAGGGGAATCCTCTCCTGAGATCAGCCGGTGGCTCTGCAGCAGAGCTGAGATCACGTTAATAAAAAAGAAATCCATCACTAAAAAGGTCTTATACATGTGCTTGGTTTGCAAGTACATGAAGAAGACCTTTTAAGTGAAGGATTTCTTTTTTATTAATGCGATCTCAGCTCTGCTGCAGAGCCACAGGCGGTCCCGGGACCGGATTCCCAGACTGTCAGCTAGAATGCTGACGTCAGCCAGGGGCGAACTTTGAAAGTGGTTATCTCTCAAACCATAAGGGTTTGAGAGATGCCGCTGGGGGCATTTTTCATCCTTATTGAAGGGATTTAACATAGGGGTTAGCCTTTTTTAACTAATACTATCCCTTTAAGGACTCATGATGGTGTTGGCAAGTCATGGGTTGGCGAGCCATAAGGACCCATGACCTGCCAGGACCGTCATGGATTTCAGGGCTCCCCCCATGGCTGCACTCTATTAGGCAAGCCCTGCATCGGATCCGAAAATAAATTAAAAAAAAGGTATGTGGCCCTAAAAGGGACAGTAATGTCCCATAAAAATGCTTATAGTTTTGTAGTGGTTAAAAAATAAACTATATGCCACAAATCCTATCTCTCAAACCGCAATTGCATGAGAGATATTCACATTCAAAGTTCTCCCCTTCCTCCCCTTGTCGGCTGTCATGAGGAGGCACTTCAGCAGAGCCAAAATCACGTTATTTAAAATTAACTACTTCATTGGAATGGTCTACAAAGTGTGCTTGCCAACCAGGCACACTTTGTAGACCTTTCCAATGAAGTAATTATTTTCCAATAACGCGATTTTGGCTCTGCTGCAGAGCCGCCGGCTGGTCCCCAGACCAGGATCTCCTGCTGTCAGCACAGCGCTGACGTCAGGAGAAGGGGAGGGACAGTGGGAACTTTGAATGTGAATATCTCTCAAACCATAGCTGTTTGAGAGATAGGATTTGTGGCATATAGTTTCATTTTTTAACCACTACAAAATTATAAGCATTTTTTATAGGACATTACTGTCCCTTTAAGTGCTGGCAACATGCGTGTGCGGCCTGTCCTTAAAGGGTTACGAGTTAATAAAGTAGAGACGACTTCTCCAGTTTATCACTTCTCCAGTTCCTATGTTATTCTATGGAGCCTGTGCACTAAACTTTATTCGACTTTGGAGATCATAGTGAATAGGTTCCATAGAATAATATAGGAACTGGAGAAGTGATATCACTGGAGAAGTCATCACCACTTTATCTCTTCTTTATCACCGCTTAGTGAATCTCCCCCATGGTCTTCTGGCCTTGCTAGCAAACGTCATGTCCAACACATTGGACATGGAATCTAAGATTGATTGAAGAAGTTATCTTTTGAACAAGCACAAAATTAATAGGGGCCATTCAGATTTGTTGCTCACAGTAAGGTAAGTGAGGAGTTATTATTCAAGAGGAATTATTTCTCCTTTAACAGGATGATATAAGATGAGAATTTTTTTCTCTCACAATCAATATATATATTAAAAGCTTTTAAATAGGATTTGTCGTACCCCAACAGCTGGATGTCGAGCAACTGACTGACGATTCCTGCTACAACTTCTTGGATGCAAGAACCACTAATGCATTTTAAAATGTATTATCATCAGTGCAAATTTGGTCTGCTGTTTGTTGCAACAATTAGGTTAACTCTTTCAGTGCTGACTGGCACCCAGTGAATATTAAATCAATGTGTTGGGCATAACTCTGGCACTCAGAGGGTTAAAGCTCATGGTTAGAGACCTATCTATATATATATATAAAATTTGCTAGAATGTGTCGCTCCCTGTGTGCTTAACATGCATGGACACAAAGAGCAATGCCTCCTGTGCGGCGGTTGAGGGGAAAGCATCGGTAGAGCAGCATTCTCCGGTAATCACCACATACCGCCGCTATCCCCCTCCCCCGCCGCCATGCTGAGGAACAGAAACGCTTCTGCATGACCTAGACCCCGCCGAATGACAGGCTTTAAGTTACCAAATAAATGATTTACTAGAATGACATCATCTCATTGACTACAAACTCTAGGGGGTTATATGGAAAAAAGGAGTAAATTATGAATGAAAAAAAAAGTTATTAGGAATTAAGTCAGAAGCTTTACTAATCTCTTCTGAAATCAATTCCCAGAGAGAATGCAGGTTATTATCTTGGGACCTCTTTTTGGTATTATTCTTTACCCTATATATTCAGTCTGATCTCTCGGTTCAATGTAATTTTAAAAAGAGTAATGAAACAAGCACACAGATTACTAGATCAGTGTTTAATGTGTTTGACTGAATCCTGTTGTGCAGCTAAAGGATGGTGAGGAATTGAAAAAGCAAACAGTTAATAGAAATGTGATTGTACTACTGACTTCTGTTCGTTTCTTCAGCATTGTTAAAAGAAATGTGCTTAGGCAGACATAGAAGAACAGATGCCTGCAGTTTTTAACCCTTTGGCAGTGTTACACTAGGTAAAAGGGGCTGGAGGGGGATAATATCATTCAATTACTCTTGAACTACAACTCTGACAATATTGAATAACACTCTCTGTGGTTCAAATACTATGAAGATTAATTGTAGCTGCTGTTTTTGTGAAACATTACAATCCCTTTAAGCATACCAGCTGTACCATAGGGGACAATTAAAACTAACCAAATTCCTGTTGATTTAAAGGGATAGTGACCCTTTATTTTTACTTATTCTTAAAGTGCATAATATGTAAAGTAAAAACAGCTATAATTGTATTATTTTAACCTCACCTTTTTATGTCCCTGACATTAAGCTCACCGAATCTCTGTTTCCAGAGAGTTTCCTGGTCAGTATACCATCAAAATAGAACAATGAAACAATGTTACACTATAATTGAATCACAGGCGCTCTTTGTGCTATATGCTGTCTTTATTTTTTTATATTGTTTTTTTACATTTCTTTACGTTGTTTCTTTTCTACATTGTATCAATATGCCTTTTTCCACAGTCTATGAAAACAGAATTGGGATGGTCAGAAATTACATTATTTTTTCAGTTGTTTATGGAAAAAATACACAATTTTCTAATTTTTCTATGGAAATTCATGCACCAAAAAAGACATACAACTTCCAACTGTTTGCTTCTGCCAATTAAATTTAAATGGCAAAAATGCCAGTTTCCACCCTGCGCTTTGTATGGAATCAAGGCCAGATTTACCAGTAGGCAGACTAGGAACTTGCCAGGTTTTTAGGGGTGATTGGCAATGGCTTGTCTTGCCCACCAGCCAGCCCTCAAGCCCTCCCACTCAGGACCCCCCAGAAAGTGTTTGCCCACTGAGCCATTATGTTCAATTGGGTCAGGAGGATTGTTATAATGCCAGGTATGTTTGTATTTGAATTAAGTGTATATGGGGCCGGCTGCTGGTGGTGATGTGCATCTGGCTGGGCCAGCCATCATATTTAAAAAAAAATATGTGCATCACTCTGGATGTCCTACCTCAAGTGGTTATAGAGGCAACTCCTGGTGGAATGTGGCCCATGAAGACAATGGGTAAGGAAACACCGGCCGCTATTTGTAGGAAGTGGTCTTACTGTTTTTCATTGGATACCTCATCAGTAAGACAGAGGGGAACAGTAGCATATGTAGTTTATGTTGCGAGACGTTACTCCAGGTCTGAGGAGCGAAGTGGGTCAGAGCGGGACATGAGAATGTATAGGAAGTCACTGTCTGAGTCCCATTCTGAAGCTCTAAAGAACAGGGGACCGGCTGCTGGTGGGGATGATGGCTGGCTCGGCCGAATCCACATCCCCACCAGCAGCTGGCCCTATTGCTGCCAAGCACCAAGTATTATAATGCAGGGCTGGGGGAAGGGCACATGTGCACAAAAAATAATGAGATGCAAAGCAAACTGTTATTAGTATATGTTCGATCACAGCTGTCAAAATGATATACATTATTAGGATGTGCTGCTGCTGTTACTACAGCACAAGTGATAAGTAGACTTGTGCGATTTGGTTCAGCTAATTTCAGAATTTGGATGAATAAGGCGTATTCAGCATCATTCGGACCTTCCGAAATCCAAGGTCTGCCCACAAAAAAAATAGACCTAGTCTGAAATTACGGTGTAAATTTCGGAAATTCGGACAGAGCTTTCCCGTCTGAAACCATTACTATGTTGCTACATGCTGCTAAAAATAGATCTGGTAAAACATCTGCTTTACAGGTCATACAAAGTGCAGATATTAACCACATAAGGACACAAGCAATTTTGGCATTTTTGCTATGTGTGTGTTCAACCATAATTCCTATCTTTCTCATTTATTGCACAAACACATATTATATACCATCTTTAAAGGGCAGAAACGACTTTAATTTGATGTGACATATACACACATAAGTGTGTAGGGGTTTATAAAATACCCTTCCTGTCTCATCAGAGATTTAATATTATCATTAATTTAGTTTAATGTATTTTTTTTTATTTGTTTAATTTTAATTTTTTATTGAATATTTTAAAAAATTTTTAAATTCGGCCAAATAATTTGCACTATTGCCTAATTCTGTCCGAGTCGAAAAGGTCCGGTCCGAAATTTGGATCCTCCGAATGGGTAAAAAAAAAATTGTCCGAAATCGAATTTTCCCGAAAATTTTTGCTGTGTACAAGTCTAGTGGTCAGTAACTCAGGTAAAATATAACAGAACAAAACAGAGCAAAAATTGGAAAAAAAAAGTCTAAGTGTAGTAGTCTAGGTCTCCATCTTTGTAGAATTACTAAAGAGGGAAGTAGTGTATGAATGCCAGTATCACCACTATAATAAAAATAGACATATAAGCATAATGAAATAGCACTACAGAATAAATAAATATAATCAAATAAAATCATTAAAATCATAGACAAATCATAGAAATATAGAATGGAGATATACATTTTCTATGTTTTTTTTCATATTTTTATGATTATAGTTGATTAAACTAAATTTAGTAGTTCTTTTTCCTTGTGCTTATATTTAACATGCTTTTATTATACTGGTAATGACATTTATATACTACTTCCCTTTTTAATAATTCTACATAGGTAGAGACCTAGACTACTACACTGGTTTTGCTCTATTCTGTTTTATTGAACCTGATTCAGAAGCTCTTCTACTAGTCCATCAGCCTCAGGCCCATTTTCCAGCATAATGATGTGTTTGGATAAGTCTCAAAAATACACACACACACACAGTGACACATACAGGACCTATTCAGTCACACTAATAGACACTCACACATGATTCACAGTGAAACTCACATGTCATCACATTTACAGATATACAAATAGATGCAAACAAATTGATATACACTGACCAACAGACAAATCATTAGCAAAAGTATGCATTAATATAATTGACACTATGTGTGTGCCACAGTGGTTTGTGCAGTGAATGAGTGGTAATAATACTTGATACAGAATGCAAGTTATTTTCACAAGAAGAGACTCCAGTGAGCATATAGTAATCAGACATAGTAGAGCTGTAAGTGATCTGCAGTGTATAATTTAGTGCTCATAGTAGTCAGGCATAGTAGAGTTGTAAGTGATCTGCAGTGTATAATTTAGTGCTCATAGTAGTCAGGCATAGTACAGCTGTAAGTGATCTGCAGTGTATAATTTAGTGCTCATAGTAGTCAGGCATAGTAGAGTTGTAAGTGATCTGCAGTGTATAATTTAGTGCTCATAGTAGTCAGGCATAGTACAGCTGTAAGTGATCTGCAGTGTATAATTAATGCTCATAGTAATCAGACATAGTATAGCTGTAAGTGATCTGCAGTGTATAATTTAGTGCTCATAGTAGTCATAGTACAGCTGTAAGTGATCTGCAGTGTATAATTTAGTGCTCATAGTAGTCAGACATAGTATAGCTGTAAGTGATCTGCAGTGTATAATTTAGTGCTCATAGTAGTCAGACATAGTACAGCTGTAAGTGATCTTCAGTGTATAATTTAGTGCTCATAGTAGTCAGACATAGTATAGCTGTAAGTGATCTGCAGTGTATAATTTATTGCTCACTGCTTGATTTTTCAGTATTAGTTTGGGCTTTGGTACCTTCCCATGGATCTTACACATGAGGAAAGGGCAGGGTAAATATCTATTAAAGGACACTTATGGGGTGGCTAGAGGTGGTGTTAAGGACACTAGAGGGTGCTGTGCCTAGGGGCATTTGAGATGTAAATCCAGACCATGCCTCTACACATAACTAATGTTACAATTTCAGCTGCATTTTTCTCTTTTATGACTTGACTGTAGTGATACTTTTTACATACCATACAGGATAGATATGCTAGGTTCAGAATCAGCAGCTTGATAAAGGATGAAGTGCTCTGCACAGTAACTGGAAGGCATGCAGCACACCACATCTCAGTATTTACTTGTCCCTCTTGTTCTTGCAGATGTGTGTATGTATCTTTATATATTTAGTGCCATACTCTTGTGCACAGTGCTTTACAGAAGTTGTAATAGTACAATGCAAAAATATGTAACTGGATTAAGACTATCAGGCTCAAGTGCAATCATTGCATTATTTGTGGAGGAAAATGCAGCAAAGGGAATCATGCACTGGGAAAGGGACCCTGCCCCAAGCAGCTTACAATCTAATTAAGGAGTGTGTGTAAGTACACAAAGTGTGTCAAGTTGTACCTGTCTGTTTTTCTTGAATGTTATTATGTCTGTCTGCATAGTATCTATCACTCAATCGGTCTCAGAAAAGTCTCGGGCTAAACCTGCATAGGTAGGAGCTTAGATCCCTTACCTGACTCACTGTCACTTAGGGGTGGGCAAAAGGACCTGTCGTGTTCCTGAGAAAAAATCAGCGAAAACAATGTGGTTGTCCACTTTTTCATGTGAAAATCCATGTTAAGTAAATTGTTTAAAATGTTCTCTGTTTTTGGCTATTGGCAAACATTTTTACTATTTATTCAATGGATAGAAACTTCTTGCCCCTTTTAAAGGGATAGTAATGTTTCATAATAAAAACAGCTCTAATTAATCATCATAATATTTGGACTTTGGAGAGTGTTATTTCAATTCTGTCAGAGTTGTAGTTCCAGAGTAATTCAATGACAAAGTGTCCCCCTCCCACCCCTTTTACTGATGTCACACTGTTCAGCCAGATCAGAAGGGAGGTGCCCAGGTAGACTGCAGAGAAGGACAATCTTCAATTAAGATAAGGGAAAAACCTGAAAAGCTTGTCAAGGGGGGCAGGGCTTTCATTGTTTTCATAGGAATAAGAGTGTCCCCTTCTGTTATCTGTCTGGTCTATGGACTGCATTCCTCATCTGAGAAGAGATGGCTTACACTAGGTAAAAGGGGCGGGAGGGGAAAACTTTGCTTGTGAATATCTCATAAACCATAAAGGTTTGAGATATAAGACTTATATCATTCTTCATGTTTTTTAATGCTACAAAATAAAATAAAGTTAAAACGAAGTATTACTATCCCTTTAATTACATATTTTTCATCTTTTCTCTATAAAAAACGTGATGTTTTCCAGGAAGTGAAACACAATACAAGCAGCTACAGAGTGAGTGAAAGGGTGCAAAGCTGTTGTTTTCTGAGTTTACAGCAAAATTGAGTCTGTAATAGAGCAGCAGCAGCATGGAGGGGCTGATGGTATTGACGATGATGGTGGTGGAGAAACTAGGGGGAAGAGACATTAATAGCTTTTTTACAAATTTTTAGCCCAAACCAAGAAGGAATGGGAGACAGGCATGGGGATGGGCATCACCACTACGACCAGCAGTGAGCTTTTGGAATTTGCAGAGTTTGTTGCTGCTGTAATTCCTGCTGATGCTAACTTGCAATGGAAGCAGGATGCTGAGAAGAAGGCTAGTGTGCCACAGACCACTGTGGACACAATGGGAATGGGGTCCAGTGATGAGGAACGTTCATTATTCATTGCACATGTTACTGCTGGCAACAAAACATGCTGGCATTAGGCCAGGAGGGCTTTTCTTCTCAGGTCTTGTTCTTTAAAAAAAAAAAAAAAAATGTAGGGGACTTGTTTCTAACAATCCTAAATTATACAAATCACTCATTCCTCAGGACTCGTGATGCTAACAAGCCAAAGTCCAACAAACCAATGTTCCCTCAGGGCTTTGGCCTAAAAGTCTAAGTCCTGCAAATCAATGTTTCCTCAGGGCTTGGTGGGGTAAAATGCCTAAGTCTTACAAATCAATGTTTCCTCAGGGCTTGGGCCTAACAATAGTCTAAGTTCTATAACAAATCAATGTTTCCTCAGGGCTTGTTCTAAGTCTAAGTCCTACAAATCAATGTTTCCATGGGGATTGGGTGTCTAACCACAAGTCCTACAAATAATCCTCTACAAAATACTCTATCCCATTAAGTATCAGTGTGCCCCAGTTGCAGCTTACATCAGGGGGTCCCTGTCACTGTCACGTTACATACCAATTTCTTAGTTTAATTTTTTTTTTTTTATAATTGTCCCCCAATACCTGTCAACAAATTCCCCCAAAAAAATCCCTGTTCAACCGATTCTTTCTCCAGACTCCACCCACCAACACAGACATCCTCATCAGACCCCTTTTATACAATGTCTTACTTTTTTAATTGTATTTACTTATTTTTTCTTATTAACTGTCCCCCCAATACCAGTCAACAAACCTCCACCCAAAAAATTCCCTGTTCAACTGATTGTTTCCCCACACTCCACCAACACAGGCACCAACAAAACACACTCCACCAACACAGGAACCCTCCTACCCCTTTTATACGATGCCTTTGCAAAATAATATATCATTTGCTATGAGTTGTGTGTAAATTCAAGGTTACCTTTGATTTCAATGCAATGAGCTAGGTGAAAAAAAGTGGAAAATTGCACTTTTTGTGGGAAGTTTTCCGCCAAGTGGGAAAATCCAATATTCTCCAATTTTGGTTTGAGGCAAACATTTTGCCTATCCCTACTGTCACTTATCAGTCAAAATGTTTTTTTAAGGAAGTTTATTTGTTTTTTAACATCCTTTTCCAGAGAACAACTAGTAGTGGCTACCACCAATGATCCCATTAAACAACACCAGCTTCCTCACTTTTCCTGTCTACATACACAAGTTAGCATCAAAATTTCACCAGCCTCCCAAACACAGACTAAAAACATGCAATAAACACCCCTCCCATACTTTACCACTGCAAGAATGGGGGAACTGTAGAGTGGTAGAGGGTGTTACACTGTTATCACTGGTTTCAATGCAAAAGAAAAAAGCAAGGAAAAAGAAAAAAAAATATATTTTTTGAACATTTCTCTTTTGAGTGAAAGCTTAACCCATCATTCCTTACCAGGAAGCTCAATGACAGGGACATACAAGGGTTAAAACAAGCACAATATGTGAAGATATAAAAATAAATAAATAATGAAAAGTTTGGGCAATATGACATTACATTTAAAGGGTTACTATCCCTTTCAAGCAATAATTTTGAGATCTTCACTCCCGGCCACTCCTGTGAAAATCACTGCCCTTTGGAAACTCGATGCAGTGATTTTGACAGGCATGGCCAGGGAGGTGAAGACCCCCTGACCCTCCTATCAAAATCTCAGTCCCTGTGAATTGCTGCAGTGATTTTGACAGGAGGCTCAACCCTCCTGGACACTCTTATCACAATCACTGCCTTGTGTCAACTGGCTACTGTGTGCAAACTTTGCCCAATTATCCTTGTGCTTTAACCTTAGTCTTCCAATCAATAACACTACCCAATACAGTCACTCTGTCTCCCCCCCCCCTTTCCTAAGCTAATGTTATAAGCCTTGCTGTGAGCAGACCCAAGTGTGCTGTGAGCTAGCCCTGAAAAAGAGTAGAGGTATCAAGGGGTCTGGGCCTCTGGACTGCAGGTGCAAGATCTTCTGTACTTGTCACACCACTTAAGACTAGTTCTAACAGAGACTGGTACAACATAAACCTCAGGTGTCAACATATATCAATACTATAACCCAAAAAACAGGAACTAATAGGTTACTGGTCAAAATTAAATCAGCCAGTAGGACCTTCTGTCAAAACTGGCTGCAGCCAAATCCCACATATTAACATAGTAGATTTTGACAAATGTGTGAAGGGATGACCATATTGTGGTTTTTACAGCTGTCCAACTGGACTAGTGGTATGAGCTGTAACCCAAATGGGCACAGACTTTTTCCTGAATATATATGCCTAGCAAATAGTCACCATGGTCCAAGAAGCCACCATTACCTTAGACATATCCTGGCACACAGTAGGGCCCTCAGATATCAGAAAAAGCAAATCAGATATCAGAAAAGGCTGCATGCGATGAACATAGTACATCAAGCACCTAAACACATCCAAAAGATGAAGCTCCAGTCTATTAGATTGAGCTGAACAGAGAGAGGGAAGAACAACCTTAGGGAGAAACCCTAGAGAAGTCTACAAAACCACCTTGTCAGAGTGGAAAAGCAGAAAAGGGGCTTACAAGACAAAGCGTGAAGAAAAGATAACCAGCAAGAAGGCTGTCTTAAGCATCGGGAAATGTAGATAAACTGAAGACAAAGGCTCAAAAGGAGCCTTCTGAAGCACTTCCAGACCAGATTCAAGCCCCCCGGAGGGGTGGGATCCCAAAAGACTGGGTGGGTGTGAGCCATCCTTTGTACAAAAGTCTGAACATTTGGCAGTAAGGCAATATGCCTCTATAACAGTACAGCCAGAGCAGAAATATGGACTTTAACAGAAGAAAGGCCAAAATGACTCAAAGATGAAAAAGCCATGGCCACAACCCCCAGTCTTTATACCACCAGTAGAACAGGGATCATACCCTGTTGTACGCCTTGGAAGAAACTGTCTTGTGAGCTTGCAACATGGTAGCAATGAAAGAGTTAGAAAAACCCTTCTTCAGGATGCTGGCCTCAAGAGTCAAGTCATCAAAGCCAGCTTTCCACCTCTGGATGACACAGCAGACCCCAAGTCAACAGGTCTGGAAGCAGAGAGAGTTGAGATGGCTTTGCCATGGATAGATTGAGAAGATCTGAAAACCAGAATGAGGCAATCTGAATGATCTGAGCTCGCTCCATCATGATTTTCCTCAATTCTCTGGGTATCAGGGTATAAGGAGGAAACACGTATGCCAGGAGAAAATGCCATGGTATGACGATCATGTCCACCATGAGAACTAGAGGGTCTTGGGATATGGCACAAAACTGAAGAACATTGCAGTTTGACCAAGAAGCCATTAGGTTCACCTTCAAACACCATTTGATTGCATTCCTAATTTCCGGTATGCAGTCTGCCCACATGAGGATCAGCCTAACCTTGGACAATGTGGCTGCACTTCTGGTCCCTTCCTGGAGGTTGGTTTAGGACACTGCCATCGTATTTACAGACTGCATCTGCACAGGGGATCCCTGGAGGGACTCAGACCAATTCCACAAAGCTAGGTGAATCACCCAAAGTCACAGAACATCAATGGACTGAAGACTCTCTACCCTTGTACAAAGACCCTGCCTTTGTGCAGTTGGACTGGGACATAACACGGGAGAGATGACACTGTTGTCTGGATCAATTCCTGGGATCTTCCAGGTGCAGCTCCCACATATGAAATTGAGCAAATTGGACCACCTCCAGAGCAGAAACCAGATAACACAGCACCTTCATGTACTCTTGCATCATTACAGACGGGTGAAGCATGGCCTGAGACACCTGGTGAGACAATGACAGAAACTTGTCTTCTGGTAGAAATACCTTCCCCAGAAGTGTTGAATCTCACTTCACAAACTTGAGAGGCCTGGAACAGAAACAGAGAAGATTTCTTGAAAGTGGGAATCCAATGGTGTTGCTCTAAAACAGACAAGCAAGTCTGCCAGGTTAGAAGGTAGAGAGATCCCTAGTGAGGGGACGTGAGCCACCAGACCTATCAAGACCTTTATAAATACCCTCAGAGCTGAGGCCAATCCAAAGAGAAGAGCGGTGGACTGAATATGATGGTCTTGAAAGGAAAACCACAGGAAACACAGACTGACAACTTGACCGGCAACTTATCAAATCTGGCCAACTTTTGGAAGGTTATTAAAAATATCTGTAATCCCACTAACCACTCTCACCCCTCAAATATAGAACTAGGCAATGAAACACTACAATGCCCCATATTCGTAGCAAAAGCGTTTGACAACTACTTCGTTGGTTGTGCCACCTTGCTGATTGCACAAAGTAATTTTGGAGTAGAAACATGCATTGAACAGTCTCTGGCACCTTCTCCTAGGTTCAATATTATTGCTGAATTCAATTTCATGTCAGTATACAATGGTAAAATATCTGACCAGCTCCTCAACTGAAAAATGAAATCACAATCAGGGCCTGACAAATTGCCAGCAATGTTACTATAGCTCAGTTACTCAGTCACTGCCCATCATATTTCATCCCTAATTAATGGCCCCTAGCCATCCAGCTAGAATTATGCCTATTCACAAATGTGGTGATAAAAAAGTGGTATTAAATTAAAGACCAATATATTTAATCCCCACTGTTATGTTTGTCAGCAGTGTATTTCATCCATTCCACCCAGAGATTAATGTCAGAATGTCCGGTCTCTATGGCCATGGTCACTACGGGAAGGAATATGCAGAGGTACTGTGCCTAGGTGGGGCCGTGCCCCGGCACCCACATTATCTAAAGTCCTGGAAAAAAGGTGTCCACGTGCAACTATGTGACTATTACTGACCACCCAGCTTTTTCATTCCACTTCAATTTGGCATTTCATAAAAATCACTAAGCAGTCACAACAATCCTACAAGAATGCAGTGATATTTATAGTGGAATGGAAAATGGTAATCTTACTGGAGCGTTTTTCCTTGAAATTACAAAGGCCTTTGACAAAGTAGACCATAATATTCTGATGCA
Source organism: Rhinophrynus dorsalis (assembly GCA_037306005.1). Classification (NCBI taxonomy): domain Eukaryota; kingdom Metazoa; phylum Chordata; class Amphibia; order Anura; family Rhinophrynidae; genus Rhinophrynus; species Rhinophrynus dorsalis. The sequence goes on from CM074724.1 coordinate 76,928,324, forward strand.
AAAACAAAATATAGAGACCGTACAACCCCTTACAAAGGACATAAAATAAAGAAATAAAAAAGAATAAATCTAGCATTATACAACAAGACAAAAAAATTATACATTTAACATGTGTAAGTCAAAGAGAGCGTCTCCACCCACCCCTCAAAAGGACAATAACCCAAACAGTTAAAGATGACTCTAAACCACTAACAATATACAAAATTAAGAAAATATTTATTCTATACAAATATAAAATTACTGACTACATCCACCTTCACCAATAAGCCAATAGCCCTAACATATCCTATATAATAATTTGCTAGAATGTTTGTCACGATGCAGTCATGCGCAGTAGAGACTGCCTGCATTCGGGCAGTCTCTACTGCGCATTATTGCATCACGTGAGTGAGGTAACGCAAGACTGCATCGCGTGGAGCAGTGAGGTAGCAGCCTCTTAACCCTTTGAGTGGCAGAGGGGTACGCAACGTGTACACGGGCTTTTACACTAGTATAATATAATGCAGGACTAAACACAAAAACTGGTAGTCTACAGACCCCATAAATGTCCTTATGAATTCCTTTACCACTTTAAGAACCAGGTCTGGTAAGTTCCTTTTTTCAGCAGATATAACTTCATATACCAAAGATGCTAATTCAAGCAATAAATGGGGAATAATCTCTCACATTCATCTAAGGATGAAAAAGATACCACCAACTGTGCATCTTAACACTAATATCCCAGATAAGCATTTTGGGATTGTTCTGCTCTTGCAGAGAAAATGTATTGCTCAATACTACGGGAATGCAGTATATGCTTCTGCAGACTAAACAATCTGTATAATTCAATAGCCCTTCGAGTGCTGGAGAGGTATGCATTGCATTGCTCTGCAATGTGTTGCGTACCCTTCCCGCACTCAAAGGGTTAAGCTGCTTTGTCATTCTATGTAACTACATAGCTACTGTGATATGTTAAAAGAACTAAATTGACTAACACACAAATCTAGATGTATGCTGTACCTTTCTTGCCTTGTTTATAACCACTTCTCTGGACAGCTCTGGAAAGCTACCAGATTATTGTAGCAGTATGCTCATTCCAGCTCTCTATACTAATTCTAGGACAAAACTGTTGAGAAACTTTAAGTCCAGAATAGGACAGCATGTGCTGTCTTTTTGAGAACTAGGAAAAGGTTGGAATAGAATTTGTGAACTTATACTGAGAAGGAACAGATACCAAAATGTTCATATATAATAGGGAAGGGATTGCATCTAAAAATAGATGACTCTGCTTGGAATCACGAGGAACTCTTCACATGAAGAAATGGCACAGAGGAAAGGACTTGAAATCTATGCAGTATGCTTCTAAAATTTCCTGACAAAACCCACTGTTTCACCACAGAAATGGCCCATGTTCCATGGGAAAGTCACAGATGATCTCCTATTGTCTGAGTCGGACCAGACTATAGCGCGTTATGTGGAGGGAGGCTTCTCAGCCTTGGCCTTCTGAGCAGTCTTTTTGCCTGTCCAAGTCTGCTTGGGTTGTAGAGTAGAACTCTCTTGGGTTGTTGAGGGAATTGGTGCCCTGGGGCATTTTTCATAGAAAAAAAAGGAATGTTTAGGAGTATCTTGAGGCAACAAAGTACTCTATTGGCATGGATGAAAATCTTCTCCAATTCTGGTCCAAACTGCTTCATTCCCACAACTGGAAGAGACACAAAAGACTTCTTGGAAGACTGGTCAGTGTAACAAATCTTGTGCCACAGAATGTGTAGTACTGCCCACTGTGCTAAAATCTCAGCAGAAAGGGGGTATAGGCGAGAAAAAAAAAATGAGAAAGGACTAGCCTTCTATCAAGCATCCTCCATTCCTCTAGGAGAATCTGGTCTAGGGAATGGTGAGGAGGAAAAATAACAACCTTGTTTTTGCGTCTCTTGAATATATTGTGGGAAGAGGAACTAGAATCCGAGGCCTCTGAAAGCGTCTCTTGAGCAGCCCAAATAAGACCTTCAGAGGAAGAACTATGGTCTTCCTCTGAAGAATCTCCAACACAGAAGATCGAATCCAGGGCATCCCCTTCAGACTCCCCTTGCTTAGTGTAGCAATCACCAGCTACAGGGGCATTGCCTTCCATAAAGTGGCCTGCATGACTTTTGGGAGGTACAAGGTGGCCCAGAGATCAAGCGTATAAGACCCCTTGAATAGAGGAAAGGATGGAACTCACTGATGAAATTAAGTCCTTAATCCATGCAGTTTTCTGTTCAAAAGATGAGGACCCAGAGGGTGTGTGAGAACCACAGAACAAGAGGGACACTGAATAACAGAAAACTCCCAAGGAAGACCAATCATGAGAAAGAATTGGTTAAAGAGGTTAAGGGAACTCCTGAAACCCTATTAGCCTTAGACTTGCCCATGACTCCCTTAGGCTTAGACATAGCCCAGAGACCCTTTAAATTATTATGAATAACAGGTAAAAGTAGGATAGAAGTACTTATGTAAAATTAAATGTACTTATCTTACTGGAAAACGTTTAATGTAACAAGTAAAGAGGGACAGAACTGCCTATGTGTAACAGGTTGAATCCACCTCTTCCCCTGCCCTACTATGGGTAGTGTCATTTTTTTAATTTAAAAATGGTGTGGTGACTCTCCAGACATTGCTCAAATGCACCCTCCAATATGGGCGGGCCCTCCTAAGTAGTGTGCAAAGGTAGAAGCACAATGAGCCCCCTTACACCCACGGGAATGCAACCAGTGGCAGGAGAAGTCCCTTATACATGTCATTGTTCCTGACCAATATGGCCACCATGCATGCCCTTTCTTAGAAAAAGGAAAATGTCTTAACCCTTTGAATGCCAGAGGAGTGAAGCAACACATAACACACCCCTCTGGCATTCAAAAGGTTAAAGTAAAGAAAAAAGTTTAAAAACTTACAAAAGTAATTAAAAAAGGTACTATAAATAAAATAAAAAATATGAGTGACAATAATGATAGAAATAAAATAAGCACTCAAACAGAAATGCCTTACAAGAAGGAACTGAAAGAGTTATATGTAAGAGAAAGATCCCCCTCTGTGAAAGAGAGGGCCAGAAAAGACAGGAACATAGATATAACCAAAAGGTCAGTGTGCTAGTCAGGATAAAACACCACCGAATCACAGAAATGTGGCTGCTAGACAACCAGACAGGGAAAAACCCACAGAGCCTGTGCATTCTGAATGAAGGAATCCTGTTATTTTCAATCTTCAGGCTCTTATATACCATGTAAGTAACTGCTCTGATCAGCTAAGGAGAGAAACTGTGAGGAGTGGCTGATAAAGCAAGCCAGCTTCTAATAGACCCAGGCCCCTGAAGTTTGTGCCCTGGTTCAAAAGAACAATGGAGGCCAAAGAGAGGAGACCACTCAAATGGGGATTACACAGCCCCATCCTAGCAGAATAAAAACAAAAGAGGCTAACTAAGAGAAAATATTTTCCCTGTTCCATAACTATGGAGGTCACTTTTTAAAACTCGGCATGCTTGATGGGGTAAAGGAAGACACAGCCTCTGAGCCCTTCTGGATGTAGGATACTTTAGCCCACATAGGACGTAAGAGAAAAGGGAATTAATATTTTGTAATATGTTAGAGACATTGCTAATTGATTGTTTGGATATACAAATGAAATTAACCTGTTGAGTGCCAGAGTATATACCCCACTGGCAATCAAAGGGTTAAATAAAATAAAATCCAAGAAGTTAAACAGACACTAACACAACCTATATAAACACATTATTATTACCTGTCTCTATACATAACAAGAAGACTTCTGCCTCTATACTGCTTGTCCCACTGGTCAAACCATGAGGGGTGATTCTGACAGGAGAGGCCAGGGGTCATAGCTAGGGATGGGAGAAACTTTCTGCCTCAAACTGAGATAGGTGAAAAATGGCACTTTCTGATTGGCAATAAATTGCCTTCGAAAAGTACTGATTTTCTGCTTTTTTCACCCATTGAAATCAATGGGAACAAAGAAGTTATACACAACACATTACAAATAATATTTTATTTCCCAAAGGCACAGTATAAAAGGGGCATGAGGGTGTCTGTGTTGGTGGGATGTGGGGAAAGAATCAGTTGAACAGGGGATGATTTTTGGGGGGTTGTTTACTGGGATTGGGGGGCACTTAATAAAAAAGAACGCCTAAATAAAATAAAAACCATAAGACGAACGAGGATGATTGGCAGAAGATGTAGTTACCCTAGAAGGTGATGGCGAGCTAGTTGTTTCACTCGTCCTGGAACTTCCAGTCTCTGCCTGGGTTCTTCTATTCCTCCTCCAACTCGCCTCTTGTTGCCTTTCTGGAGAGTCAGGGACAGCAAAAGCAATGCTTGATTTCTGTGGTGGGTGTTTGGCTTTAACATGTTTGGAGTAAATGTCATGGTGCCTGTGTTTCATGTGTGATATGAGGGTGCTTGTTCCAAGGTGTGTTCCCTCCTTGCCTCTTTTCACTGACTTGTCACAAATTGTGCACAGTGCCGTTGCTGATGACTGTACTGTGCCTGCCCCAACAGACAAATAGTCCCACACCCATGATGACTTCAGAGGGAAAGGGAAAGGTGGAGAAGAATGGCCTCTTTCTTCTTGTCCTCCACATTTCCCTTCTTTGTCTGTGGCAGCGGATAATGTTGCTGCTGATGCTGCTACTGCCTCAGAGTCAGCACTGCAACTAGGATCAGGAGTATTGCTACTGCTGGCAAATGGGACTTGTCCTTTTCCCGCATCGCTTGTTGACCCCATTTCCACTGTATCCATGGTGGTCTGTGGCACACTAGCCTTCTCCTCAGTATCCTGCTGCCCTTGCATCTCAGCATCAGAAGGAATTAGAGTAGTTGTAAATTCTTCTACTTCCAAGATGTCCTTGCTAGTGGTGGTGGTGATGCCCATCCTCATTCCTGTCTCCCATTCCTTCTCAGTTTCTTCTAAATTGCCATCTATGTCTCTTCCACCCCAGCTTCTCCAGCATCATCACTACCACCACCACTAGTCCCTACAAGCCGTTGTTGCTGCTGCTGCTATATTCCAGACATCTCACTGCTGCTTGGAGGATGTGACGAGTAATGTGACAGAGGGTCCCCTAATGTCATACTTGCCATTGCCTTTTGACCTGAAGAAGAAGGCAGACTAGCACTAGTAGAAATAGCAGCAGGCACAGGCAGCTGATCTGTACTCCTGTTGGTGGTATTAATTCTCAGCCTGCTCCCCTCCCCCAACACCAGTTCTGGCCTCTTCAGGTTCATGATCCACCTGGGCACTGTAATGAAGAGCAGGGGGGACTCCCAGTCCCAGGGTCAGGAGAATGGTGTGTGCTCGGTTGACCACTAGTCTGGATGCTGTAAAATGTTTCACCTACCACTCCGACTGCTTCACCATTACCGCTACTACTAACACCAACCACATCAAGTTCAGCCACAGAGTCTTCCTCCTCAGTCTCACAGTCACTAGTAATATCAGGATATTGTTGATTACCCCCTCCTTCACTCCTAAGGTTAATAAGCTTCTGGACCATAGTAGCAGTAGTACTAGCAGTGGCAGGACTGCTTGGGAATGGCAAGTGTGATTTAGGGTCCCTTGCTGTCACACTTGGCATCATTTTCTCCTTCCCCCTCCCTGAGTACTACAAGAAACACTAGCAGCAGGCAAAAGTATTGGTGGCAGCAGGTTCAGCACTGGAAGCAGGTTCAGTACTAGCATCAGGTACAACACTAGTGGCTGCAGTTACATAAATGGTGGCACTGGCAGCAGGGGCAGCAAATCTGGCAACAGGTACAACACTAGTGGCTACAGATAGAGCAATGGTGGCACTGGCAGCAGGGGCAGCACGTCTGGCAACAGGTACAACACTAGTGGCTGCAGTTACAGAAATGGTGGCACTGGTAGCAGGGGCAGAACGTCTGGCAACAGGTACAACACTAGTGGCTGCAGGATCAGAAATGGTGGCACTGGCAGCAGGGGCAGCATGTCTTGCAGCAGGCACAGGCAGATGACCTGTCCTGCTCTCACTATCCTTTTCTCCCTTCCTTCCCATTCCCTTTTCTCCCTTCCTTCTCTTTCCTCCTTCCTTCCCTTTTCTCCCTTCCATCCCATTCCCTTTTCTCCCTCCCTTTTCATTAAATTCCCCAAGATCCCTTGGGGTGATTTAGGGGGACTGGACAGCATTGTTTCAGTACTGCTAGTCACTATCTCCTCCTCCTCAGACTCAGTGGACACATGATAAGGGTTCATCCAGTTCCTCTTTTTGCTGCTTATAGTGAAAGGAGTCACAATGAGCCTCTCCTGCCTCAAGTTTTGCTACACATCACAAGAGAACAGCACAGCATGTCTATCTCACTCTGTAGCTGGTTCTATTGTGTCTGCCTTCAGCAAAAACATTGTGTCTTTATAGCGGAAGTGCGAAAACAATGTAAATCAATTGGCGAAAACTTTTTAGCCATTGAAAAAATGGTGAAAGATTTTGGCCAATGGGGGAAAGATACGAAAATTGTAACCGCTAGTTTTAAAGCAGATAACAACATGGTTTTTGCAAAATTTCTTGCAGGAACACAGCAACAACTTTCACCCATCCCTAGTCATAGCCCCCTAGCCACTTCTGTCAAAATCTCTGCAAGGAGATGCAGTGGGTATAATGAACAAACACATACACACAATACACTCACTACACAAGCAATACACACAGACACAATGTGCACACACACACAACGTACACACAATACAACAAAGACAATGTCCAATGAAATACACAATACGCTGTTACAAATTGTTTGGATTCCAGAGTAAACAAAGAACACACTGAAACTGTTATCAAGCAATCAAGAAAGATTTAATGTACTTAGCTTTGTCTTCACAGCATATGGGAAAGCCTTGTGGTATTGCAGACCAATTCCACAGATGAGAATGTAGTAAGCTGAACACAAATTTGAAGTTCTTGTTCCAGAAGAGCTTCTGACCAAGAAGGGGAAATCACAGCTATTTATACTCTCATACCATAAGCATTGTATGCATAACGCAGCCAACGATATGTTTACAAACCTTGGTATTAGTTACAGAGAAGCACAGCAAACCTTAAGTTAATTTTTATTTTGCCAGGAGGGACCACATATTGTTAACCTCTTACACATACACACAACGCAATATGCAGTTTGCAAAACACTAAACACAAAGCAATATATGCAAACCACTATACATAGTAGGCAAACCACTATACACAAACTGCTATGCGCAACACGCAAACCGCTATATGAAGTATGCAGACTGCTATATAAAGTATGCAAACCCCTATTCGCAGTACAGAAATCTCTATATGCAATATGTAAACCACTATACACAATACGATAAGTGCATAAAAAGCTATATCCAAAACGCTATACACAAAACATACAACACAATACATCAAACGCTATACTCAAAATACATTATGCATAACATAAAACACAATATACAAAACATGGAATGCAAAACGCAATACACAAAACACCATACACAATGTGCAATATGTAAAATTCTGTATGTAACATGCAGTACACAAAATGCTATACACAGTATGCAAACCACAATGTAGTGTATGCAAAACGTTATGCACAACACGTAAAGCATAAAACACAATATACAAAGCACCATACACAATATGCTATATGCAATATGCTATAAGAAATATGCAAAATGCTATATGCTCTATGCAAAACTCTATATGCTCTATGCAAAAAGTTATACGCTCTACACAAAAAGCTATACACAAATTATAATATGCTATGCATAAAACACAATACGCAAAACTCAATGCACAAAACACACACCCACATACACATACACTACGTGCAAGAATGCTCACACATATGTTCTCACATACACTCAAGCTCACTGATGGAGAGATGTGTAACACAATGCTTTGCACACTTTTTTCAAACTGAGAGGGTTATGTACTGAAAAGTCAACAATCCGGTCTTTAAAAACATTGCCTCCTACACATAAATCCAGTTTAAATATTTTAAAATCTATTAGTGCCAGACGCATCAAGTGCATTGGGTTTCAGTGCAGTAGATATCACAGATTACTCTTGTTCAGGATGTCTTCTATAGTGTCTGTCTTCAAAACACACTTCCTTTATAAAGCATTCAGTGTTTATTTACATCATACATACAACTAAATGATACTTTTGTTTTTTATTTTGTTTTTTTTGTTAACTGAATGGGCTAAGCCAGGCCAATATTGCTATTTTGTAATAAATGGAGCATCACTGAACCTCCTAAAGTTTTCTCATGAGCTCTGTGTGCCTGTAGAGGTCTGGAACCCTGTTGAAGGCTGAAGTAGCTGCCATAGCCCTTTCTTGATTGGCTCTCTGGCTCCCCCTCCATATGATTCCACATGGCAGGGTATTGCATGACCTACAATCTCTATGGCAGTAGTTCTACATCCACAAGCACACCCCTTTTTTCTAGAAAGGACATATAAGGTCTTTCAAACAGTCTCCTAATTTTTCATGAAAGCAGTGGCAGTGGGGTTCCAGTGAGTGGGCTCCATCAGACACAGAGAGACCCCTGAAAACTTGACAAGGCTCAAGGATGCTTTGCTTATTACATACAAATAATAGAGAAATTCTTATAGTGACATTTTATAGGGAACGTAGTGTATGTTTCAGTTGGATGCCAGTTTGACTTGTTTTGTGTTATGACTGCTGAGTTTTACATTAAAGTCTGGGATGCTAGAAATGTGTCTACTCTCTAGCATACAAGTCTTTAATAAATTCTCTTGTTTGTGATATTTGGTATTCTCCTCACCTCTGTAATAATAATAAGTACAGCACTGGAGGCATCTTAGTCCTGATACTCCCAGCTGGCATTTCAACCTTAAAAATGTATAAAACAGAGCAAAATCAGGTGTGCTTCTCTGTGGAAAATCCACCAGACTTCAAGATATAGAGCTAATGTAAAAGAAAAGATTTACCCTTACCATTTGGTTGTCCAAATACTTATGTACAAAGCAAAAACAGGCTTGTGGAGGGTGAGATTTACTCCTAGGAAATGTTAGCACCCTTAGACCTTCACAGGGCCACACCCCCCATATCACTAGACCCCACCCCCAGCCCCATCTACCCCTTCCCGAAACAGACATTTTCCTCAGTCCACTGACTTAAATTGAGTTTTTAACCTATTTAATGGTACAGACTTATCTAGCAACCAACAGGTTAATAACTGCCAGTAAATTATGTGAACAGGTAAATTAACCAATCACCAAATAGTAGGCATTTATGTCTGATGAAGGGCAGTGGAATCATTTTGGCCACACCCACAAGTCAGAATATAGGTGTGGCCAGGAGTGCTCAGGTGCTCCTCAAATATTGACACACCTGTTATCTGCTAATCTGCTTAATAAGAAATATAGCCCAGGGAGGATATTCATTCGCTGATCCCCATACAGATCAGAAGGGATTCCTCTGTTGGTTTTTCATCTGAAGCACTTTCCAAATGCTTATGCTCACAGAATAAAGAAAGGAAAAATACAGAAAATATAGGGTGCTTATAGTGCCATGAAATCTGTCAGAGCAGATATTAATTTAATTGATAGGAGCAGAGTTTTATGGACCTGAGGGGTCTCAACCTATTGCTTCTTAACCCTTTGAATGCAATGTATTGCATGCCCTCTGGCACTCAAAGGGTTAATGCATTGCACACCACTTTGATTTCTGAGTGAGAGAGGTATCCAGTGCATTTCAAGTGCAACTGGCACATGATGCTTTTTTTTCTCCATTTTTTCAGCCTGTGATATTTGAAAAAGGGAGTGTTCCCCGAAACACTTCATCAGGCACTTTTAATACTTATTTTTATTCTATATTATGTAAAATTGTTTTTTGTATTATATATTAAACTTATTTTTGGAGAATTTGGTATATTTTGTTCCTGGGAGACGTGACTGAATCGGGGCAGTCTGAAATTACCCCGTTTGATTCAGCTGATTGTCACTGATCAGCTACAGTATACAAGAATTGTATCTCTACTGTTGATTACCTATTTAGTGGAGTCATCATTAGAGTTTGGGGTTGGTGTCCTTTGTGCTCTTCCTGTGTGAGTTGCCTACTCTACCTGTTCAGAAATTCAGCCCTGGTTTTAGTCAGTTTTTTTTTTTTTAAACGCAAAGGGGGAGATTTATGAAAGTGGACTTAATGGAAAAGAAGTGTTAAAATGGCTGTAAGATTGCCTCTGGTAGTTATTAAAGTATTAAGGAGAGTTTAGGAGGACACAACGCGTTGTAGTACATTTTATTAAAAAATGGAGTAAGGAAGTTTGTCAATAATGCCTCAGTGAATTTCTAAAGAAATGTTGCTATTTGAGACAATTTAGCGACACGATTTTAACCAGTCCATTTCTGACCTCTTCTTATTTTTTATGGTCACACATTTATAAATGTAGCTAGAATTCTTCATAAATACCAACACTGATAATAAGGAATAAGGACATTTTAAGGATCCGTTCACAAAAACACACAAGAACACTTTTTATAAATCTCCCCCTTTGGTCTTTAACCCCTTGGATGGTAGCGTAGTCTACAACACATAATCAAGCAAACCGTCATAGAACTCTCTTGCATTCTAGGGGATTCAATTTCTCCAATTTCTGCCATGGATGATTGTGAACTGATAGGTTATAAAATGTGAACATTCGATTTATTATTGCTCATATGCAAGCCGTGTGCCATCTGCTCACAAAGGTAAAATGCATTAATAGAGTGTTTCCTTGTATACTTTTACAGGGATATACCTGAAATATTCATGGAGTATTGAATATCTATAGCAAAATACATAGAAAGCAGCTGGTGACTAATTCTATCCAAACCATTTGAGATTGGTCGCAATGACTAATGTCTGTAAGGCAAATTCTTATTGCCATGTAGTGGGTTGTATTCATCAAACTAAAGATGTGCCGTTCCACAGGGGGGAATTACAATTTCCCATTGATTGATTGAAATGGGAGTTTTAACTCTTTGAATGCAGAGGTCTCTAAAGCATTTCTCCACAATTCATTAGAGACCTTAATTGCATTCAAGGTGTAAAACAACTTAATATATAATGAGTAGTGTTGAGCGAGCGTGCTCGGCCGATGCTCGGATCGGCTTGAGCATCGCTCTGCTCGGCACATGGCGGTACTCGTCGAGTACCGCCATGTGCTTGCCCGCCGTGTTCGGGTGGCGGGGATCTGTGCCGGAGGAGGCACAGATCTGAAGACGCTCCGCTGGACCACCAGGGACTGGAGGTACGGGGGCATTGAGGAGATGAAGGGGGCATTGCGGAGATGAAGGGGGACAGTGTGGAGATGAAGGGGGACATTGTGGAAGAGGGGCATAGCGGAGATGAAGGGGGACATTGTGGAAGAGGGGCATAGAGTCTATGCCCCTCTTCCACAATGTCCCCCTTCATCTCCGCTATGCCCCTCTTCCACAATGTCCCCCTTCATCTCCTCTATGCCCCTCTTCCACAATGTCCCCCTTCATCTCCGCTATGCCCCTCTTCCACAATGTCCCCCTTCATCTCCTCTATGCCATAGAGGAGATGAAGGGGGACATTGTGGAAGAGGGGCATAGCGGAGATGAAGGGGGACATTGTGGAAGAGGGGCATAAAGGAGATGAAGGGGGACATTGCGGAGATGAAGGGGGACATTGCGGAGATGAAGGGGGGCATTGACCAGGCACCCTCCCCTCATCAGAGCAGGGGGTGCCTGGTGTAATGCTCGTGTCGCCCCATTCAATTGAATGGGGCTCGGGTGCTCGGCCGAGCACTCGAGCCTCCGGCGGTGCTCGGTCAGAGCACCCGAGCATCGGGGTGCTCGCTCATCTCTAATAATGAGATATAAAGGTCTAATTTATGGAGTGAGCTGTTAGATCCACAGCTCCCTCATATTCTCACAATGCAGATCCATTGGGGTCTTTTTTGTATCAGGTAAGTCCACTATGTACATCTTTTGATTATAATGTATGTCTTCTGTTTTTAATTGCACCACACTGGGACCCAGAAGCAATAAAAAGAGCATATTTAAAGGGTCCCTTGCTCTCCAATGTGCTCATCAGGGAATTTCAAGTTTTATTTTAATTTTTAGATAGGGCATTACAGATGTATAGAGTAGGACTTGCTGTACAGCGAGAAACCTTGACGGGGTGGCAAGCTTACCCACAACTCGGCCAATTTGTCAAAACTAATATCTCACTTATTTCTTTTAGAAATATTATATATGCTAAATACAGGGCACATATCTATTCTTAACATAGAGGAGCGCTGGTTTGTCTTTGTGTCTGTTTGTTTTTCCTAAAGTTTGGGGGTCTGGAGAACCCTTTCATTCCTAGCTGCTATCTATGTATACACTTATATTCACATTAAAAGTTTATTTATTGTATGGATAGATTATGGTGAGTTGGCACTGTGAGTTTTTTCTTGTTTTTTTGTAAAACAACTTAATATTAACCCCTTAACACCTAGAGTGCCAAAGGAGTGCAAAGCACGGATTTGACCAGCTGTTACTTCTTTGTCAAGGCCATACATTGTAAGGAGCAAAATGCAGCCAATACATAAGCCAGTATAACTGCATTCAGCGCTGCATTAAAAAAAATGCAAACACCTCGTAGGGGGCATCTGGACCTCTCCTAATGTCCCCCCAAGTTTATTGAAATCCCAGCAGATTTAGCTGGGGAGCAGCGTGGCTCTCCTACTTCCATCCTACCCAATCTTCTGAGTAGGAGTGGTAAGGAACAGGGAAAGCCTTCCACGTCACATCAGTGATGATGAAGAAGTCTTTCCCTGCTCCTGCTCACTCCTACCCACTACCATGGGTCAGATGGAAACAGAGATACACTGCTCCCCTGTATTAGCAAAGGGGGAGACGTCAAGAGGAGTCCTGATGCCTCTCTCACTAAGTCTAATTTTAACCCTTTGAGTGACACAGAGGTATCCAGTGCATTGCAATGAACTGGTTATCTCTCTGGCACACATGGGGTTACACGTACATTTAAAAACAATAAAGAATGATAATGAAAATAAATAAATAAAACAATATCAGCGGAATGTCCAACACATTGTTTTGCAATGTGTTGGTTAACCCTTTGGATTGCACACATACACCCCACCAGCCTGGTCCAACTACAGACCCCACACACACTGTCAGACTTCCAAAGAATGGTTCTTGTACCCACTGGAAGTTCCACTGCCAACTAGTAGTCACAAACCTCTGCATACACACTTTAAATCCTCCCAGCCTTATTCCATTGGAAGTCATGGAATCACACATTTACTGGCTGTTCATCCAGTAGCCATTCTCCTGGCATCCACTACAGAATGTCATTTTATACCAATGGGGTACCATTTTTCTTCAGTAGGTACTGAATACCATAGGAAATCCCATGGTGTTGAACAATATTACTTTCTTTGAAGTGGCTGAAAAAAGTTGTCCACACTAGTCTAGGGGTTTTAGGCAAATTACCCCTAATTTGATGCAGTTGAATATCTTCTTTCCAAATCGGTATGTCTTATTGACTTTTTTCATATCTGTAATAGTTTGAATATTTTAATGCAGGCAAGTATAGGTTTTTGCTTCTGCCACCCCTATGGTATGTCCACCCATGCCAGTGGGGTACATTTTCTCTTGGGCTGATAGAAAGTACTGGATGTAGCAGGAAATTCCATAGTTTTCAAAGATTTTAGTATCTTTGAAGTGGTATAAATTAAAAAAAGCACCACCTTATGAAAATAATTGTGCGTACCAGCCTAGGGGTAGAATGGCAAATAACCCCTCATTTGATGAAGGTGTATGTCTACTTTCCCAAACAGTATAATTTTCATTCATGTGTCTAATAGTTATGACCATTTCAAAAAAGAAAACAGGTAGGTGCAGTTTTGTACTATTTGCAACTTCTACAATATGTCAACCCATACCAATGGTGCCATTTTTCTTGGTCGAGCAGTAATTATGAAATGCAATAGGACTTCTATAGTTTTAAAAGATTTTAACTTATTTGGAGGGGTAGAAATGTAAAACAAATGCCAATTTTTATCTTTAGCTCCACATTCTAGAAGCACTTGTGTGCATCAGGTTAGGAGTAGAAAGGCAAGTATACAGTTATTTAACCGATGAACGACCGTTGATGGTCATAGTATGTCAAGGGTCGATCTGACTGCACGCCATTCGGGGAGTCCAGAACAGGAAAAAGAAAAAAATAATGCTCCACGGTCCTTAACTTGTGGCGCGGCGCCGATCGGCCGGTCATTAAGGGGTTAAAGGGATGGCAATGTTTAATTTTAACATGCTTTAATATTGTAGTTATTAAGAAAAGAATTACATTGATGAAAGTCCTGTCTCTCAAACCTTTATCGTTTGAGAGATATAACCATCTAAAGTTGCCCCCTCCAAGTCGTTTCACAGAAGTCTGCCCTCTAGCTGACAGCAGGAGATTCCAGTCATTTGACCAGACGGCGGCTTTTCAGCAGTGCCGAAATAGCGTTATTTAGAAATAAATACTTCATTGGAATGGTCTACAAAGTGTGCCTGGTTTGCAAGCACAGTTTGTAGACCATTCCAATGAAGTATTTATTTCTAGATAGCACTATTTTGGCTCTGCTGAAGAGCTGCCGACTGATCAAATAACCAGAATCTCCTGCTGTCAATTAGAGCGCTGACTTCTGTGAAACGACCTGTAGGGGGAATATTAGTCGGTTATGTCTCTCAAACTATAAAGGTTGGAGAGACAGGACTTACATCAATGTAATTCTTTCTTTAATACCTACAATATTAAAGGATGTTAAAATTAAACATTTTCACTACAAACATAAATATTTTGGATATATAGGTCAAAATAACAATGTGAAATTTAGTTTCTTAGCAAAATGCCATGAAAAATCTGAATTTGTCTGAAAAAAAATATATATATAGTTTTCCACATAACTAGAATGTTACAAATGGGAATCATACCTAAACAGATTTGCAAATTTGTCTGGCCAGCAGGATAAAAAAAAATCCAAACATCTGGTATTGAAAGGGTTAAGGGCCAAATGGGTGTGCAACACATTGCTTTATTTTGCAATGTGTTACACACCCCTCTGGTCCTTCAGAAATTTATAAATGGGAACATAGGGCCCATAAACTATTTATGTCATGTGGATAGAAAGTAACATAGTTGATAAGGCTGTAAAGAAACGTGTCCATCTAGTCCAACCCATACAATATCGGTGGGACCCAAAAAAAAAACCCTAAAAGTTCTGACTTTAAAAGTTGAAATTTTTACTTTAAAAGTCAAAATTTTGAGTTTAAAACAAAATTCTGACTTTAAAGCTCAAACCTCTGACTTGAAAACAAAATACTGACTTAAAAAGTCAACATTTTGAGTTTAAAAGTCAAAATTAAAAAAAAAAAAAAAAATTCTCTTGGTCTCAGGGCTCTTCCGTACATATCATTCATGTTAATCCAGATGGAAAAAAAGGAATTGAAGCCATTTCCAGTTAAGCCCCAAGTGGATAAAAAAATATTTCCTGACTCCAAATAGCTTATTTCCCTTGATCAAAATTTGCTTTGAAGACAGCTGTCATCATTCTCAATATTGTTCTGTGCTAGATAGGTATCCATTACTTTTCTGAAAGCAGTTACAGTGCCTGCAAGCACAGCATCCCGAGGCAAAGAATTCTATAACTTTACTGCCCTTACTGTTAAAAATCCCTGAGTTTGTTTTAGTTGACAGTGCCTTTTCTCTGGTTTTAATGGATGACCTTTCTTTCTAAAGTAGTAGGTCATCATCAAATTAAAGGTGAAATTCAAGAGCAAACCAGCTGCATCATGGGAGAAAATTAAAATTCCAATTGAATAGATTGAAGACCTCTCTAGCATTCAAACATCTTAAAAGCAGGGGTGGGTAAAAAGTCAGAAAAAATTCCTACATGACTTTTCACGAAAAACCAATCATTTTCTGCTTTTTCTGCAAAAGTTTTCTCCTTTTCAACTCTGCAGAAGTTTTCTCCCTTTTCACCTCTGCCAATATATTTTTTGCCTATGTTTCCTATGACTGAAACTTTTCCCATCACAATATTACTTCTTCTGAGGGCTGTAGTGGAGAAATAAATAGCTGAAAGTCAAAGTTGTGAGTCCTACAACAACACATGCCTTGAACAGTTTGTTAGCAGGGTGAGTGCCTTTGTCCTTTGCCCACACCACTAATTTCCTACTTATGTAAAGTTGGCACAACCATCCTTGAAAAATAACTGTGACTTAGGATATTCCAGAAGGGTGAAACACATGACATCAGTTCTTTAAAGCCTCTGTTTTCAACAAAAGCATAGGCAGCATGTCAATGGCCAACATTTGGTCAAGTTTACTTTTACATAGGTATACGTTTACATTATGTTTGTGCAGGTTTTGACTCCTTACTAACTTAGTAAGTGTGGGATAGCAGTACACAGTAGAAGAAATGTGTAACTTTATTGCTTTAATGCCATTGTGGAGGTGCTGACAGTATGTGTAGGCACTCTATGACTCTTGTCATTTCCTATACTAAACACAGAGTCATCATGCTCCTATGCAGCAGGAGCCAAAGGTGTTATCTGTAATGTACTAAGTAACTGTTGGCAGTGGCACACTCTCTGAGACATCAATAGCAACACTACTTCTCTTATCTGCCCCAGTGCCCTGTGAACTTTTTGGAGTGCTTCTGCTGCTGCTAGTTGTGGCACCTGTGACATGTTCATAGTGTGTCTCCCTATCAGACCCATGGTTGTGATTCAGGTGGGATCTCATTGATGAGGTTCCTAGGTGTGACCCTGCTTTCCCCCTGCTCACATGCTTTTTGCACAGACAAAAGACAGCAACATGCTTAGCTTTTGGATACTGAGTGAAGTATCTCCATACCTGGACTTCATGGACTGTGGGGTTCCTGAGGGGTTGCTAGTACTAATGGGGATAGATGTTGGTGCAATTCTACTACTGCTACTACTACTAGATGTCAAAGGTGCAGCACTTCCAGCAGAAGCGCTCTTCATAGCTAAGGTTTGACTGTTAATAATCTGTGTTATTGTTCTAGCTGCTGGTTACTCAACACAAGTATGTGTGGCTGAGTGGGACTTACACTTGGAAGCTGTGATGATGCGGATGATGACCAACATGTTGACTGTGTATTTTTATGCATCTTTGCTTGTACTGGGTGAAAGTTTCCATTGGTTTTCTCAAATAGTTTATAGACATACGTAGTGCTCCTTTCCTTTTCAGCTAACTTTTTGGCCATGTCATCATCTCTCTCAATCTCAACTTTATCTGTATCTGAAGAAGAGGATGATGATGGAGGGAGATATTCTAGATCTACATCATCATCATCAGTCATCATTAGGTCATCCTCAGCATCGACCGCTGCTTCTTGCCCACCACCCTTTTTTCCGCTAATCTTTTAGAGGTGTCACACAATTTCTGTTTACCTTTATTTTCACAAAGTTCGTTACTACTTTGAGGACAGGTGCTTTGGTGCTTGTTTGTCTCACTGTCAGATGCGGTAGTTGGTTCAGCTGCTTCACCTTCCTACATTATGCCATCATCAACACTAGAATGCAACATGTTGTCATCTTCAGAGTTCTTCTTAAAAGCTTTTTTTATAGTACTGCCTCTGGTGGTGATGAAATTTTGTGGGATCTTGACAAACTGCATCCTTTCTGGGAGGAGAGGGATCATAATTTACACATGCTGCAGCAACCATAGCTGCAGTCAGTTTTTGAACTACCACTTTACTCCTAAGTCCCTGCACGGCTTCTCCTCCTCCCTGCTTCTTGTGCGTTGCTGGACATTACTCAACTACTGTGTGTGTTTTTACTCTAAAGTACACAACACAACTGATTCTCAATCTTGTCTGCTATTTATCAAGTCTGCCTCAGTCACACAGCTCGTTAGGGTCCCAGTCATTTTTCTTTACAGTTGTCCACCCTATCTTATAATACAAAAAGGACCAAATGTCAATACTAGACAGATAGTCCAATAGTTGGCACCCTTATTTGAGCTAGATACTATACAATTTCCATATCCAGGGGAGAGGAAGACAACAGAAAAAAGACAAAACAAATATATAAATATTACAAAAGTCAGGGATTATCAATAGAATAAACCTTACAACAATATAATAATGTCACTTCACAAAAATTGTTTACTTTTGGATTCAGTCAGTCCAACCAATGCTGCACATTCTTCAAGAGCTGGATTTTCACTCCAGACACAAAACACAAGAAGAAAAAAGAAAGAAAACTTTGCAAGAAAGTGTAGCATTGAGAACTCGGAAGATCCTTCACAAATACCCAAAAAATACTATTCACAATTTCAAGAGGCCTTCACTTGCCTCTCACTATAACAATATGTACTGGTTCTCACTCCAGTTCAGTGTACTTCTCCTGGATTCTGTATATTTATCCTGGATTCACAATCCAAACACCATTCCATTTTTTTCCAACACTCTTATGGGACTAAAAAGAATTGTTTTTGTGATAGATCAGCTGATGTATGCAAGCCTTTGAAGAAGTGACAGCTGAGTCATGAAACGTTTTAGGCGATTTTTAATTGTAGACAAATATATTTGTTTCCTTTTTTATTTACTACTTGCCTTTTAAAAAATAGTGTTGTTTTATTTTCTATGTGTACTGGCTTCTTTTGACCTGGAAAATCTTGGCCTTTGGAAGAAGGGGATTATTGATAATAAATATAGGTACAGTCAGCATTAAACTGGGTAGATGGTTGCCCTCTGTTAGTGACCTCTATTACAAAAACAATTCTTTTTAGTCCCATAAGAGTGTTGGAAAAAAACGGAATGGTGCTTGGCCTGTGAATCCAGGATAAATATACAGAACCCAGGAGAAGTACACTGAACTGGAATGAGAACCAGTACATGCTGTTATATTGAGAGGCAAGTAAAGGCCTCTTGAAATTGTGAGTAGTATTTTATGGGTGTTGGTGAAGGATCATCCTAGTTCTCAATACTACACTTAGTGGACTTTTCACTGTCCAAAAAAAAGAAATTACAACTAAAAAAAAAAAAAAAAATCAGCGACTTCTTTCTCCAAGCGTGGACTTCAGCTGCCTGTGTCTTTCAAATCAAATCAATCAAACAGAATATTAGGTTATTTGGTGTCAACCTCCTTTCTCCCTCCTTCTCCCCCAGACTCCCCTAATACAAAGAACAACTGTCCTAGCTAAAAGTCTCCCTAAACTAAGCTTTAACTCCACTTCTCTAGCTCAATAATTAGCTGCTCTCTCTCTCGCAAATATAGTATGGCACACAGTGAGAGCCTGACACCCTTTTACATGCCTGCAAGAAAAGAAGAGAAAACTGCCATGTGGTAGGAAGAAATTCAGTCTTGATTTCAATTCAATGAGCTAGACAAAAAAATTGGGATAACTACACTTTTCATAGGAAATTTCCCGTTAGGAGGGAAGTGCCATTTTTCACCTATTTATGGTTTTCAGACAAAAACATTCATCAAATTGCCTAATTAAAAGCCTATTTCAACCAATGGTAAGTTCCAGAATTTTTAACTCTATGGCGCAATTAATTTTTTCCAAAATGACATCTTAGTTTGATGAAAAATGCCCAGCATGTTTATTCTAAGCTAAATTGTGTTCTCCAACAACTGTTATGTGTTTCAATGAAAAAAACTTTATCTGCTGTCTTTACGCTCCTCCAATTTTGGTACAGGCACAATACATCAGCAGCTGTCAGCAAGTCCTTAATGAACTAGGTTTCTCTACTTGTTTCTGGAAATGAAAAATATTTCATTATGCATTTTATAAACAGCCGCCTCTGCAATTGCTGCACATTCACAATGCTTCACTTTTTTTGTTGCATTGTTAAGTAAAGCCCCAACAATCCAAAATATAAAGCAATACAAAAAAAGTCTTATCTCTGCTTTGCAGTTATCAGAGTCCATTGTTCCAGTAATGGTCTCTGGTTAAATCATTCTACTGTACAATTAACTGACCGTGCTTCTCTCACCATGGTATGACTTTGCTTTTTTTCAAACAGCTTAATTATTATTATTATAGATAACATAGCTTTGGGGAAAGGTAAAAGAATACATTGACTTTATATTTGCATATGAAATGATTCTTCCAAATGTTACAATAGGCTTTGTATACCATGGAAACATGGAATCTTTTCTTTGGGGAACCATAATTTGTGCAGGTTATACACCTTTAACCTTCATAAAATTTCACAGGTTTGGTTGAGAAGATTAAAGAAATAACTATACAGCTCTTTAGTATCATGGGGCCATTTAGGAGTGTTGGGGTCAGAGAAGATCCTTAGTGCTGCATTCATTATCAAAACTTTTTTTGGAGGAGATATATATATATATATATTATACACATAATATATGTATAAAAGACAAAGCCTGTGTCTCCAGCCACACACACCCAGGGGCGGCAGTAAGGAGGAGTTACTCATAGCTCCTCCCTACTGCCACTCCTGGAGATACAGGGGTGTGTGATTTTGACAGGAGTGGGCAGGGGCCTCTGCAAGGAGTTTCCCCTCCCTCAACTTCCTTCTGAACATGAAAAAGAGGCTTGGACTTCAAGGAACTGAATGAACATGCTCAGTACATGAAAAAAGGAGGCTTGGAATACAAGGTATGTAGGACCCAGAATCCTACACAGCCTCTATCCTTCCACCTGTCCCAATTAGCAGGTTTAGCAGGCTGTAAAAAGAAAACTGAGTTTGACTTGCCGTGAGCAAGAAGTGTTGAGCAGAGCAGAGCAACAAAGCAGGACTTGAAAAGGTTGGTTAAACCTGTGCTATTTTTGTAGAACATGGGGAATGTTTTCATTTTGTTTTGTAAAACCCTGTTGATGACTGTGTTTGATGCAATGCCAAAATAAACCTGCAAATCTTTTTTTAACCCCTTGAGTGCCAGAGAGGTACTCAACTCATTGCTCTGGCACTTAAAGGGTTAAGAACTGTGAACTGTATGTGACACTCTAGAAAGAGATCATAGACACACACTAAATGAAGCAGGACACAGATTGCACCCTTTCAGTGCTACGGTATGCAATGCATTGCAAAGTGTTACCTATCTCTCTGCCACTCAAAGGGTTAAGCCTTGTTTAAAATAAAAAGACTGGCAACGTTGTCCCACACTGCTAGTATATATATATATATATATATATATATATATATATATATATATATAGCTATAGCCATTGTCAGTCCACTGCAGGATGAAGACCTCCTCAGAAAGTTGGTGGTTTGGACCATAATCCGCCATGCTGGTCCAGTTCGGGTTGGCAGATTTTCTACCCTGCCGGGGACTAGACCCTGCGACCCTAAGGTTTGATTAATCAACTGAGCTATCTCACTGGGTCCATATTAATATATATATATATATATATATATATATATATATATATATATATAAAACAATATAGACCCAGTATACACACTAGCATTGTACGATGCAATGATGCCTTATGTACGTATGTAACCCTCTGTATGTCTCCCTTAATCACAAAAGACTGGAAACTTTCAAGCAGTGTCCTCATTTTCAATGTGTCACTTTGCAAAGCACTTATAACCCTATATTGTCTAAACCCTATAATTTAGATAAATAGTATCTCAGCTATCAAAAGACACACAAAGGTGTGCACAGACTTGTCATAGACATAATAATTAGATTCTCTTTATATTTTCTTTTTCTGTCCTATAAAGAAAATCTTATTACAATGAATGCCTGTGATCACATTAATAACTGAGTTTCTCTTGGTTGCCTGAAGATTGAGCTCAGTCAGCATCCTTCCTTCTGTGCTGAAAAGGTATAAAATAATCATGTATTTTTATCTGGTACAAAAGCTCAAAAAAGGTACTGTACATGCCAAAATGTACAATTGGAGGGTATGCTTTATGGGAAATACTACTATGATTCCACCCAAACTAATAAATTTAGCAGATTTCTTAGTGTTATGCCTGCCTAATGCCAGTTTATTAAGTTACTTATGCCAAACATAATCCTCTGTACACTGATTGCAGCAAGGCAAGGGAATGGAGAAGTATATGGGAGCTCCTGTGCATGTATTTACACCATACTTTGTTAAACACTATGTACTAATAAGACATAGAGGAAAGTGGCATGAATGTACTGTATTTTTCTGTGCTTCTACAGGGGAGGCATTGTGACATTATTTGTTTTAATGATGTGAGTGTGTGCCCCAGAATGCACTATAGTAATCATACACTGGATTTGTATATACCTCACGTTTGCCCACTTATACTTATGTGAAGAGTACTATATAAAAAAAGAGCTAAATATATCCATCATTCTTATGATTTGCTTGATATTGCACGAGAGATTAACTTTGCACAAAATAGTATTCAATCTGGGAACTTGCAATCTGATTCATGGTGCTTGTCAGCGGTGTTTGAGGGGGCTAATGCCCCAGGTTTAATTCTTAAAGCTTCGGATCTTGTAGTCGGCAATAATCTCAATATTAGTAATGGTGCAATTGAGCTGCATGGAGCACTAGTAATAATGCATTAGGATGGGCCAAGTAACAGTGCTTTTAGAAAACCCCAAACATTTCTTTCAAGAACTTTGCCTATTTTTGTCTATGGCCAAGACATCCCACCAGGGTTCAGATTGGCTACCAGTGCAATGGGACAAGGCTGGAACATGGAGGTCACTATGCATGGTTTTATGGCTACCAGTGCAATCGGACAATGCTGAGGTGGTATGCAATAAATGTGGTTCTGTGGCTACCAGTGTTCTTGGAAAAGGTTGAGGATCAGTATTTGTGGTCCTGAGGCTGTACCAGTGCAGTGGGAAAATACTGGGGGTTCAGTATGTTTTGCTCTATGGCTGTAGGGGGCAACGTGAGGCACCTTCCAGTTGCTGATTAACTACAGTTCCTATCATACTCCACCAGCCATTGGAGTGCAGGGATTGATGGGAGATAACCAAGGGACTGAATACTGGGAGCTTTAACGTGGTGATCGGTCAGTAAGGGACCTGAGTTTTTAATCAGGAAGAAAGAAAATAGAAGTCACAATTGTGCCTAAAACAACACCCCCCTCAGCAGAAAAAATTCAACGGAGCTATGGAAAGGCTTTGATGACTGTAACCTTTTGGAGAGAATCTAGGGAGCCATGTATCAGTGTTTGCCGATGACACAAAATTAAGTAGGATAATAAAGTCTGAACTGGATGTGTCTTCATTATAAGAGGATTTGGACAAATTGAGTAACTGGGCAGGCAAATGGCAAATGAGATTCAATATAGACAAGTGTAAAGTTATGCATTTTGGGTATAATAATAAAAATGCAACATATAGTTTAAATGGTGTTTCTCTAGGGAAATCTACTAATGAAAAGGATTTGGGAGTAATGGTAGACAATAGACTTAGCTGTAGCATGCAGTGCCAGCTGGCAGCTGCAAAGGCCAATAAGATATTGGCATGTATTAAAAGGGGTATTGACTCAAGGGAGGAAGATATAATTATGCCTCTTTACAGGTCCATGGTAAGACCCCACCTAGAATATGCTGTGCAATTCTGGGCGCCCTTTCTGAAAAAGGACATTATGGAACTAGAGAGAGTGCAGAGGAGGGCTACAAAACTAGTAAGGGGAATGGAAAGTTTTAGTTATGAAGAGAGGCTAGAAAAATTAAACTTGTACACACTAGAGAAACGGCGTCTTAGAGGGGATATGATAACACTATATAAGTATGTTCAAGGCCCATATAAAGGGCTCGCCAAAGACCTGTTCATTAACAGAACAGTACAAAGGACAAGGGGCCACCCGCTTAGACTTGAGGAAAGGAGATTTCATCTACAACAGCGGCAGGGTTTCTTTACAGTAAGGACAATAAAGGTATGGAATTCACTTCCTGAGGAGGTGGTACTATCAAATACATTAGATGCCTTTAAAAGGGGCCTGGATACTTATTTAAAAGAGCATAACATAGAGGGCTATGTACGTTAGTATTGGGATTAATATTTAGTTAGGGCTTGTTGATCCAGTTAGAAATCTCTTCTTTTGGATCAACGATGGTAAACGGGAATAGGAAAAGTGTTGAACTAGATGGACGCAAGTCTTTTTTCAACCTAAATTACTATGTTACTATGTTACTATGTTAAGCTGGAGAATGGACATTTAACAAGTGAGTGGATACATTGTGTCTTTGAGTAATTGAACTAACATTGTATTGACCGGATTTTGTGTATCTATACCTTTTATGATCGGAGTGGTGCGGAGGATATGATCGTGTGTTAACTTCAATGACAACGGGAGTTTGCCGAGATATCTGTTTAAAAGAGGCAACTGATGTGAAATAAGAGTAACTGAAATGTAAGTGACTACTATTGGATTTCTTTGTGATTTGAATACTGAGATTCTGATTGGACTTTCCTTTGTTTGTTTACATATATTGTGCAACCTGGGAGGAAAGAACATCTTCACACGCAACGGGATTATACATATCCCCTAAAGGACATTCGTGATTTTTTATAATGTAATCTAGGCCTATAACTTTTAAATCAAGTCCTGCCCTCAAGGAGAGCTTTTTTAGTCAAAGGTCATGATGACTATACTGAAAATATTTTAATGCAAAAAAAAGGGATTATTAACATCTGTTTTGCTGTCATATATCTAGAAATACGTAATGTACGATTAAATACAGACATGAAGCTTGGCAATAAGTTTTGAGTCTCACAAACACACAGACTGACAGAAATCCACTCATCCTCATTTCTCATTCCTCTCTTGCTGGCAATCTGATGTCTACACTGTGAAATACACATTAGAATCTAGGAGATTATTGATGATGTACAATGTGACAAGGGAGTAAGTATCAACAGAGAAAGGAAGCAGATGTGTCAGTTCGAGATAGTGTAGCCCAGACAGTATTGAGATACCGTCCCTAATGACCCTAGTCACTGGACCAGTATGTAGTTACACCGCACTGTTCCAGGTCAGAGCTTTTTATTACTTGGCTTCCTGCACAGAGTAATGAAACAGAAGCTACTCCAAATGTTTGGAATTTAATGCTGCACTGAGTAGCCATGGAATGAGTCAAAATGCAATTTCATGGTATAAGATATTAGTCACAAGGAAGTGTTCATTAGACTGAGAAGTCCAGGGGAAGATTAACAGAAAATAAATTCTGAGCTTCTTCTCTCAGGCCTTGTGCTGTCATTTTGATTAAACCTTTAAGGACCAGAGACATGTGCAATGCATCGCTTGGCAATGTGTTGCACTCCATGCTGGTTCTTAAGGGGTTAAACATACATGGACCATGATTCACCATTTAATATTCCTTGAGGAAAGTCTTTGAGGTGCAGTTCTGTTTAACCGTACAGTAAGTCAGAGAGTTAAAATTACTTATTTTATTTAGAATTAAATCAGGAAATGAGAACTATTCTTTAACCCTTTGAGTGCCAGGGAGATAACCAAAGCAATGCGTTGCGTACCACTTTGGCACTCAAAGGGTTAAGTGCAATACTTTGCAGTAAATTGGAGACAGGGCCAAATAATGAATCATATGCATAAATATATTTTATATTTCATTTTACACCTCAAAAATAATGTATTATTCACTAAGGAGTTAAATTCCCCTTTTTCAAGAAAAAGGAAGCAAGGGAAAATGTGTCCATCTGCTGTTCCATAAAAGGTTTTTCCCCAGCTTCTCTGCGAGGTAGGTAGGGCCATATTCACTAAGAAAAGAGGCGCCATTCTGGGCAAAACAATTGCATCATGGAGGATGAAAAGAAAAATCCCCTAAATTCTCATTGATTTAAAGGGACTGTAATACTTCAAAATTATTAATCCCTATTTTGTAGCCCTTAAAAAACAAGAAAAATGCCTCCAGTGGCATCTCTCAAACCATTATGGTTCGAGAGATAACTGCTTACAAAGTGCGCCCCTGCTTGACGTGAACGTTCTAGCTGACAGCAGGGAAATCCAGTCCCGGGACTGGCGAAGGCTCTGCAGCAGAGCCGAGATTTTGTTAATGAAAAAGAAATCCTTCACTTAAAAGGTCTTCTACGTGTGCTTTCAAACCAACCGGAGACAGTTATTGAAATACTGATAACTTTATAGTAGGTGAGAGTTCTACTTTAACCAAGAGAAATATTTCTGTTCAACAAAATACACCGACTGCTAAAAAATACAATTTCTGCACATACTCATGCTCAATAATTACTTAATTACACTAATTAAACATTCACAGTTTCATCTCAGTCACGTTTACAACTTTTTTGCTCAGGCATTGCTGGACTTCATTTGTTAGTATAATATTACCTTGTGGCTGAGAGTGAAAGTCCCAGCTGGTGTTGGAAAAGGAGAATCATAATTGATTAATTACATGACTGTAAAGCTAAGACACTGGCTATGAAGCTGCGAATACCTGGTTCACTTCCCAGTGTCCTTAGGCATGTCACTTTATCTCCCTTTGCCTCTGGTTCAATAAACTTAGTTTGTAAGCTCTACATTAGCTCATTGTGCCAGACAAGCTCTGTGTACAGATTGGTAGCTCTCTATATTATTACTGTGTACCAATCTCTCTTTAGAGCTGCCTGCACTTCTATTCTATTCTGCTGTTCTAAACACATAGGGGGAGATGTACAATAAGCGTTCTTGTTCACTTTTGTGAATGTATCCTTAAAATGTCCTTATTCCTTATTATGAGTGTTGGTATTTATAAAGTATTCTACTTACATTTATAAACGTGGTGACAGTAAAACATAAGAACAGGTCAGACATGGCTTTAAATATTTGGCAAAAATTCTGTCAATAAATTGTCACAAATAGCAACATCCTATATAATAATTCGCTAGAATGTTTGTCTGATGCAGTCATGTGCAGTAAAGACTGCCCGTACGCACAGAATGCTGGGAGGTGTAGGAATACTGGGAGTTCTGTGCTGGGAGCGTTCTGTGCGTTTTTGCAGTCTCTACAGCGCATGACTTCATCGCGTGTGCCGCCAGTGAGGCAGCGGCAGTACACAGAGCAGGACCAGCCTCTTAACCCTTTGAGTGCTCACTCATTCACTGCGGCCAGCGGATGCGACTTTTGCGGCCGCGGTCCTTCATCTTGCTCATGGCATATTGTTTTTTTTGTTTTTTTTTAAAGCAGCGCAAGCTGCGCAGCACCTGCAGCCCCAAGGGAGTCCAGTGCAGGCAGCCTACCGGGAATTTTCCCGGTATCCCGGTAGGCTAGTCCGGCCCTGAAAGTACATATACCTAGTGTACCCCTTATGATAATCGTCTGTGTAACTACTTAACAGCTACTAATTATAGTATCTCCTCTATACTCAACATAAACAGTAAAGTTCTATGTACACCTGTTGGTGCTATATAAATAAAAATATACTTACATAAAAATGAGAGAAACGTAAGCCAGTTTCCTGTGCATCTTATTATAATACCTCACAAACAACAAGGTGCAGAGGAAAGGAATGCCCTGAAATGACCACACACTTCCACACTGCCCACCACTTGGTGCAAACAGCAATAATTGTAGGATTTTGGGTGCAATTAGTTTAGTAAGTTGGTACGAGCAGAAGGTTTGGAGCGGAATCATATTCGTATTTCACACTCAGTGAGTGCTATGGCACTACTAGTAGCACAACCATTTATTTTGGAACTAAAGTTCACTCTGAAACAGGAAGATACAGTATAATTAACTTTATTAACTCCAGACAAAATGGCATAATGAGTTAATAATATCTTATTTGCTAGCCAATGCTTCTAACAGAAGCATGAGGAGAAATCTTGTATAATTTATAATGAATGATCAGTGGGTGCAGAATGGAAATATCACAATAAAGTAAGATTGAACTCAGTGTGCTGGATTCTATTTCATGGGGTAAAGGTATGACATATTTACTAGAAAAGGAATTTTGGAGATACAATCCTGTGATATACTATTTCACAGATACTGGAATCCTGCACACGATTTCAAGAGGCACATAAAAACAGAAGACAATTTTGATTGCTATTTTAAAGTTAATTAAGAAAAAGTATTTTAAATATACTGTCTTTCTTAAAGGAAAAATACACGGAAACTGCAACCACTTCTTGGCAATGATGAATGCTGTAAATAGCATATGCATATATCACTTATTAAAATGGCAAACACATTTTTCTATTCATGTCCACCCACGGGTAGTTTATTAACATCACTGATCCCTAGAACTGCATCATAATTAGTCCAGAATACAAACTGCAGCTAATTTGCCAAAGTAAAACCAGGATCAATGCATTGGACACTTCTCTAGCACCAAGGGGTTCATTTCTTAAACAAAATACAAAATGTAATTAATATGCCAAAGTTTGACCATAATTACATAGCAGATGTTTGATTTAACCCCTTCAATGCTAGAGATGTCCCCAACGCATTGCTTTAAGCAAAATGTTAAAGTTATATTTGTAGATTAGTTGTTCTTGGTGATGCAATTTGTAGGACCAATCTGTAACCTGTCAATATATAACCTTACAGGTTTCCAAATACCACAGATTTTAGTCTTGATGTATAAAGTAGAGGACCCCAAGAAGCTGAGACAGACACGGTAAAAACATATTACACTGTAATATAATATAATAGACATGAAAATCTGCTGGGGCTATATACTTAGGGTGACCACGGGTCCCGGAACGTCCGGGACTGTCCCTTATTTTAGGGCTATGTCCCGCGTCCCGGGTCCCCTTCAACCGGGACAATGAAGTGTCCCGGAATGAAGCCAAGCCGCCCTGGATGTCAGCCTTCAAGTGGTGTGTCACATCATGGACGCCGCTCGCGGCGTCCATGATATGACACACCGCTTGCAGGCTGACATCCAGGGCAGCAATGCAGCTTACCTGGAGGCAAGCGCTCTAGTAATACAGAGTGCTGGGAGATGACATCATCTCCCAGCGCTCTGCATTACTGAGCACAGCGCGCGGGAGCTTCAGGGACCAGGGACTTAAGGTATGATGGGGCAACTAGGGTGACCACGTCCCGGAATGGCAGAAGGGAAATGTGGTCACCCTATATATACTTAAATACATCATACTTGAGCTAACATCAATAAAAATGCTGTATATCATGAGGCCCAAATCTAGTCTTACAAATGCTCTGTGTGTGTATATGTGAGTGTGTCTCTTGGGAAGGGGGTACACATTGCTGCCGCTTCTTGGGCTCCTTGACTACCATTACAAATGTAAAGTTGAAGTGCTTTCAGAGGCGTAACTAGAAATCACCGGGCCCTGGTGCGAAAATTGCCATGCCCTCTCCCCCAACCTCACGCCCTCTCCTGTAGATCATTGCCCCAATCTGTATATTACTGCCCCATGCCCTCTCCTCTACATATTTCTGCCCCCATGCCCTCTCCTGTATATCTCTGACCCCCATGTCCCCTCTTGTATATCACTGCCCCCTCCTGTATACATTATTGCCCGCCCAAAGCCCTCTCCCATACATCACTGCCCCCATGCCCTCTCCCATAATAAATATGCTTGGCTACCTCTTTGATAAATGATCTGGTGATTATTATGCTTGCCAGGGTCTTTAGCTAGAATCTTCAGCAAATATTGGGGCTGACATGTCTTAAATAATTGAAAAGGGTAAGCAAAATATAACTGAGTGACCTGGCACTCAAAGAGTTATCAGAGCCCTGTCTCCTATAGGATGTCTTCACTCCCTATGCACACTGCCTTGTTATGTGCATCCATTCATCACAGTGCCCCCTCTGGCCAGAGGCCCATAGAGCAGACAATAGGATGAACACTAAACAGGGATCCGATAACGCTTTGAGTGCCAGGTCACTCAATAATATTTTGCTGACCCTTATCAATCATAAGACTTGTCTGCTCCAATATCTCAGGAAGATACAGTCTTAAGATCCTGGCAAGCAGAATAATCAATGGATCGTATTAAAAACAGGTAGCCAAGAATATTTATTATTTGGCTCAGTCAGGCTGCATTGCTTGGGTTGAATGGGCAGCCGGGCCACCTGCAGTGACGGGCCCTGTCATGGTTGCGACCACTGCGACCGTGGTACTTACGCCACTGAGTACTTTATTGTCTGTAAATCAACTGATATAAGGTACCAGCCTTTCTGAATAGAAGAGAAGTGGGTACCCAATACTTTATCTACGGTAGATTTTGTTTTACACGTCAATAAGCACAAACACAGTTAACCAGTTATGTCTACACATGCTTTCAAAGCAAGAATAGAATTTGACTGTCTTGATCTAGTATAAAATAAGTTCTTTTTACAGATACAAGCTGAAAACACGTGATATTTAAAATAATATAACCCAATATAATTTAATGCTGTTAGTGTTCAAGTAAAAAGTGAAGTTTACAAACTAATGTTTTCACTGTCCAGTATGATTCACACAGCAGGGAAATTTCCATGAGACCTTAAGGATACAGTTTATTTTTCTTTGCAATTAAAATCAATTACATATGTCACAGTTTGGCCCTCTGTAACCCTGGAGAGCAACGTGGCTTAATTTACTTCTGTCAGACTATAAATGCTGTTGTCATGGATATTACATTTATATTATGTACTTTGTTCATGAAAGGTCAATAAAACTTGCATGAAAATCTCCTACAGCTTTAGATGCTATTTTTTGCAAGTATCACTTAATGTATCATGTTCTCAAGCATTGAGTTAAAATGTGCAATAAAAAGACTGGTAATGGTCATTGCTGTCAAACTGCGCACTACAAATGTGCATCTGTTTCAGAAATATGCAGTACTGGTTAACATTCTATCAAGCGTAATATGAGGCTGTAAGGCTACTAAAGGGGAAAACAAGGAATAAGTGTCACGTACTTTGTTTAGTAGATTAATTTACCTAGGTATGTGGGAAGGTGGTTTTCATTAGGGTTGTCATATTTGAACTTTCAAAACAAAGGACAATCCAGAGTGAGTGTTTGAGGCAGGAAGACCAACATACAATGTATACATACTTTGTATTATGCCAATTCACAATGTATTAATTAATTTTATACTAGCAATATTGGCACTGCTTTGCCCATGTGGTTAGTAAAAAAAATGACTACTTTAAAGGAATAGTAATGTTTCATAATAAAAGCGGCTCTAATTAATCATCATAGTATTTGGACTTTGGAGATTGTTATTTCAATTCTGTCAGAATTGTAGTTCAAGAGTAATTCAATGACAAAGTGTCCCCCTCCCGCCCCTTTTACTGATGTAACACTGTTCAGCCAGAGCAAAAGGGAGGTGCCCAGGTAGACTGCAGAGAGGGACAATTTTCAATTAAGATAAGGGAAAAAGCTGAAAAACTTGTCAAGGGGGGCAGGGCTTTCATTGTTCTCATAGGAAGAAGATTGTCCCCTGCTGTTATCTGTCCAGTCTATGGAATGGATTCCACATCTGAGAGGAGGGGAAACTTTGCTTGTGAATATCTCTCAAACCATAAAGGTTTGAGAGATAAGTCTTATATTGTTCTTCATGTTTTTTAATGCCTACAAAATAAAATAAAGATAAAACGAAGTATTACTATCCCTTTAATGACTGGCTTGTTAAATTTTCAGCGTTTAGCACTTTCTTCTCTATAAAGGTATGCAACGAATTGCAAAGCAGTGTGTTACACAACTCTTCATCAGGGTAAGTGAGTGTGTGTACACATATGTGAGCTCATGTGTGAGCATGTGACAGTGTGTTTGAGTAAGAGCGTCTGAAAGCATATGTGAGCAAGAGCATGTGCTTGTGGGACCATGTTTGAGCAACAGCATGTGTAAGCGAGAGCATGTGTGAGAAAGAGCTCGTGTGCATGTGAGCGATAGCATGTGTGGGCTTTGCATGTACTGTACTTTTTGTGTGTATTGAGATTTACATGTATTGTGCATAGCTTTATGTGTAGTGTTTTGTGTATTGCATATAGTGCATTGTCTATAACACTGTGTATATTGCATTCTGAGTACAGCTTTTTTTTTTAGTGTTTTTTGTATAGCATTTGCATATTGCATATAGAGTTTTGCTTATTGTGTACATCATATTGTGTATTGAATTTTGCGTATAACATTTTGGCTATTTATTTTTGCATATAGTGTTTTTCCTATTGCATATAGCGCTTTGCATGTAGCGTTTTAGCATTTGGCGTACAGCTTATAGCGTTTGGCATATAGTGCTTGGTGTTTTTCTTATAGCATTCTGTGAATAACATTTTGAGTATAGAGTTTTGCATATAGCGTTTGTTGTTTAGCATTTGATTCAATGTGTATAGCATATAGTGTATGGAATTTGTCTTATAGCATTTTGCATATAGAGTCTGGTGTACAGTGCAGAGCATTTTGCATATAGCATGTGGTGTTTGCCGTATAGCGTAATGAGTATAGCGCCTTGTGTAAAGCATTTTAGTATAAATTATTGCATTCGGCTTATGGGGTATAGCATACAGCGTTTAGCATGTGGAGAATAGAATTTGTCATACAGCATATAGTGTTTGGAGTATTACTTTTGGCATACAGCGTTTTGTGTATAGCATTTGCCATATTCCGTATGGCATTTGGAGTAGTGTTTAGCATATGGAATACAGCATTTGGCATATGGTCTTTGGTGTACAGCATACTGCGTTTAGCGTACAGCATACAGTATTTTGTGTATGGCATATAGTGTTTTGCATGCAGTGACTGGCATATTGCGTATGCCTTTTGGCATATAGCATTTGGCATAGTACGTATAGAGTTTGGCATATATCATTTGGCTACTGTTTTTGGTGTATAGTGTTTGGCATATAACGTTATGTGTATATCATTTGGCATATAGCTTTTGGATTGTAGCATTTGTCATAAAATGTATAGCGTTGTGCGTATGCGTTTTGCCTAAAGCGTATAGCTTTTGGCATATTGTGTATAGCATTGTGCATATTGCTTTTGGAATAAACGTATAGCGCATTGCATTTAGAGTATAGCGTATTACATTTTGCTTATTATTATTATTCTTTATTTATATAGCGCCAACTAATTCCACAGGGCTGTACAATAGGGCTTATAGCATTTTGCGTATAGCATTTTGCACTGTGCCTCCTGGCCACTTCTGTCAAAATCACACCACATTCTTACTCCAATGGGACAGGCAGTACAGAGAAGATTTGCATAACTTCTCCTTTCTGCCGCCTCTGGGTGTGTTTCTCCTCACAAAGGCATAAATTAAGTCACATGATGCTTTCTCTTTTAAATATATCTATATCTATCTATATATATATATATATATATATATATATATATATAGGCATTGTTAGATGAAAGCACTCACTCTTAAAAACTTTTATGCCCAGGTGCACAATCCCCAAATATAAATAGAAATAGTAAAGAGAGGAGGGCAGCACCCGTGGGGCTTATTGAAATAGCTGTATTCATGCGAAAATGACAACAATAATGGTTAACGTTTCGGTCTTGAGAAAGGTCCCTTAGGGGGACCAAAACGTTCACCATTATGTTGCCATTTTCGCATAAATAAAGCTATTTCAATAAGTCCCACGGGTGCTGCCCTCCTCTCTTTCCTATATATATATATATATATATATATATATATATATATATATATACACTGTGTACTACACATCCCCTCTTCATGATGTGGCCCCCTCTGGCTTTCTCCCACCCCCTTCACAATCTCCACTCTGTTGCTCATGACTTCTCTCATCCCATTCATGACCTATGTATATCCCTCTATGCATTTCCCCAAACCCATGTATGATCTTCAATCTGTGTTGCATCTCTCCATCACTCTTGCACCTGTCTTTCTGATCCTCTGTGTTTTGTCTCTGATGAACCCTCCATGTTGTCCTCCTTGCACCTTGCCCTTCTGTCTCCTCCTGCCACCCCACCCTGCACAAAAATGATGACACTGGTGATTTATTTTATCTGTATTATGGGTTTGTTGAGTCTTGGATGTCATTTCTGGATGCAGCAAACCCAAAGACATAGTCAGTGACTGTATGCTATCTGAGTGAGAGAGAAGGCAAGCAACTGGCAATTCCCAGGGCTGCAAACAGACAGGGTGCCCAGTACAGTGAGAAGCTCTGGTACTTTGCAATGCATTGGAGATATTTCTAGCATTCAAGGGGTTAAACCTTTCTGCTACTAGAGGCCAGTGCCACCTTGCATTGCAGAACTCTGGATGCAGAATTGTTAAATGAAATAGAACAAAATAAAGTTTTCACTCACAGCTGAAAACACAATGGCCCAAGTGCAGAGAGCCAGACAGCAGCATGACAAATGCACAAATGCAAGTTTAGCAGACTTAAGCAGCCCGTTCATACCATTATGCCACTGTTCCAATTGCTCCCTGGGCGCAACCACCGCCTGGCAGCGGGCTCTTGGTCCATGACCGAATGCCCAACTGCTCAGTCCACCCCTGTACCAACTGCATCTTTACTGCAGAGAGAGAGACATGGGTGGAAGGAATGGAGGAGAGAAGGGAAGAGCGAACTATCCCTAGCTCTTGTAAGAAGGACACCTCTCTTGGTAAGCCTCCCTGTTAAAATTATAAGAGCCTCTTAATCCATTGATAGTTACTGCTGTGTTGCTGCTTATGCTCTCTATCAGTAGTTCTCAATCCATACACTTGGGATCTACTAATAGGCAGGGAAGGACAGGCAACTTTTGGTCTGGGGTCAAGTACAATCAAGTTACCCATTTCTACTACTGCTCCAATCGACCATCACAGCCCCCCTTTTATAATTGTATGATTGGCATTAATATTATGTAGTATGTAAGGGAAGTGAAGCTACAGAGTTCACAGTTGAACTGGTACTACACTAAAGATATCACAGAGCTTATAATTGAAAATGATCAACACTAGTAATGTCATGGATCTTACTATTAAAAGTGAGCTAAACTAATGATTCCACAGAGCTACAATAGAAATTGAGCTACACTAGTGAAAAACAGAGCTTACAGTTGAAATGGATCTACACTTGTGACACCACAGAGTTTAGAATTCCATGCTACCAATGGATACTCCTAGCACTGTAAACTTTGTGGTATGACTGGCTTAGCTGTATTTCAAATAAGGAAGCCAGAATACAAAGGGGGAAGAAGCAGGCAAGCGTGAGGGACAAAAAGGCGAAAAAAAGAAATAAAAAATAAAAATGCGGAAAGGAAGGCAATATGAGGAAAGAAGGGCAATGGGGAGAAAGAAATGGGATAGAGATGGGCAACAAGGTGGAGTGAGGGATAATATGTGATATGTACCCCTCTGGTCCTTAAATGGTTAAGTAGGCTAATGTTCTCTGCCTGCTTCAGTTCGAAAAATATGACAGCAACTGTCATATCTGCCTCCTTGACTTGACATCCAGGACTGACTAAAATTGTTTTCTTTTGTACAAAGGCACAAGGGCAAAATTCATTGGAGCCATTAGGATTTAGTTACCATAATAATGTAAGTGGGGTTATTAAGAGATGTCAGTTCTCCTTTAATAACTCCAGTTATCTGTATTATACTTTCACACATTCCATTATCTTGAATCGAGATATCAAACAAATCCATATTTTTGTATTTTACACTCATATGTCCTACAAGTGAATGTATTAAATGGTCAGATTAGTATATAAACTAGACAGTTCAACTATATGTCTAGTGGTAAATAAACCAGCCGCGTGACACACTGAGCATGTGTCTTGTGCAGGTGGATTGGCATTGTGTTGGCCACTC
Source organism: Rhinophrynus dorsalis (assembly GCA_037306005.1). Lineage (NCBI taxonomy): Eukaryota > Metazoa > Chordata > Amphibia > Anura > Rhinophrynidae > Rhinophrynus > Rhinophrynus dorsalis. The sequence goes on from CM074724.1 coordinate 76,963,973, forward strand.
TCACAATTTAGTACAGTGGGAGTGGCCAACAAGGTTGATGCGCTCCTCTCAATACTTCAATCTAGGACAGGGATGGTCAACATGTGGCCCACATGTAGCCCTCTAGGTGTTCAATTCCCATTGTCCCATGACAGATTTGTAGTCTTGAACAGTTGGATTTCCACAGGTTTCCCAGCTCTGCTGTATGTCTTCATTTATATTTCCTAATTGAATACCCAACCTTGCTAATCATTATTCTGTATAAAACTGTTCAAACTTCTAATTAGTTACCCCTCTATCTCCCTAGTAGTAAGATAAATATTTATTACAATCCTTTGAGTGCCAGAGGGGTATGCAATGCACTGAAAGGCAGGGGAGTGCTGGACTGGGGGCAGAGGGGCAATTGCCCCCTGGGCCAGTCATGGGTCTGGGCTGGTGGGACACTGCCTCATTCAATCTCCTTCTTGCTGCTGTAAATGGAGCTACACTAGTGATTCCACAGAGCTTACAATTGAAATGGAGCTACATTAGCCATACCACAGAGCTTACAACGGAAATGGAGCTGCACTAGTGATATCACAAAGGTTATAACTTAAACGGAGCTGCACTAGTGATAACACTGAGCTAGTGGTACCTCTAGTAGCATAACCCATTGCCATTGTAAGCTCTATGGTATCACTAGTGTAGCTTTAAATTGGAAGCTCTGTGGTATCACTAGTCTAGCTTCCATTCAATTGTAAGCTCTATGTTATCTCTAGTGTAACTCCATTTCAACTGTAAGCTCTGTACTATCACTAGTGTAGCCCCATTCCAGTTGTAAGCTCTGTGGTATCATTTGCCTTACTTCACAGCATTAATAACAAGTTTAAAATGAACAAAAGGGGATGGGCTGGGACAGTGGGCTGGAACGATAGTTGAAATGGACCACTTGATTTTATTTGCCCCCCAGGCCGCAAGTTGCCAGCCCTCCCCTGCTGAAAGGGTTAATGAATATTACTTCAGTCTTAGCAGGATAATCATTTTCTTCTTTTCTCCTTAAATCACCCCAGTAACTCATCTACTGCAATAATATAACAAGATCCTTCCAGGCATTGCAAGCTAGTGCCAAAGCTGATTTGTAGATAAGATGCCCTGTTACTATGAGATATAATCATAAGTTAACTACACTACAGGCTTGACAGAAATGAATAAAACTATGACACTAATAAAAGGTAATGAATACTTCAGAAGTTAGAAAGATTGGGAAGGCATGAAGAGATTATTGTTTCCGTCAGCAATTGCGGAAATTCCATAACAAAATGCTATTATGCCATTATTAATTCCATATTTCAGAATATACCTGCTCAAAGCTGCTTCTCGCATTGTTGCATTTAAAATGACTGAATTAAACATGAGAATTTAGTAACTTATTTATTATAATACTAGCAAATGGTACATGTAGCTGCCCTTTCCTTTGGGCAAACCGTGCATGGCAGGGACTGTCACAAGACTGGGCAGGGAGCTTAGATCCTGCCCACTGCTGTGAAAATTACCACTTCTGATTTGCTGCATATGGCCGATCTCCACCCCCCTCCACCTTGGGGTGGGGAGGACAGCAAACAAGAACTATTTCGATTTTTATAAATATGTATCTACACAATCTGATAATTTTAATATGATTTTAAATCTTAGGGTATATTATGGAACATTTATGTTCACATCACATAGAAGATATAATACAATATCAGACTTTATAATCAAATATGATGTAACACAGATTCATTACAGTAGATTAACCATTATGTAACATTTGCTACAATAAAGACCAGAAGAGAGTTTGAATACTGCTATTTCACTGATAAACTACAATATCTTATCCATTTTAAAGGAGAACTGTACCTACAGATTATCTAGGTATTGTAGATATCCAAACTGAGGTGTATCAATATACAGTACTGTGCAAAAGTCTTTGGCAGGTGTGAAAAAATGCTGTCAAGTAAGAATGCTTTCAAAAATAGACACATTAATAGTTTACTTTTATCAATTAACAAAATGATAGTGAGGGAACAGAAGAAAAATCTAAATCAATTAATATTTGGTGTGACCACCCTTTGCCTTCAAAACAGCATCACTTCTACTAGGTACATTTGCACAAAGTCAGGGATTTTGTAGGTATATAGTTAGGTGTATGATTAAACAATTATACCAAACAAGTGCTAGTAATCATCAATTTAACATGTGGAGGCTGAGAAAGGAGGATGTGGCAAGTCCAGTAAATCTGCAAAATGGAGGGAGTACTAAAGGGAAGGCCTTTGGAACAGAGAATGGGAATGTTGGTGGGAAGGAAAAAGGGAATCAGCAGAAGGGAAGGAGGGTTGATATTCGTAAGGGAGTGAGAATATGATAAAGTGAATCTCTGAAAGGGCTGGTTGTTGGTCATGCTAAAGGGAAGGGGCAGATGTTCAGGCTAAAGAGAAATAGTGAAAGGGAGGAGGAGACAAAAGGGAGTGAAGGCATACCCTTGAGTAGTATGCAAAAGGGACAAAGTGCACTGATTTGGACAGGGGACTCCATTCCCCTGGCCACTCCTGTCCATACTAACACCCCTTGGAAACTGTCTTTGTTGATTTTAACAGAAGTGGAAAGGTGAGTTTTGCCCCCACCCCAGAAGTGGCTGTCAAAATCGTGTGCTCACGGAGCTCCCACCCTCTGCAACCATTTGCAGAGATTTTGGCAGAACTGTGCCCCCTGGCCACTGCTGTCAAGATATGTAGGCCTCTACATATTGAACAGGCAATATGGAGGAGATTACCATATTTCCTCATTACTGCCACCCTGTGGTATATCCGGTATGGATGGATAATTTCAGTAACATGACAGTCTTCTCTTTTATAGATATAGATTATTAGGTCTTTATTAAACTTTTTGATATCACAGTTTGCCAGTTCCACTATTCTCATTGTTTGATATCCACCAATGTCCATGCAATTAGCCAATCACATTGTATGTAGCATATATCTATACTTCCTTCTATTTTTTTGTAATCTGCTGGATTCAGTTGAATACAAATAAAATGTATTAAAGGAAGACATAATAGGAACAAAGAAACAAAACCTGTGATTGGCTAATTGCATAGACATTGGTTTCAACCACAAGAAGCAAAGCTGTGTTTAGATGAGCATTTATGTTTAGCCAGTCACAGCTTAGAACTTTTGAATCTACAGAAGAATTAAAAAAAAAACCTTGCAATCTCAAGTTGTGCAGCTGGCCCTGAACATTAGTCATTCATATATTTTTTATTGTTTTTATTAACAAGTCAAGTTAGTACATTATTCAACAGTTTTATAGAATATAGAATATGGTACGGCAGCAGCATAATTGTTACAGCAGCAGTTCAGAGCTCTGAAACACAGAATATGGAAGCATGCCAACCCAACTCTCAATTTTATAGGTTTTAAACCCCTTCCCCAAACCAAACAAACCCAAGCAACTCACCCTCCTGACCCCAACTAGACTTCCAATCAAGCTCTCCCCCCACACTACCACCACCGCCCCCTGCCTGCAGTCAACCCCCTTCAATCCTCCATCTCAGACACACTCTGAGCCTGAATGTCCCCCCAAATGTCAAATCTTATTGAATTTATGAGGTGTACACCCTGTGCATGTAGACAAGTTTGTAGTGGGGCAAATTCTGGGATACTAGGTGTAGCCAAGCCTTGTGAACTGGAGCCCTGTCCACCATCCAATGCATTGCCACCACTTTATGAGCCATCACAAGCAATTCTTGTAAAAGAGTTGTCTCCGCCATCCCACACAACTCATCCGGAAACACTGACAAAATACAGATTTTTTGGGGTGAAGGGAAGTGGTCTGCCCAGGGCTGCATAACCTCTTTCCAGAACCATCCAACTGGTGGACATTCCTACATAAGATGCAGAAAAGAGCCCCCAATCCCAACACACCTGGGGAAGTTGATTTTATGTGTGTCACTCATTTTATGTAGTCTAGTCAGGGTGTAGTAGGAGCAATGGAGAATCTTAAGTTGGATCAATTTTTGACGGGTCGTGAGAGCCACTCGAGATGGGGCCTCTCATGCCATATTCCATTCCCAGTCCTCCATGTCTCCAATATCCACCTCCCAGTGTGCACGCATACCTACAAACCGGTCCTCTACCTTCTTCTCCAGCCATTTATAAACAAAAGAGAGCGTTTTTTTTGGGGGGTATCTTCAGGAGAGATTGCAAGGGAAACGTCACAATATCAGGAGACAGACCTCCCCAATATGCAGACAAAGAATGATGCAGTCTCAGGTATGAGTAGAAGAGGGAGTTAGGAAGCTGGAACTCCATATGTAATTGATTGAAGGGCTTAAGGATATTGTCCAGGTATATTTGTCCAATCATTGTATTTCCATACCTGGCCCATATATGTCCTAAGTCAAGAATGGACAGTGGTCCCAAGGCCGCTGGCCCCCAAAGGCGGGCATCAGGATCTGTAGCCACATATCCTGTCAGCAATTAAGAGTTCCCTCCATGCCCTAACCATAGTCCATTTCACCATAGTGAGAATGTCACTTGCCTCTGGCCCGCAAACATCAAATACTCCAACTCATATTTGGGGTGAAGCATAGCCCTGTCTAGGGCTGCACAAGGATGCATCGGTTGCGGTCTGAGATAAGCTAGCATATATTGCCCCTAAGCAGCTAAATAATAATTGCGGAAGTTTGGTAACGAGATCCCCCCCAACCTGTTTATACTGCATCAGGGTGGACAATTTAATCCTCGGACATCCCCCTCCCCACAAGAAGCAAGACATAACCCTCTCCATTTGCATGAAGTACCTTTTAGGATTGGGTACTGGAACATTTTGAAACAGATAAGAAATTTAGGCAGAAACACCATTTTAATCAAGTTGGCCCAGCCCTGGATATATTTAATTATTTATGCACTGGGACTTTCTTTTTTTAAAAAAGAGGCAGACAAGGGGGAGAAGCAAGGGCTTTGAAGATGCTTGATTAAAACTATACATGTTTTATGTGCTATAAGCACAGTCACTCCTACACATGCTCTTCTGCCACTGATGGTTAACCTAGGGGATAGGTAGGGTATCATAGGTAAACATTCTGACTGCTACCGCTTCAAAATGACCATGTTTACAGCTTATCTCCTATTAGCGGACTTTCAGAAATAGTGTATTACAGAGGACCTGTCACGCTAAGTTACATTTAGTTAATTTTATAGAGAATAATAAAATGTCTACAAGTTATGACAGTCATTTGTTTGTTATGGAAATCGTTTTTGGGAAATTGGCCTTTACTCATTAGTTTATGTGCCAGCTTTACCACCCACTGCGCTATGAATTAATCTAGACAGAGCCCACACATGGGCCATTTCTAATAGCACAGCAACTGATATGTTTGTATTTAAAGACAACTAATTAGCATACTGTGCAGGGAATTAGCACAAAGTGCAGCATAATGTTATTACAACATAAAAGTTGATTTCCCTAAATCTATTTATTTAACAGCGATATTGCTAGCACAACATTTAGGTAATATATTACAAGCAGGTGAGATGTTGGTTAATGCATCAGCTGTACAACTCGTATATATAAAACACAAAAAAACACAAGAAAACAAAAAAAGGGGGAGCGCCCCAATAGTGTATTACTGTGATATAAATCAAGAACAAATAATAAAATAAAATACACTCACAAAGCCACTATTATAAAGAATCCAGCAAGGACTATAAAACATATAGTCCTTGCTGGATTCTTTATAATATTGGCTTTGATAAAGCAGCCTGTGCGCTGCGAAACGCGTTAGCCGTTTTAGTATATATATTTTTTTAATAAACGTGATATTTGGACTTATCCTGTCGTCTTTGGAGTTACGTGATTTGGCTGTTTGTCTGTTATCCGAGTGGGGACGGAGGTGTTTTCCCCACATGCATGTATGTCAGACAGTCTGATAACAGTCTGCTGACCACTTTCACATGTGAGTGTATTTTATTTTATTATTTGTTCTTGATTTCTATCACAGTAATACACTATTGGGGCGCTCCCCCTTTTTTTGTTTTCTTGTGTTTTTTTGTGTTTTATATATACGAGTTTACTACCACTCGGGGGAGTGTGTGTGGAGGGAGCTGCCTGGAGATTTCAAGTTCATCATTGGAATACTGTATCTGGGGGCAGTCTGATATCCCCAGCAGTCCTTTGAGCTGAGCTTGACGTATGCCAATCTCAGCCACTTATTTTGTGAGTACGCACTTTTGGGTGACGGTGGAGGTCAACTGAGACTTATTGATCCCGCACAAGGGGCGCTTGTTTTTTTTTTTCTCCCCCCCTTTTTTTTTTCTATTTTTTCTATCAGCTGTACAAGCTGTTCAAAACCACAAGGTCGCAGGTTCTAGTCCCGGCAAGGTCAGCTCAGCCTTTCACTCCTCTAAGGTAGATAAAATGAGTACAGGACATACTTTAAAACGAGAGACAATCTCAGAGTATTCTTCGTGATAAAATCCATTCACACAAAAAAATAAATAAATATATGTGTGGCAGACCCACTTACTATGAATAGAAACGTAGTAATAATTATTTCATATATTGTATTTTATGTGTATATATATATATATAAATATATATTTAGATATATATATATGGAAAAGGGAAGAAGAGGCAATGGGTCTGCCCTCCTACTCTCTCCACATACACACACATAACACACACACACACACACACACACACACACACGGCCATATGTACAAGGGGTGAAAGTGGTAATGCCTGGCCAGGGCCTAGTCTCCAAAGGGGGCCGTGAGCACCAGGGCCCAGCAGGTTCTAATTATTCCAGGGAAAGTTGTGTTGGGGTGAGGTAAAACAATGTTTGCACCAGGACCCTACACACCACACACACAGTCACTCACTCTCACATACACAATATACACAAAGTTACACATTCTCATATACACACATTCTCTCACACACATTATGATCTATGAACACACATACACACTATAAACTACATATACACACATATACACAGACACACACATGCCTGGCTAAACTGCATAGTACTTGTACAGGCCCTTGAGTGCACTTCACAGAAAGAACTAGCTCCCACAAAAACAAAAGAAGAAAAACATTGTTTTGTTTGTCAGAATCATAGCTAGGATCAAGACAAGCGTGTCTTTCATAACGTTAAAATCCCAAAGCATCAAGCTGACAAGAAAAACAGAAAATATATTTCCACATGATTAAAAATATCAAGATGACAGGAAAAGTAGAAAACAGCAGCTGTATTGTGATTTTAACCTCAAGGAAGGCACACTTGCCTGGAAACTCTCTATATTTCTACATTTGGTGAGCAGAAAATTGTCGCACGGGGAGCATATGTATAAAGCTTAAAGTGGATAAATTCCACGGCAGACCACCTGCACCACAGGGAACACATAATTATATATTTTAAAGGCCTGTGTATCCTGAGGTTGTCCAGAGGTTCAGGAGTAAAATTTCTATCATCCCCAGCCAGTCGTTGAGGATGTCTAAAAAGAATTGTTTCGCAATGTGTCAGAGACCTCGCTAGCATTCAGAATCTCAAAAGCCCCGTTAAAATATGTAGAAACAAAAGAAGAGAAGGAGCTCCTGGTGTATTAATGTTGTAAAACTGCTTCACACCAACCCTCCACCAATACTGGAATTGCACTCACAATCTGAAATGTTCAGTGTAACAATGAAATGTTCACTGAAATGCACACTCAAGGGATTTTTATAAACTGCCCCTCCTACAGTATGATCACTCCAGGTATCTCTCAGGATCCTTTTCAGGGCTGCTTCTCTATCCAACCAGTTGGTAGTCAGTAATATGTAAAAGAACAAACAAAGGGAGGGCACCCAGTAGTGACTAGTACCGTTATTGACACTTTGTAATGGTTTGTTTGACACTCAGACACAGTAGGTTTGGATAAAACACAGTTTTATTGAACAGTTTGCAATAACAATTACCCTCACAGGTCCAGTAATATATAAGCAATATAGTACAAACACAGGACAGATTACAATTAGGTATACCCACACAGGTCCAGTTTACAAAATACAATATACTGACAGAGGTCAGGCAACTTTCGTGTGATACTCAAGTTAGGCAGCACTGAATGGGTTACTATTAGGCCGGAAGGACTGACAGGCCCTAATAGTGTGAGGCCCTTTAAGAAGCTCAATCTGAAGAGAGATCACAATATTGAGTAGCGCCCAAGCAGTAACGGAGACCAGAGCAACTTGTGGACTGCCGTAGCAGTAATGGAGACTAGCAATGAGTCTGGAGAGGCACCCAACCTGGAACTGCACGGAAGGTTAGCTGGTGTCTGTCACCTACCCCGAAGGGTTAACACACTTAGACCAGAGTCGACTGCACAATAGGTGAACTGCCTGAGGCGCCCAGAGAACCCAACTTCAGTGTGAATGGCAGGAAACAGTCCAGCGGATAATGGTGCACGGATGGAAGGAAAACACCAGCAATGTCGCCTGGGCGACACCGATTGCAACGGAGACTAGACTGAAGAGAGAGACTGTCCGGAGACAGAGAGGATCCTGGAACAACCTCAACCGGATACCAGATAAGGCGTAGCAGGAGGGATACGCAACCACAGGAGCCCAGCCGGGCCGGGTCGATATACAGAGTAGGAACGTCAGCCAATCCGAGTCGGTACACAGAGCAGGAACGTCAGCTAGGCCAGGTCGGTACACAGAGCAGGAACGTCAGCTGAGCCGGGTCGGTACACAAAACAGGAGCAAGATGCAGAATAGTCAGACAGTCCGGGCCGGTACACAGGCAGGAACAAGATGCAGAGTCATCTGGCAGTCTGGGTTGGTACACAGAGATCACACGAAATACAGGAACAAGCGCTGGTAACGGAAACACCACAAAAGGGCACCGGATAAGTGACAAGGCCCAGTATTTAAGGACAAATACTGGGCGGGGACAAATCACTTCAATCAATGAGCGAGAGCAATCATGGAAACTGACAGAATGTCGCCAGCATAGCACGGGCACCGTGATAGCACCCCCCTCTCAAAACCCCCCCTCCTTGAAGAGGGAACTGGTTTCAGAGGGTACTTGGAATGGAAACTGCGCAACAATCTAGGAGCATGGAGGTCACTAGCGTCATGGATTGAGCTCCCGGTGTCGAAACGGGGGAGACCACAGAGGCTTGAACCGGTTTATCAAAGTGAGCAGTGCGCTCTAGAATAGTTTGTACGGCCAGTGCCAACTGGTCCAAACGCTGCTCATGTAAATCCATCCTCCAATGGATGCTTTGTGCATTACCTTCACCTGTACCGTCTGAGGTCATGGCCCTTTCGTACCGTAACGGTTTGTTTGACACTCATACACAGTAGGTTTGGATAAAACACAGTTTTATTGAACAGTTTGCAAGAACAATAAACCTCACGGGTCCAGTAATATATAAGCAATATAGTACAGACACAGGACAGGTTACAATGACGTATACCCACACGGGTCCAGTATATGCAAGTTTATAAAATACAATATACTGACACAGGCCAGGCAACTTTTGTGTGATACTCAAGTTAGGCAGCACTGAATTGGTTACTATTAGGCTGGAAGGACTGACAGGTCCTAATAGTGCGAGGCCCTTTAAGAAGCTCAATCTGAAGAGAGAGCACAATATCGAGTAGCGCCCAAGCAGTAACAGAGACCAGGGCAACTTGTGGACTGCCGTAGCAGCAGGGCCAGACTGGCCTACCGGGATACCGGGAAAAATCCCGGTAGGCCGCCAGCACTGGGCTTCCTAGGGGCCGGCCGGGGCTTCTTCAATAAAAGTTTGAACGATCTTTCCAATCATCCGCGGCTGCCTGTTACCTTGCGGCCTCGGATGATTGGAAAGATCGTGAGATGTGAGCAACCGCCGGCCAGTCTACTGAGTGGAGGCTGGCCGGGCTTAGACCCAGTGACGTCAGGCGCAGAGCGGAAAGCACTGCGTCTGCACACCGGGTAGACTGGCAGCTTCTACCTTAAACAGTGGTTTGCGGAGACAGAGGTAAGAGGGGGAGAAAGGCAAAAGATGGATCAATAGCGGGTAAAAGAGGCAGAAAGGGAAAAGGGAGACAAAAGGCAAAAGGAGGGGGGATCAGAAGGGGGAGAAAGCTGCAAAAGGTTGGAATCAAGAAGGGGAGAGAGAGATGCAAAAGGGGGATCAAGAGTTAATGAGGGGGAGAAAGAGGCAAAGGGGAGATCAAAAGAGAGGAAAGTGGGGGGAGGACAGAAAAAGGCAAAAGGAGGGGGGTCAAGAGGGGGAGAAAGAGGCAAAAGGGGGGGATCAGGAAAGGGGGAGAGAGGCAAAAGGGGGGGATCAGGAAAGGGGGAGAGAGGCAAAAGGGGGGATCAGGAAAGGGGGAGAGAAAAAGGCAAAAGGGGGATGAAGACAAGAGTCAAGGCTGGATTAAGGCAAAAAGGGGGATCAAGAGGAGGAGAATGGTGAAAGAAAAATCAAGAGGGGTAAAGAGAGGCAACTTGACAAGAGGGGGAATCAAGACCAGGTGAAAGAGGCAGAGGGGGGTCAAGAGTGGGAAAAAAGAGGCAAATGGAGGGGGGGTCATGAGGCGAAAGGAGGAGCAATCAAGAGGCAAAAGGAGGGAGGGACCAAGAGGCAAAAGAAGTGGGGGGGTCAGGAGGGGGAGAAAGAGGCAAGAAGGGGAGCGAGGCAAAAGGTGGGATCAAGAGTCAAGGAAGGGGTGAAAGGGGATCAAAAGAGAGAGAAAAAGGCAAAAGGAGGGGGCTCAAGAGTCAAGAGGGGGATAACGAAGCAAAAGGTGGGAATGAAGAGTGGGAGAAAGAGGAAAAAGAGGGGAATCGAGAGTCAAGAGGTGGTGTGTGTATGTGTATATATATATATATATATATATATATATATATATATATATATATATATAAATAATTCTCTATTGTTCTGGTGGCATTCAGATGTCTTTTAAAATGCATGTTTTCCCCTTTTATAAAAAAGAAAAAAAATGCCATTATGCTATGGGACTGGTATAATGATGCAATGCTATGGGGCTGGTCAGCAATTTTTTCCAGGGCTGGTTTTTATTCCCAGTCCGGCTCTGCGTAGCAGTAACGGAGGCTAGCAACGAGTCTGCAGAGGCACCCAACCTGGAACTGCACAGAAGGATAGCTGGTGTTTGGCACCTACTCTGAATGGTTAACACACTCAGACCAGAGTCGACTGCACAATAGGTGAACTGCCTGAGGCGCCCAGAGAACCCAACCTCAGTGTGAATGGCAGGAAACGGTCCAGCGGATAATGGTGCACGGATGGAAGGAACACACCAGCAATGTCTCCTGGGCGACACCGATTGCAACGGAGACTAGACTGCAGAGAAAGACTGACCGGAGACAGAGAGGTTCCTGGAACAAACTCAACTGGAGACCGGATTGTTACGGTTGTCAAGCAAAACCAGGAGTCAGACGGTATAGTTAATAGAACCTTTATTATGAGAATAATAACAGTTATGCAATATAAATATATACACACAGTGGGTGATCGAAAAGGCGAGTACTGTATCAGGAATAGCAGTCTCCCAATATCACCACCTCACTGTCCGAGACTAGGCCTCAGCCTGCTGGAGTCTCGCGGTAAGGTAACGCCCAAGAGAGATACTGACTCAGCCTGCAGTCAGTAGCTGGGAGTCTGCTAGGCCCGGTTCAACACTAGGAAGGATGTCTGAATAACGCAACCGACCCTAGGAGCGAACAGACAGGGCCTTATAGTAAGCACCAGATAGGATAGTCAGACGAGCCAAAGTCATACACGGAGCAGGTAGTCAGCCAGAGCCACGGGTTTGTACCAGATAGGATATCCACTAAAGCTATGGAATGCTGGAGGAGCAGTGGATAGACCCCAGGTCAACACCGGAGTGGGTAGTCAGACAAGCCTAGGTCATACACAGAGCGGGTAGTCAGCCAGAGCCACGGGTTTGCACAAGATAGGATATCCACTGAAGAGATGGAATGCTGGAGGTGCAGTGGATAGAGCCCCAGGTCAACACCAGAGTGGGTAGTCAGACAAGCCTAGGTCATACACGGAGCGGGTAGTCAGCCAGAGCCACGGGTTTGCACCTGGTTTGATATCTGAGCCAAATTGGAACGCACAAGGAGAATAGTCAGACAGCGCCACGGGTCAACACCAGAATGGATGGACAGACAAGCCAGATCATGCACAGGAATCAGGAATACTAGAAAATGAACTGCTCAGAACACCAACGTAAGGGTGACTGAGTCAGGACTCAGTCTGCCCTTTAAACCCCTCCATAGGAAGTAGATAGGCGGAGCAGCTAGAGGGAGGAAGTAGGTAGGAGGAGACTACAGGAAACAAACACACATAAAACAGAGGCCTGTAGCATGCTGAAGTCTCTTGCATGCAGATGACGCGTGGCAAGACGCCAAGCGTCGCTGAAGTGGCGGTGCTGGAAACAAAGTACTGTGACACGGATAAGGCGTAGCAGGAGGGATGCGCAACAACAAGAGCCCAGCCGGGCCGGGTCGATATACAGAGTAGGAACGTCAGCCAATCTGAGTCGGTACACAGAGTAGGAACGACAGCCGGGACAGGTCAGTACACAGAGCAAGAACGTCAGCCAATCCGAGTCGGTACACAGAGCAGGAACGTCAGCCAGGCTGGGTCGGTACACAGAGCAGGAACGTCAGCCAATCCAAGTCGGTACACAGAACAGGAACGAGATGCAGAATAGTCAGTCAGTCCGGGTCGGTACACAGGCAGGAACAAGATGCAGAGTCATCTGGCAGTCGGGGCCGGTAAACAGAGATCACATGAAATACAGGAACAAGCGCTGGTAACGGAAACACCACGAAAGGGCACCGGATAAGTGACAAGGCCCTGTATTTAAGGACAAATATTGGGCGGGGACAAGTCACTTCAACCAATGAGCGAGAGCAATCGTGGAAACTGACAGAATGTCGCCAGCATAACACGGTCACCATGATAAACTTAAAATACAAAATCATATATTATACTCACAAAGGTGATGGTTGTGAAATGAACCTATATCCAAACACAACATAGCAAGCATACAAGGAAATTCTTAAACCTGTCCTAGTTCAGGTTAGGGTGACCACATTTCCATTCTGCCATTCCAGGACATGTGGTCAGCCTAGTCCCGCGGCTGAGACTCCTGCCGGTGCTGACCATCTTTCTGAGGCTGACATAGTAAGAGTGCCCAGTAGGAACACTTAATCTGTGTCAGCCTCAGAAAGATGGTCAGTGCAGGCGGGAGCCTCAGCTGTGGGTCTCACTTGCAGCACCAGCATACCTGCTCCACCCCAGTTGTCTCACACGTACCAGTCGAGCCAGCCAATGAAATGTATTTGCTATATGAGGACAGTATAGCAAATACATTTCATTGGCTGGCTGGACTGGCGCGTGTTGCTCAATTCCGGGACTCTTTGTTGTCCCGGTGGGAAGCGACCCGGGACGTGGGACACAGACCCCCAATAAGGGACCGTCCTGGGCAGTCCGGGATGTGTGGTCACCCTAGTTCAGGTTATGAATGTAGTGTGTTGCTCGATCAATCCAGTAAGACTGGAATATACACACGGAGAAGAGGAAGAAAATATAAAAATAAACAATAATAAATAAATAATAAAAAGAAAAATGAAACAAAAACAGCTGCTATTATCTTCAAAATAGTATAAAATTTAATCTGGATAAAAATCCTAGAATTACACTACAATAAAACAATTTCTTTAGGCACAAAAAACACCAACATTTCGCAGTCTAAACTGCTTTCTCAAGACTAAATGCCTAAAAATCAGGAACCCGTTAAAATATATTTATGGGAATTGTTATCTGCCCCCTGTGGCGAAATTGGTCTTCCACAGAAATAATCCACTTTTTTGTGCATAGGGCACTGGATCTTCTGAATGAGGCACTCGCTGTGCATTTGCCATTTCTGAGCCTAAAGGCAGCAGCATCTGTCTCCATATATGGGGCAAACCAAAAGATTCTATAAGGTGGGTTCTAGGGGCAGTCAACGATTTACAGGGAATAGTTTAAAATCAAATCAATCAATAAATACATCAATAAATTAAATATCGATAACAATACCTATAATTAGTTTTAAACAATTTTCAGTTCAAATGCAATTGCAGGTACCTTTTCACAAACCAGGGGCCAGCAAGCTTTTTCCTTCCAGCTGTTGTTGAACTTACAGTAGGATGATGGGCGTTATAGTCCAATAACATCTTGACAGCTGCCAGTTGACCACTCCTGTCACAGACAGGGCACAAAACACTGTAGACAGGGCCAGGCCCGGACTGGGACAAAAAATAGTCCTGAGCATTTAAGGCTGAGCAGCCCATTTTCATGGGCGGCGCTTATGATCACATGCGGTGTGCATGGCCAGTCCGGGCCTGGACAGGGCATGTACTGATGCAAGACAAAAAACTTCTAAGAAGAAAGAAAGAAAGAAAGAAAGAAAGAAAGAAAGAATATACAGTAGGTTTGTCTTATATAACCCTGCATCAAAAAGCCATTGCAACTACCCGAGTATAGGCAAGGGATGGGAAAGCTTTAGCTCTCCAGTTGTTGTTGTTGGCTGAACTACCAGCTAAAGATGTTGGGAGCTGTAGTCCAATAACAGCTGGATGGCTGCAGATGTGCCACACCTAGCCAGACATATACACAGGTAAAGCAAACGTAAGTATTATAGTAGCTCTTAACCATTTGATTGCCAGAGGTGTGTGTCCAAAACATTGCTTTGCAAAGCACTAAACACATTATGACATTTAGTGGGGTAATGGTTTGTCTCTTACCAGTCTGGTGCAGAACAATGTAAAAGAGGTTTTGGTAGGGTTAACGAGTGGGAGAATCTAGGGGCAAACCAAAGATTTCCAGATATTTCCCTCCTGAGTCAGTTCAGGCTAAGGACTGTATGTTCAAAAGAAAAGCTTTGGGGGAAGATTCACTAAACAGTGATAAAGAAAGAGGTGATAAAGTAGAGATGACGTCTCCAGTGATATCACTTCTCCAGTTCCTATGTTATTCTATGGAGCCTATTCACTAAGATCTTCAAAGCTGAAGATGCCATAGACTCCATAGAATGACATAGGAATTGGAGAAGTGATAAACTGGAGAAGTCATCTCCACTTTATCACTGCTTAGTGAATCTCCCTCGTGGTGTTCTGGAGCACACTAAATGCATTGTTAGGGGAGCAATAATAATTCTAACATTGCTATTGATCTATGTTTTGCTTCCCATTGCTTTGCCAAACCTAAAATTCAAATTCTTTGTGAAGCAATGCATTGGACACTACACCATTCAAGGAGTTAAAATCCTCATTTAAAATAATGGAAAAGTTTAGTTCTCCCCTATAGTTCAGTTGGTTTGCCCCAGAATACCTCCACAATTATTTTGAACATATGTCTTGTTCAAATGCCTTAGTCTAATAGCTATACATTTATCCCAAGAGTTCTTAACCCTTTGAGTGCCAGAGGGGCATGCCACACATTGATGTACCCCTCTGGCACTCAAAGTGTTAAATTCATTTGCTGTTTTAGCATCCACCATTTCTGCTGTGAGGATATTTCATGAAGTAGTGTTTCCTTATGTTTCCGCTTATTTTTATATCCTCCAATTTTAAGGACATGCACTTGTGTTCTAGTATTCCTTTTACTTTGAAATATGAGCTTTAGAAAAATCCTTAACCCTTTCAGTGCAGAGAGGTATCCAAACATTGCAGCACAAAGCACTGGATACCCGTCTGGCACTCAAACTGTTAATATATTTGAAGTATTCAGTTTCTCCCATTCATAAGGTCCCATTTCCCCTAACACTTTCTTTCCTCCTAATTGGTTCCTCAAACCTAACCCCCCCCCAATACTCTTTCTGGAGATTATTATTATTATTCTTTATTTATATAGTGCCAACTAATTCCGCAGTACTGTACAATTGGGAATAGACATACAGAGATATTAAATAGTACAATCAGATGTGGAGAACAGAAGAATCAGAGGGCACTGCTCGTGAGAGTTGTGGTGTTTAGAAGTGTATGTCTTCAAACTGGTGATCTGTAAAGGCATCAGGACCTCTCTTTTCTGCTGCCTCTTCCGATACAATCCATTTGTTTTATATAATTCTGCATTCAAAACCAACTGCAGCTGCATTAGCATAGTCTAGGAGTGGGCATCATATAGCCATGTAGCTGTTGTTGGATTACAAACCCTATTATCTTCAGCCAGCTAGAGTCCAGATGAGCAAGATGGAAGTTGTAGTCCTACAACAACTGAATGGTTTTAGGCTATTCACCCTTGACACAGACATACACTCAACAACAGCAAAATAATTATTGTACTAACACTTCATCCTTCTCACATCTGACAGAAACAACACAGTGTGTGTGTGTGTGTGTGTGTGTGTGTGTGTGTGTGTGTGTGTGTGTGTGTGTGTGTGTTGGGGTGGGGGGCAGGGCAACAGGAACCAGTCCTCTCATTGGTTATTACTTGACATTCCCCTTATAGACAGCAAAAGTTTTAACATCAAGAACCCTTTCGATGAACATGGAGCAATTGCTAAATTCTATGAAGAATAAACAGAATTTCCACTTGTCGCCTGTGTTATTATCTAGGAAAGAAACACTGTGATAATTTGATTTGTGTGATTGTGTCACTCAGACAGCAGGTTGTATCCTCCATGGAAGCCCAATTTGCATTTTAAATGAGAATGTCTTTGCCTTGCCATACTCCGCAGGTGTCCCTCTGTGAGGGCAGCTAATGCCAGTTTTTATATTTCATACAACAGGTCAATGTATTATTCTCATTATAATTGGAAAAGAGAAGTCATTAAAGAACAGCGAGCACAGCTGCATGGCCCGACAGCCATGTAGTTCTGATTTATCTGCTTGATCACCCCAAGGTCCAGGAGAGCACTAAGAGAAGAGAAACTGATAGAGTTCTATAAAAGGATGCCCTGAGTTAAGCTAATGATGGTACTGGGAACGGTAGTTATGCTTTATAACAGCATAAGCAGGGGGTAGAAAGAATATATCCTTGGCGACACCAATCATTTTTCAGCAACATAACTATACTTTCCATACAGGGTACAGCTTTTAATTACAAAAGTCAATCACTCTGTGTTATGAAAGCACTTATACTTAGATATAATGGACATTTTTTCTTTTCATTTTTACAGCCAGTTTTACTGTAGATATATTTTTGAAATGCATTTGTATTCCAACTCAATATCATAAAATTTTTCTTGAATGGTAACTAATATTTTTATATTTAATGGTTAACTCTCACACATATACAACCATTGCCCTGTATCTTTCGATATTTGTCTTCCCTTCTTTTGAAAACAAAAAAAAAATTACTAATTAAAAAAAACAAGCCAAGAGATTTGCATCACATTTTAGTTCTCTAGTGCAATTACAGAGGAGAAACTTCCACATACTTATTAGCCTAATCCCAACCAAAATTAAAAAATGGCAGGCAAGTCGCCTGTGCAGGGAAAACAAGCTAATCCCAGATGTACATTTCACCCTTGTCTGGGCCTTGTCAGTGAGGTGGAACTGGTTTCCCTAGGCACTGAGAGCAAGAGGTCCATGTCTGGATTAACGTTCACTCTTAGGGAGACAGCCTAAGAGTTTTTCAAACAACAAGCCAAGAGATATGAGAGGCTGTGAGCAGGAACAAAAGCAATGTTGCCTGTTCTGCAGCTACAGATAATATATCAGAGAAGAAATCTCTGTGTACATATTAGCCTATTCCACCCAAAAGGGCGGTCTAGTTCCAAAATGACAGGCAAGTCCCATCTGCGTGGGAAATACCAGCTAACCCCAGATGCACGTTTCGGCCTTGTTTGGGCCTTATCAGTTGGTTTCCCTAGTCACTGAGAGCAAGGGATCCACTTCTGGATTACCCTTTATTCTTAGGGAATCAAGCTAAGAGATGTGAGAGGCACTGAGCATGAATAAAAGAGCTAAAATGTGATGCTTCTGAGTGGTGACTAGTCGTAAAACAGGCCATTGTGCTCTTTGTTCGTCCTCAGAAGCCTCTCACATTACTTATGCGTAATTTGAATACTTATAGGGGGTCTCCCTAAGAGTGAAGAGTAATCCAGATGTAGACCCCTTGCTCTCAGTGCCTAGGGAATCCAGCTGCACCTCGCTGAGAAGGCTCAACAAGGTCAAAACATACATCTGGGGTTAGCTGGTGTTCCCATGTAGGGGAGACTTGCCCGTCATTTTAGAACTGGACCGCCCTTTTTCCCGGGATTAGTCTAAAATCTACCTTTAACTTTCTCTTCTGTAATGTCTCTAGTGAGCTAAAACGTGATGGTTCTAAGCAGTGTCTAGCTGTATAACAGGCTGTTGTGCTATTTGTTCATCTTCAGAAGCCTCTCACATTATGTATGCGTAATTAACAAAAAAGTCACAAAACTCAACTTTTAAAGCTGTGCATTGTACAGGTAGAAATCAAGACTGATGCGCTATAGAGAACTTCAGAAAAAAAATTCCCATTAGTGTAAATGGGACATTTAAATTCTTGAATGCTAGAGAGGTCTCCAACACATTCATTAACATTGCTTCTCAAACCTTTATGATGTGTTGCTGACCTCTCTAGCATTTATGAGGTTAAAATCCATATTTATAACAACGTAAATTATTATTTGTCCCATAAATGCAGTTTATTTGCTCCAGAAATACTCTAGGGGGGGTTATGCTCTAAGGCATGATAAAGAGGTAATAATGCAGAGAAGACGTCTCCAGTGATATCACATCTCCAGTCCCTATGTTATTCTATAGAGCCAATACGCTAAGATCTCCAAAGTTGGAGAACTCTTAGTGTATTGGCTCCATAGAATAACATAGGAATTGGAGAAGTGATATTACTGGAGAAGTCATCTCCACTTTATCACCTCTTTATTACTCCTCAGTGCATAACCCCCTAGTTCTTCTTAATACATCAGCTTTTAGTAGTAAGCACAGCAATTTTAAAGAGGGGTTCCAAAAAAAAATAAAAAGCATTGGTTTTGTCCAGTTCTTTACCCAGAATTCCCTGCGCATGTCAGGCTCCCTGTTTTTCCCTTGAGAAAATAACTTTGCATCACAAAATGCATAGGGAAATGTAATTAGACTTGTATTTTAACGAAAGATTGGATCTTGTTCTGTATTTTGAATACATTTTGATACGCTGACGTATACTCCACAGTCCTGTTCCATGTTTCTTCCTATATAGTTGGAAACTACTAGTCATTAGTTAGCCTGGGTTTTATAACTTGGGTTTACCCTACTGTGGCCCATACCTGTTTGGAGATCGGAGGCACGGTTTTTTGAGTGGAGAAAGTGCACTGAAGCAAGCTGAGAACATAGGAAAGTGTGGAGAATAACCGCGGCTGGGAGTTAGATCCAGCCAATGTGAATATACTCAGAAGCAGGTCCAGCCTATCATATATGTGAGTACCCTGTGAGGGATTGATTGTATTTGGAGGTGAACATCTTAATATACTGCACTTAGAGGATTGCGCTGTTTAATTCTGCTTTCTTGTATGTATCCTTGAAGAACCCGTCCGGCGTCTTTTTGAACAAGCTGCATCTCTGGAATCTGAGTGCTGGGACGTGTTCACAAATCCTGTGGAGGATTTTTACAAGTTTATGGAACTTTGTGTTCATTATCCTGTTTCATTTTATATATTTGTAGTCGGACCAAAAAGTTCCTAATCGTGACAACTGTCGTCAGTATATTGCTCCTTGCCGCCGTTAAATAGGCCTAAAGAGAGGGCCTATAAGAAACAGTAAAGCTGGCGGAACTAAAGAGGGTGGGTAAGCAGATACACCCACAGAACACTGCTACCTAGAGCTGCTAAAACCCAGGGTATAAGAGGTGAAACTCAGTCCTCCCACAAAGCCAGGCTAACCAATAGCCTTTCATTTGTAATCGATCTTAAAAGTCCCTAATTATGACAACTGTCGGCAGTATATTGCTCCTTGCCACCTTTAATAGTCCTAAAGAGAGGGCAAAAAGAATAACCAAACTATACACAGATTAAACTACATGTTTATTTCATGAATAACAGCCGAAATGTGCACGTGTTACAAAGCCAACTGGCAGAAGGCTCACCTAAATTATAGTGTGGGCTGCAGCACATAAGACATATAACTGGATGATCTCCAGCACCCCATACTCTTAATGATATGTACCAGTATCCTATACCGCGAGGCGGAGGTAGCTGCCCCTATCCTAAAAGAGTGGCCAGAAAACCCACTGGGGTCCAACCCTAATCTAGTAATGATAGTTCTAATATATTTAATGAAAATAGAAGTGGTGAGTGGTTTATCGTAGTAAGGAAGGAGGGGGCTATGCAGTGGTTTACCTTGTAGTGTGTCCATATAAGCATCTAAATATGATAGTGGGCACCACGCGTTGAAGGTGGAATAGAAACATACTTCCATAGGTGGGCCTACTTGGTTGGTTTTGGATGTGAGTAGGGAAAGAACATAATGGCCATCATACCATTTAAGGTCTTCTATGCATAAGTAACTACCTGTAACTCGGGCTGCAGTAACTTACCTTGGTCTCATAATACCATAAAAGGGCAGAAAAATGGTTGCCAACAAGGTATTGTTGGTTCCAACTGAGAAAGGTCTTGAATTCAAAACCTGAAAAATGTTCCTGAATAATTTACCATCTATGGGTAATCGAGTAATTGCCTTAGGCTGTAATAATTTCTTATTGCCCCTTAAAGCTAATTTCACTGGGTGACAAGACAACAATGACTTATGATTACAATCTGAAATGAGGATCCCCACTATAAAAATTTTTATAGTGCCATACGCCAGGTGCAAAGAAAAGTGACAAAAAGAAATAAAAGCTAACAATGTGCTAACAGAGAAAGGTTGACAAGGTCTGTAAGTATCGATAAAACTCTTAAATAATTTCCAGGCCCTGTCATAACACTTCTGGGTATTAGTTGTTAAGGCCTGGTTCATGAGAGCTTGAGCCTCCCGGAGGTGATGACCTAGTCCATCCTCATGGACTAGATATCTGGCGCTTGTGTAGGTAAAGGGTCTGCAGTGTGATGAAGTTGATGAAATGCCTGGAAATTTAAACGGGATAGTATGTCAGCTTGGTTATTGAACCTGCCTGGCAGATTAACACATACGTAAAAGAACTTATAATACAAGGATACCCAAGTAAACTTCCTTGCAAATGGCATTATTATCACTGATGAAGATCTACCTTTGTTAATTATAAGTGAAGTGGCCTAATTATCAGTCCTGAACCTAACTGTCTAACCCCATATAATGGCTGCCTCCACAATGGGATACAACTCAAAGAGGGCTGACATGAGCTTGAACCTGGAGATCCTAAGGACTTCTTGTGCCCATGCCTCTGCCATCCAATGATCGCCATAAATGGCTGCAGAACCCCCTGTAGCTGCCGCATCCATGGTGACCATGGGTAACGACAGGGAGGCCCTAGGAATAAACATGGAGCTACCGTTCCATGATCTGATAAATCGAGCCGACATATCCAGGTCTGCCTTGGTAGAGGCATCAAGGTATACCATGCTCCCTGCATCCGGATCCCCAGAGAGCAAAGGCAGCAGGTGCGAGACAAAAGAACGACCCTGAGGTATGATCCTTGTGGCAAAGTTCAGAGTACCCAAGAGCGACTGCAGTTCTACTCTCTGACATGAATCCTTTGTGGTAAACTCAGTAACCATACCCTGAATATGAGATAGCTTCTCAGGAGGCAAACTAGCTTCCATACTTACTGAATCTAGCTGAATACCTAAAAAGCAAATCTTAGTCACCAGCCCTAACGATTTGTCTAGCTCTAAGGGAATATTAAGTGTAGAGAAAAGCTGCACAATCTTCCCTAAGCCAACTGGTGTAAGGTGAGGAGGTTCTATAATCAAAAAGTCATCCAAATAGTGGATAACTTGATGACAATGATGTAAATTCAAAAACATCCAGCAAAGTGTGTCGGCAAAAATGTCGAACAACTTGGGGCTACTTTTTGACCCAAACATCAGACGTGTGGAAAAATAATAATGCTCCTGCCATTTAATACCGTGCAGATTCCATAGCGATGGATGTAGGGGTAATAACTTAAAAGCATCCACTATGGCAGCTTTACTTAACCAACAACCTCCCCCCATCTGTATGATTAATTGGATGGCATCATCCACAGTTGCATATTTTAATGAAAACTCCTCAGAAGGAATTATAGAATTTAAACTTGGGGTGGAAATAGAATGAGGCACTGACAAATCATATATCAATCGAGTTTTATTAGAGAACTTACTATGGGCCACTCCAATAGGGTTAATTCTACAGTGAGAAAAAGAAGGTGAATCGAAAGTCCCTATCACATACCCCTTAGATACCTCTAGCTCTACCAACCTACAAGCATTACAAGTGTAAGTATTATAATTGTAATTATTGCATATTTGTGATTTGCCGAAGTACTCAGTCGGTCTTCCCATACGATCAAACTTGAGGGGAATAGGAGAAACTGACTGAGATCCCGACTGAGTCACTGTCTGACCAAGGATGGAACTAGGGTAAGTTGGACACGGGCACAAGCTGGTAGTATGCTCAGCCAACTGGCACACGGCGCATACAGGGGAATGTAAGCCAGCAAAATGCCTGCAAAATAACTCAGTGTCCAGCTGGCTCCATTCTAAGGCAATGTGAAATTGGGCCAAGGTGGCAGCTGCCTTGGCTGAAAATGACCAATGGTAATCATAGAAGGCATGACCACCATATTTGTGCCCGAGTTCGACCACCCTGTAAAGATAAAGATCGAGTTCCTCCCTACGCTGGGGGTACACTGAACATATCACATCTCGGTAAAGGCTAAAAGCTAACACAAACTAATACCTTCTTGCCTAGTCTGGGATCCTTAAAATTCAGTACTACAGACACCTGCTCACAAGAGAAGGATTTGTTTTCCACAGAATCTTGGGAAGATATCAACAGGGCTACTAAATTAACATCCTTACCCTCTATAATCTGTTTTTTTAAGATTCCTTGGAATGTAGTGGGCTGGGGTAATGCGGGAGCTACCCTTCTTATAGGAAGAGAACCGACTGGCTGGGATTCATGACTGGACAAACCACTTGACTAATGTTCTGACCTGGTGGTGAAGTTCCCATGCCATCAAGTCGTGTGTGGATAGATGTCACGGACTCTGCCAACGTGGCAAATGACGCCTGTAAATCCGCCGAATCAGAATAAGATTGAGACATTGATGGAGCTGGACTAAGGCTAGTACTAGGCCTTGGAATATTAGTGGGGGTAAACAGTAGCTTATATAATTCAGCTTTACGGGCAGAAGCTGAATAAGGAATGCACCTTAATTGTAGCTCTCTAAATTTTTTTGCCACTGTCCATGTTCTGTACAAAGAACGGGATGATTGGTCTGATACGGGCCCTGGAGTCTCCTGTATGTCAGGCATCTCATCTTGAAATGGGTCGAGTGGCGTTATGCCTATGTGGCAGATCCTATCGTGAGCCTGGTGGTGACTTCTTTAACTATAGAACAAAGAACTAACTAATGAGTGGCCGGGTATAGTGACACCCTAACGAGTAAATAGAACTGGAGGAGATACACTAACTATGATTTGGCCCGAGGGGATATGAGTTTGTGGTATTAGGGGAACATTTGCTCCTCCATGACTTAATCTGACAAGCAGGGACCGACAGACTTAGAAAAATGATAAACTGTTAACTCCTGATGTAAGAGAGGGATTAGAGGATAGGGAATGAATAACATAATAAGCAAACCTGTATGTGATACGACACAAGATTTGAAGACAATCCCTCCGTATCTAAAATTAATGGAGGGTAAAACAAAAGATATGACACCTGAATATAAGGTAACCTTTAGTGATGAGCGAGCATGCTCGGCCGAAGCTCGGTTCGGCTCGAGCATCGCTCTGCTCGGCACATGGCGGTACTCGTACGAGTACCGCATGTGCTCGCCCGCCATGTTCGGGTCTCCTCCCCGCACGTTTCGCGGCTGCTGCGCAGCCAATAAACGTGCGGGGAGGCTCTGACATCAGTGTAATGCCAGCAGCCATGTTGGCTGCTGGCATTACACTGATTGGCTGGCCAGAACCCGTGATCGGGTGCTGTATAGCACCCGACGCGCGAGTTCGGCTCATTCTTAGCCAGGGAGAGATGCGCTTAGGCAGGGAAAGTCAGTGTAGGGAGAATAAAATTGTTGAAACTCTTTCAAGACCCAAAAGTCCTTTTTAGGACTGTTGTGTGTGGGGGCAGCATTTATATTTTGTTTGGGGGGGCACAATTTCCTTTTTTTTGTGGGGGGGATATTTGAAAGGTGACATATAATACTAGATGCACAGGAAGTCAGTGTAGAGAGAATAAAATTGTTGAAACTCTTTCAAGACCCAAAAGTCCTTTTTAGGACTGTTGTGTGTGGGGGCAGCATTTAATTTTTTTTGGGGTTGGCAGAATTTCATTTTTTTGTGGGGGGGGACATGTTCTAAGGTGACATTGTACTAGGTGCACAGGGACAAATATTTCACAGTGCAGTGACAAGCTGACATATTCTGTTAGGTGCACAGGGCCAATGATTTTACAACGCAGCGACAAAAAGGGCCATTTTAAACGTGTGCCTAGCCATAGATTATTGTCACATTCTGTTTCGTGTGCCTAGCCGCAGATTAGCGTCACATATTGTTTAGTGTGCCTAGCCGCAGATTAGCGTCACATATTGTTTAGTGTGCCTAGCCGCAGATTAGCTTCACATATTGTTTAGTGTGCCTAGCCGCAGATTAGTTTTTATCTTCCTTTTTGTGTGTTTTACGGTCAGTCTGTAAAAATGGCGTACTACGGGTGAAACATCGTTCCCAGCAGCGACGTTGGAGTCCAAGATGCATCCAGACATCCTCCCTATGCTGTCCCTGAACCATTTCTGTGGTGTTTCCATCATTTTCTGACCTTTTCCTATGAACCAGGCACCCTCCCCTCATCAGAGCAGGGGGTGCCTGGTGTAATGCTCGAGTCCTCCCATTGACTTCAATGGGGCTCGGGTGCTCGGCCGAGCACTCGAGCCTCCGGGGGCGCTCGGCCAGAGCACCCGAACACCCGAGCATCGGGGTGCTCGATCATCACTAGTAACCTTACAAAATCTTGCATCATGACTTAACCTTCATAATCTTAATTGCTAAACCTACCTATGATATCATGACTACAGAAAGTACCATCCTAAATAAGTATCATCCCCGACTATGATGATCTTGAAACCTGTCCCTAGATAGAACACCATACCTATAAGAACGCACTATCAATATGACAATACATGCAACTCCGTTAAACTTCATGAGACCTTAATCCTTGTAGCTACTATCCTTCTGTAATGAAGATAAGAATCCTCCAATGTCTTGGAACTGTAAAATATAGAAAATAATGTCCTGATGATAAAATGCCTTAATGTCCAGCCCAGATCTGTCTGACCCATATGACCTGCCCCTATGTATCATACATAATGTATCACCTACCGCCTTCAAATAGAGTTCCCTATAACACCATCCCCTACACCTATAACCTAAGATTATAGGTTGCCTAAACTGCATACAGAGAAACTGGCCTACCCCTAAGTCTATGCTTATAGACTAGAATCAGGCACCCTGAAATGTAATAGCTTGAACCAGAATACTTATAAAGAGAGAAATACCGCCCTCAAGGTATAACTATTTAAAACATAAGCAAATAACTTCATAGTAACCTACAACCTAATTTAGAAATATCTTGGCTCCTACTCCTACTGACTGTGATGGATGCGGAAATGACTAAATAGATTAAAAAGGAAGATTAGTAGTAATCTAGGTTTATCGAGATATACGTGCATCCCCAAATTACCACCTGGCATATCTAGCATAATTTCAAGACAACAAGAATACTTGCAAACCCAAGCATACATCAAGCCCCTGAGAACCGATGACCTTACTCTGATTATCTAAAAGTCCCCCCCACTATGTCGCCGCAGTCATGTGGCTGTGCCCCTACCCCATGTAGCCTACCCTCAGAGCCTTGTTACATATAAATATCTAAGGATCACCAACCTCACTTAAAATAACCCCTTTACCTGCTAACAAATGATGTTATCCTTCATCTCTTGTATACATAGGTTTACCCAGTCATTCCTACTTCAGGTATGATTACCGAGAAATGATTAGCCTAGACCTAGGTAATTACTACAGCCACATACTGCTGCCAGCTTCTGGATAAATAACTCCCATTGTAAGGAACATATGTAGAGCCCAAACCCATACTATCCCACTACCTTACAACATAGGTACTCATGGAAACCTGGAAATAAGTATAAGAACAATGAACCCTACCTGCCCTGATGTCGATAACTCTTGTAAGAGTTTAAAACTAGTCTTACCCATACGTAACTGCAGTAAGTAACATGGTAAGAGTTACCGCAACACGAGGCTGTAACGAGGCCCTTCCGATCTGCACTGCATCTGAATTACAGCGACGTTCCGTGAACCTATAGCAATTGCGGTAATATGGATAAGACCCAAACCTGCTACCCGTGATACACAATACCTCCTGTACCGTTGTACTTGCCATTCCCCACGAGCAATGTACCACAAGTATCCGATTGTTTGTTTGAACAACCGTCACCCTCTAATGACGTGTTGGTGTGGTGATCTGTCCACATGGTGAAAATGGATTGGGGTGTGTTTTGTGACATCATATCATTTAGCCAATAGGAAATTAAGGGGTGGGCTTTGAAGTTGTTAAATGATAGAGCACACAGCTGCTCAAGTCAGTTCTCTTCTGATCCTGTGAATTCCAGACTGTGTCTCTCCTCTTGTGTCTTCTCCCCCTCCCCCATTTCCTGCCTTCCCATCCCCTCTGTTTGGTGGACAGTTTGGAATATCAGGTAACATTGGGTTTGATTGTGGGTAACTTGATGAAAGAAGGGGTTTGCCTAGTATAGTTTGAAGGAATTGCACTCTGAATGTAAATATCTGTATTTTAACTTCTATATTAAATATTGCTCATAAGTAGAACCATTGAATTGTGTATTTATTATATATAGGTAAATTTACATTAAATGGATAGTAAGGTTTCATAATAAAAGCAGCTCTAATTAATCATCATAGTATTTGGACTTTGGAAAGTGTTATTTCAATTCTGTCAGAGTTGTAGTTCAAGAGTAATTCAATGACAAAGTATCCCCCTCCCTCCCCTTTTACTAATGTAACACTGTTCAGCCAGATCAGAAGGGAGGTGCCCAGGTAGACTGCAGAGAGGGACAATCTTCAATTAAGATAAGGGAAAAACCTGAAAAACTTGTCAAGGAGAGCAGGGCTTTCATTGTTCTCATAGGAAGAAGATTGTCCCCTTCTGTTATCTGTCGGTCTTACAACCAGATTCCACAACTGAGAAGAGATGGCTTACACTAGGTAATGGGGCGGGAGGGGGAAACTTTGCTTGTGAATATCTCTCAAACCACAAAGGTTTGAGAGATAAGACTTATATTGTTCTTCATTTTTTTTAATGCCTACAAAATAAAATAAAGATAAAACGAAGTATTACTATCCCTTTAATTTTTACCACAGTTGGTATCACGAGATTTGTTTCCTGTGCACCAGTAACCTGCAATCATAAGCAGATACGCCCACCGAACACCACTACCTAGAGCTGCTGAAACCCAGGGTATAAGAGGCGAAACTCGGCCCTCCCACAAAGCCAGGCTAACCAATAGCCTTTCATATATCCTTTGTATTTTTTAAATTGATGCTCATTTGTATGTCTTTGGGTTTGGAGTGAGAGCTAGGTTTGTGTGTTTGTATCCTTGTTTCTGTCAGTTATCTTTTTTATTTCTTTCTTATTAACTGTCCCCCTATCCCTATCCCTGTTCAACTGCTTCTTTCCCTAGACTCCACTAGCACAGATATAATGTCCAGATCAGGAAGAAAAGTGGATCACAGCTGCCTGTGTCTACTGTGTCACATAAAATTGTGAGGTATTTGAGGTAAGCCTCTTTTGTTCCCTTCTCACACACTCAGACACCTCTAGCACAGAGATAACAGCAGATTAGAAAGAAACTTGAATCACCTTTGCATGCATGTTCCCAGTCAGTCACACAGAAATTTGGGGTATTTGGGGTAATTCATTTGTGCTCCTTTCTCATGCCCCTAAACTTCCCTGACACAGAGATAACAGCCAGATCAAGAATTAAGTTGAATCACAGCGGTCTGTGTCTACTGGGTTACACAACATTTTGGAGCAAACCTCCTTTGCTCCCTTCACACACCTCCAGATTCACATAGGACACAGATTACAAACAAATCAAGAAGAAACTTGGATCACAGTCACACCGAATTTTGGGGTATTTGACATCAATCTCCTTTTTCCCTTACTGTCCCCCAGACTCTCTCTGACTCCCCTAATTCAGAGAACAGATTTTCTGCCTACAAGACTCCCTAAACTAAACTTCAACTCCCCTTTATTAGCCTCTCTTCTCTAGCTAAAAAATGTGCTGCTTTCTCTCTCTCACAAACACAGAATGGCATGCTGCAGGAACCTGAAACCCCTTTATATTATGCATGTGGGAAAAGAAGGGAAACTTACCATGTGATGGGGAAAAATTATGTCTTACGATTGGTTTCAATTCAATGAGCTCTGTGAAAAAGGCAAAAAAAACCTGCACTTTTCATAAAAAATTTACAACTCTGTGCAAAGTTAAATTTTTCTCCTGTTTCTCTTTTGAGGTGCAAATTTTGCCCATTCCTACCCATGAGCCACACAGTTTTTAAGTATCCCTGCTAAATGAGAAGATAATCCTCAGATTTTCATACCAGGGAACTTTCAAAATGAGCTGACCCAGAGATGTTTGAAATAATAACCATTAATATTCTTGCAAACTTTGGCTGAGATTTATAAAATTGCAGTTAATGGAAAAGAAGCATTAAAATGGCTGTAAGATTGTCGCTAGTAGTTATAAAAGTATTAAGGACAGTTTAGGAGGACATAACACTGTCCCTTTTGGTGCAACTGGTTTACTCCAGAATAATTCCAGTTTGCTCTTATAAATACGGGCCATAGACATACCTGCAAACTCTCCGGATCTGCCCCAGAGATGTTTTTTAGAGTTAATTACCAGGACTCCGGAGACAGAGGATGTTTCTACATTGGTGTTGAGTTTCCTAAGAAACTCTGCCCACTTCTCCTCCTTCCCGCTCTGTTCCGCCCACTTCCCACCCAATTTCCGCTGACTTCACATGTACATTGCTGATAAGCCCCTCCCACCCGAATAAGCCCCATCCCCTTTATGATAAAAATGATAGATTCCAGGTCTAGATTCCAGGCCAAGTGTCCCTACCTGTTCTAACCCAGAAGTGATGCAATCAGTCCTTAAGGAACCTTTAATATTGTACAACTTACAAATAATCACTGCTTTAACTCTTTGAGTGTCACAGGGATGTACAAAGCATCGCTGGCAGAAATTGCACAAATTTCAGTTAATTGGTGTAGATTCTCACCCTGAGAATTTGGTACTTTACCCCTCTCTGTTCAAAATTCCCTCACACTGCAAAGGGCATCAGTGCATGAGGTACCTAAGGGGAGTCTGTGTCTTTAACTCTTCTTGCTGCCTCCACCGCCTCTGCCTACAGCAGAGAAGACTGCATTTGGATTTTTTTACAATAAGAATATTTCACTTGCATGCTAATATTTCTCTGCAATTTGTATGTAATACGAGAACTATGGCAAATCGGTATTTTCATTTTGGAGGAATCAACTATTTGAACTCGTACATATGTGCATTGTTTAATACAAAAATACAGATTTGCTTTAGTTGTTGCATAATATAGAAATTGCAGAGTAATATTAGCATGCAAATGAAATATTATTTCATATTGTAAAAAAATCCAAATGTGGTCTCCACACTTTTACAGGAATGTGACTGTAACACAGAAGAGGAGACGACAGAACAGAAGAAGACAGAAGATGGAGAGAAAAAAGAAGGATGATAGAAGACTGAAGAAGAAGATGGACAGGGTGCTGGATATCAGGATTAATGCTAAATGTTTGTATGCAGGGGCTGTTTTTAAACGGTCGGATTAACCATATGAGTGAATTTCTTAATGTGCTTGAAAAAATAACTTTGGGGGCTTTTTTGCCATTGGGGGGAATTGAATTGAGCCCTAAATCTCTAGATGCATTATCTATACTGAAGTAAACAATAGAAAGTCTGGGTCTTCGCCATAGAGATCAATTTGCTGTTGATAGACATTGAAGCATCGCTCTCTTGTCTCCAGTGGGTTAAAGGAACAATGACAATAAAGAACATGGGGGTCCAACACCATTGCATCATAGCTTCCTTTCTGAAGATTTCTAGTCATATGCAGAAGCGAGAGAGGAGCAGTTCTGGAGCAAATTAACTGCACCATAGGGAAACAAACAAAAACTCTTATTGGGTAAATGGGGATTTTAGCACCTTGCATGGGAATGAGGTCTCCAATGTATTGCTTTGAATGTCTTTCTAGAGCCGAGTGGGTAAATCCTTCTCTGAAGCTAATTTGACACAGGAAACATGACTGTCCTATCATTGGTATTCTGAACACTCTGACCCACATCTACTAAGGCAATGGTTGTCAACCATTTTAGTGTTCTTAGGGCACAGCTCAAGGTACCCCTTTTCTCCATGTAGATTTTAATAAACATGGGAAAGTTGAGCTTCAAATGTATATGCTTGTTTTTCTTATTCTGCTTGTGAGACCTAAGTATAATTATGTATTTAATTATTTTACCTTCAATAAGCATACCCGGGATCTATGCCAAAAAACTGCTTGTTTAATCACTAAATTAGTGTCATATTTATCAGAAAGGCAAAGAGAGAAGTCCTGCTTGTCTCTTAAGTTGATGAATGTTAATGGATTCT
Source organism: Rhinophrynus dorsalis (assembly GCA_037306005.1). NCBI lineage: Eukaryota > Metazoa > Chordata > Amphibia > Anura > Rhinophrynidae > Rhinophrynus > Rhinophrynus dorsalis. Next base: position 76,994,896 of record CM074724.1, read on the forward strand.
TGAGGACTGGTTGGTGTATCCTCTGGATTACAGCAAGCAGGAACATATAGCCCTAATCAGTGTTTAGGGGAACATTTCAAAGATCTTGGGGTTGGCTCAATTTGAAAGTTCCCAGGTATGTCAATACTCCTTTGACAGTAGGTCCAGAAAATGTTTGGAATACCTCAAAAACTACAGTATTAGGTGTGCCTTGAGCAACAAAAAAGTTGGAGAACCTCTGTACTAAGGTGATCCAGAAAAAAAAGTCAAGGGTAGTAAATTGTTGGCCTTCGAGCATACCTGGGAACAATCAAGGTTTTTCCTGAGACTTAAGGTTTTGCCCTGTATCTCAGGGTCCCGGAGGAAGGGCCAAATGTTCCAGTGTTACCTATTATATGAGCTGCATCAATTAACTGCTTCTTTAGTCTCTAAAATTGTGACATTATCGCAGGAATGTATGGGGAGAAGTGCTGCTTGTTTTGTGTGTGTTCAAGTAGTTACATCTTGAACTTGTTTAAAGGAATAGTAATGGATGAGAATAAATGTAGCTCTGATTAATGCACAAATGTTATGGTTTATGTAGCACTGTATATAAATTGAGCCTGACTTGTAGTTCAAAAGTAAATCAATTTTAAAGTATCCCCCACCGTCCCCTTTTAACTTTTGGATGTGCCTCCCTGCAGATGTGGAACCCGGTTGCTTCTCCAGACAGCTCACAGCAATGGACAATCTTCTCCCTGTGAAAATAATAAAAACCCTGCCCTGCCTTGACAAAGGAGGGTAGGATTTTAATTTTGCTCACTGAAGATTGTCTCTCACTGCGCTCTGTCCAGACCGGCTGGGGGGAACACTTTACTAGGTGAAAGGGGAGGCAGAGGGATACTTTAAAACTGATTTACTTTTGAACTACAAGTCAGACGCAATATATATAAAGACACAAAAGTAAAAAAAAAAGAGCTCCTTGTGCAATATCCTCTCATATAAAAAAATCACCACACCATCACCACAGGTATTATTCTAACTGATAGATTTTGCTAGAGTTGTACATCCGCACACAAAATGATAGCTATCATGTATGTATGTGTATGTGTTTGCATATGACTACTACATAGCTTATATAATGTGAATGAGATTTGTTACATTTATTTATTGTTCATAATATCCTAGTGATAAGGCACTATTGGCGCCCCCTTTGTTTGTTTTTTCTGTTTTATACAATTTATATAAAGCACTACATGAACCATGATATATGCTAATTAATCGCATCCATTACTAGTCCTTTAATGTTAATGTTCTTCAAGGACTAAGTTTAGCATCTCTGAATTAGAGCAAGCAGGGAGCTATCACAGTGAATATGAATATATATTATGGAGAACTTAAGGGTTAACCCTTTGAGTGCCAGAGGGGTACGCAACGCATTGCAAAGCAATGAATACCCCTCTGGCACTCAAAGGGCTAATATTTTCAAGGTGTCAGGGTCAGCTCCTTCCTTCATTGTGGAATTGTAATCCCCAACAGCTGGAAGGCCAAAAACTGACTACCCTACAGTAAGTTATATTTAGTAAAGAAGAGCAAATAGAAGTATATTAGCATATCTGTTAGAATTTACTTAAAACTCAAGCTAAGCTCTGATTGAATGCTAATTTCCAAGCTTATGTCTATGTAAATAGATTTGATTTCATGAACCTCAAAAAGTGCAGAGGCTTTTTTTTTTTTTTTACTCTGCACACACACAGCACAATTTACATTAATGAGAAACAATTTTATTGACTAAGTACACACAAACACTTGTTCATTTATTATGAATGTAAACATCAGCTAGTGAGACTTTAGTTAATGTAACCCTGAGAAGCGAAAATGCCTATTGATTTGAATCAGGCATTCAAGGAGTTAAAAGCTCAATTTGAATAAATGAGAATTTTTTTCCCCATGATGCTTCAGACTTGCTGATTTGCTCTCTGTAAACAGCCAATAAGGAGCATTTTACCCTGTTTTGCCACCAGTTTTGGAAACTTTAGTGCTTAAAGGAGCAGTACTTTTTTATGAAAACATATATGTTATACAGATTTCTTAGTTGAGTTGAACAAGGGTACTCCCACTGCTGTCAGTTTTATTCAAATGAAATAACAGATGAAGCAATCAGAAAGTGAATTTACAGTGGGTTTATGTCCTGACTAGTGTAAAAGCCTGTGTACACAGGCCAGCATTGTGTGCTTTCGGGCAGTCTCTACTGCACATGACTGCTTCAGACAAACATCCATCTGGCCTTTTATATTACAGGATCGTTCTGACAGCATCACTGAGCAGTTTCTATCACATGCTATGTAGAATTGTCAGTGAATTTCCTCTAAAACAGAATGTAACAGAATAACTAATGTGTAATAGGTAATCACCCATAATAGTTCATCTGGTCATAAGCAATCAATTTTCAATGCTTAATCTGGCTATACAATGGTTAAATGCATTATGCTATTTAAATATGATTTTCTTATAACAGTATAAGTACAATGGTCATATACAAAATGTGTTACATAGATATCTTGTTTATACCTAGTAAGGACATTTTCACTAGACTGTTTGTGTTACCTTTTTTTTTAACCAAACTTAAAGGGATAGTAATGTTTCATAATCAAAGCAGCTCCAATTAATCTTCATAGTATTTGGGCCATGCAGAGTGTTATTTCAATACTGTCAGAGTTGTAGTTCAAGAGTAATTGAATGATAAAGTATTCCCTCCTGCCCTTTTACTGATGTAACACTGCTTACATCAGAGCAGCAAGGTGGTGTCCAAGTGGATCACCAAGAGGGACAATCTTCAATTAACATAAGGGAATAAACTGTAAAACCTGTCAATGGGGCAGGGTTTTCATTGTTCTCTCAGTAAGAAGATTGTCCCTTGCTGTGAGCTGTCTGGTCTGTGGACCAGATTCCACATCTGAGAGAAGAAGCTTACACTAGGTAAAAGGGGTGGGAGAGGGATATTTTATAATTTAATTAGTCTTGAACTACAACTCTGACGGTATTGAAATAACACTTTCTATGGCTCAAACACTATGAAGATTAATTGGAGCTGCCTACATTGTTTGACTTCTCTTAGCCTTTCTTCTTCTCAACAAACATATCCGTTTAGCCATTTTAAGGATTGTATTAACTATTTAATCCTTCTGTCCAAAATGTTTTCTCTTCATTACCGGCTGTAAACCTCTCAGCACTGTTCATTAAGACTGCATGTATCTTTGTCATTGCATTGTTTATTCGATAATGTACTGTTTACTTATTCTCTAATAAAAGTAAAATAAAAAAAAGATTAATTGGAGTTGCTGTTTTTGTGAAACATTACTATCCCTTTAAAGGCATGTAATTTGTAGGCTTGTCTAGCATACCTTATCATATTTTTTTGTTTATAGAACATTTCCTGCCTAATCTGCAACATGTTAATCAAGTTTCTTTTTATGCTACTGTATACTGAATGCTAAAAAGTTATTTTAACCCTGTTTAAACATATGTCTAGCGCACAAATGTGCTAAATGATACAGGTAATGGTTTATACAAGCATTGCTGTCCATCGATATCCATAGACTAGTCCAGTTTGCTGAAACAAGAGAAAAGGTATGGTAAAGTGTACTGATAATTTAGCCTATATAAGAATGTAGATGTGCAGTGAGATGTGTCCCCCAGTATATGCATCCCTCGCAGTGATCTTCCTAGTCGGAGGTCAGCAGATCAGCTCATAGACTGGTCGAATAGGCCAAGTGAGATCAGGCTCTGACGGTGGAAGTTGCTTGAGAGGGAGGAAAGGATGAGTCCAACTTGCATTGTTTTTTCTTTTTCTCAGGTGAAGTTGACATCCATTCCATGCATTTTTGTGAACTCTGAGGTTGTGGTTGAAGCATCGGGGTGTTCTTGTCCAGAAGATGCATTCCCAGGATTTAACAAAAGCCAGGTACATTTCGTGGCGAGTTTAAGACAGCTGTCTTGCCATTATGAACCACGTTCAGAGAAAATGGGAAACCCCAACAGTATTTGATTTGCAATGCACAAAGAAGGTCAGTGAGATGCTTGATCCCTCGGCACATTTGGAGGGTGTGTGGTGAAATATCATTGAATAGAATCAGCTCCTGCAAAAAAAATGGTGTCTCATTCCCTATATTTCTCCATGATGAGATCTTTCATCTCAAAGTGGGGCAAACAGACAATGATGCTCCTTGGAGGGCCCCCATTATCGTCCTTAGGCTTCATCACTCTATGCGCCCATTGAATCAGAATCTTGTCAGGTTTAGGCTCACTTATGATAGCGACGAAGAGAGAGTGTATAGAGGAGTGCAATTCTTTCAGTGGGATTGACTCCAGAACATTCTTAATTCTTATGTTGCAACTCCTGCTACAATTATATAAATCATCTAGACACAAGGTTAGGTGCTATATGATGTCTCTCTGCTCTGTTATAGTAGTTTGAGAACTGAAGAATGCTCAGCAGCGACAATTTTCTCTTCTTCTAAATAGGCAATCCTCTGCCCTAGTTGTCCCATGTTGGCACAGATAGATACTAACTCGGACTTCAGAGTGGTCTTTATATCATCCATACTTTGCCTGAGGTCTTCTTTGGATATCAAACAGGCAATGAGGTTGGTAAGGTCCACCTTCATTAGAGGTGGATTTGCCTGCATTACTGGTGTATTGGAATCTGCAGTGCGGTGAGCCAATAGTGGGTTATGCTCAGTATATGCACGAAACAGGGTGTTCCCGAACAGAGACCGACGTATTGCGTATGCAGCTGTTGTGAGGAAGAAGCGTATAGTATGTAGGCATGAGAGTCACAAACTTAGTGATACTCTCTTACTGCTGTTTAGTAGCTCCCCATCTGCCCTTCATCAGTGTCCATGTAGCGTTAATCGCTTGTGTAAACTAAAGTTTTTGTCACTTAAGCCCAGAGTTCGGCTAACATGTGACTAGAGCAGTGGTTCTCAACCTTTTCTTGTTTGGGGCACCCCTAACACATAATCTAGAACATTCGGGGCACCCCTAACGTATTTAATGTACTTTATCAAGGGCATAATGAAGATACCATACATAAATATACAGTTATTATTAGGTCTTACAATCATAATAACAAGATTAAACATAATGCACATAACAATTTCTATAAATCTTTATTTAAAAGCCCATTTTTGTTAGTTTTCATAGAAAACATGGGGCACCCTAAGTTGATGCCCGTGGCACACCAAAGTGCCACGGCACCCTGGTTGAGAATCACTGGACTAGAGCCATGATAGACCAGGCCACACCCCAGTTAAATGGGGATTTTAACCCGTTGAATGCGAGAGAGGTCTCCAACACGTTGCTCCACAATACGTTGGAGATCTCTCTTAACATTAAATTGGTTAAAATCCCCATTTAAATCAATGGGAGCTTTTAGAGAAACAAATAATTATCTTGGATTACTCTTGTGCATTTGAGGCTCCATATCCTATATAATATTTCGCTAGGATGTTTGTCAGAAGCCGTCATGAGCAGTTGAGACTGCCCGAACGCACAGAATACTGGGAGTTCTGTGCTGGGAGCATTCTGTGATTTCAGGCAGTCTCTACAGTGCATGACTGCGTCGGCGGCAGGAAGCAGAGCAGGACTGGCCTTTTAACCCTTTGAGTACCCCTCTGGCACTCAAAGGGTTAACATCAACCTGACCTTGGCCCTTGTACATGGCATTTTACACTAGTTGGTACATATTTTGGTGCATATGGAAGATGTTCAATTGTACTAGTTATGGTTAAAGCATAACTGTATTTTATTTTTGAGAAGGGTTTCATATTTCATTGTGCATGATTCTCAAATATGAATAAGGGCAAAAATGTGTTCAGCGTATGTTGATGGTACTATATGTTTAAAACATTAGCCTTGGTTTCAATAACCCCTGCAATTACTGAGTGGTGTGCAAGACATTGCAAAGCAATAAGAGGTCTCTAGCACTGAAGGTGTTAACACCCCCACTGAAATAAATAGGAGATTAGTGTTTGTAATACGCTTGCATTGCTTTCCATAAAAATGTATTGGTCTTCAACAGGCCGTTGGCACTTAATGTAAATAAGGCAATTCATTCTCAAAAAATCGTCCTATGTTTTGTTATGGTGGCCAGTGAGTGTTTTCCTCAAAGTCACAGCATTTAATTTAAAGTCTATAGTGTGTTCATTGAGCTCAGAAATTCAGCTAAATGTTGGTTAATTAGATGCTCATGAGACTCAATGTGAAGGCAGAAATGCCAGAAAAACAACCAGAATGGCTGTCGGAAATTCCATAGAGCTAATTGGCCGTAATGGACTCTTGGCTCTAGAAGTACTTGATATTTAAAATGGTAAGAAAGCTTTTTGTTTTTAGTTGACATTGCCCCTTTAATGAAGATTAAAACATCACATTGAGATACAGCAATTATACTGTAGGACTGTGAACGTTTCTGCTTCAGTCTCTTAATGGACTAGTTTCTTTGCAGGTGATAAATGTATTTCACAGATTCATTTTGATGTTTATGGGGGGATATGCAGATAAAAAAGGGATAAAGTTATCACATGCAAATCTAGACCTACGCCTACAGAGAAGCTTCAGCATAAGACTGATGGTCCTCCATGATTCATACTAATTTTTTCACTACCTCAGAACATAAAACAGAAATCAGCATACTTTGTGGCTTGTGAGTGACATTCAAAGCGCAAAAATCCATGTTGTGGGCCACAATAGCATAGAAGCACTCCATCCAACAGTTAATCATTCATACAGCAGCAAGCACTCTCTATGCAAGCACCTAACTGTTTTCAGCTATTGTTGCAGCGTGCAATTGCAGAATTGGGGTGTCCAAAATTATTTTGCACCTGGGTCCTCATTCACTAGATCCATCACTGCTTCTGACAGCATCTAGCGCACAATCTCAGTTTCTCCCACCCCCCAAGCTAATTCTCATCTCTCCTTCTTGCCATCATCTAGTTGTCCTTCACAGCTTAAAATATATCCTCTCTCAGTCATTTCGCTCCTCATTCTTTCTTCCCAAGTAAAAAACAAAAACAATATAAAGCCGCGTAAAATAGCTTCCCAATAATCAAGTGGCTCATAATCCCCAGTTTGGGGAGCTATGTCATAAAACCTCCCTTGTCAGCCCCCAAAGTAATGTTTAATCTCTTTAACCACTTGGTCCCCTTGTGAAGCAATGTGTTGTTGATCTTTCTAGCATCCAAGACGTTGATTCAGTTATCATAAATTCTCAAACCCATCTACAGCAAAATGAATCCCTTTGATGCCCGCTTGTTCACTAAAGTATATGAAGCCATCACCTGAAACAATTTGCATTTAAATATTTAAACTCTGCCTTGCTAGGTGTAGTGCAGCACAAGGTTAATACATTCAGACGGCTATATGTAACCCAGTACTTAGATTTATAGTTGCTTTTAGACTTGCGCTGTGATCCTTGCATCTTGTTTTTCATTTAGCATTTATTTATCCTGATTATCATGGCACAAAAGTGATGAGCTGCAGGGGTGACACCCAATTACACTGACTGCTCCTTTCCATAATGTAATGAATAGCTGAGGTCACCTACATGCCCTGGACATGCTGCTTTACTGAATGGAATCTCTCAGCAGCAGTAACGTGTCTAGATTTTGAAACACATTTACTATTAAAAGGCCAAAAACGTATAAGACCTACATTATATTCTCATTCAAATGCATAAAAGCATGGTTATAGTTCACAGAACTTTAACTCTGCCTTTCTCCAGTGCTTTGCTCCAGCTGCATTAATTATATGTTATGTATAATGTAATAAAGCACAAGAGGAAGAGAGAGTTAAAGTGCTCCATCAATATTGTTTGGTTTGAGGGAGTGCCTTTTGCTCCATTCAAGTGCACTTGGAGTGTGTCATGGGATGTAGAGGAAGGGCCAGGTCAGTAGCTTGACAGCAACGCTAGATAGCGATGCTTGCAAGCAGTGACAGTCACCCTGATCTCCTTGCTGCAGCCAAAGCCGGATTAAAGGTGCTGGCCATGAAGCCAGATGTCCGATCCCAATTAAGCTGGGGACCCTGATCAGGATAAAGACTAGGGGAGACTGTATGGATGCCTAGCCCTCCCGGGTGGAGTGGATCCTTAGGCAGCTAACACAGTATACCAGGAGCACAGGGGAATGGGGTAGTAAAGAGTAGATGGAGTCAGGAAAAGTGTCTCTCTGGATGCAAGGAACCCTGGAGGCCTACCAGCGGACCAGCTAGAGAAGATGTCAGGCTCTTAAAGGCCTATGGCTGAGCAGAAGTGGGGCAAGACCACTAACAGACCTATTGCTAAACCCAAACCGAAAATCCAGCAAACCTCCAATGTTCCCCAGACAAAAATATATAGGGAGAGCACAGGAGCTCCAACTGAGAAATGGCCAGTGCCTAACTCTCTCTCCCAACTCTTATAGCCTGGGTAGGAGAGCGACCCGGGCCCCAGAGGAAAGACCACCAACACGGACCGTAACCCCAACCAGGGAGAGTACCGCAAGTGGGATGTGAGCCAGCGGGCTGGGACTGCAACAGATAAGTGAGTCTCTGGACAAACGTTCAAAATAGGACAAACCAGGACCAGTCCTACGCAACCAAATCAGACCGTCAGTCTGGAAGAGAAATATCTCGGCCCACTCATGCACAGAATCCCTCCAACAATCTCAAAGGCTAGAAGGAATCCCAGCCTCGCCATGTGCCGCTTAAGCAAGCGGGACACCCAGAGAGGGACCCAACCTACAGTGGGAGTGAGAACCAGGACGTCCCAGCGAGGAATAGCCTGCTACCGGAGCACTGGCTAGGCTGCCAGAAGCCAATCGAATCCACAGAGGAGCGCTGAGCAGAGAGAGGGAATGAGCGGGCACAGATGAAGGGCCAAGACAGAGGACGGAAACGCCAGATGCAAACAATGCGCCAGACGCAAACAATGGAGCATCGGGAGGCACCTCAAGGAGAGGGGGACAACAAGAGGTGGAGACTCACTCTGGATGGCAAGCACCCAATGTGGAGAATGCCAGAGGCAGTGGAGGTAAACCAGAGCAGGCAGGGGAGCTCCGAGAAGAGTCAAACCAGCCGAGGTACTGGGAACGAGGTACTGGGGGCAACCAGGATTATCAGAGAGGGAGCGAGAGGAGACCAAACACAAGCCAAAGCTTATAGTGAGCAACTGAGACAATGGAGGACAACCAGAGACTGGCCAGAAAAAGCCAAATGGTCAGGAGAGTTAGAAGCCAAAATGAGATCAGGAGCCAAGTCAAATATAAGCCGAAGTCATGAACCGGAACAGCAATACAGAGAAACGTCAAACTAATACAGCATGAATAATTGAGCACAGAGGATAGGGCTGGCTGAAAGATAAACCCCCAAGCTCCAATCAACAGTGAGGATGGAGCTACTGGTAAGGCAAGGAAGCAGAATGAGCACAAAAAGGCCAGAATAAGCGGAAACCCTGACAGAGTATATGAGCAAACATTTTTATGTGTTATTATTAATTTGATCAAGCACACTTTGACCTTTACACAGAAAGAAAAGAGGACCAAATCTGGGGCAAACCTACTGCACCAAAGAGAGGTAGAATACAAATACTCAGATCCGAGTGCCAGAGGGTTACCCCACAAAATGCTTCCCAAAGTGTTGAGTACCCATCTGACACTCAAAGATATAAACCGAGTTAATGTTTGGTAATACAAAAATAATAATTTAAAATAATAAGAAGAAATTGCAATGTATTAGAGCCCTCACTCTAGTGTTTATGGGGTTGACAGTACAATTTAAGCCAATGATATTTAAGGGAATTTTCATCTGCCAACTATAGTGCAATTGCATCATACCAGAGTTGCTGATCTTTTCTGAATAAGGCCCTTCCTGTGCATGATCGATCTTTTTTTTTTTTTGCATCGATTGATATTGTTTGGTTCAGTTGAACATGATTCAATCAAGCTTTGCATGCTCATTGGCTGGTTGGAGATGATGGGAGCTGTAACAGTTGGAGGGCCAAATGTTGCCTACCACTGTTCTAGAGAATGTAACATATTAATCTTCGCTCTAACATTTTATGCAGCAATTTGTCAGAGATTCTGTGATATTAAATTATTCTATCATCAGCCTGCTGCCTAAAACTTTATATATTATTAACTCTATCAATATGCTAATAAAGGTAGATAAATTCACAGGGTACAGAGCATGCAATTCCATTTTCCAGCTACAATTCATTAATTATTGAGTATATAAAACCATAATATGTCTGTTCTAGAAGTGTGTACATATAAGAGAAGGCAGTTAGTGCAATAACCTGTATGCTTTAACCCCTTAGTGACGGCCGCATGCAGACGCGGCCGTCACTTAACGCCCGTCTAACATTTTTTTTTTTCTTTCAAAGGAATCCGGAGTCCCCGAACGGCGTGCAGCCGCGCGGGGATCCGGATTTCCTGGACGTACATGTATGTCCTCTGTCACTAAGTGACAGCCACAGAGGACGTACATGTACGTCCTTTGTCGCGAAGGGGTTAACATAAAGACTCTCACTTGTAATCAAATTCCTGTCTGATGTTTTATACTTTGCTGCAGATTTATTCCAACATGTAATTTATTGGCTCAGATGTTGATTGGCTCAGAGTTAGAGTATCTCACTGTGAAACAAGGGCACAGAGAGGCTGTTGTACAGAGATGAACTGGAGCAGTTCTAGAGGAAACCAATTGCATCATAGTATATGAATACAAATTCCAAAAATCCAGATAGATTTAAATTGGGTGTTTAAATACATCTGAATGCTATGCAGATATACTATGAATTGCATGCCTGCTTTTTCAGGGAGTTAAAGGCCTCAGTTTAAGACAATTTAATGTTTATTTGTCCCCTACGGTTCAGTTGGTTTGCCCCAGAATTGCTCCACTTATACTTAGTATATTATCAGCCTCAAAGATCTCCTTCATTTGCCTGTCTGACATCAGTGAGTCTGAGGTAAAGAAAAGAGGAACATTTCTGGGACAACACAACTTCACCCTAGGCATCAAAATAATTAAAAAAGGTCCCCGATTTCCTCATCTTTAAGGCTTTTAATCCCTTGAGTGTGAGATTGTAAAGTGTCAGTGAGCGTGTGTGTATGTGTATGTGTGAGTGTGTGTGTGGGGGTTAATATATTACTAACAAGGGAAAGGTCGGCATGGCATGCCTTAATTGGAACATTCACTTAATTCAAGTTTGCATATTTGGAAACTGAATTAAAAACTGCCTATGTGTCCTGTTAGTGAAAAGATCAGTAGTTACAGTTAAGGAGATATTCAAACTGGTTACCATATGCTAATATATGCTAATTATGGTACCTATGCGGTACCAATGATCAGTGGAGGGCTGGCAACATGTGGCCCGGGGGGACAAATACAGTTGAATGGCCCATTTCTACTATTGTTCGAACCTACTGTCCCAGCCGACTCCTTTTGTTAATTTTAAAACTGCCATTAATTTTGTAAGGCAAGTGATACATACAGTTGAAACGGGGCTACACTACTGATACAACACAGCTTACAATTTAAGTAAAGCTACATTAGTGATACCATAGACTTTACAAAGAGAATGAATTATGCCACTAGTGTAGCTCCATTTGTATTGTAGCACCGTGGTGTCATTTGTGTAGCTTCATTTCAGTTATAAGCTCTGTGGTATCACTATTGTAGCTCCATTTACAAGAGCAAGCATGAGATTCAGTGAGGCAGTGGCCCACAGCACAGACATATGACCTGCCCAGGGGGCAATTGCCCCCCTGCCCCCCCAGGCCATCTCTCCCCTACCAGTGATGTTTCATGAGCTAATTAAGCTTTTCACTGATGTTCATATGCTAATGAGGCATTTTTAGTGACGAATCATTCACTAATGAAGGTTTTCTATGATATTTTGTATTCTTAGGAAGCTCTGTGTTGTACCAGTAAATTGTCACATCCATTTTTCCTAGGAATAAAATTGTGAATACCTCCTAAACTATACATATGGTGTAATTTTAACATGACACATGGGCAGTTTTGAATTAAGTTTTCAAGTATGTAAAGACAACTCGAGGTGATAGGTCCACATTAATTAGCATATTCTATAAGTCTAAATAACTCACAAACTAGTCTAAATAAAACATAGAGATGACATTGAAAGATTTTTCAAAACGTCTTGTACAACTTCGACTAGAATGGGGAAGTATTGCGAACATACATCATGAGGGTTATGATCTAAGGTGTGATAAAGAGGTGATAAAGTGGAGATGACTTCTCCAGTGATATCACTTCTCCAGTTCCTATGTTATTCTATGGAGCAAATGCACTAAGATCTCCAAAGCTGAAGAAATCTTAGTGAATTGTCTCCAAAGAATAACAAAGTACTTGGAGAAGTGATATCACTGGAGAAGTCATCTCCGCATTATCACCTCTTTATCACACCTTAGTGCATCTCCCCCAAAGTTACTCTGCTCTCAGTGAATGATATTAGTAAGAGTTACCTTCTCTAATCTGCTCACATCTGAAATATTTTCAGAGAAAAGAATGATGAAATGGAACATAAGGCAATGGTTTTTTACCAATTCTATAATATAAAAGGCCAGATGTATGTTTGTCCTACGCAGTCATGCACAGTAGAGACTGCCCTAACACGGATGTTTGTCTGATGCAGTCATGAGCAGTAGACACTGCCCGAACGCACAGAAAGCTGGGAGGTGTAGTTCTGCAGTTTTATGCACTTTGGCCCGTGTTCACAGGCTTTTACACTAGTAACTAAATAAATGCATAATTAATTAAATACAGTACTAGAGAGATTACACTATGACAGGGATAGTCTGTCTTTGGACCTGTACATATTCATGAAAATGATTGGAGTTTTGGGGGAGAATTATGAAAGTGGAGCTAATTGTACAGAAGTGTTAACCCTTTGAGTGCCAGAGGGGTATGTAACCCATTGCAAAGCAATGCGTTATGTACCTCTTTGGCACTCAAAATGTTAACCCTTTGAGCGCCAGAGAGGTACTCAGCACATTGCAAAGCAATGCATTGGGTATCTATGAGCGCTAAAATATCTCTGAGGGCTAAAATATTGTCTCTGGTAGTTATAAAAGTATTAAGGACAGTTTAGGAGGACATAACTCTGTGTAGTACGTTTTTTGATAAAACGGATTAAGGACATTAGTAAAAAGTGGCTCAGCGAATTAATAAAGAAATGTCGCTCTTTGTGACAATTTTGCAACAGAATTTTCACCAAATATTTAAGGTCATGTCTGACCTGTTCTTATTCTTTACTGTCTCCCATTTATAAATGTACCTAGAACACATTATAAATACCAACACTCATAATAAGGAATAAGGACATTTTAAGGATCTATTCACAAAAAAGAACAAGAACACTTTTTATAAATCTCTCCCATAATGCCATCTAGTACATTTAAAAAAAATGGAGTAAGGAAGTTTGTAAAAAGTGGCTCAGCATATTTAGAAAGAAATATCACTATTTGACAATTTAGAGACAAAAGGGGAGATGTATAAAACTGGAGTTACAAAGAAAGTGTCTGTAAACGTGTCTCAAAGCGACATAACTTTATTTATAAACATCTAATGACATTTTGCTAAGTGCTAATTTCAGTTAGTTGACTTTTTTGAAAAGTGAAATAGAAATGGCCTTGGCCAAATATGAATTGTGTCCCAGTGTATTTATAAAGAAATTCGATAATTGTGCCAAAAAGAAAGCCAGCTTTAGGGATTAAATCATAACACCAGGTATAACCTGTTCTTATTGGAAGTATATAATACCGCTATGTGTGTGAATATATATTCGGAGGTGCAAATATTCACAGAGTATTCTCAGAATATTCTCAGATAGACATATTTATAAACATCACTTTATAAATATGACCAGACGTTGTGAATTTTAGCAACAATTTTTAAGAATACATTAAGAAGGCTTTTTATACATCACCCCCAAAATGTTCACCAAATATTTAAAGCCACGCCTGACCTGTACTTATTTTGTATGGTCACCACATTTATAAATGTAACTAGAATACTTTATAAATACCAAATCTCATAATTAGGAATAAGGAAATTTTAATATGTTCATAAAAACAAACAAGAACACGTTTTATAATCTACCCTATGTTCCCCCTATGTTCCCAGCATTTCTAATGGTTAATATTTCAAAGATCTCAGCATCAGTTCTTTATGAAAGTTCTCAGGTATTAGAATCTGGGGCCTATCTTCACATTTAGTAGGGATAGTTAAAAACCCGATTTAATTTAACAGGAAATTTTATGTGTCCCATATGGAGCATTTGGCTTATTAAAATTTGTTTTCATAAATATGGACCACAGGGAGAGATGTATAAAAGTGGAGTTAATGAAAAAGAATAAAATGGCTATAAGATTGTCCCTGGTAGTTATAAAAGTATTAACGATAGTTTAGGAGCACATACTGCTTTGTAGTACTTTAAAAAAAAAAATGGAGTAAGGAAGTGGAGAAGCATATTTTATAAAGTAATGTCGCTATTTGCGACAATTTACCAACAGAATTTTCAGCAAATATTTAAGGCCATGTCTGACCTGTTCTTATTTTTTGCAGTCTCTGCATTTATAAAGGTAACTAGAATACTTTATAAATAACAACACTCATAGTAAGGAATAAGGACATCCTTTTCAGAAAAATGAACAAGAACTCTTTTTATATATCTACCCCAATAGCTGGAGTTCAAAAGATTGCCTGTCCCTATAAGATCAACAGATATCACTGTCAGTGACCAAATCCTCCAGTTCTTCTTGTTTCCGTGTTTTTCCTTTTCCCTTCCTCCATGTTTATTAATATAAACACCTGAGGTCTTTGACCAGTGTTTTCACTGTATTCTCCACTGTCTACCATTTCCATCATCCTCAGCAGGCCTTCCTTCAGTTATGATAAATGTCAGGAGGTGTTTCCAACCCATAGTTTTAGTGGCAACCACCTAGCTGCTTGTGAGAACTTTCATTTAATCATTAATAGTTTCCTATTTTACTTCTGAGGAAATGACCACATACACACTATAAATAACATACAGAATTGTATGCAAAAGCCCAAAATAATTGGGTTATGTCATGGTGTATTCTGGGCCTTCTGCATAAAGGGAAACTGAAACAATCCTGAGGCAAACCAACTTCATCACAAAGTCCCTCTGATATACATGGAGCTTTTAACATCTGGAATGATATTTAGATCTCCAGTGCATTGTGCACCAATTCAAGCATTAGTGTGCCCCATTTAAATCAAATGAATATTTTATTTACCCCTTAAAGTGCAATTAGTTTACTCATGAATCACTTCACTTTTCCTTGTGCGTATGCCAATGTTTGCTCTAAATATACCTATCTTTGTTGCTTAGCCTTTGTACCTTTGAATGCCAGAGAGATATCCAACACATTGCAGTTTTAAAAATGACCCCTTGGAATAAAAATGAAAGTCTAGATATGTTGATGATGTTTTTTTTCTTTATTTTCTTTTCTTTACAACATACACTTCTTTTATAAATATCCAAATGAATGAAAGGTACTAGTTATGGACTGAGTTTTGTACTACCAACTTCCAGAGTATTATACTCTGAGCAAAGTACAACTCTATTCATGTCAAGTGCATTCGGGAATGAAATGTGTAACTAAGAAGGACACAATAGTCACTGGAGCCTTGAAAGAACTTTAATCCTCATGAATTTATTTTACTTATTTCTCCTTGTATTTTTATTAAAGTGGAACTTTCACCCTTAAAACATATGCACCCATATAATCATATGTGTGTTACATTGGGTAAATAGAGCAGTAATTTTTTAAACAAATGCTTTATTCATTAGAAATCAAGCCTTGTCTGCAGTGCAATATGGATATCAGACATATGCTGACTGTCCCCTATAGCTATCCCTACCCATCCCCAGCTACTACACTTCATGTTCTGATAGGCGCAGGCAAGCAATGAGGTGGAGGAGCACTGCCAGTTATGCTCTACATAGACAAAATGGCAGTGCTCTACCTCATCGATCGTTCAGAGAAACGGAACATGTTACAAGAAGCAGACACATCTATTGCTGGTAAGACTGTCCATTTTGGACTGAGGCGGCACTATAAAATTATTGGGGGGTGGGGTTTAATAAAAGGTGACAGTTCCGCTTTAAGTTTTGAGATCCATATTGATTGGTACAACTTCTTAAAAGTTTGTACAACAACATGAGGAGTCAAAGAATGCTTATAAACATTCTGTTCCATTATTACTTACTAGTTGAACAGCCCGTTACATGGGCCACAGTGCCACTGCCACCCGGTCGCGGGCCAGTCATGCGCAGTAGAGACTGCCCGTGCCACTACTGTTACAGAGCTGAACGCTCCTTCGGAGTGTCCAGCTCTGTATTAGCCGTGGCACGGGCAGTCTCTACTGCGCATGACTGCAGCACGTGCAGCAGTGTCCACTGCGCATGTCGCGCGTTACACATGATTTAGCGAATTATTATATAGGATGATCTGTAATAAAATTCATCAGGGGGAGATTAACTAAGGCATGATAAAGAGGAGATAAAATGGTGATAACTTCTCCAATGATATCACTTCTCCAATTCCTATGTTATTCAATGGAGCATATTCACCAAGATTTCTCATGCTTTAGGAATCTTAGTGAATAGGTTTCATAGAATAACAAAGGAATTGGAGAAGTGATATCACTGGAGAAGTCATCTCCATTTTATCTCCACTTTATCACACCTTAGTGAATCTCCCCATCATGTCTTGTTTTACCAAATCAACATTTAAATGAGAAGGAGAAAAAAAAACATGTATTTGTTACTATACAGTAACGTATTTTTGGGTTATATGCAGATATCAGAAGAAAAAGTAATGTAACACATAAAATAATAACACCTTTCTAATACACATTCTGTCTTTGGACAGAATGTTTATTAGAAAGCATTTGAAAACTGAATATTTAAAAAGATTGCACCATGTTGGTATCTGTGGTTAATGCATCAGTTAAGGTATGAGGATAATGATGTAATTATTCAAGTATTTTCCTAGATATATTGGTTTACTTAAAGGGATAGTGATCCCTAGAAATAAATCTGGTTAAACTAAAGGTCATGCTGCTTTTGTCTAGTGACTTTTGGATAAAATTGAATTTAAGTACTTGTAAATCTCCCAACACTTTTAATCAGAGTTGCCTACCATTGGCTTACCAGCTGGTGGGAGTAATAGACTCCAACAGCTGCAGATCCAAAGAGTAGTCCTGCTGCTGCAAACTAAAACTCTCACTGTCCTCTTCAAGTCAATGACATAATTAGAGCTACAGTCCCCAACAGATAGATAGCTAAAGCAGGGCTCAAAATTTCTACTCGCCACTAGCCAATGGCGAGTGGAAATTTAGCCCTGGCGAGTAGAAATTCAGCCCTGGCGGTTATGTTATGGCTTGCAGTGGTGAGTAACGTTTCAGGTCTGGCTAGCAGCAAAAAACTACCAATTTTAAGCCCTGGCTAAAGGTTGCCTACCACTACCTTTATGTGTTCCTAAGGGGTTAGATGATTTCAAGTATATTCAGGCAGTGAGAATTTACTTGTTTCTGTTCTTCAAATGAGCATACACAAAGCATGCAAAATACCTATGAGCTTGTTCAGTAAGAGTACAGGGAGAAAGCAGGAAGGACGTCTGTCCCCATTCAGATACTGTAAAACTGTCACAGCTCACAGATATTACATAGTGCCTCAGAAACATGCAAAGTAATCACATGATGTGCAAGGTAAGTACTAAGTTTAACCCTTTGAGTGTCAGAGAGTTATCCAACGTATGTATTGGCTACCTCTCTGGCACTTAAAGAGTTAAAAAGTTTATTGACAAGTCACTAGGTTCAGGGCAGTGTGCCCTTTAATTTAATTTATTCAGTCCCTTATCGAGGCTTTACTATCTCTTTAAGCAAGCTAAATAATTTTGCAAACAAAGATTGAGTGCTGAAACACTGGTTTTAAACACACAGGCTCCTCAAAGCCTGCTTGCAATCAGTTGCTATATATTAGTAAATCTATACATGAAGGTTCTGGTGGTGTTTAGCCCCTTGGATGCTACAGATTCCATGAATACATTGCTTCCCAATGTGGTAGCAGTATTTCAAGCATCAAAGAGGATAAAAGTGATGATACAAATGATAGCAGTACACTTGAAAACATCCTCTTCCTGGGATGAGGAAAGTAGTTTTTACATATTCCAGTCAAATTTAATCTACAGATGTAGCCAAACTTTTTAAACTTTTATTCGCAAAATGCTGGAGATTTTCTGTTACAATACTGTTCCACATAGATTCAAGACCAGCTACGGACATGTGCAAAAGCAGGCAACTATTTATACACAGAGCACAAGCAGGCAATTAGCTATACATATGCACAGCCACACTTGCTCACAATGGAAGTCAATAATAGTCATAGTACATAAATGCTGATGATGACCCATCAAGTGATTCACTACTGTAGGAATTTCCAATAATCCCTTGCCTCCGATTCAAAAAGAACGTGAGAAGAAAGGTACAACAAAGTGGGCTACATCTGTACACCTCTTATAATTAGTGGCTATTAATTTAACACATTTTACATTTAATTTCATATTAAAACCTTGAAGTTGAATATAGCAGCAGTTCCACATTTGTCAGAGAGTTTTCTTTCACAGCTCATCAAAGTAATGTGGGTGGGTCTGGAAAGTGACTAGGAATTGCTCATGGAAAGAGTGTATGCCTATGTTGGATTGTAAACTAAAGATAGATGGTCAAATGGAGGTATGTTGCTTTATGCAGTATTACCAACTATCCAGATTTTTTGCCCTGCTTCAGTCATGCTTTTACTTGAATCACTCAACAGCAAAGGGCCTCTTAAAAGTATGCAATGATATCCAAACTGGCATGGAGAATGGTGAACTTACTGGAGCCATTTTCTTTGATTTCACAAAGACCTTTGAGACATTAAACCATACTATTCTTATACGTAAATTGAAAAGCTCAGGATTGGGTAATCATACTGTAAACTGATACTGATCCTATTTATCAGACAGAATGCAATATGTGTTTATTGCTGACAATATTTCCCTTACACTCAAAGAAATAAATGGGTTTTCCCAAGGATGCAATCTTGGCCCTCTTCCTTTCTCCTTATTTATAAATGACCTGCCCATGGTTTGCAAAGCAACTTCTGTGCAGATGTATACAGATGACACTGTAAAAAATCCAAACATCAAAACTTGAGGCAGTGTTACAGGATAATTTCTCAGAAGCTGAAAGATTGTTAGCTAAAAACAAACTGGTCTTAAATACTTATGAAACAGACAGAATGGTTTTTGGTACAAAGCACAAACTGCTTAAACTCCTCAATACCCATTTCACCATAGTAAAAAAGAATAACCGTAACTTGACCCCAATCGTTTCCTACAAACATCTTGGTATTTGTCTTGATACCAACCTCACTTTTGGTCTTCCTATTGATAAATGAATATCCAAACTTTAACCTAAAATCAGCGCTCTGTTTAGAAACAAATTCTGTCTTTTTCCCCTTGTAACAAAAGGTATTGTTCAGCAGATACGATTACCAGTAATAGACTATAGGGATGTAACGTATGCTTCTGTGCCACAAATCTATCTTGGTAAACTCAACACTGTCTATGTCACTTTGTCCTCAAATGTACTTGCACTACCCATCATTGTGATATGTTCAAAGAACTAAAGTGGCTATCATTCGAATCTAGACGTACCCTTCACCTTTCTTGCCTAGTTTATAACCACTTCTCTAGAAAGCTATGAGAAGTATGTTCACTCAAGCTTTACATACTAACTACAACCTCCACTCCAATGCTAACAACACGCTGAGTATCCCTATTACACTAAACAAAAGAAAAAATATCAGCCTGCACTATCCTCAGTATATACCATCCACGTGTATGCTATAAAGGTGCATAGGCAATGTCAAATAGAAAAAAGGAAAGAAAAAGAAGCCCAAATACTGCACTCTCAAATAGCATACCACTCTATGATCAATATGAAATAAGTATAATGTTTATTAATAAATTAAAAACTACTGAAATACAAATATAGAACACTGAAAGAGAGATAAAAAGGTAGCTTCCCGAAAATATCCCTCTTATGCAAGCTCAAGTATAACTAGATACCCTCACAATGCCTTCACCTCACATGGTGGGAAAACACCTGTAAACCCTTGCAAGGATATGTCACACAGGTGTCCAATAGCCACATAGGGACTGTAACCAGTAAATAGAATAATATACTAATTAGATGTATCGTAGAAGTAAACACAAAAACATATAAACAGACACTGGAACATTCAAACAGACGCGCGTTTCGCCATAGCTTCGTCAGTATAATTACCTGGTAATTATACGATACATCTAATTAGTGTAAAATTATAATAGGGCTTCCCGGAACCCCTCTCTGCATTTATTAAGAGGCAAGTCGGATATGCCCCGGCATGAGTGTGAATGGCAGATGGGTTCTCTAGTGATTTACCTTTAGTGCTAGGATTGATTTGCCAGTAACAGCTTGGCTCAGACTGCTGGAGCCCATTTTATATACTTCTCTTGGGCTCGATCCCTTCAATTAGTAACGCATAGCATGAAGTGCCGTATTTACTGGACTTAGACAATATATTGTTACTTAGTGTCCGTGGATGGCTAATTAGATACTTTATGCTACGTGTGGAGTGCCCTGTACAATACACTTTGTTCACACACGCGGGGGTGAGTTTATTACTCAGTCCATTATAGGGTTAATTTCGCTTTTTTTCATTCCCTCCGAATTCTTACTTAACGGACCCGGTGTGTGTATGTACTTCTTTTGTCCGGCTTATTTTTATTATAGGCTTGGGCTCTTTGAGGGCTGGGGTTGCTATGTCGGGGCAACTCAGGTATCCTCAGTTACAATTTGGTACTTCAGTATATTGGTGGTGCTATGATTAACCTATACATGGGGCGTTTCTTCATACTGTGAGTGGTCCGTTTTCATTATCATTCTAGGGTTTGGATAGCTTATACAGCCTTTTTGATTTTTAGACATAGTGCTTTATATCTGAGATACATTGTTATCCCACTTTACTCAGGTAGTACTTTAATTATATGGGAGACGCTGTATATTATTCTATTTACTGGTTACAGTCCCTATGTGGCTATTGGACACCTGTGTGACATATCCTTGCAAGGGTTTACAGGTGTTTTCCCACCATGTGAGGTGAAGGCATTGTGAGGGTATCTAGTTATACTTGAGCTTGCATAAGAGGGATATTTTCGGGAAGCTACCTTTTTATCTCTCTTTCAGTGTTCTATATTTGTATTTCAGTAGTTTTTAATTTATTAATAAACATTATACTTATTTCATATTGATCATAGAGTGGTATGCTATTTGAGAGTGCAGTATTTGGGCTTCTTTTTCTTTCCTTTTTTCTATCCCTATTACACTACAAGAAGGAATCTGGTTGATCTGCTTTATCCTTCAGAGCTCCAAAAGCCTGGAATAACCTGCCTTAAAAAATTAGATTTTCTCCCAGTCTAAAATCTCTAAAAATTACTAAAAACAATATGTAACTATTTGTAACTATATGTAATTTTAGATATTTTTCTCTATTTACTTCTTACTGTAAAAGCTCTCCATGACATACTTGAAAACAAGAGAAATTTCAATGCTGAATA
Organism: Rhinophrynus dorsalis; assembly: GCA_037306005.1. NCBI lineage: Eukaryota > Metazoa > Chordata > Amphibia > Anura > Rhinophrynidae > Rhinophrynus > Rhinophrynus dorsalis. The sequence goes on from CM074724.1 coordinate 77,016,579, forward strand.
TAGACAGCATAAGACTAGTCACCACTTTTAAGTGGGTACTTCTGTTTTTTAGATGTGTCTTACTGATACAGGCCCACTCATTACCATGCCTATACTCACATCAAGGGGCATATCTCTTGCTTTGCTATCTACTAAGCAGAGTACAATTAAAAGGGATCAGTATTCTATGAATGAGTTCCAGAGGGGTATCCAATGCATTGACTTGGATACCCCTCTGGCACTCGAATAATTAATATGTCTAAATGGCAACTGTCATCTTTTACTAAGTTTTCTCCTATAGAAGGGCTGTACTATTCAGTCCCAAATGGACCTGGTCAGCCTTTGGGAGGGAGGGCAGAAAATGGATTCTGTGACCAGCAGGGGCTGGACACAAGCAGGAAACCTGTGTCTCAAAGCTTTGCTGATTGCACACTAAGGTGCATCCCCCATAGACTGCTAGGGTCTATCCTTAGTAGTCTATGGGGACTAAAGAGCAAGAGTCCAAAGCCTTGCAGTTCAGTTCCTCTTACAGGACCAGTAAGAGAGCTTGCCAGCTGATCTGCAGGGGCTCACCATAAAGCCCGGCTTCATCAGTAGGTTTGTTCCCAAAGGAGCAGAAATACCAAGAGGGTAATTATTACATGGTAGTTGTCCTTTACCAGAGTTACTTACCTAGTCATGTATCCTTCATACAGATGGAAGGTATATCAATATACATGATTTGCATTTGATCTTTTTGCAGTATAGCTGACTGTTATATGCTCTATATATTTGTAGGAGGAGATTTAGCAGCTCATACATCTAAACTTAGGACTGTGTCCTTATACAATAAGAGGTCTAACTCCAAAAAAATCCATCAATATTTAGCAAAATAGTATACGTTATTCTTGTCACATGTTGTTTAGCTCCAGTTCAAGCTGTATGGAATTGTACTAAGGGTGCGATAAGAGAGGTCTCTCTGTAAACTCTCAATAGGAAACATATGTTGCACAGAAAAACAAGCACTTGCCTTGACAAAACCAAGACAGCAAATAAAAACATCAAATCTTTATTATACATACATGTAAAAAATCTCCTATAGGACAATCCTCTGGCTTCAATTATTCCACGTGGAGAGATTTACAGCATTTTGCATTCACCAAGTTTATTCATGATCAGAGATCACGAATAAGCGTGGTGAACGGAAACGTGTTGATTGGTGGGATGTCACTCAGCTACATCTGCTGGTTGCTGCTCCATAACTGTAAGTGTCTCCACACGGAGTAATTGAAGCCAGAGGATTTTAGATGTCTTATAAGAGATTTTGTTTTTACATGTATGCTACTAGTTGAAGAGCCCGTTACACGGGCCACAGTGCCACTGCCAGCCGGTCGCGGTGCAGTCATGCACAGTAGAGACTGCCAGCTCCGCGGCAGATACAGAGTATCAGTATCCGTATCAGCTGTGGCACAGGCAATCTCTACTGCGCATGGCTTTGTCGTTACATGCGTTTTAGTGAATTATTATATAGGATAATAAAGATTTGATATTTTTTATTTGCTGTTTTGGTTTTGTCAAGGCAAGTACATGTTTTTCTGCGCAGCGTGGGGTTTTCTTTGTATCAGGGATGTCAAAGTTTGGTCCTCGAGACTTACGAGCAGTCAGGATTTAACCCTTTCATTTCCAGAGGGATATCCAGTGCATTGCATTGTAAAGTTTTGGATACTCCTCTGGCACTCAAAGCGTGAAGCATATCCCAGATTAAGCACAGAAGAGTTAATTAGTGGCTCCCTCATTTTGACTGACACACTTATGCTGAAGCAGAAAAATCCTTATATTCAAAGGGCCGTATATTCAAAAGAAAAGTGGAGGAATTTTGGGGCAAACCTTTTGCACTATAGAGAAGAACTAAACATTTCTTTTGAATTAAATGGGGATCTTAACCCATTGCAAACTGGAGAGGTTTCTAAGATATTACAAAGCAATGTTTTAGAAATAGATCTAGCACGCAAGGGGTTAAAATCACCACATAAATCAATGGGAATTTGGTCATTTTTATTTCTTCCCTATAATGCAAATGGTTTGCTCTATAAGATATCTCATAAAGGCAGAAGAATCTCATTGTCTACTGTGAGGATGTGCTGACTAAGTCAGGCTAAAATTATATACAGACACCTCCAGATACAAAACAAAATGTCTAGAAGTAGATTTACCTGAATCCTACATGAAGGACAAATACCTAATTAGTTTCTTCTTCTGTTGGAATAAATTAAAGGAGCAGTAAACTTTTTTTTATGAAAAAATATATTTTGTACGGGTTTTTCCTTTTCAGTAAAATACGAGTACTCCCACTGCTGAGAGATGCATAGTTCCAGAGTTATTACAGTTTAAACATGTTTTTTTTATTAGCAGTTCCCCCCCTAGTGGTCAAACTCCAAATAGTTATTCTGTTACATTGTAATGGAGAGGAAAGTCAGTGACTAGGGTTGCCACCTTTTCTTCAAAAAAATACTGGCCATGGCATTCCCTCCATAGACTTAACATTGGATAGAAGCCAATTTTTTACCAGCCTGCCAGTAAAATACCGGCTGGGTGGCAACCCTATCAGTGACATACAATTCTTCATAGAATGTGATCGGAACTGCTGACCCATGCTATCAGAACTTTCAGGAAGTAAACACTCTGTAATCCACTTCCTGGTTATTTGAACTGTTACACATTTTGAACAAAACACCCAAGAGTGCCCTTGTCTTACTCAGCAATAAAAGCCCAATAACAGAGGTTTTCATTAAAAAAAGTTTACTGCTTTTTTAAGAGTCACTTATTACTAAGGGTATGTTTCCCCTTTAAAGTAATTGAAAATTACTTCTCAGCTTTTGTATCAGTTAAATCCTTCAACTGCTTTGATACATGTACCCTAACTTTGTATAGAGCAGGAATGGGCAGCATGCTCTCCAGTTCTTGTTGTGCTACAACAAACATTATACTTAGCCAAATTCTCAGCAAGCCAAAAAACAGCTAGAGATCTGTATATTTCCCCCTGTTAGTGTAGCATACACATTTTGCAGATATGCTACAATTTGCCATCTTTTTATGCACCCATGTTCTTTAAGTGTGTACCTACTCATTTTAACAAATTAGTATTTAATATGTGAGAAAAAACAAAGCAGATGTTTGGTAAGATATTAACATGCACAAAGCAGTTGTTTAGCTGCAGTCAGAGTGCCTAAATGACTCATACATGCTGATACAACGTATAATGCACATACATATTTTAAAGGGTTGCATTAAGCTTGTCAAATACACATCTGAGTAGAGTTAGAAACCTAAATAGCATCATTAGTTAAAACCACTTTTTTTTCAGACAACTATTAGACATTATTTTGTGAACGTTAATAATACAAAAAATCATGACATGATCTATTAATTAATATACTATTTGATTGCAAACTTTCTTGTTCTACGAACAAAAAAAGCTATTTTTGAGGACAATCTCTCTGTATTATTAATGACATCATACCCAACCAACCAACAGTTAGTGTCCAACAGCTGGAAGTCCAAAGATTAACCACTCCTCCTTTAGGTCAGAGTAATTTCACTGCTGGGAGTTAGGAGATAGTCCATTCAAAGTTATTAAAGCTCAAAATGTTCTTTAAAGGGATAGTATTGTCAATAATAACTAAAAATAATATTGCAGGAGGTAAAAAGTTAAACTAAATACCCCAAGTCCCATCTCTCAAAACTTTATGGTTTGAGAGATATTCAGGACCAAAGTTCCCACCTCCCTCTCCTCTCCTGTGACGTTAGTCCTCAAGCTGACTGCAGGGGAATCCGGTCCCGGGACCGTCTGAGGCCTGGATTCCCCTGCAGTCAGCTTGAGAGCTGACGTCAGGGGAAGGGGAGCGAGGGGGGAACTTTGGTCCTGAATATCTCTCAAACCATAAAGGTCTGAGAGATGAGACTTGGGGCATTTAGTTTAACTTTTTACCTCCTGCAAGATTAGCTTTAGTTATTATATGGTAATACTATCCTTTTAAAAAATAATGAGAGGAATAAGATAAACTGAAGGAGTTGTCAACTTTCATGACACTCTGCTCAGTAACACCCTGGTGAAATCCAAGTTAACCCCTTAACGACCAGCGGTCGCGGGACATTTCCGTCCCATAATGACTGCATAGTGGCACTTTGACGCGCAAGTACACGTGACCTGTCACGTGTATCGGCGCGTCACTATGGGGCTTGAAAGAGATCGCTCCGATCTTGGAGCGGTCCATTTCATGCCCTATTTTTACTTACAGCACTCCCGGTAGAGCGCTGTAAGTAAAAAGTACGTGACGTACCATGACCGTCATCGGTCCTTGAGTAGTTCAAGGACCGTGACGGTCCTGTTACGTCAAGGGTCCCTAAGGGGTTAATGGGAGCCACCCCCATGAAAACAACATAAGTAAATCCTATGTGTGAGAACATGAGTGAGAATTACACAGTTCACTTCCTCCATCCCGGTATAAAGTCCCTTTATAACTGCCCCTTTGTAAATACTAGCCATAGACAGCAATAGAAAAATGTCACTTTTATTCTGGCTCCCATGTGGAGCTGTTGGTAATAGTTTAACCCTCTGAGTGCCAGAGAGGTATCCAACACCTTGAGGGTTACTTACTAAGGCGTGATAAGGAGATGATAAAGTGGAGATGACTTCTCCAGTAATATCGCTTCTCCACTTCGCATATTATTCTATGGAGCCAATGCACTAAGATCCCTAAAGTCTAAGAAATCTTAGTGCGTTGGCTCCATAGAATAATATATGAACTGCAGAAGTGATATCACTAGAGACATCATCTCCACTTTATCACCTTCCTATAACACATTAATGCATATCCCCCATTGTGCTGCAATGCATTAGATAGCTCTCTGGCACTTAAAGAGTTATTTTTTATTTTTTAAGAAAGCTTGGGCTGCAATAACTTTTGAATGAAGCACTGTATAATCATGATTTTAACCTTGTGAGCCAATTGTTGCTAAATCTGGTGGCACACAAGGGGGGGGGGACATAACAATCACACGATACTGATGATCAGATCTAGAGGTTTCCATATTCATTGCAACGGAACTGATATTCGTAACACATTCCATGCTATAGACCTTTTAAATCCATTGTTTTGAAGTCGGTTGGAGGGGTCCCTGTTATCCATGGCGTTAAAACATATTTATAATACTTTTTCGGTATAAAGCTGTAATGATTCTTGTCTCAAAAAACAAGTATTGCGGGGGTAGTAATCCTTTGACACGCCAGCTGTTCAGGACTACAGCTCCCATCACCACCAACAAGCCAGTGGCTGCCTGTGAATAATGGGAATTGTAGTTCAAAACAGCTGCAATGCCAAAGGATTCCTAGATCTCAACTATTATTATTCATTTCCTTGAATATACTTTATCTAAAAATCACATTGTATTTGTCTGTATGGGACATTTTTTTTTACCTGTTTTTGTATTCATGCCCTACAAAGTGAGGTTATCTATTCACAGAGATTTCATTTAGAATGGTGAATGTATCCATTTAATAAAATCACTGGGAAAACAAAAGAAAACAAGCGCAAACCATCAGAGAGCAGTATGTATAGAAAATGTGTTACATAATATTTAATGAATCTACTTACAAGATAGATTCTTGTAAGTGAAGCACATCAGAAATTTCCACAGAAGCCACTGGTTATCGAGATTAGGTGGAAACATGTGGGGAGGACCACCAGAGCGCTTAGAGATCGGGCTCCAGAACATAGATTTCATATAAGCAGAAAGTCTCAGGACCATGCGGTCCCAAGGCACTTTAATAACTGTGCCAAAGGAGGGACAAATCATTTTAAAATCACAGGCATCGAACATATCCCTTCATCTAACTCCAGTAGATTCTCCACTGTTTGCCGCCGTGAGGCATATTGGATCTATACATTAGAAACATTGGCCCCAAATGGCCTGAATGAGGAACTTAAAGTCAGTAATTTTCTTCAGGACTAACAGCAATATAGACCCATAATGGTATATAGGTACTTTATTTATCTGGAGCAAGGTGTGAATAGACGCTTCGGTTCTCTCTATCCAGACCTCGTTCTGATTCACGCTCAGTGGACCGGACGCTCATCTGGACAGCAAGATTAGTTCCAATACTGATACATATGTATAAATAGAAGCAATAATCCCCTGACGAAGTAAGATTTTATACTTAAGAAACACGTTGGAAAATATATATTAAAGTATTCATACTTTTATAAAATATTTAATCGTCTTGGCTGTTACTATATCCTACACTGGGTAGGGCTCCAAACACATGACTCAAGCTGACATTTGGTGAGTCTGTTTAAGGAGGGGGGCAGCTTCTTCATATACGCATAAGATGCAGATACACTCTTAGATGGTATTTGTTTGTGTGTCTTTATAAGGATTTCCTAATGACACTGCCCTGCACTCAAAGCGTTTGAATACGGTGTCCGATAACGGAGTCATATCCACCGCTGACTATTTCAACCCAATCTCGATATCCAGTGGCTTCTGTGGAAATTTCTTATGTACTTCACTTACAAGAATCTATCTTGTAAGTAGATTCATTAAATATCATGTAACACCTTTTCTATACATACTGCTCTCAGATGATTTGCTCTTGTTTTCTTTTGTTTTCCCAGTGATTTACGTCCAGCGAAAGTTGCTACTAGGGACACCACGAATGATAGCTGCAACCTAAAGACTGTTTATCTGTTCGACTTTATTTATTTTTCTTCTTGGGTTATTCCCTGAACAAAGGTTATTCTTTTGATTATTTGTTTTTTAGGAACAATTTGGGAGCGCTATATGTGTATGTAATTTTGTGCTTTTTCCATTTCATAAAATGTCATATTGAAGTCTGGGAATAATGGAGTAGAGTATACTTGTGTGTGTATAATGCGTATTAACCCTTTGAGCTTCAGCGTGGTATCGGACACAATTCAATGCTAATTGTCAGACACCTCACTGGCATTCACATGGTTAAAACAGCCCCTGGCAATCAGCTGAGAAATACAAACATCTAACTGTCCCAATGGGGACAGTGTTCAAGTAAAATCAGATTTGTCCTTGACCTTTCGACTTTGATTCACTGCTATTGTTAACACTTTGAGTGCCAGAGGGGTACTCAATGTATTGTAGAGCAATGCGTTGTATACCCCCACTGGCACGCAAAGGGTTAATTGCATGTTACGGATGAAGGCCAAGTAAGTCTGTATTGATAATCTGCCCTGCCACATTATTCTTGTATGAGCACTGTAGGCTGAATAGTTCTTGATCATCGTGGATAATTAATGCACTCAGAATTTCAAGAAATGTTTCTTAGGATAGATGACAACATTTCAAGCAGGTTTTGTGTTTCCCTTACAGATATGTCAATGTTAAATGTCTCGGGCTTACACTACAAGTAAATCGAATACCTATGAAGCCACAAAATCCAGCAAAAGCCTCAAAAGTCCCAGTATGCATTATATATTTCTAGCAATGCAAATCACTAGAAAAATACAGAGGGGTGCTGTTTTCGTGATGATTCCATGCCAGCTTCTTCAGGATATCCATGTGATACTTTTTTAAAAATTGAAGCCCTTTCTTGTGCTGTACTGTACTTAAGAAAAATAAATCTGTGTATTAAATGGGACATTGCCAAAGTCAACACAAAATGTGAGTTTCTTCTGTGATGGTGATGGAAAAGAAGCTGTTTTCTGGTGAGCACTCTGCAGTGTCTTCAGAGATTTGTGGTGGACTAAGAGAGCTCCTCCCACTATCGTTGTCCTTCCCTGTTGATAAAGAAAAAAAAAACAGATTTAAAACCTGCAGATAGAAGAACAACAAATCTCCTGGAAATAGAACGAGAACAACAAATTAAAACCTTTTGTGGCCATTGCACAGCATTGTATTGGGGGATGTCTCTTGCCACCAAAAGTTTTAACCCTTTAAGGACCAGAAACACCACACATTGCTTTGCAATGTATGGCACACCCCTCTGGCCTTTACAGGTTCAATTGATAAATATATATATATATATAATTTTATTTATTTACAAATAACCTTCAATTAATATAATGTTTGCTGCTGACTTTATCACTGATATGATTTACTCTACATACTGTTAGTCTTCTCTGTTAGCTCCAACAGAAGTTCAGTGAGACTGTAAGATGGCCATGTTTAATTCTAGAGAGAACTAAGGATGATTCTATGCAATTGATAATGAAACTGGCTTCATAAAGGATGTGTTCATTAAAGTGCAATAATTAAATATATGTATATTTAACCCTTTCAGTGCCATAGTGGTAGTGCGTTCCGTACCACTCTGGCACTCAAAGGGATATATATATATATATATATATATATATATATATATATATATACATATATGTTTACATACTTACCTGGTTCACTGTCTGCCCCTTCCCAGGGTGGCAGAAGGCACGCACCCAGTCTCTTTTCTAATGTAAACAAACCCAGTTTGGCTAGTCTCTCTTTGTAACTCAGATCCTCCAATCCCTTTATCAGTTTTGTTGCACGTCTCTGCACCTTTTCCAGTTCAGTAATGTCTTTTTTTAGAACAGGCGCCCAAAATTGTACTCCATATTCTAGATGAGGCCTAACCAAGGATTTATACAGAGGTAGGATAATATTAGCATCCCTTGCTTCTACACCTCTTTTTATGCAGGCTAGTACTCTATTTGCTCTTGCAGCAGCTGAGTGACTCTGCACACTGCTGTGAAGACTATTGTCTATCAGTACACCTAAATCTTTCTCTAATGAGGATTTCCCAAGTTGTTTCCCATTTAGAGTATATGTAGCAAGTTTGTTTCTACAACCCAAATGCATAACCTTACATTTATCTACATTAAATGACATCTGCCACTTTTCTGCCCATTCACTTAGTTTATCTAAATCCTTCTGTAGGGAAAAAACATCGAGCTCTGTATGTATTTCCTTACATAGCTTAGTGTCATCAGCAAAGATTGAGATGCTACTTTCAATTCCCACTTCTAGATCATTAATAAACAAATTAAAAAGCATTGGGCCCAGGACTGAACCCTGCGGTACCCCACTTATAACCCTAGACCAATTTGAAAAAGTTCCATTTACAACAACTCTCTGCCATCTATCATTTAACCAGTTCTCAATCCATGTACAGATACCACCACCCAAACCGAAGCCTTTTAATTTATGCAGTAACCTGTTGTGAGGCACTGTGTCAAAGGCGTTTGCAAAATCCAAGTATACTACATCAACAGCAATTCCCCTGTCCAAATTACTACTCACTCTTTCATAAAATGCAAGTAAATTAGTCTGACATGATCTGTTCTTCATGAAACCATGCTGATTCCTACTAATGATATTGTTTGTCTTCACATAGTTCTGAATACTATCAGTTAATAACCCTTCTAGTATCTTACCCACTATGGAAGTCAAGCTCACAGGTCTATAATTTCCTGGTTTGGATCTTGCTCCCTTTTTAAACAATGGAACTACATCAGCTTTCCTCCAATCACAGGGCACTATGCCTGATGAAAGCGAATCAATAAATATTAAGTATAATGGTTTTGCTATTACTGAACTAAGTTCCTTAAGTACCCTTGGGTGTATACCGTCCGGTCCAGGCGCTTTATTCACTATAACCCTTTCCAGTCTCTTTTGGACCTTGTCCTCAGTAAGCCATGTAGCCACTAAAGGAAGACTTTTCGTTCAAAAGTTATTAAAACTCTAATTTTTTTTTTTTTTTTTTTAATCCAACAGTTTTTTACAATGCACTATGTGGGAGAGTTTGAGTCCTAGACTATGGATCTCTGTAGAAATAATAACGATAGCAGCTTCTGGAGAATATAATAGTGAATTGCACTTTAATATGTATGAACTGTAAGAACTTTTAAATGAAAAATCTCCCAGCAGTGAGAGTACCCCTGCTTTACTCAACAGGAAAAAAAACGATACATATTTTTCATTAAAAGGCTTACTATTCCTTTAAAGAATAATTAACAGTTATAATGAACTGGGTTTATCTACACTTAAATACCCTTTATTTTGTGCTATATCTAGACAAATTTAGAAGCCAAAAATCTAATCTAATGTTCTGAAGGAGCAGACATTCCTGCCTTTTCCAGGACTCCAGTGCTCCCATTGAAGGTCCGGGATAATGAATCAATGGGCTGAGGTGACTTCTTTCTGAATACAAGAGCAATGGGCAGTAATCACAGTCTCTATTTTCACTCAGTAAAAACAGCACAAACAATATTAAATAAATGCTCTCAGTATAGGACAACTTACACATGTGTTAAAAAGCAATTTTAGGTTTGTATTTTGGGGGACTTAGCATATAAATCCTATATATATATATATATATATATATATATATATATATATATATATAGCTTGGTTGTGGTGAAATAATCTCCCAACAAGGACTAAAGTAAAGCACTCGGAGGTCTTTCTGAATTAAAAATTGAGGTGTTTATTGTTCGACGTTTCGGCTCAAACAAGAGCCTTTCTCAAGACAACCCAACAAGTGAAAAACATCTGACTTAAGTACTATTACCTATTAGGGATATCAGTATTGCTACAATTAGCACACCTGTTAAGTTCAATTAACTCGGTCGTGATAGCATCCGGACAACGGCATGCTAATTACTTAAAGCAAGATTCTCTTGCATGGTCCTAGAAGAAGTGTGTGATCCACACTCTGTAATTGTTTATCTTTATGTTTTTTCAATTTTTCTTTCATTTTGTGTCACGTTTTGGGTTATTTTCGGAACATGGGAGTCATGTGTTGATCGATTAAGCACCACATGCATCTTGCTTTAAGTAATTAGCATGCCGTTGTCCGGATGCTATCACGACCGAGTTAATTGAACTTAACAGGTGTGCTAATTGTAGCAATACTGATATCCCTAATAGGTAATAGTACTTAAGTCAGATGTTTTTCACTTGTTGGGTTGTCTTGAGAAAGGCTCTTGTTTGAGCCGAAACGTCGAACAATAAACACCTCAATTTTTAATTCAGAAAGACCTCCGAGTGCTTTACTTTAGTCCTTGTTGGGAGATTATTTCACCACAACCAAGCTGTATATTTATTGTATGTATGTATCTTTATTTATATAGCGCCATACATGTACACAGCGCTTTACAGAAGTTGAAATAATACAATACAAAAATGACAGAACTGGGGTTAAGAGCATTAAGGTTAAGTACAATCATTACATTATTTGTGAGGGAAAGTGCAGCAAGGGAATCATACACTAGGAAAGGGACCCTGCCCCAAGGAGCTTACAATCTAGGCTGATTGGACAGCTATTGGACATAACACCGAGGCATTTTGGCTGTTTTCATCTAGTATCGGAGTGCCCATTTGTTCCCTTATATATATATATATATATATATATATGCTATCTGTAAGCATTTGATATTTTAAGTTATACCAACACATTTATTTTTTTTTTAGTGTTGGTTTTCTTTTAAAGGGGAAGTATCGCCTCTATTAAAGTTCTCCTCATCTTAATGTTGCATTTGCGTTAATCTTTCATTGTTTTATTTTTTATTTAATGATGAATAGCCAGAGATTTAACCTTGTAAAAATAAGTCGGTGACGACAGTTCAATACAGCTGCCACTGGCTTATTTTTACAAGGTTAAATCTAGGGATATACTTAAAGGGATAGTAATACTTCATTTTAACATTATTTTATTTTGTAGGCATTAAAAAAATATGAAGAATGATGTAAGTCTTATCTCTCAAACCTTTATGGTTTATGAGATATTCACAAGCAAAGTTTCCCCCTCCCGCCCCTTTTACCTACTGTAAACAATCTCTTCTCAGATGTGGAATGCAGTCTATAGACCAGACAGATAACAGAAGGGGACACTCTTATTCCTATGAAAACAATGAAATCCCTGCCCCCCTTGACAAGCTTTTCAGGTTTTCCCCTTTTCTTAACTGAAGTTTGTCCCTCTCTGCAGTCTACCTGGGCACCTCCCTTCTGCTCTGGCTGAACAGTGTGACATCAGTAAAAGGGGCGGGAGGGGGACACTTTGTCATTGAATTACTCTGGAATTACAACTCTGACAGAACTGAAATAACACTCTCCAAAGTCCAAATACTATGATGATTAATTAGAGCTGCTTTTATTATGAAACATTACTATCCCTTTAAGTAAATTAAAAAAAGGATTAAAGATGAACTCAAAATGCAGCATTAAGATGAGGAGAACTTTAATAGAGGTGGTAATTCCCCTTTAAGAATATCTCAGAAATATAGCCCGTTACTGGCTCTTGAGGACTGGATGAGATTATTACTGTTTATATACTTCTGTCAAATAATAAACCCCCAAATACCTTAAACTGGAAGAAACAATCTTAATGGCCACTGTAAATCAGTTCTGCCTAGATTGTTTTTACACAAATAATCACAAATTATTCCTGGATGTCATGTTCATGGAGGCAGACATGATTTTTTCTTTCAGGAATCTAGGACCCCAAACTTTTCACAGCTGTAGGAAACGTTCAGTGAGCTGGTATTCTGCAACAAAGACGTATACACGTATTCACATCACCACTAATTTTCCATTGACCTCACTGATAGAATAGTCAATGTCCAACAGTGTACTGCAGCCTCTCTGATTACACTTAGCAGGATTCCAATAAAAAAAAAGTACTAGATTCTGAACCTCTGAGATCTGCTGATTTCAGGCTGCAGAATTTTGTACTAATACTTTCCCTTCAGTATGTTCATTTTCCAGTAGTATTTACAGTGAAAGAATGCAGTTATAGCCAAGAAAATTAAAGCCAGTGGTGCATAACTGCTGCCAAAATAATATGTAATTCCTTCCACTTTTTAAGTAGAGACAAGTATATCATTAACTCTTTTGCGTGCCAGAGAGGTATTGTATTGTAATGCGTTGGATACTTCTCTGAAAATTAAAGGGTTAACCTTTTGTGTGTCAGAGGGGTTTAGAGGAGCACCTCCTAAAAACCCTCCCACTTATCATTCAATGGTCAGAAAATCCTAACAGCCCCTCAGAATTTGCCCTTGTACCTTTGATCAAGAGATAACATATCCAATCAGTCCTGCATGTCATTTCCACGGAAGCAGACATGACAGTTTCTGTCAGTTTTTCAGACTGAAGCAGACACAGTGCATTATATTACTTAACCCTTTAAGAACCAGAGGAGTGCTCAAAATATTGAGAAGCAATGCGTCAGACAACCATTTTGTTCTTAAATTAAAGGGATAGTAATATCACAATAAAGTTTAGCTCCAAGTATTTTTTATTATTTTTGAGCTATATATAGTTACATACAAATTTGTGAAAAGATCCCCCTACCGCTCCTTGCCCTGCATCACTGATCCCCTCTGTCTGGTCCGGATGGAGAGCAGAGCGGGACAATTATTGGTAAGCAAAAGGTATATTCCTTATACTTACTGTGTGAAGATTGTCCCTCGCTGCATCTGTTTGGTACCATGACCAAATTACAGATCTAAGGGGAGGTAGCCAGAACGAGCAGGAGGAGGATTCTTTCATCTTCAATAGCATTTAAACTACAAAGTAACTGTATATACCTCAACGTGTTAAAAAATGTGTAAATAATACTCAGAGCGAAACTGTTATTGTGGTATTACTATCCCTTTAAGGGTTAAGGCTACCATGTGCAACAAGCAGAGCTAGTGATCCTTCTAGCAACCATCATGTCCTCCTCCTCCTCCATGAAAAGACTAATAGAAGATATATCACTTGAACAAAGGCACAAGGACAAAAGTAATTAGGGCCATTGGGCCATAGTAAGGTAAGTGAGGAGTTACTATTAAAATATGTTAATTTTCTTTAAAGGCATTTTAACACTCTGGATGCTGGTGAGTTCTCAAACCTATAAGGTCTTCTGCTAAACTAATCAAGGCAAGAAGGGAGCACTGCACAACAATGATTTACACCTGCCACGTGCTATAGGAGTTACTGTACATGAGCAATGATGTCAGTGTAATGGTGTTGGAGGTTTTCATTCAGATGGCATTGTTAAAGCCTCCTACTTCATGGCCAAACAGTGCACTGCCCATCAGTAACACAGACTCATCAATGATGTAACAAAATAGAGCCCATTGTAGCTTGGCAGACAGGTCATGGGTATAGGGCAGTGGTTCTCAACCTTATTTTACTCAAGGCACCCCTAACACACAATCTGGAACTTTCAGGGCACCCGTAATGTAGGGCATAATAAAGGGTACAGTTAATAAATATACATATATTATTAGGTCTCACAATCATAGTAATAAAAATAAACATATCGTACATAACAATTTCCATATCTATACATTTAAAAGACAATATTTACATTTGTGTTAGTCTTCACAGAAAACATGGGGCACCCTAATTTGATGTCCGCACCCTGGTTGAGAATCACCAGTATAGGTATAAACAAAACATGAAACTGGAGATGAACATAGTAACATAGTAGATAAGGCTGAAAAAAGACATGCGTCCATCAAGTCCAGCCCATGCCAATAACACCCCTGTTGATTCAGAGGAAGGCAACAAAAAAGCCCTCTGGAGCAATTTCCAATGTAGGTGTGTAGGTGTGTGTTTGTGTGTGTTTGTGTGTGTGTGTCAAATAGTTCCCCAGCTCAATATCCTATTTGCTTTGAAGCCATCTGTCATAACTGTCAATATTGTTCTGTGCTAGATAGGCATCCATTGCTTGTTTGAATGCAGTTACATTATCTGCAAGCACAACATCCCGAGGCAAAGAATTCCATAGCCTTACTGCCCTTACTGTAAAGAATCCCTGCCTGTGTTTTAGTCGAAAGCGCCTTTCCTCAAGTCTTAATGGATGACCTCTTGTTCTTAGCTCAGCTCTTTGAATAAATAATTCATTGGATAGTTCTTTGTATTGACCTTGAATGTATTTGTAAATGGTAATCATATCACCCCTTAGACGTCTCTTTTCTAATGTAAACAAACCCAGTTTGGCTAGTCTCTCTTTGTAACTCAGATCCTCCAATCCCTTTATCAGTTTTGTTGCACGTCTCTGCACCTTTTCCAATTCAGTAATGTCTTTTTTTAGAACAGGTGCCCAAAATTGTACTCCATATTCTAGATGAGGCTGTCACGGTTTGTTATGACTCTCAGACACAAGTTTTAGGTAAAAAAATCAATTTTATTGAAATAATAAAATGATCACTTAGGATGGCAACACATACATACATAAATCATGAGTAATAGTACAGACAGAATGCAGACTCTACCGGTCCTGTCAATATACCGGACAGGACAGTCTGAGATATATGAAATTTAGGCTCTACCGGCCTTGCCAATACCGGGTAAGGCAACCTGCAGATGGAATAGCATAAAGGTTCTACCGGCCTTACCTAATTACCGGGCAAGGCAGCCCCAATAAATACACAGTGTAGGCTCTACCGGCCCTGCCAATACCGGGTAAGGCAACCTCAGATGGAATGTGGCAAAAGGTTCTACCGGCCTTACCAATACCAGGCAAGGCAGCCCAAAGCTATCAATAGCCGTCAGATGATAATGGCAGAATGACAGGATCGTAAGCAACCCAGTGTCCGCACCCTGAGAACAACCGGGGAATTGTATAGCCGTAAGGCTTAGGAGCAAACCAATGTTCTCACACTGGAGTAACAAGCGAATCATATAGCCGCAAGGCTTTGGAGCAAACCAGCGTCCGCACGCTGGGACCAACACTGAATCGTATAGCCAATAGGCTTTGGAGCAAACCAGTGTCCGCACACTGGAGTAACAAGTAACTTGTATAGCCGCAAGGCTTTGGAGCGAACCAGGGTCCACATGCTGGGACCAACTACTGAATCGTATAGTCGATAGACTTTAGAACAAACCAGTGACTGCACACTGGAGTAACAAGCGAATGATATAGCCGCAAGGCTTTGGAGCGAACCAGCGTCCGCACGCTGGGACCAACTACTGAATCGTATAGCCGATAGGCTTTGGAGCAAACCAGTGTCCGCACACTGACCAACAGAGAATCGTGTAGCCGCAAGGCTTTGGGAGCAAACCAGCGTCCGCACGCTGGGACCAACCACTGAATAGTGTAGCCGATAGGCTTGGGAGCGAACCAGTGTCCGCACACTGGACTAACAAGCAATGTCGCCGACGCGACCAGGCAGAAGGTCGCCAGGATCACAGGAGACAGGCGATGAGATGACAGGAACCAGCAGCGATCACTCAGGTCAGGAAACAGCAGAGAAGAAGGTCAGCAGGAACTGCATCACCAGAGTACTAGGCCGGAACCAGGACTGGAACAACTCAGCATGCAGGAGACACTGGAACAGTTGAAATCAGGAACACAGGAACAGAGGCCCAACCATCACTGGACATAGTGATAGCAAAAGGTCAGAAACAACATGAAAGGGCACCCAAAGGGTGTCCAATCCAAGTTTAAATAGGCAATATGAGGCAGGCTATATGCAGACAGCCAATAGAAGCCCCCTACTGGTGACAGACAAGGAAATACAGCAATCACGGGCACCGTGATAGTACCCCCCTTTCAAAGACCCCCTCTCCTAGAATAGGGTCTAGGTTTCTGTGGGTATTTGGCATGAAAGACCCTAGCTAGCCTAGGTGCATGAAGGTCCTTACTATCCACCCATGATCGATCTTCAGGACCATATCCTTTCCAATGTACCAGGTACTGTACCCTTCCTCTAAGCCTTCGGGAATCAATAATGCTCTGAACTTCGTACTCCTCCTGCCCCTCGACCTCAACAGGTCCTGGCACCACGGGTGTGGTAGTATAGCGATTGCAAACCAGAGGCTTGAGAAGGGACACATGGAACACATTATGGATACGCGTGGATGCCGGTATGTCTAGTGCGTAGGAGACAGGGTTAATTTTGCAAATTATTCTGTATGGACCAATAAACCGGGGAGCCAACTTATTAGACGGGACCTGCAGCTTGAGATTTCTGGAGGAAAGCCATACTCTATCCCCAACCTGAAAAGACACCGCTGGAAGCCTTCTGCGATTGGCATGGCGCTGGTGACGCTGAAATGACTGACCAAGTGCCCTCTGAACCTGCGCCCATGTGGAACGGAGTTGCTCGATATGCTCATCCAGAGCTGGAATCTGTTGCGTCTGAAATGAATCTGGAAGCAAACAGGGCTGAAACCCGTAATTAATCAGAAACGGGGAGCTCCCAGATGAAGAATTGACCGCACAGTTCCTGGCGAACTCTGCCCAAGGCAACAAGTCGGACCAATTGTCATGATGGTCAGTAACGAAACAACGGAGAAATTGTTCCAAGCCCTGATTAGCTCGTTCAGCGGCTCCATTGGTCTGGGGATGGTAGGCAGAGGAGAAGGACAGCTGTATGCCCATCTGTTGGCAAAATGCCCTCCAAAACCTAGACACAAACTGGCTCCCCCTGTCGGACACCAGTACCCTGGGTACTCCATGCAACCGGAATACTTCTCTGGCGAACACAATTGCCAATTCCTTAGCTGAGGGAAGGCCACGGAGGGGCACGAAATGAGCCATTTTAGAAAACCTGTCCACCACCATGAATATAAAGGAATACCCTTTAGACATAGGCAATTCTCCCATAAAATCAATGGAAACATGAGACCAGGGGCGTTCGCCATTAGGCACCGGTTGAAGCAAGCCCACAGGGAGATGTCTCGGGGCCTTAGCGCGGGCGCAGGTGGCACAGGCATTAGTAAATTCGGCACAATCGTTTCTCATGGAAGGCCACCAAAATAACTGAGAAAGGGACCATAACAGTTGGTCTCTACCAATATGTCCCGCAGCCTTAGAGGAATGGTATGTTTCGAGCAACCTAGTACGAAATGGTTCAGCGACAAAACATTTGCCCACTGGGGTTTCATGGGGAGCGGACCCCTGAGAGGCCAGGATCTCCTCCCCTAAAGGAGAAGTGATACTCGTGCGTATAGTAGCCAATATTCTATCGGGTTGGATGATAGGTGCTGGTGCTTCCACTCTGTCACTATCGGCCTCAAATTGTCTTGACAGTGCATCAGCCCTAACATTCTTTGATCCCGGTAAATATGATACAATAAAATTAAATCGGGACAGGAACAGTGCCCATCTGGCCTGACGAGAGGACAATCTCTTAGCCTCCGAGAGATAAGTCAGATTTTTATGATCTGTTAGGATCAAAACAGGATTCTTAGTACCTTCAAGCAAATGACGCCATTCCTTAAGAGCGAGGATAATGGCCAATAATTCTCTGTCACCTATCTCATAGTGACTTTGCGTGACAGTCAACTTTGTAGAAAAAAACCCACAAGGTCTGAGTGTTCCACCTTTATCGTGTCGTTGCGAAAGTACTGCCCCAACCCCAATATCTGAGGCATCAACCTCTAACGTAAATGGAAGTAGAGGATTGGGGTGGGATAACACAGGAGCCGCAGCAAATGCCAGCTTCAATCTCTCAAAGGCTTCCTCAGCAGATACCGGCCAACAAGAAGGGTTAGCACCCTTGTGCGTAAGATCGGACAGAGGTTTGACAATGGAAGAAAAGTTCTTAATAAACCTCCTATAATAATTAGCGAAACCCAGGAAACGCTGTATGGCTTTAAGACCCTTGGGTTTTGGCCATTGTAGGACAGCTGACAACTTTTCCTTGTCCATAGCGATGCCATCATTGCCAGTTATGAACCCTAGGAATGGCACGCTGGTTCTATGAAACTCACATTTGTCCAATTTACAATATAATTTGTTCTCACGAAGTCGTAGCAATACTGCGGATACATCTTTGATGTGCTGTGACATGTTTTGGGAGTAAATCAGTATATCGTCAAGGTACACCACAACACATGTCTGCAACATATCTCTCAGAACATCATTTATCAGTTCCTGAAAAACTGCGGGTGCATTACACAGCCCAAATGGCATCACTAGATACTCGTAGTGCCCAGATCGAGTATTAAAGGCAGTTTTCCACTCATCACCTGCTCGAATGCGAACCAGACTGTAAGCGGCCCGTAGGTCCAATTTGGTAAAAATCGAAGCGCCCTTAAGCCTATCAAAAAGCTCGGTGATGAGTGGTATTGGGTATGCGTTTTTTGCCATTAGTTTATTCAAGCCCCGGTAGTCAATGCATGGTCTTAATTCGCCATTTTTCTTTTTTACGAAAAAGAACCCAGCCCCAGCTGGAGAGGTAGATTTTCGTATGATCCCTCTAGCAAGGGCATCAGAAATGTAATCTTCCATAGCTTTATTCTCCTCACAAGATAATGGATAAGTGCGTCCCCTCGGAGGTACTGCTCCAGGAGTCAATTCAATGCAACAATCATAAGGTCTGTGCTGAGGTAGTATACTAGCCTCTCCTTTGCTAAAAACATCGCCAAACTGTTGGTAAACATCCGGTATAGCAGAGGAGGTGCACAGGACCTTAATAGGCTGGATGACGCACTTGTCCATACAACACGGAGACCAAGCAGCAATTTCACACTTCTTCCAATCAAACTGTGGGTTATGTAACTGTAACCACGGAAATCCCAATATTACAGCATGGTGAGGAGAATTAATAAGTTGGAACTGCTGCTCTTCTCTGTGAAGTGCCCCAATAGTCATAGACAGTGGCATGGTTTCAAAATTAACCTGAGGCGGTTCCAAGGGTCTGCCATCAATCGCTTCAATAGCCAAGGGGATTTCTCTCTCAATGCGTGGAACTCCGTGCAATTCGGCAAAGGTATTATCCATAAAATACCCTGCTGCACCAGAGTCAACCAGGGCCGAAACCTCCACAGAGCGTTGTGCCCAAGACAAAACCACCTGTATGGTGGGTTTCATTATGCCCGACACTGGGGACGATTGTACACCACCTAGGGCCTGTCCCCCAAGGTACCCTAGGTGTGTGCGTTTCCCGGACGTACCGGACAGGAATTTAGCAAGTGCCCGTTTTTACCGCAGTATAAACACAACCCTTGTTTCTTGCGATATAGTCTCTCTTCCTTGGTTAGTCTAGTGAAACCTACTTCCATAGGTTCACTTGGTTCCCGTACTGGTTCACTAGACTTCAATACCAGGGGAGGGATGGGTGGGCAAAACATGCTACTAGGCTCGTTATTTTTTGATCCAAGGGCGAATCAGTGGCCCAGACGATAAATCATAAGGATGCCCTACAAGTGATCAATCTGAGTAATCACATCCTATCAGATTTTCATATTCAGGTTTTATCTAAGGGGATGAGTTTTTCACCCACTAATCCATTAAATAAATTTAATACAATTATTGATCTCCATGCTTTCTCAAGAAAGCTTTTATTGTATAAATTTTTCAAAAACTCTAATGATAATGATAATAGTGAATGTAATAGTGAGTTAGTGGATAGTGATACTATTAACATCTTACTGGAATTAATGGAAGAAAATGAAGGGACAAAATATAAGTTACCACCCTCTCCAAAGAAAAAATCTTCTTTTACTCCTCCCTGTAATATATCTCCAGCTGTACAATCATTTAATAATCTGGTTATAAAGGATATTTTAAAATTACCAGATATTATGATTAATAGGAATCTGGACAGGAGTGAAAATGAGGCACTCAAAGAGATTATGACTTGGGATGACATAGTGGTAAAACCCTCAGACAAAGGGGGTAATGTTGTCATTTGGCCTATTGGGATGTACATGGAAGAGGCCTATCGTCAACTAAATGATTTACAGTGTTACAAAAAACTATTAGGCAACCCTACCCATGATCTTAAGGTCATCTATGATAAGTTGATTTTGGATGTATATGATAAGGGTTTAATAACAAAGAAGGACTATGAATTTTTACAAGTCCCATATCCAAGAACACCTACACTTTATCTTCTTCCCAAAATTCATAAGAATGCGACACGGCCACCAGGAAGGCCTATAATTTCTGGTAATGGTAGCTTAAGTGAACATGCTAGTCAGTATCTTGATTATATTTTGAGAGAACATGTGTACAATCTGTCTATTCATGGCAAGCCGGATTATGCCCCGGTACTTTAGGTAGAGTTTATATCGAGTAAAGTTTTACTCTCTATCCTTGGTCTTTTGTTTTCAGTGTGCTCATGAGTATTTAGGTGTGCTAGTTAGGCAGGGTTATCTTTATTTTCTCCTTTTTTTTCGTTATTTTTTGACCGTATCCTACGATCTCTGGCAGTTGATCTGTCACGTATTCTGGAGTCAATTAGCATAACATACTCAATGTAATCATCTAGGTCAATAGGTAGATCTTTTGCAGCAATTTCATCTTTAATGTGGTCATTCAGGCCTTGAGCAAAAGCTGCCAATAATGCCTCGTTATTCCAACCTACCTCTGCTGCCAATGTGCGGAATTCGATGGCATAGTTGCCCACTGTACGCCTGCCCTGTTGTATCTCCATAAGACGTTTGGCAGCAGAGGTGGTTCTACCAGGAGGCTCAAACACTCTTCGAAAGGATTGCACAAATTCTCTAAAGTTCTTAGTGCAAGGTTTAGCATTCTCCCACAAGGGGTTAGCCCAAGCTAATGCTCTGCCAGTGAGCAGCGATATCGTGAACCCCACTTTACTACGATCATTGGGGAATGCGTGTGCCGTCAATTCCATAAATATTTCAAGTTGGTTGATGAACCCTCTGCAGAGACTAGGGTCACCATCATATCTTAGCGGCAAGGGTGCAGAAGCCGTTAACCCTTTAACAGTACCCCCTAGGGGCCTGGTATCACTCTCCGGTGGCTGACTTGGCGAGACCACCAAACTAGAGCCAGATTTGTCAGCGAGTACCGTGCGTTCAAGGATCGTTTGAATTGCAACCGCCAACTGATCCAAACGTTGCTCGTGCATATCCATCCTCCAATGGATATTCTGGGTGTTACCTTCACATTTGCTGTCTGAGGTCATGGCCCTTTCGTACTGTCACGGTTTGTTATGACTCTCAGACACAAGTTTTAGGTAAAAAAATCAATTTTATTGAAATAATAAAATGATCACTTAGGATGGCAACACATACATATATAAATCATGAGTAATAGTACAGACAGAATGCAGACTCTACCGGTCCTGTCAATATACCGGACAGGACAGTCTGAGATATATGAAATTTAGGCTCTACCGGCCTTGCCAATACCGGGTAAGGCAACCTGCAGATGGAATAGCATAAAGGTTCTACCGGCCTTACCTAATTACCGGGCAAGGCAGCCCCAATAAGTACACAGTGTAGGCTCTACCGGCCCTGCCAATACCGGGTAAGGCAACCTCAGATGGAATGTGGCAAAAGGTTCTACCGGCCTTACCAATACCGGGCAAGGCAGCCCAAAGCTATCAATAGCCGTCAGATGATAATGGCAGAATGACAGGATCGTAAGCAACCCAGTGTCCGCACCCTGAGACCAACCGGGGAATTGTATAGCCGTAAGGCTTAGGAGCAAACCAATGTTCTCACACTGGAGTAACAAGCGAATCATATAGCCGCAAGGCTTTGGAGCAAACCAGCGTCCGCACGCTGGGACCAACACTGAATCGTATAGCCAATAGGCTTTGGAGCAAACCAGTGTCCGCACACTGGAGTAACAAGTAACTTGTATAGCCGCAAGGCTTTGGAGCGAACCAGCGTCCACATGCTGGGACCAACTACTGAATCGTATAGTCGATAGACTTTAGAACAAACCAGTGACCGCACACTGGAGTAACAAGAGAATGATATAGCCGCAAGGCTTTGGAGCGAACCAGCGTCCGCACGCTGGGACCAACTACTGAATCGTATAGCCGATAGGCTTTGGAGCAAACCAGTGTCCGCACACTGACCAACAGAGAATCGTGTAGCCGCGAGGCTTTGGGAGCAAACCAGCGTCCGCACGCTGGGACCAACCACTGAATAGTGTAGCCGATAGGCTTGGGAGCGAACCAGTGTCTGCACACTGGACTAACAAGCAATGTCGCCGACGCGACCAGGCAGACGGTCGCCAGGATCACAGGAGACAGGTGATGAGATGACAGGAACTAGCAGCGATCACTCAGGTCAGGAAACAGCAGAGAAGAAGGTCAGCAGGAACTGCATCACCAGAGTACTAGGCCGGAACCAGGACTGGAACAACTCAGCATGCAGGAGACACTGGAACAGTTGAAATCAGGAACTCAGGAACACAGGAACAGAGGCCCAACCATCACTGGACATAGTGATAGCAAAAGGTCAGAAACAACACGAAAGGGCACCCAAAGGGTGTCCAATCCAAGTTTAAATAGGCAATATGAGGCGGGCTATATGCAGACAGCCAATAGAAGCCCCCTACTGGTGACAGACAAGGAAATACAGCAATCACGGGCACCGTGATAGAGGCCTAACCAAGGATTTATACAGAGGTAGGATAATATTAGCATCCCTTGCTTCTACACCTCTTTTTATGCAGGCTATTACTCTATTTGCTCTTGCAGCAGCTGAGTGACTCTGCACACTGCTGTGAAGTCTATTGTCTATCAGTACACCTAAATCTTTCTCTAATGAGGATTTCCCAAGTTGTTTCCCATTTAGAGTATATGTAGCAAGTTTGTTTCTACAACCCAAATGCATAACCTTACATTTATCTACATTAAATGACATCTGCCACTTTTCTGCCCATTTACTTAGTTTATCTAAATCCTTCTGTAGGGAAAAAACATCGAGCTCTGTATGTATTTCCTTACATAGCTTAGTGTCATCAGCAAAGATTGAGATGCTACTTTCAATTCCCACTTCTAGATCATTAATAAACAAATTAAAAAGCAGTGGGCCCAGGACTGAACCCTGCGGCACCCCACTTATAACCCTAGACCAATTTGAAAAAGTTCCATTTACAACAACTCTCTGCCATCTATAATTTAACCAGTTCTCAATCCATGTACAGATAACACCACCCAAACCGAAGCCTTTTAATTTATGCAGTAACCTGTTGTGAGGCACTGTGTCAAAGGCTTTTGCAAAATTCAAGTATACTACATCAACAGCAATTCCCCTGTCCAAATTACTACTCACTCTTTCATAAAATGCAAGTAAATTAGTCTGACATGATCTGTTCTTCATGAAACCATGCTGATTTCTACTAATGATATTGTTTGTCTTCACATAGTTCTGAATACTGTCAGTTAATAACCCTTCTAGTATCTTACCCACTATGGAAGTCAAGCTCACAGGTCTATAATTTCCTGGTTTGGATCTTGCTCCCTTTTTAAACAATGGAACTACATCAGCTTTCCTCCAATCACAGGGCACTATGCCTGATGAAAGCGAATCAATAAATATTAAGTATAATGGTTTTGCTATTACTGAACTAAGTTTCTTAAGTACCCTTGGGTGTATACCGTCTGGTCCAGGCACTTTATTCACTATATCCCTTTCCAGTCTCTTTTGGGCCTTGTCCTCAGTAAGCCATGTAGATGTTGGAGGAAATTCCATGGTTTTGTCTGTTTGCCCACAGCATGTCATTTCTGCTTCCTTTGTATATACTGAAGCAAAGAACGTATTTAGGGTGTCAGCCATAGCTTTATCCTCACTAATCAATTCACCTGTTTCAGTCCTAAGAGGACCAATATCAACCTTAACTTTTTTGTTGTTAATATACTTGTAGAATTGTTTAGTGTTTTTCTTGCTCTCATTTGCAATGTTTCGCTCATTTTCTATTTTAGCTAGCTTAATTGCTTGTTTGCAGATTTTATTACATTCTTTATATTTTTTAAATGATGCATCTGACCCGTTTGACTTAAACACCTTAAAAGCCTGCTTTTTATTTCTCATTTCCCTGCTAACCACATTATTAATCCACATTGGTTTTGCTTTACTTCTCTTGTGCTTATTCCCCAATGGTATATATTGACGTGTATATTTGTCTGTTACGGTTTTCTGACACTCAGACCAGGATGTAACGTAAAACACAGTTTATTGAAATAAAAATGAACAACACTGCCCCTAGGAGCTAGTAAAGGTAAGAACAGGCAATATGAACAGAGGATGGAGTAAACTACAAACAGTAGTTCATAGAGGGTTAAGTGGAGCAACTGGTAAGGCTCAGGCTAGATTGGCCAACGCCCAGGAGATATATAGCAGTCTATTGTAACAGTCTTTAAATGTAGATCAGGAACTCAGGAAAAGCGCTGTAACACTCTTGAAGCATAAACAGGATGAGCCCCTGTTGCTCTAAGCTGAGCCCGTACCACCACAGTGGGCTTATGAGGACTGCTACTGCCAATTTGATGTAACCAGAATAGAAATCGCCCTGAATGAGTATCAAGTAACCCTGCATCTGCCACGGAAGTATGCCAGCCCTTGGGAGGCCACAGTAGAACGGAATTGCCCAAGCTATGAAGAGCCGATGCACAGAGTAGTGCAGTTGGGATAAAGCACTTTGAGCGAATGAGGTACTGCCCAGACACCCACACGGTGTCACCCAGAATCCTTGTTGCAAGAGCGAATGGACTACCAGTGTCAACCAGCGTGATCACGATGCTCACCGGGCATCGAACAAGCGGAGCTCTGCAAGGACTGGTATAGCGTAAAGCGGAGGCTCAAAAGTGTAAAGGCTCAGAGAATCACCGGAGCTTGGCAATGTATCAAAATGGCACGTAATCGGAGGCTACCGGCAGTGCAAGGGTTAATCTGGTACATTTGAAAAGAGCAATGCTCAACGAGAACAAGGCAGGCAACCTCCGCTGCAGCGTAATGAGCGAGGAAACTGAGAACAGTCAGAATGTCGCCAGCGCGACCGGAGTACACAGGAGCAGCAACCGGACAGGAGCAGTAACCGGACAGGAACAGTAGCCGGAACCGGATGACTGAGTCGCAGGAACACCACCGGAGAGTGGAACAATCACGGAGCAGGATCAGGAGCCAGAACCGGGTCGGATCACGGAGCGGAGTCGTCAGCCAGTGCCGGGTTGGATCACGATGCAGGGTCGTCAGCCAGAGCCGGGTCAGATCACGAAGCAGGGTCGTCAGCCACAGCCGGGTCAGATCACGGTGCAGGGTCATCAGCCAGAGCCGGGTCAGATCACGAAGCAGGAACAGAAGGAGAGTCAGACTAGCCGGGTCGGTACACAGGAGACACTGGAGATCAGTAACTAGGCGCAGCAACACAACACCACGAAAGGGCAATTGACAAGTGCCCAAGCCTCAGTATATAAAGGCACATCCTGGGCGGGCCAATCAGACTCCTCCAATGCAAATGTATATATATCGAGATTGACAGGGAATCACGGGGACCGTGATAGTACCCCCCTCTCAAAACCCCCTCCCCTGCCAGAGGGTCTAGGTTTAAGGGGATATTTAGAGTGAAAGTTGCGCATCAGTCGTGGAGCATGAAGATACTTATGATCAACCCAAGACCGCTCCTCAGGCCCATAACCTTTCCAGTGGACCAAATATTGCAACTTGCCTCTAAATCTCCTGGAGTCAATTATGCTCTGAATTTCGTACTCCTCTTGGCCTTGTACATTCACCGGCCCAGGAACCACCGGAGTGGTAGTATAACGGTTGCACACCAAGGGCTTAAGAAGGGACACATGAAACACATTATGAATACGCATAGCCCTGGGGAGCTCCAATGCGTATGCCAGGGGGTTGACCTTGCGAATGATCTTAAAGGGCCCAATGAACCAGGGAGCCAGTTTGTTTGAAGGTACTTGCAGGTTAAGATTCCTGGAGGAGAGCCATACCCTGTCCCCAACCTGGTAGGAGGCCGCTGGTAGGCGTCTGCGATTAGCATGCCGCTGATGTCTCAGGAAGGACTGACTGAGGGACCGTTGTACCTGTGCCCAAGTGGAACGGAGCTGCTCCATGTGCTCATCCAGAGCCGGAATCTGTTGGGACTGAAATGAGTCTGGGAGTAGGCAGGGTTGGAACCCATAATTAACTAGGAACGGAGAACTCCCAGACGATGAATTAACCGCACAGTTCCTGGCGAACTCTGCCCATGGCAACAGGTCGGACCAGTTATTATGATGATCAGTCACGAAGCAGCGCAAATACTGCTCAAGTCCCTGATTGGCATGCTCAGCGGCCCCATTGGTCTGGGGATGGTAGGCAGAGGAAAATGACAATTGAATGCCCATCTGGCCACAGAATGCCCTCCAGAATCTAGACACAAACTGGCTTCCCCGATCAGACACTATCACACTAGGAACCCCGTGCAAGCGGAATACCTCCCTGGCGAAAATTACTGCCAATTCCCGGGCCGATGGGAGACCAGAGAGGGGCACGAAATGAGCCATTTTGGAGAACCTATCTACCACCATCAGAATGAAAGTGTAGCCCTTAGACAAAGGCAGCTCTCCCAAGAAATCGATAGATATATGGGACCAGGGACGGTCGCCATTGGGTACTGGTTGGAGTAACCCCACGGGGAGATGTCTGGGAGTTTTAGCATGGGCACAGGTAGCACAGGCAGCGGTAAATGCGAAGCAATCTGCTCTCAGGGAGGGCCACCAGAATGTTCGTGCCAATGACCAAACCAACTGATCCCTGCCAATGTGCCCGGCTGCCTTAGATGAGTGATAGGTCTCGAGTAACTGGGTGCGAAATGGTTCGTCCACAAAACATCTGCCAACTGGGGTTTCAGGAGGTGCCCTTGCTTGTGAAGCCATGATTTGCTCCCCCAGTGGTGAAGTGATGTTGGTACGAATAGTGGCCAGGATCTTATCTGGCTGAATTATAGGCACTGGCGCTTCATCCCTCTCAATGTCTGTGCAGAATTGTCTGGAAAGCGCATCTGCTCTAATATTTTTGGACCCCGGCAAGTAGGAGACTATGAAATTAAATCTTGACAAGAAGAGAGCCCAACGAGCCTGGCGAGAAGACAGCCTTTTCGCCTCAGACAAGTAAATTAGATTTTTATGGTCAGTGAGAATTAAGACAGGGGTCCTAGTGCCTTCCAGGAGATGTCGCCATTCTTTCAAAGCCAAGATGATAGCCAACAATTCCCTATCACCAATCTCATAATGGCTTTGGGCACTAGACAGTTTTTTGGAAAAAAATCCGCATGGTCTCAGGTTACCTCCCTCCCTAGGTCGTTGGGAGAGAACTGCCCCTACCCCCAGGGCTGGATTTACACCTCAGGTGCCCCTAGGCACAACAGTCTCCGGCGCCCCTAGCCCCGCCTTTGCCACACCCCTATTCATACCCATTCCTTAGCCACACCCCTCAGCTAACCACACCCTAATATACTTCAGTTCACAGTACTAGCTATCAATTAATGCCACGATGCATGCAAAAAGTGATGCTAAGCAGCCAAGGGAATGGAAATTATACATCTCCTCATCATTCTCTATGATGTTAATATCAGCTGAAGAGACTCTCCGGGTACTAGGGCACATATTAAAAAAAACCCACATATTCATAATACATGGCAGGGCCATTGGAAGTGGACGGGTTTGTGGGTGTGACTGAGCTGCTGCCTATTGGTAAATCCGGCCCTGTGGGCGAGGAGGTGGGCGTGACAAGGCCATTGCCAGGCGCCCCTGAAAATCGGGTGCCCTAGGCAAGTGCCTTGTCTGCCTATTGATAAATCCGGCCCTGCCTACCCCAACCTCGGAGGCATCAACTTCCAGGGTAAAAGGCAGAGTAGGATTAGGATGGCACAGAATAGGGGCAGATGCAAATGCCTGCTTGAGAGTCACGAAGGCCTGTTCAGCTGCCTCAGACCATTGAGAGGGATTTGCGCCCTTATGCGTTAAGTCAGAGAGAGGTTTAGTAATCGTAGAAAAGTTCTGAATGAATTTTCTGTAATAGTTGGCAAAGCCCAGGAATCTTTGAATAGCTTTTAACCCCTTGGGTCGTGGCCATTTAAGGACTGCAGCCAACTTCTCTTGGTTCATAGCTATGCCATCTTTAGAAATCACGAAACCCAAAAAGGGTACTTGAGAACAGTGAAATTCACATTTTTCGAGTATACAGAACAATTTGTTTTTGCGCAACCGAAGCAATACCTCAGAAACATCCTGTATATGCTGGGTTAAATTAGCTGAGTGGATGAAAATATCGTCCAGATATACCACTACACAGGACTGTAACATATCGCGGAAGATATCGTTGATGAACTCTTGGAATACGGCAGGTGCATTACATAATCCGAATGGCATGACTAGGTATTCGTACTGCCCTGACCTTGTATTGAAGGCTGTCTTCCACTCATCACCGGCCTTGATCCTTATTAAATTGTAGGCAGCTCGTAAATCGATTTTAGTGAAAATAGAGGAGCCTTTCAACCTATCAAATAACTCTGTGATGAGTGGAATGGGGTATGCATTTTTGGACATGATCTTATTGAGCCCACGGTAATCAATACAAGGTCGCAACTCGCCATTTTTCTTTTTCACAAAAAGAACCCTGCACCTGCCGGAGAGGATGATTTGCGAATAATCCCTCGTTGGAGAGCATCCTCAATGTATTCCTCCAGTGCCTTAGTCTCATCACATGACAATGGGTACGATCTACCCCTCGGTGGAACACTCCCTGGGGCAAATCAATAGTGCAATCACATAGCCGATGCTGCGGCAGAGCGCTAGCCTCCCCTTTACTGAAAACGTAGCTGAACTTGCTGTATTCAGCTGGCAGAGAAGGGGATGTATACATAATCTTAATGGGACGAGACAGACAGTGATTAGTGCAGTATTCTGACCATGCTTTGACCTCACATGTCTGCCAGTCAAACTGGGGATTGTGCACTGTCAACCAAGGGAACCCCAGAATGACCGCATGATGGGGTGAACGAATAATCTGGAAACGAACTTCCTCCTTATGGAGGGCCCCCACAGTCATAGTAAGGAGAGTAGTCTCCATTGTGATGAGTGCTGGTTCAAGAGGTCTGCCATCAATAGCCTCAATGGCTAGCGGAGTATCTCTTTCAGACAGAGAAATATTATGTCTTTCAGCAAATGCCTGGTCCATGAAATAGCCAGCAGCACCAGAGTCTACCAGGGCTAGTGCTTCCACAACCTGGTCGCCTAGAAGAAAACTCACAGGTATAGTGGGTTTCAAGGAGCAAGGATCTGAGGACGACTGTACACCACCTAGGGCCTGTCTCCCAAGGTACCCTAGGTGTGTGCGTTTCCCGGCCTCACCGGACATGTGCGCAACAAATGCCCACTTTTGCCACAATACAGGCATAATCCTTGTCTTTTACGATATGCCCTCTCCTCCTTAGTCAGCCTAGTAAAACCAACCTGCATAGGTTCCCCAGTATCAGGTACACGGACCGGAGGAATGGGAGGAGAGGGTGGGTTAAACAATCTCTCATGCCCATGGATTTTGGAAGTTGCCCTTTTAGTCAAGCGCCTCTCGCGCATACGAGTATCAATGAGTATCACATATTCGATGTACTCATCCAGATCGGTGGGTACCTCCCTGGCAGCAATTTCATCTTTGATAGCATCCAAAAGCCCTTGGGCAAATGCTGCCAGGAGTGCCTCATTATTCCATGCCACCTCTGCAGCTAGAATCCGAAATTCTATAGCATATTCGGCTGCAGTCTGATCGCCCATCTGCATTGACAACAGTTTTTTGGCCGCGGACGTAGCTCGCCCAGGTACCTCAAAGACTCTACGGAACTGTTTAACAAATTCTTTAAAGCACAAAGTGCAAGGTTTAGCCTGTTCCCATAACGGATTTGCCCATGCCAGGGCTTTGCCAGTTAACAGGGATACCATGAACCCCACCTTGCTACGGTCACTCGGAAAGGCATGAGGTGTAAGTTCGAGGAAGATCTCTAGCTGATTAAGGAAACCCCTGCACAGTGTGGGTTCACCATCATATCTTACTGGTAACGGCGCCACCGCCGTTAGACTTCTCTGCGGGACCAAGCATTGACCAGAAATATTATCCGGTGTCATAGCTGGGGGGACCACCGGATTTTGATTCGGCTTATCAAGATGTACCGTACGTTCAAGCAAGGTCTGCATGGCCAATGCCAACTGATCTAAGCGTTGCTCGTGAACATCCATCCTCCAGTGGAGGTTCTGTGTATTACCGTCACTCTTCCCGTCTGAGGTCATGGCCCTTTCGTACTGTTACGGTTTTCTGACACTCAGACCAGGATGTAACGTAAAACACAGTTTATTGAAATAAAAATGAACAACACTGCCCCTAGGAGCTAGTAAAGGTAAGAACAGGCAATATGAACAGAGGATGGAGTAAACTACAAACAGTAGTGCATAGAGGGTTAAGTGGAGCAACTGGTAAGGCTCAGGCTAGATTGGCCAACGCCCAGGAGATATATAGCAGTCTATGGTAACAGTCTTTAAATGTAGATCAGGAACTCAGGAAAAGCGCTGTAACACTCTTGAAGCATAAACAGGATGAGCCCCTGTTGCTCTAAGCTGAGCCCGTACCACCACAGTGGGCTTATGAGGATTGCTACTGCCAATTTGATGTAACCAGAATAGAAATCGCCCTGAATGAGTATCGAGTAACCCTGTGTAAGAAATTCTACCTAGCCCCTCTTACTAAGGGTACAATTGTTCTTTTGGGCGGTAATGACAAAGATCATACACAGATAAGGGATAATATTGAAAATGTTTGTATTATGTGCAAAATCAAAATACTGTTACAGTTTGGATGGTGTATACATGAATTGAATAATATCATAGATTACAGGTATGGAAAATATGGAATTGAATTGGATACCAGTAAATTATATGATGAAAATCTCCTCACACCCTCCAGCACAAATCTTGGTTTCTGGTGTCTTATCTGCTGGGCTCACATCTGGACAGGAATCAGGACTGCTGTGCTCAGGCTGCACTCATTCTGTTCTCCTCTGCTCTCATCTGCTCTGCTCCTGAAGTTCTCGTCCAGGTCTCCTGAAGTCTGCTTCCACCCCCAAAAATACTGCTCCTTTATACCATTTTCATATCACTTAGGTCTGGTGTAGGCTGGTTAGCTCAACTGACTTTTCTCACCACACCCACTTGCCATTTCATGGTGGGGGAAGGCTCCAGAAACAGGTGTATCAGAAGCATTTGTTCTTCTATCTGAAATCTTTGTTTAGTTGACAAACAGAGAAAGTTTTTACATCTGTCCTCCTTCCTTTCTTATATGACCAAGAGAGAGCTTCCTTTGAGTCCTCAAATGGCTAAATTAGGAATGCATCCTGTCAAACCACTTGGAAAAAACCTTTATTTGTGTAATTGTGTGACCCCCTGCTGTTTGGGACAGCTGAAATTGCACTGGATTCTTAATTAAAGAAACTTATTTCCAATTGTATATTCCTAAGCCATAATACAGACATTTAACCATACACATGTGTACATATATATATACATACACACACATATACACATAATAAATTACATACAATGTCCATATCCATAGAGATAAAGACATGTATACATACATAAACACAGATATATATATCTCCACAGACAAACCCCTGTTATAAGTCATATTTGATCCATTTTGGCTTTCTTACATTCCCCGCCTAGAGGGTGAATATTTATGAAAATAAGAGCCCTCTCAATAACACAAAATGGATGTCCTGGTGTGTGTGGATTAACTTTGTAAACAAGAGTTGAAATTGAAACAGTTTACTGTTACAGGAATGACTTGACAACCACCCATAGTATAATATCATGAATTTAGGGTACTGTGAGGTAATTTAGTCTAATTGTCAGAATACTCACAGTAACAATATAACTATTAATTTACAGTCCTTTAGCCACTTTGTAGATTTGAACCCACCTTCATGATTCCTGCAGCTTTATCCTCAGCTGCACCTGTTTGCTTATCTGTTCCTGCACGTTTGTACACCTGTGCCACAGTCACTTCTTCCACCACTGTGTCCTTCCCCTGACCCATGTTTGAGTCTTATTTTGGGGGTTCAAATTACATGTGGCTCTCACACCTACCATATATCTCTTAGTACTGTGTAGTGTATTTGAGACAACCACTTACCATAGGACAGTTTATTTAGTGTGATAGGGTGGTGGGTTATTATTGGTACTTATAGCACTTTTATTTCATGGACAAGTGTACTGAATTCGTTTATCAGCAATGAACTGAAAGGTGGGCTTTATTTATTAGTGACTTCAGGAAATTATAAGATACACTACATGTAAAGAATGTAGTATGATCTTTGGCCAAATCTCTGGTGGTACATGTCACCCCTGTCTCAGTCTCCTTATCAAATCCAAGTCCGGCTATCTGTAACAAAATGACAAACAGATGTTACTAAAAATAATATACAGTTGCAATGGTACTTTGCTTCCCTAATATTAGTTACATTATTCAGACTGGTGTGGGCATTTGATAAAGAAAAACAAAAGTATCACTTCTTCTGTTGCCACTGTCTATTAATTATAACTAAGCTCCTACTGAAAGACACATTTACATATGCAAACTGGTACTCTTATGTGAAATAACAACAGACATTATACAGACAATTTACAGTTTCTAATTCATACAGCTTCAGGAATCTCTACAAATACCATTTATCTGCATCATTCTCTGAAGATATATGAATAGAAATGTGCCCTGTGCCATTTATTCTTATTGGTAGCACCCCGCCTTGATAAAGTGAGATAACTCCAAAAATATCAAGAAAAAAATGAGAAAATAAAAATAAATAAATAAAAAAAGAATAAAATAAAAAATGTATAGATTGAATGCTGCTTTCACATTTTACAATTCAGTCTATTTTAAAGGCACACACAAGCAGCATGCAACCCATGTAAAAAATTATATAACCAGGTGTTGCCTTTAAAAAAACAAAAAGACAAAATATAACTGAGGATATGTGTATCTTCACCTCAGTATGGCAACAACTCATAAAAAAAACAAAAATCCTTCTTCATTTATCCAGCCAGGATTTGCTGGCAGTGCAGGCGATTGAAACAAAAAACTACAATAAAAATAATTTAGAATTTAGCCCACCTGACTGTACTTCATAGATTTTAGAGGCTTTTCCTTAAAAATTAAAAATAAAAACACATAAAAATGTAAGGTCCTCTATTGTGGCTGAAATAAACAAGATTGGTAAATGCAACAACCATTTCTGGTCACGTTTCTCTAATTGTCAGTTTCTTTTTTTTTTTTTTTTTCCCTGAAAAACAAAATTTGAGGAGAAACATTAGATACATAAAAATTTGTTAAGGGAGATTTATAGAGAGAGATTCATTTTCTCCCTTTGCCTGTGCACCTTCACAAATATGATTGCACAACACTTTGGACAGCTCCAACTTTAATATTCCTAATTCCTCCATGAATAATTTCCTTTCATTTTTAAGTTGGAAATTTTCTTTTTCAAGTCTCTCTTTCTCTGACTTTAAAAACTGATATGGTATCCTGGAGGCAGAAGGAGGAATTTTGTTGCTTGCACCTCCATTATTTCTTTTCTGCCCTCTTTTATCTGCTGGAAGGCCTTTACAGTTTCTTGCTATGTGTCCAGTCTTGTTACATGCAAAACACCTAAACACATTACCATTTGTACAATGCCTAGGAACATTTGCACTTCTCTCCCTTCCTTGTGAAGAGGCCTCTAATTTTGACACTCTTGTATGGCCAGATTTATCTCTCCTTACAATTGCCTCAGCCCTTTTGAGAGAACTAAACACTAAAGCAATACTATTTCCTCTGTGTCCAATCCACGGCACTGTGGGCTTTGGCTCCGCCTTCCAGCTGGGTAGGACCAATCTTTAAATTTCTTTTGCTACCTCTCCTCTGCAGTTATTTTGGTCCTACCCAGCTGGAGGACGGAGGCTATGCCTCCCGCTCTCAACGCTCTCTACTACAGAGGATTACTACTCCAAAGATTGCCAAAATAGGCAGACAAAACAGGCGAGCCTACCGGCGTGATGTCCGTTGGATCGCATCCCTGGCCAAACGGGAAACTGGATCGCAAAGCGCCATACCACTTCCCTCCATGCGGCCTCTCTGTCAGGAGCTCAGGGCTGATTAGCGCGCACACGCGCGCGCTCACAGCCTATGGTTGACAACATGGGACCGGAAGCAGGAAGCGCATCATGAAGCGTTCCACGGTGGAACGCACGCGCCAGAGGAACTTCCGGTCGGCACAAACAGGCATAAATGGAGGATTCTGAACGGACCACAGGTAAGTGTCCGCTATTTATTATAGCTATTCTAGTTTATGTCTGTGTGGGGTTCTGTGCATTGCATATACCTTCCCTTCTGCTAAGCCTGTATTGTCAGCCATGTCAACCTCCAAGGATACTAAGGCTGATAAAATTAAGACCTCTGAACCTGCTAAAGAAGACAAAGCAGGACCAAAGGAAAAACCCTGTGCAGGATGCAATAAAACCTTACCTGCTACAGATCAGGCTAAGCTATGTTCTACATGCCTGCAACTAGCGGCAGGTGGAAATGTGCCGGTTCAGTTCCAGGACTTCTTGTCCTGGATGAAGACCTCTATGCAGGATACTTTTACTTCAATGCAAGAGGCAGCGAAGAAGCGTCCTAGGACTTCAGACCCAGAGGAGGGTCCATCAGGTACACAGGACGACTATGATGATACTTACATTGATTTAGAATCAGCGGCCTCATCAGCAGAGGAAGGCGAGCTGGTAGAAGAAGCCGGCAGTTTCAGCATGGATAAGATGGATCATCTTATCAAGACTATGAGAAAAACTCTGGGATTGTCAGAAACCCAAAAAGATTTAAATGTCATGGATGCAGCATTCGTGGGTTATAAGAAGGCAGTTCCCCAGTTTCCAGTGCATAGCTCAATTCAGGACATTATCAATTCTGAATGGAAACAGACCGAAAAAAGAGGAGCCATCTCAAAAAGGTTCCATCGGATGTATCCCTTTCCAGAAGAAGAAACTTCTAACTGGTACAACCCTCCTAAAGTTGACGCTGCAATTTCCCAGACCTCAAGGCGAACTACTATTCTCCTGGAGGACGGCACCACACTGAAGGATCCCATGGAGAAGAAAGCAGATAGCGTATTGAAGAAGCAATTCGCTACCATAGGCCAGAACCTCAAAACAGCCACGGCCATGGCATCTACCTTTAGAACATTAAGGATCTGGATTACCGAACTTGAAGAAAAGATAGAATCATCTGTATCCAGAGCTCGCCTTATTAAAGAATTAGCCTCCATTAAAGACGCCATCAACTACTCATGTGATGCCTCCCTGGACAACATACGGCTACTAGCAAGGGCTTCATCACTCTCAGTTACAGCCAGACGCGCTATGTGGATCAAGGCTTGGGAAGCAGACCCATCTTCCAAAAATAAACTGG
Organism: Rhinophrynus dorsalis; assembly: GCA_037306005.1. Classification (NCBI taxonomy): domain Eukaryota; kingdom Metazoa; phylum Chordata; class Amphibia; order Anura; family Rhinophrynidae; genus Rhinophrynus; species Rhinophrynus dorsalis. The sequence continues at coordinate 77,052,732 of CM074724.1, forward strand.
TCTCGCTGCCCTTTTCAGGTGCGAAGTTATTTGGAGATCAACTTGAAGAGATAATAAAACGATCTTCAGGAGGTAAAAGTCAGTTCCTACCACAAGACAAGAAAATAAGAAGATCTCCCCCACGGTCTGGGCAGTACAGGAAGCAGTCCTTTCGTGAGGCCCGAAGTTACAAACCAGGAAGAGGCTACGATCAGAAGAAACGTGGTTCACAGATCTCCCAGAGACCTGGAAATCGCAGAGATTTCCAGCGTCGTGGACAATTCCCTCAATGAAGCCAGTCTCCCCCCTTCTCCTCCAGTAGGGGGCAGACTGGAGGCATACCATTTGGCCTGGTCGCAAATTCATCCAGACAAATGGGTATGGGAAATTGTCCAGAAGGGGTACTCTCTGGAATTCAAATCTGCCCCCCCTCCTCATCAATTTCGCTGCTCCAAAGTAAGGAAAAGACATATGATCCCGAAGATGAGACAAGCTCTTCAGTTCCTGTTGAACAACAATGTAATAGAGGAAGTCCCGGCTCAGCAGAAATTCAGGGGCTTCTATTCAACTCTTTTCTATACTATAAAGCCTACAGGGGAATTACGTATCATCTTGGATCTAAAGGATCTCAACTCTCATCTTTATGTACATCACTTCAAGATGGAAACAATATCATCCACAATGAAGCTGATACAACAGGGCGCATACTTGACGCGAATAGATCTCCGCGACGCATATTACCATGTGCTGATCTGGCAACAACATCGAAGATTTCTCAGGTTCCACATCTTCGGCAGGCACTACCAATACCGGGCCCTGCCATTCGGCCTAGCATCGGCTCCCCGGATCTTCACGAAGATCATGTCCAATGTGATGGCATTTCTCAGAAAACAATATCTTCTCAAAGTCATTCCTTACCTGGACGACATTTTGATAATAGAATCTTCCTTACAGAATGCTCTGAACAGCACCAGAATATGCATAAACCAGATGCAGCAGCTAGGATGGCTAATAAATTTCAGCAAGAGCTCTATGGTACCCTCTCAGGACCTGATATTCCTGGGGATAAGATTCAACACCCAACAGGGTCTAGCATTCCTATCATCAGACCGGCAACTAAGAATACTCAGTCATGTAGGCAAGTTTCTTCAACAGACACAACGATCGGCAAAAGCTTTTTCCAGACTCCTGGGACACCTGGCATCAACCAATCAGGTTATTCCCTGGGCCAGGACACATGCCCGCATGACCCAAATGCATTCTTGGCGTACTTCAAAAGACAGCCCAAGAATTTCCACCAACTGATTCCAGTCTCAAAGCTAACCAGACGGGAATTGGAATGGTGGACTCACCCTCCAAATCTAGCAAAGGGCAGAGCTTTGACCGATCCAGAATGGCAAATTCTTCACACGGATGCCAGCAAACTAGGATGGGGAGGAATTTGGAACAACAGAACAATTCAGGGCACATGGTCTGCCAGGGAAAAGACATTGCATATCAATGTCCTGGAACTCAAGGCAGTCTGGAACGCTCTGAGGCACTTCAGACAACACCTTCATCAACAGTCAGTTCTGATAAGATCAGACAACTCCACGGCAGTCCAATACATCCTAAATCAAGGAGGAACCCGCAGCTACCAATTGAACTGTCTAGCAATCAGGATCCTACTTTGGGCAGAACACAATCTGCATGCCCTCACAGCCTCTTTCCTATCAGGTCATCTGAATACACAAGCAGATTACCTCAGCAGACATCAACTCGATCCAGGCGAATGGGAGTTGAACCCAAAAATATTTCAACTAGTGGTGGCCAATCTGGGTCTCCCAGAAGTGGATCTCATGGCCACAAATCAAAACAAAAAATGCGAGCGGTACCTGTCCAGGTGGCAGGAGCCTCGGGCATTAGGACAGGACGCCCTAAGGATCCCCTGGAAATTCAAATTGGCATACCTATTTCCTCCGCTACCTCTGATACACGAGGTCATCAGGAAAATCAGAAAGGACAAGGCAGAAGTAATTCTGATTGCTCCATACTGGCCAAGGAAACCTTGGTTTCCAGACTTGCTCAGGATGTCTTGCAGAGTCCCTCTGCCACTTCCAGTCAACTCAGACCTGCTTCTTCAGGGACCTATACAACATCCCAACCCAGCTTTCTTCCAGCTTCAGGCTTGGAGGCTGAGCGGCAGTCCTTAAGGTTACAGGGCACTTCCGAAGCAGTGATTGAAACCATGCTCAAAGGGAGGAAAACATCATCTACAAAAATTTATTACAGAGTATGGTCCATTTTCTACAAATGGTGCGTGACCCATCAAGTGGACAGATCTACCATATCTCCTACTAAGATCTTAGATTTTTTACAGGAAGGATTCCAAAAAGGATTAAAACCCGCATCATTAAAAGTACAACTGTCAGCATTGTCAGCTATATTGGCATCTCCACTTGCGGATAACTACCTTATTAGACGCTATTTAACATCTATCTCTAAAATTAAACCTACTATAAGAGAAACTGTTCCCCCTTGGGATCTTAATCTGGTGTTACAGCAATTGGCCTCTCATCCATATTTTGAGCCCCTTCAAGAGGTGTCCATTAAACACCTCTCCTTGAAAACAGCTTTTCTAATAGCAGTTACTTCAGCTAGAAGAGTCAGTGAATTACAAGCCTTGATGGCGATATCACCCTTTATCACGTTCCATCAGGATAAAGTAGTGCTGCGACCGAAACCGACCTTTCGTTCCAAGGTTATCTCCCACTTTCACCTGAATCAGGAGATAGTGTTACCATCCTTCTGTCCTCATCCAGAGCATGAGCTTGAAAAACGTCTGCATAACCTAGATTTAGTCAGATGTCTGCAGATCTATCTGTCCAGAACTAAGGAGTTCCGAAAATCTGATTCTCTTCTAGTACACTTTGGGGGTCAATATAAAGGATCAGCAGCCTCTAAGGCTTCTATCGCTAGGTGGATACGGGACTGTATTGCCCTCTCTTACGAAACAGCGGAACTAGATCCGCCAACAGGACTAAAAGCCCACTCAACTAGGGCCATGTCAACCTCTTGGGCCCTCAAAGCGGCTGCTTCCCCAGAAGAGATTTGTAAGGCAGCAACCTGGGCTTCTATTTCTACGTTCATCAAACATTATAAATTGGACTTACAAGCATCTGCTGACGCCAAGTTTGGGCGAAAGGTGCTTGAAGCAGCTATACTCCACTAAAATATTCAATTCTGCCCCATCCCTATGTGGGGTACTGCTCTGGTAAGTCCCACAGTGCCGTGGATTGGACACAGAGGAAAAGTGAAATTTACTAACCGATATTTGTATTTCCTCTGTGTCCTTCCACGGCAACCCACCCAGGGTATTGTGGTATGAGTATCAGTTCCTATTGTGACAAGATTTATACTAAATACTAGATATATATCTATATATATATGTATATTGTGGAATGGCTATCTCTAACCTCTTGTATCTTTCAGCTTGGTCAAAATGTATAACTGCAGAGGAGAGGTAGCAAAAGAAATTTAAAGATTGGTCCTACCCAGCTGGAAGGCGGAGCCAAAGCCCACAGTGCCGTGGAAGGACACAGAGGAAATACAAATATCGGTTAGTAAATTTCACTTTTTTAGCAGACACAGACAAACCCACTATTTCACGAATTTCTGGTGATACATTCTTCAGCAATACCTTCTTATAGGTATCATCATTCTTATTTGCCTGCACACCAGTTGGGAGTGTTAGTTTATATAACACAAATAATCTATTACTAAACTCCTGTACAGATTCTCCCATCCTCTGTGCACAGTTACCAAATGCAGAATGATGATCATATTCCTCTGAACCCAGCGATTTCAATATCTCACTCAGAAGTTGTTGCTTTGTTCTAGGGTGCTCAAACACCTCAGAGGACAGACTTGATGTCAAAGATTTATCTAGACTAGACATAATCACATCAAATTTGTCTGCCTCGCTTAAATTTCTATGAATTTTTTCAAACTGATCAATTTTTAGAATTACTTCTATAGGATCATCAGTAAATGCTATGCATCCTAGGTCTCTACTCAAAGCAGCAAGTTCATTACAGGAAAGAGATTTGGAAACACTGGTTTCAGATACCAATAATCCCTGTGAATCTATCTTTTTCTCAATGGAGACTGGCGCCATTTTCACAGCAGGCATTCCACATTCATTCTTTCTTTCATAATTTCCAAACATATCCAAATCCATTCCACACACCATACTTTCACCACAGTTTGGAACATTAAATGCATCAACAACCACATTCCTCTTTCCTAACTGCTCTTTTAACCTGTTAATTTCTGACAAACAATGAGAATGATCAGCCTCTTTAATGCTAGAGGATGCCAGAGATCTAATGGCGCCCTGGGCATCTCTCAGCCTCTCCAAAAGCTGCTCATTCTCAGTGGTTATTTACACACAAGGCAGTAGCATTCTTAGCTGATATTTTTAGTGACTCTAGAACATTATTCAAGTCATGCAGTTTACCCTCCAAACTATCTTTCTGCATCTGCAGTGATTTGTACTGCTGTGCTATCCAGCTAGCAGCAAAAATCAGTGCAGTTTTACCATTTGACTTTGATAATTTCTTCTCACGGATTGCCTGGGCCACATAATTCTGAGCTTGGAACCAGGGATCTGACATGCCCTCCATGCATTTTACAATAAGCTCAGGGTTTGAAACCTTGCAATCTTCTTCATTAAACCTTCCATTATATAGTGGAAGACCATAGTTATATTACCAAAATTAATACAAAGACAAAAGGTACTTAACAGTATTTTGAATCAACACAAAATAGTAGATATTATCCACTTATAAATGTACTTCTGTGTCACACCAAAATCCCTCCTAAACCTGGCTCGCCAATCTGTAAGAAATTCTACCTAGCCCCTCTTACTAAGGGTACAATTGTTCTTTTGGGCGGTAATGACAAAGATCATACACAGATAAGGGATAATATTGAAAATGTTTGTATTATGTGCAAAATCAAAATACTGTTACAGTTTGGATGGTGTATACATGAATTGAATAATATCATAGATTACAGGTATGGAAAATATGGAATTGAATTGGATACCAGTAAATTATATGATGAAAATCTCCTCACACCCTCCAGCACAAATCTTGGTTTCTGGTGTCTTATCTGCTGGGCTCACATCTGGACAGGAATCAGGACTGCTGTGCTCAGGCTGCACTCATTCTGTTCTCCTCTGCTCTCATCTCCTCTGCTCCTGAAGTTCTCGTCCAGGTCTCCTGAAGTCTGCTTCCACCCCCAAAAATACTGCTCCTTTATACCATTTTCATATCACTTAGGTCTGGTGTAGGCTGGTTAGCTCAACTGACTTTTCTCACCACACCCACTTGCCATTTCATGGTGGCCTCAGAGATATTACTGATGGGGGAAGGCTCCAGAAACAGGTGTATCAGAAGCATTTGTTCTTCTATCTGAAATCTTTGTTTAGTTGACAAACAGAGAAAGTTTTTACATCTGTCCTCCTTCCTTTCTTATATGACCAAGAGAGAGCTTCCTTTGAGTCCTCAAATGGCTAAATTAGGAATGCATCCTGTCAAACCACTTGGAAAAAACCTTTATTTGTGTAATTGTGTGACCCCCTGCTGTTTGGGACAGCTGAAATTGCACTGGATTCTTAATTAAAGAAACTTATTTCCAATTGTATATTCTTAAGCCATAATACAGACATTTAACCATACACATGTGTACATATATATATACATACACACATACACACACATATATATATATATATATATATATATATATACATACACACACATATACACATAATAAATTACATACAATGTCCATATCCATAGAGATAAAGACATGTATACATACATAAACACAGATATATATATCTCCACAGACAAACCCCTGTTATAAGTCATATTTGATCCATTTTGGCTTTCTTACACCTGCGTCTGCCACGGAAATATGCCAGCCCTTGGGAGGCCACAGTAGAACGGAATTGCCCAAGCTATGAAGAGCCGATGCACAGAGAAGTGCAGTTGGGATAAAGCACTTTGAGCGAATGAGGTACTGCCCAGACACCCACACGGTGTCACCCAGAATCCTTGTTGCAAGAGCGAATGGACTACCAGTGTCAACCAGCGTGATCACGATGCTCACTGGGCATCGAACAAGCGGAGCTCTGCAAGGACTGGTATAGCGTAAAGCGGAGGCTCAAAAGTGTAAAGGCTCAGAGAATCACCGGAGCTTGGCAATGTATCAAAATGGCACGTAATCGGAGGCTACCGGCAGTGCAAGGGTTAATCTGGTACATTTGAAAAGAGCAATGCTCAACGAGAACAAGGCAGGCAACCTCCGCTGCAGCGTAATGAGCGAGGAAACTGAGAACAGTCAGAATGTCGCCAGCACGACCGGAGTACACAGGAGCAGTAACCGGACAGGAACAGTAGCCGGAACCGGATGACTGAGTCGCAGGAACACCACCGGAGAGTGGAACAATCACGGAGCAGGATCAGGAGCCAGAACCGGGTCGGATCACGGAGCGGAGTCGTCAGCCAGTGCCGGGTCGGATCACGATGCAGGGTCGTCAGCCAGAGCCGGGTCAGATCACAGTGCAGGGTCGTCAGCCAGAGCCGGGTCAGATCACGAAGCAGGAACAGAAGGAGAGTCAGACTAGCCGGGTCGGTACACAGGAGACACTGGAGATCAGTAACTAGGCGCAGCAACACAACACCACGAAAGGGCAATTGACAAGTGCCCAAGTCTCAGTATATAAAGGCACATCCTGGGCGGGCCAATCAGACTCCTCCAATGCAAATGTATATATATCGAGATTGACAGGGAATCACGGGGACCGTGATATTGCCCAAGAGCATTTTAAATACATTCCATGATTCTTGTGCATTTTTTTGAAAATTACATCCCACTGGATATCCTTTAAAGCTTCTTTTAACTTTGTAAAATTAGCCTTTTTGAAATTGAATGTTTTGGTTAAACTCTTGCTATTGGGTTTCTCATAACAAACTTCAAAGGATACAATATTGTGGTCACTGCTGCCCAAATGTTCCCTTACCTGCACTTTGTTTACAATGTCAGAATCGTTTGAGAGCACTAGGTCAAGCAAGGCCTCTTTTCTGGTTGGCTCCTCTACTAGTTTGGACATAAAATTATCATTTATCATACTTAGAAAAATATTTCCCTTTGTTGTGCCTGAAGTCATATTGCTCCAGTCAATTTCAGGGTAGTTGAAATCTCCCATTATAATTACCTTTGCTAACCTAGCAGCCTTTTCCAGTTGCAGTAAAAGTTGGGCTTCCTCCAACTCCCCAATATTAGGTGGCTTGTAGCAAACCCCCACCAATATCTTTTTATTATGTGTGCCCCCAGTGTGTATTTCAACCCACAAGGCCTCTACCTTTTCATTTGACCCTTCATTTATATCTTCCCTTAAACTAGGTTTTAAGGCCCGCTTTACATATAGGCATACCCCTCCTCCCCTTTTATTAACCCTGTCCCTCCTAAAAAGTGAATAACCCTCTAGATTGACTGCCAAGTCATACGTATCTTCTAACCAGGTTTCAGACACTCCAATCAGATCATATTGCTCATGTACTGCAATCATTTCTAGTTCCCCCATCTTACCAGCCAGACTGCGAGCATTTGCATGCATACATTTTATCTTTTTGCCATTCTTAAAGATTTAGTTCTTTTTCAGATGTATTTGTCTTTTATCAGGCTGTAACAATGGCAACTCCCTATTAGATGAACTAGCCCATTCCCCCTCTCCACCCCCATGACCCTTCTCTAATCCCATTTCCTCAATTATACTACCTTCCCCAGCCTGTGTTGCAGCTCCCCCCCCTTTCTAGTTTAAAGTCTCCTCCAGCCCTCTAACCATCCTATCGCCCAGCACCGTGGCCCCCCCTTCCACTATGGTGCAATCCATCACTACTATAAAGATTGCACCCAAGGGAAAAGACTGACCAGTGCTCTAGGAACCCAAACCCCTCCTGCTTACACCAAGTCTTTATCCACGCATTTAACTCCCTAATCTCCCGTTGCCTTTCTAATGTAGCGCGTGGCACAGGTAGAATTTCAGAAAATACTACCTTAGAGGTCCTCTGCTTAAGCTTATATCCTAGGTCCCTGAAATCCTTATTAACGGACCTCCATTTTCCACTGACTTTGTCATTAGTACCAACATGTACCATGACAGCCGGGTCATGCCCAGCCCCTCCCAACAATCTATCAACCCGATCAGCCACATGAACAGGACAGCTTTATTAAATAATTAAAAGATAATAAATATAATTTCTTGACAAATAATAAAACATACTCAGCATGTTAAACATCACATGGCCGTAGGACTGGACATATAATACCATTTAATTATTACCTTATTTACCCCATTGGGCCAGCCAACCTAGCTCTAAAATGCTATCAGCCTTAGAATATGGAACTTCTATCATCCTATTATAACAGGCAAATGACAAGGAAATAGACCAATAAAAGAAAAAAGGGAGGAAGGGATGCTGTCGCACTGCCTGCCTGCCTGCCTGTAATTGAGGTGCATTTTCTGTTGCCTGGAACCAAATTTCCCATGAGACACTCCCAACCCAGCATACCTAACCCTCCCCACAACATTATTCCCTTCCATCTCCAGATGCCTTCTACTGGTAAAATTCTATATAAAAACAGGTATAGGATATAGGATCAGGCATAACATCTTGACACACACCTATATAAACACAAACACCAATTCTGAGTGGAAAAAACTGAAAAGAAATATATAAGTTTGAGTATACAAATGCTTTGAAATATGTTGCATATCCCTCTCATCCAAAATTATACTTATATATATCTTAGTGATATCTCATCTTAGCAGGTTCCCAAATGATTTCTTCCTTAGCTGGTTCTCAAATGTCACAAAGAAAACGACAGTTCTAAACCCCTGCTTGCAATACGGGGAGCATAACATTTTACATGTCTTGCGCATAGGGTATTGGTTCAAGAAAAAAACACAGACAACTAAATATGGGTTTTACTCAGGCCACAGCTTTATTTATTAATACATGTTAACCATTTTAACTTAACATTCCCTTAAACTTTAAGCCCTTGCCAATAACCCCATTTTGACAGGCCAACATCTGCCTATCCTCCCTTTTGAGTCGTAGACTCAAACCCGAAACTTGTCTCACCTTACCGCACCCTATTAGCTGGTCAATACAGCTCATTGAGGCCGGTGTCTAAACCCGTGACAAAGTCTGGGTGTCATTACCCCTAGGTCGCTGGCCTACCATCTTCCTGTAACCTATCCAAAGCAATGACCTCCTACACGTTGGCAAGGGCCCAAAGCGCCCACAAAGCTGTGACATAAAACATTAAAACCAAGTCCCACCTCGATAAAGGTGAAAGTAAAACCACTCCCCCAAACAAACCCACCCCGATAACGAAATATGAGGAGGGCGGGAGGGACGCTGTGAATTTCTCTGTATATATAGAACTTCTGACAAATAGGAAGTGACACAATTTTATATTACTTTGCCCTTGTGACCACCCTCTACACCTTACTTCCTGTCTCCACAACCTCCTACTTTTCTTGCCACAACCCATCTCAGACATGCCTCCCCTTCTGAATTCTCGGGGAGTTCTTAAAAAAATAGTGATGGTTAATAATAAAAGCAGCTCCAATTAATCATCATAGTATTTGGACTTTGGAGAGCATTATTTCAATTCTGTCAGAGCTGTAGTTTAAGAGTAATTCAATGACAAAGTATCCCCCTCCCGCCCCTTTTACTGATGTAACACTGCTCAGCCAGATCAGAAGGAGGTGCCCAGGTAGATTGCAGAGAGGGACAATCTTCAATTAAGGGAAAAACCTGAAAAACTTGTCAAGGGGGCAGGACTTTCATTGTTCTCACTGGAAGAAGCTTGTCCCCTTCTGTTATCTGTCAGGTCTATGGACTGTATTCCACATCGGAGAAGAGATGGCTTACACTAGGTAAAAGGGGCGGGAGGGGGAAACTTTGCTTGTGAATTTCTCTCAAACCATAAAGGTTTGAGAGATAAGACTTATATCATTCTTCATGTTTTTTTAATGCCTACAAAATAAAATAAAGATAAAACAAAGTATTACTATCCCTTTAACGACATCACACGGGGGGGGGGTATTTACATAAAAGCATCATGGATATTGTTTAACTATGTACATCATCTAAGATCCTCTAACCATTTAACCCTTTGAGAGCCAGAGGGGTGCACACTGCATAGCTTCGCTGTACTTTGCGCACCCCACTAGCATTCAAAAGGTTAAACAAAGCTATTTTAAATGCTTTTAATTAGTATTTCTCAAGAACACAAATAACTTGTAAAGTAAGGGAATAAGACTCTCTAGAACTGAAATGCAAATATGACATTTAAAACATAATTGGTTTAAACCAATGCAGATGTGAAATGTAAGCCATTAAAAAAGACCTGTTTGTTTGCAGCGGAAACTGGGTAACCTCATGGTGAAAACTGGGGAAAAAAAGAAAAAGCTACAACAAATGTCCAACTACTGTAGCAGTTTTTATCCACTGAGTGACAAAGGTGTGTTAATTTCATCGCAAAGCCATGCAATGGATGCCCCTCTGGCATGCAAAGGGTTAAGTGCTGATCAGTACTTATAAATGTCAAGCCCAATGCATTGTTTACTGTCGATGTTCCAGATACATTTGATTTGAGATGAAGTTACACTTTGCTTCTCATATTATTTCTTAAATCAACAACACAGAAAACTAATCAGACCTGATCCTGGATTAGCTTCCCAACAGGATCAAAGCATGAAGCAAAATCAGGTCATCTAACCCAAAATGGAATGACTTTTCAGGGATTAGAAGATACTGTATTTCAAACAAATATGATATATTTACAGGCTATATTTAACCCTTTAAGGACTGCGTGGGAGGTATGCTAACAGTTATTCAAAAAGTGCCGCTGTATTCTTGTTTTTTTGTTTGCAGGAAAAATGATGTATGTTTTCAGACCAAGTATTAAAACACTATTTTGATGCTGAGAAAGCAAGGTGAAAGAAATGAAAACATGACAAGCTGCACCTACATGTCTACATGTCAGTAAAATGGAAGGCACAGAAGGCAGTTAAAAAATTGTAAACTGTAGTCAAAAGAAGGCCAATTACAGATGGGGGACATATAAAATAAGCTTTTCACAGCAGTTTGGAAGTTCTGTTCTACCATTCGCAAAGTAAAGACGCAACTGTATCTAGAATAAAAGAACTGCCATACTCTGGTAGGGTAGGCTGAATCAAGTGCGAAAGATGGAAGAAAATATTAACCTTTTGAGTGCCAGAGTGGTACGCAATGCACTGCTTTGCAATGCGTTGTGTACTACTCTGGCTCTCAAAGTGTTAATCCCTTGAAGATCAGACGGGTGCATAGTGCATTGCAAAGCAATACATTGCACACCTCTCTAGTCCTGAAAGGGGGTTAAAAAAATGGACATCTGCATTTAAAGGGATAGTAATATTTCAAAACAAAAGTAGCCCCAATACATTTTCATAGTATTTGGACTTTGGAGAGTGTTATTTCAGTACTGTCAGAGTTGAATGATAAATTATCCCCCTCCCGCTCCTTTTACCTAGTGTAACACTGCTCTCCTCAGATGTGGAATCTGGTTGTAAGACCAGACAGATAACCGCAGGGGACAATCTTCTTACTATGAGAACAATGAAAACCCTGCTCTCCCTTGACAGGATTTCAGGTTTTTCCCTTATGCTAATTGAAGATTGTCCCTCTCTGCAAGCCATCTGGACACCTCCTTTCTGTTCTGAGGTGAGCAGTGTTATATCAGTAAAAGAGGTGGAAGGGGGATACTTTATCATTCAGTTACTCTTGAACTACAACTCTGTCCATATTGAAATAACACTCTCCATGGCCCAAATATTATGAAGATTAATTGCAGCTGCTTTTATTTTGAAAAATTACTATCCCTTTAAATTCCCTTCAGTGTTTAGTGGTGAAATAGATAACAGTTTAGGAATGGAGGAGGGGTACTTGGCACCCTAGGCGAGCCTTCAGGTTGCACCCCACAATATTCACCATAACAACTCGCCTCACCACCATGTTACACAATGTTCTGGACATCGCTATAGCACTTAGTTAAAGTGGGCCTATCACTTTAAAAACTGTTTTGTCTATTAATTAAGAAGGAAATGTTTCCTTTTGAATTATGTTTTTATTATTTTTCTAACATGCACCATTTTCTTTATTTTTAAAGGACTTTTCATCTTTCCAAGTCCTCTCCAAGGTAAGCCCATCCATCTTGAAAGTATGTGTGTGATATCCTCTGTATCACTTTATGCCATCCCTCTGGTAAAAACTCATAGGTTCTCTCAGCCTAAGAGGTTGAAGAGATTTTCTATATATGTAAGTATGCAGCTTTATCAGAGAACTATGGAGTGAATTCCCCAACTACTAAATAACTATATCACATGTGGCAGGGCTATGTCCACTATACAAATAGCTCTATTGATACTATCCTAATTCTGCCACTCTGTGCAGCTGCCTACTATCTAAATCTTGCACCGACTTTATAGTAACTTGATATAAATGGTTCATGAAGGACTGCTGTGAAAGAAAAAAGGCTGATGTACTAAAAAGAATTAAAGCAAATATGGGGCAAACCAAATGTATCATAGGGGACAAATAAGCATTCCCCAAAAACCCATTTATTTAAATGGGGCTTTTATCCCTTTGAATATTAATATTTTGCAGTATATTGAATAAGGAACTAGAATCTATCTATCTATCTATCTATCTATCTATCTATCTATCTATCTATCTATCTTTTTTATTGACCATGTGTACTTTGACTGCTTGACTGGTAGATTAATTTTAATATGGAATTAAAAACACCCAAATCTATGAGGTCATTGCCCTCTACCTGCTTAAGGGTCAGTAGCATTTTTGCTCTGTTCTGATCTAGTATCAAACATAATGTGTACACTTGATTGATGGAACATATAGTGTATGATATTAGATTGTGAGCTGTCGACTCCCAAATGAGCTGACAAACAATAAAAGCATGTAAAAAAAACATACTGGGGTGAATGTACAAATTTACTGGTGGACAGTGACAGCAAAAAAGGGGTATTCACTACAGCATACGCGGCTGTGCTGTGTATCATGGACACACTCTCCCCACACAGGACTTTAATGCCAGTAAGCCCAGTACACCGGCCTCAGACCATTCTCAGGTAAATGGTATACACTTTTCCATTTTCTCTATGCCTTGTATAGTACAGTGCTCACAGCAAACATCAGAGGAAAGGACCACCCGGAAATGCCCACAGACTGCCCATTGTCCACTCCTTGACACAAGCCACATTAAGGGGAGGAAATCTGGCATAGATTTTAAGCTGGCACAGAAAGTGAAAGCTGGCAGAGTGGAATATGTTTCATATATTCATCCCATTGGGCATTCAATACATTCTAACTTTAAATCTAAATATCTAATTAATTGGGCAGCTTTCTAAAGGGACAGAATAGGGTTAATAAAAGACAATGTTAAGCCTTTAGAGCTGTGAGTATGAAGTATGACAATGTCATCTGACACTAATACATGTGCACAGGATATTGCATGACACAACAATAGATCATCTATTTCACAATGACGGTGTGATGCTCCGACATCCCGATCCTTTGAATTTTTAACTGCAATATACTTGGACGGGACTGGCAGACCTTATATTAAATGTCTCCTATGGGGCCACAACACAGAACTTCTTACTGCTGTAGGAGCAAAATGACAGTGACAAATCACAAGTCACCATTATCACCAAAGTCAACTGTTTGTTACATTGTAAGATTTGATGAACAGGGGAAACGAATGTAAAATCGGTATCCGATGTAAGACTAGAAATACCAAGACATTTGCATGTTAACATTGACAGCTAGTATAGTGATGAAGTGGAAAATAATATCACGGGTACTGATTTAATTCAGAAAGCTGGATTAATTATTGATGTTAAAAACAAAGCTATTTGGAGAAATATTTGTTCTAAGGTTCCAATATATCAGGAAGCATGTTTTGCAACTGATTCCTTGGATAAGGAATCCACTGTAATAAGTGAATAAAGTGTTTCTATGGACACACAGACCACATCTGTTTCAGAGAAGAAAGTAAAGGTTGTTCTCATTGCTACTTCTCGGGTTGACTTAATACTGAAATTAGCTCAGGAGAGCACAGGTTTAACTCATAACCAAGATGGTAAGCTGTGTCCTGTAAAACCTAGAGTTAAATACTACTAACCAGTTTGGTAGTAAGGGTGCACATTTCTCCAATAATCAGTGCATTCATTGTAAACGACTGGTAGATATGTTACTTGTGACATGAAAAATATGGTACCTCCTGATTTTTCAAAGTTTCTTAAAGGGATAGTAATGTTTCATAATAAAAGCAGCTCTAATTAATCATCATAGTATTTGGACTTTGGAGAGTGTTACTTCAATTCTGTCAGAGTTGTAGTTCAAGAGTAATTCAATGACAAAGTATCCCCCTCCCACCCCTTTTACTGATGTAACACTGCTCAGCCAGAGCAGAAGGGAGGTGCCCAGGTAGATTGCAGAGAGGGACAATCTTCAATTAAGATAAGGGAAAAAAACCTGAAAAACTTGTCAAGGGGGGCAGGGCTTTCATTGTTCTCATAGGAAGAAGATTGTCCCCTGCTGTTATCTGTCTGGTCTATGGACTGGATTCCACATCTGAGAACAGATGGTTTACACTAGGTAAAAGGGCGGGAGGGGAAACTTTAAGAAGGTTAAGATACTAATAAAAACATACAGAAAATCGAATAATTTCTAATCAAGCTGGGGAGGTCCATATAACATTGTAGCCATTCAAGTGCAGAGGCCACAGGGCTATGCACAAAATAATGCAGGCAAAAATGTTTTGGGGTTCATATGAACCATTGTAAAGTATATGTTTCCAGATATTAGTACTGATACTGCGTTTGTTTACCATGTCAGAGTGGAATCCAGGCTTGACTTTTAAAAGGTCACACACAAAGGAGCATGCAACCACATCTCTCATTAACCATGTCGCCAGGATAAAAATGGCGACCTGAGAATCTCGCACTGCATGAAAGTGCGAGATTCTCAGGTCGCACTATGAAACATCGCAATCTAGTGTCACGTCTGCTCCTAAGTAGAAGGGAAGGGCAAAATAAGTATTTCTGGACAATATCCCTGCAATACACCATGACATCCAGCTAGGGGCATCCGTATAAATTTTTCCGGGCAGGGGGCATAGCCATAATATGACCCCCAGGCAAGCCCATCCAGCCTCTTTGTTTATATGGAGGGGGTAATTGTAGGGGGGGGCAAGTGCCCCCCCACCCGGACGCACATGCATCCAGCACTGCTGTGGGCTCTCTCTCTCCCTCTCTCTCTGCATGCAGACTGACAGACCAGAGTACACAGAGAAAGGGACAGAGAGCCTGGAGCAGCTCTCATCAACATATGGGGCTGATGCCCTGATTGGCAACATGAGGCATTGGAGCATAGTGTCTGCACAGGAATACCTTTTATCCAGTTACAGCAATTTTCCAATTCAGAGGTATATATTCCAGGAGTATCTCAGGAGCTCAGTGTGAAACCGGCACAGATAGGGATTTTCATCATCATTTAATAGATTCACTAGGACTGTTCTCAAAATCTGAATATCTTAATAATCAAGAACTGCTCCAGATGACATTAACCTCTGGGATGCTAGAATGTTGCCAGTGTATTGCAGGGAAAATCATTGGAGCGGTCTATAGAATTCAGCAGGTTAATCACACCGTAAGGATGAGGACTGAGCCTCAGCAATGTGCTTTATGTTTCTGTCACTTATTTTGCCTTTCCCTTCTACTTAGGAGCAGACCATACACTAGATTGCGAAGTTTCTTAGAGTGACCTGAGAATCTCGCACTTTCATGCAGTGTGAGATTCTCAGGTCACCATTTTTGTCTTGGCGATATGGTTAATGCGAGATGTGGTTGTACCCTCTTTTGAGTGTGACCTTTTAAAAGGATACCAGAATCCAGATGATATTGGATAAGAACAATGAGAAGAATCTGCTGAGCTGACATATTTTCATCTATAACTTTCTAAACCTGATAGTGTTCACATGATTAACATCACCTGTAGTACTATTCAAATTAAATGAAGATAAAGGACTTTAATAATAAGTTATATACTAAAAGGGAACACAAGAGAAAATAATAGTAATGTTGTAGATTTACATAGTCATGTGTGATTTGGTAGTCTAGAGCAGGGCTCAAAATTTCCACTCGCCACTAGCCAATGGCGAGTGAAAATTCAGCCCTGGCGAGTAGAAGTTCAGCCTTGGTGGGTATGTTATGGCTTGCAGTGGAGAGTAACTTTTCAGATCTGGCTAGTAGCAAAGGACTTCAAATTTTAAGCCCTGCTCTAGAGAATATTTGGTATTATGTATAATACATATTTTTAGCTTTTTAAAAGATAGAAGAGTCTGCTTAGCTTTTTTTGAAAACGTTAATAATATAGTTTTATATGAAGAGTTTATGTTTCTCACCAGCAGTGCTGAAGTGTTATATGTTGCCAGAGCCTGGTTGGAAGTAAAAATAAAATATTCCACAAGATTTCTGAGACAATAATACAAGCCGTATGAGGTGGAATAATTACTCTAGGAGAAAAACATATATTACTAAAAGTTTGTTTTTTTTATCTAAATCACACTGATCTATGGAAAACTAACAGGATATAACATAACATATGTTGAAGTAAATTGTTTGTCCTTGCTTCCTCTAATAGTTCTAGAAATCAGTTCTAGTTAATAACTGTTGTTTTTGTAGTATTTTGACATTGCCACAGTTGATTCTAAACAAGTAAATTCTACTTGTTCATTTACATTTTGGAATTTCACACTCAAATTTAGAACTATACTCTAGGTATAAATTACACTCCTGTAGAGAAAGGAAAGGTATGTGCACAGGAATTGATCATTTTTGTTTTATGTACACATTCTGAGAGGAGTTCAAATATAACAACCGTTCAAAAGTTTGGGGTCACTTACAAATGTCCTTGTTTTTGAAAGAAAAGCAAATCTTGTCAATTAAAGGGGAACTTTCACACCAATTAATGTTAATGCGTGCGGAATCCTCTGGTGCTGTGTGCTAAAACCCTGTATATATATATATATATTTTTTTTTTTTTTTTTTTTTAAATATCATGCTGTCAAAGAAATTCACTTTTTTCCATTACCCGAAATTCACAAGTGGTGCTGGACTGCTTCTTAGTTCCTCCTCTTTCTGCTCACTGACAAATAGTGCACACTGTGAGAGAGGAGGAACAAAAAGGAGGCACAGAAGTTGAGGAAGAGCGCTGTCAATCAATAGCACGTCAACAACATGACAGCGCTCTCCCTAAATCGCTCCCTCACTACAGAGGTAATAATTATATATTTACATTTGTTAGCAGACATTTTTACTGTTGTTTCTCTAAAGAACTGGATGGGAAACACTGATTGGGGGCAAGTTTTGTAGATGTGATACTTCCACTTTAAAATAACATCAAATGAATCAGAAATACAGGGTACATATTGTTAATGTTGTAAATGATTATTGTAGCTGCAAAAGGCTGATTTTTATTAGAATATCTACATTTGCAGCAAATGGAGGATTCTTCGATGAAAGCAAAGTTTGAAGGACATAGTTATTATTTAAATTCAAAATCATTATTTTTATCCTTGTCAATGTCTTGACTGTATTTCCTATTCATTTTGCAACTTATTTGATATATTTTTTCATGGAAAACAAGGGAATTTCTGAAGTGATCCTCAATCTTTTGAACAGTAGTGTACTTTCATGAGTCTCTGATCATTTTTTATCAATTCAGGCATGAGGTGCAAGTATCCTTCCTTTATAATTCAAACTACCTCATTTATATTGCTTTCCTTTGGAGAATTGGACTAAAATTTACATGAAGTAAGATAAGTAATTCATTTATTTGTGAGTCTTCTTTGTGTGTAAAGTCTAAAAAGTATTCAAGATTGTTGTTCAATTTTATTTTTATTGTAGTTTTATTAATTTTTTTTGTTGTAACTAAATCATGAGTAGAAAGTTAAATCAAAGATAAATTTCGTTAAGAGATCATTTTTTACAATGTCTCAGATACACTTCTAAATATTTGAATTTGACACAAATGGAGAGTTAAAGTTCTAAATTTATCTGTCACTTTAAATTTATATTAACCTTAAAAACCATCTCCATCCTATATAATAATTTGCTAAGTATGTATGTCAGAAGCCGTCATGCTCAACAGAGATGGCTGCGCGCGCTGCAGTCATGCACATTAGAGACTGCCCGCGCCACGGCTGATGACGGAGCAGGGAGCTCCGAATTCAGACTGTAGTCCTCTCTGCACACCTTCCTGGGACCAATGCGTTGCGTACCCCTCTGTCACTCAAAGGGTTAAACTGTATATAAACCATCCACAGGGCACTGTAAGAGTTAAAGGGATAGTAATGTTTCATAATAAAAGCAGCTCTAATTAATCATCATAGTATTTGGACTTTGGAGAGTGTTATTTCAATTCTGTCAGAGTTGTAGTTCAAGAGTAATTCAAAGACATAGTGTCCCCCTCCTGCCCCTTTTACTGATGTAACACTGCTCAGCCAAAGCAGAAGGGAGGTGCCCAGGTAGACTGCAGAGAGGGACAATCTTCAATTAAGATAAGGGAAAAACCTGAAAAGCTTGTCAAGGGGGGGCAGGGATTTCATTGTTTTCATAGGAATAAGACTGTCCCCTGCTGTTATCTGTCCAGTCTATGGACTGCATTCCACATCTGAGAAGAGATGGCTTACACTAGGTAAAAGGGGCGGGAGGGGAAAACTTTACTTGTGAATATCTCATAAACCATAAAGGTTTGAGAGATAAGACTTATATCATTCTTCATGTTTTTTTTACTGCCTACAAAATAAAATAAAGTTAAAATGAAGTATTACTTTTAAGATCAAGACAGCTTTTTCTGTCATGCTGTAAAACTTGATTAACCATCAAACTTCCTGTAAATCCTGTCATCATCCTGAATTAAAGAAAATCTACAAGAACCTGATTTGCTCCATCTCTGTCATCAAAGAATTTGCTATCATCAAATGTGTTCTAACAGGCTTATTATGATTTTGAAAAAGGAAATAACCTGGATAATTCATGAAAATATCTTATTCAGAAGGATACATCGAGATTGTCTCTCATTGTCCAGTATGTCCTTGGTATTCATTTTATCACAAGGATGAAAGGCTGAGTTGACCTTGCCAGGACTAGAACCTGCAACCCTGAGGTTTGACATATACCAACTGATAACTGATTTGATTTCATCATCCAATTAACCATTTGCGTGTCCGAGAGTGTGCAGTGTATTACAATGCTTCCACTCAGCTGATGGAATCATTGATTTCTTTTTTAGAATTATTTACTAATCAGTTGTGATGATTACTTTTGTTATTTTGGTATATTGTCACTGTGTCAGTAGGACTGCAATTGTCAGCAACATCGATCAAAGAAGAACAAACAGGCTTATATTTACCCTCCTTGGCCAATCTCTTCTGCATGTTGTTTCTGGTATAATAGTTTCCTTTTCTCTGCACTTGCACATCAGTAGAATGTTGGAGAATCTTTGGCCCATACAGCTTGGTACCCTCTGAGGTGTTGTTGGCACTTTAGAGAGAGAAAAATAAAAGGTTAACTACACTAAGAAATATATGGTGCTACATAAACAAATATATTAATCAATTCATTCATTCATTTTGAAATCAGCTTTCATTTTTTAATCTTTAAAGGCTAGTCCAAGAGTAGACACTCTTTGTTTCTCTAGCTGTTAGGGATTATAACTCACACGATCCCCAACCAGATGAAGGCTGGTTGGGGATGATGGAAGTTGTAGTCCCCAACATTTAGAGAATCCAAAGCTGCCTACCCCTGAGCTAGTAGGTTCAGAAATGCACAAGCAAACAGAAAAAGAATGCATGTAAGCCTGTAATAATCCTGACCCACTTTGTTTCTTCATCCACACTTCTACTATTATCAGTGGCAGAGCAGGCAATAGCCTAGGGAGCTTAATTGTGCGGGTGGGTGTGGGGACTGGGGGCAGCTGTGTTCACCTTGTCCACTTTATTGAGATATGGGTGTTTTGAGTGCCATCCAATTCCTCCAGCAACAGACACCAAGAGTTTCTAGTTTCCCAAAAGACATGGGGCTTTCACCAAAATACCCGGGAATTAGACTAACCCAATGCATTATTATCCGATATGCAACCCAATTTCAACATTACTTCAAGAGAGATTGGCAAAATTACATGCTCCAAGTTGGTAACAAGACCCAGCGCTTTAAACATGAGATCCTAAAATAGTACCTAGCAACAGTCCTTACAGACACCCAGGACTTTTGATTTAAGATGAATCCTTTATTGACCTGTTACATATTGTAATAAAATCCAGTTTATACACTGATCTGTCCAATTTATTTACCATTCCATAGTTCACTGTATTGGATGGTTTATTTCAGAATTATTTGTGTGTTATTAACTTACTAATTTTAAAAGCCCATGTATACGGGCCAACAAAGGCTGCTCTGCAGTAATTCTCAGTACAGAATTCCTGAACGCGCCGCAGCTGATAACTGAGCGAGCGCTCCGAATTCAGACTGTAGTTCTATCTGCACACTGGAAGGTGCGCAGAGAGGACTACTGTCTGAATTTGGAGCTCCCCGCTCCATTATGAGCCACGGGGTGTGCAGTCTCTACTGTGCATGACTGCAGCACGCTCAGCCGTCTCTACTGCGCATGACGGCTTCTGACAAACATCCTTAGCGAATTATTATAAAGGATAGGTTAAAGGAATAATAACCATTTATTTTTGCTTAAAGTATTGGATGCCAATAAATGTATCTCTGTTTAATGCTCATATGTTCCGTTTCATTTTGCTCTCAACATCAATATTCTCCGAAGTGTAGTTCAAAAGTGATTCCATTTTAAAGTATCAGTATCCTGCTCCTTTTACCTAAGAAATGTGCTCCCTGAGTCAGTCCGGACAGCACACAGCAAGGGACAATCTTCTGTGATCATAAAGAAAACCCTGCCCTCCTTCTTCAAGAAGGACAGGGTTTTTATTATGCTCACAGCGAGAAGTTTGTCAAGCAACCACTTTCTGCAACTGCGGAGAGGCGCATATTAAAGGTAAAAAGGGCAGGAGGGGGAAACTTTAAAACGGAATTACTTTAGAACTGCACATTGGAGAATATTGATATACAACACAAAATGAAACATAACATATGAACATCAAATAAAGATACATTTTTTGGCATCCATTAATATCCCTTTAACATATTCTGTAAGTACATAATATCTACACTCAGATTATTTATAATTTATATTTTTAATCATCTATTTTTTAAACTTTTATACCCCTAACAGTGAGCTACTTGGATCTCAGTTTTCACAGAGTTTTCTGGTCGATTGGCTATAAAAGCAGAATGTAATACAATGTTACACCCTCCCTGCAGCGCTGAATGTTCTGGGTGCTATTTTGTTTTTCTTTTTTACATTGTATATTTAGACCTGCTCTCATGTTCCCTGCAAACAGATCCAGGGAGATCATTGTCAAATACATAAAAATGTAAAAAAAAGAAAAAAAAAAAAGTACAGGCAATTTGACTGTACATATTATTACTTGCAGAAAATATAAAGCCATATTAAAGGGTTACTGTGAATGGGACTGGGGGCAAAGCCATATGATATATTTAGTATTAAAAGGGTTAAGTAGAAAAGTAACACCTCCGAAATAGAAAATCCTAATGACGCCTATGAATTTTTATTTTTGCCTGTGTTCAAGAGATATGGGCTGTGATACACTAAGGTTTGATAAGGGCTCAGGATGGTGATGTTGTGCTGGATCTGTGTAGAAGGCACATCGCCAACATGCACTAAGATGTCTTCACTATCATATCCCTGTCAAAACACCTCAAATCCGCCATTATCGCCATTAATCCATCATGCCTTCGACAGGTTTATATGATTTTGCACTAAACGTTTCAACAATGGCTCATTTCCATATGGAAATGCAGGATAATGAGTCCTTATCGTATTCATGTGGGTGTGCTTATATGGCTCTTTTCAACATGCACTAAACTCCAATAGCAGCAACCGCTATCAGAGTTCACAGTTTTAACATCATCTGCCTGAGATAGAACATCCCTTCTACGTCACCAGCAGTTCGACAACTCTGTATGCTGTTGAGGAGCTTCTCCCCCGAACCCCTGCATGCTTAATTCTTAGTGTGTCTACATCACCTTGGCAATGTGCTCCCCACACGTCGCCAGACACACATCTCCACAGCATCGAACCATAGTGATCTCCCCTTACATCTTCATTCAGTCCTGGATAGCATGTTCATGAAGGCAGGCAAAGTGAAACAAAATCCATAATCCTTTAAGGACCAGAAGGGTTCGCAATGCATAAAACTCTGTTGTCCTTGAAGGGTTAGGTTTACCATGTGCAGTGGGCAGAGGGTGTTTACTATGGTCCTGCTTGTGACTTTCATATCTGATTCCATGGCCATCACATCCAGGACTGACTGAAGACATGATCTCTTGAACAAAGGCACAATTACAAAATTCATAGGAGCCATTAGGATCTGCCTATAGTGAAGTACTACGAAGTTATTATTGATGATTATTGATTATTTTCTCCTTTAACTCCTTAAGGACATGCCGATAAGGCATGCAGCTGGCACTTAAGGACCACGGACCATTTGTCTTATTGTCGCATCTGGTTCAGGTCTCCCCAAACAGCATGTAGCTGTGCGGGAGCCCTGAATTCCATGACGGTCCTTATGTCTCTCTGACCCATGACGTCAAGGGTCCTTAAGGGGTTAATATGGATTGCAGCTAAAATTATAATCTGTCCAGGTTTTCATGCAGTTAAGCTATTTTCTGGTTTGTAATGTACGAATTACATTTTCCTGATGAAATAGTATTCTACCAATTCCACAGAAAGAACTGTACAAATCAAACTGCATTATTCACACTAAATAGCTGGAACATCTTATGCAAGGCACTTATACCATCCTTCAGTGTCTCCTCTTCAAATCTAACCATTATTACAGTAGTATAGTGTATTGCTAAATTGGTAACCTTTATATAGTTTGAACTACTCAACCATATAAGTTCACGCTTACCAATTAATGGATATTGTTGAAAAATCACTTATACAGAGACAGTAGAAAAAGCTTTTTTTTATGCAATACCCGGTAAAGGAATATGCTGATGTTCCGGTTTACAAAATTAGTCATGCTAAAGCCCATGCAAATGTTTTTGTAGTTTAAAGGAGAACTCTACCCTTGGGATAAGTGTATCTTAAGTTTTTAACAGAAGGACTTACCTAGGTAAGCTTGGGGGTGTAGGTAAGCAGTCAGGTGTATATTTATTTATATAATTTAGCATTTTATCTGCAGTCGCCTATATATGATTTTATTTGAAGTCTGCCTTTAGTTAATACCTCCTCACAACAAACAAGTATCCTATTGAAATGTTGCCCTCTAGTTGGTGACCAACTATACTCTGAGTTAAACATTTCACCTGCATATAAATGGTGGCATCATAATGTTGCCTGCATCAAAAGGGAAACATTCTGATGTTATAGATCAGAATAGTGTCCAACACCAAATGGCGACATTCTGATGTTGCAGGCTTAAGTGTCTTCGTAGCCTCCATCTGTGCCTTATGACTTTGAGTGTCAGAGGGGTCCCCAACGCTTTGCCCTTTTGATGTAGGCGACATTCTGATGTCGCCATTTATATTTTGGCAAAATTTTTAACTTGGCATTTGTTAGTCACCAACTAGAGGGCAACATTTCAATAGTTTAGAAGCAGATAAGATGTTGATCCAGATAAATATCTGACTGCCATTTGAAGTACTGATGGAAGGAATTTTTTTTACCCACTTGAGACTTAATTAGAAATAGCTTCATTGGGGTTTTTGCCTTCTTCTGGATCATGGATCAACAGGGGTGATATGGAATAGGCTGCGCTTGATGGACACATCTCTTTTTTTTCAGCCTCATTAACTAAGTTACAATGTTACTGTGTAATTATCTTTATCAGATTGTAAACTGAAACAAACTTGAAATAGACTACGTTTGGGATCAATGCAAAAAGTATATTGTTATAATTTACTTCTGATTGAAGGATACCAACCTGTGTAAATCATAATGTTAGTCAAACTGAAAGCCAATAAGGATAATATGTAGAAAGACAACAATGGAGCAATTCTGGGGAAAACAATCTATACCATAGGTCACTTATTCGCAACCCAGTGATCCATAACAGGACATGTGTTTAGGATTTCCCCCGTTTGTGCAAAATAAAATAAATGACTAAGAGCTGTATGTTCAAATTACAAGTGGAGGAGTTCTGGGGCAACCCATTTGCACTAAAGATGGATAACTAAAAACTCCAATTTATATAAATCCCTATTTAAATTAATGATAATTTTTGGAATTTGTAGTTTTCCCCTCTAGCGCAAATGATTTGCCCCAGAATTCCTCCACTTTTCTTTTGAACATATGGCTCTAAGTATTTGAATACCCTCCCTGTAGGGATAAGGAATTTCTATCAAAATACCATTTAGTGGATTGACCTTTCCAACAGACCCAAGAGCATCGTAAATACCTCTAAAGCCTCAGAGGAAGAGTGCAATTTACCACTGACTGATCAGAGATATCTGGATCTGGACTGCATTCTGTTATCTGATTTCCATGCTAAACAATGTGATGTGTACTTGTATTTAAGAGAGATGTTTTCATATTTATCTGCATAACATGCCTGAGGAAGAGACCTAAGGTCTTGAAAGCTTGCATTTAAATCTGCTTAGTTAGCCAATAAAGGTATCAAAAACTATATTTGCCTCCTGTTCCCTGTACTTAAGCAGAACAATCCAAAAGACGTGGCTTGGTACAAATAAAAATATTCCCTTTGATTTGTTTGGGGATTCAACCCCTTGAGTGCAATAATTTGGGCCCCCTATGGAATTCAAAGCGTTAAACTCCTTGATTGCTAGGGAGATCTCTGATACATTGCAAAACAGTGTGCTAGAACAGAGGTTCTCAGCCCATGCCCTCAGTGGCCACTAACAGGCCAGGACTTAGGAATTTCCCTGCTAGAACACAAGTGTGTTGATCAGAGGCTCATTCATTTTAATTAACTCACCTGTGCTCTTAAAAGGAAATTCTCAAATCCTGGTCTGTTAGTAGCCACTGAGGGCACGGGTTGAGAACCACTGTGCTAGAAGCCATTCAAGAAGAAGAAATTAACAAGACATGAGTTTATAAGAGCACAACACTAAAATGCAGGTTGCTCACATATAATAGAACATGTTGTTTCATTCACATATTGTGAATGCAAAAGTATCCATGTTCTGACAGAACTGAAAGGGGCAGTAAACAATTATCATTAAAATATACTTTATAGCATTTTCCTGCTGAGTAAAACAAGGGTGCTCCCACTGCTGGAAGAATTTCAACATTTAATAGAGCTCAATTTTTTATTAAATCAAATTGTTAGCAAAAGCACTGACTGGTGTTCATAAGGCACATTTATTTTCATAATGCAATCTATTGGAGAGTTTGTGTTGTAGACTATGGCTCTTCATAGTAAGCATGAGGATAGCCCCACAATGGAACATTGTGGTTTCATAATAGTAATAATAACAATAATAATAAGGTTGAATAAAAATTCCCACAGCAGTAATAGCCCTTGTTTTACTCAGTAGAAAATGATAACAATGTGTATATTGTCATTAAAAATGTTCACTGCTTCATTAAGATGTGAAACTATCCAGTCTGTTTTCCAGGAAGTAGAGGAAATTACTTTATTTCTTGAGTTCCTCACTTCCTGGTCAGGAAGTACAACAGGACACGAGCACCGCCAAGACAACTGGGCCTAGGTGCACTAAAGGTCGAAGAGGGCTACGAATGTCGATGTTCTGTCGGAGCAGTGTCGTAGGCACCTCCGCAGTAATCACAAAGTGTCTACGACATCACTTCACCAGAACGTAGACAAAAAAATACCCACATTGACATCAATCCGACATGCCTTCACCATGTCTACGAATTTGTATTCTTTAAATCGACAATTGCTCATTTCCATATGGAAATTAAGCATAATGAGATACATTCGTATGCAAGGGGGTGTGTTGATATTATAATGTGACACTTTGACTCATTCAGTAAACTCCGATAGCAGCCTTTGCCGTCGGAGTTCACAGTCTCCACTTCACCTGCCTCAGGCTGTCGTAGCTGGGATCTTCTTGTACTCTCCTATGGAGTAACATCAGGGAGAGCTACGACATTTTGAACAGCATTCTCTGTGCTTCCCTACCCTGCCAGTAGAGGAACACAGAGAAGGCTTTCAGTAGCATGGACAGCATTAAATGCCATAGGGATGTGCATTGCTCACCCATGCGGTTTTCAAAGGGTTACAATAAACAAAAACTAGTACACCAAGCACTACACAATGCACCCCCTTCAACATCCCCCCTTAGTATGTCCACATATATTGCATATATTCAACATACTAATTCCATCTGATATTCACGGAGAGTGGAGCAAAAGTAGTAATTGCAACAGGACAAAGAAGGTAGAAAATTAGATATGATTGAGATCTAACAAAAGATTAAATTTAGGAAGCAGTCCTGCACTCTGATCACTTAATCAGTCACCCGGTTTGACCCCGGTGACTGATTTAATGATGGGATTGCAGTGCTACCTTTACCTTCATTCATTCATTCATTCATTTCTTGGTACTGTGGGTGGATGTAAAGCCCACAGCATCAAGAAGGATGTGAATGCCTTTGGGGTCGCCCCATGGATCAGCTATCCTTTTGGATAGCTGATCCATGGTAGGGGGGCTATCAGGAGGAGTCCTGGTGACCCTTTTAAGCTCTGATCGTTTCATATCAGCATAAAAGCGCATATAAGCTATGTGAAAATAAAATCTTATTTATTTAAAAAAATGTAAAATATATCATATAACTATCCTGACATGTTACGTGGCCTTCTGACCACTTCATCAGAGGAATCTCAGAGGAATCTCTGATGAAGTGGTGAGAAGGCCACGAAACATGTCAGGATAGTTATATGACATATTTTAAATTTTTTTAAATAAATAAGATTTCATTTTCATTCGGTCCACGTGTATCCAGTCCTTTCTATTATTGACGGTATGTCTTTCAAGTGCCCATCGATGTGTGTAGTCTAGTTGTAGGGAGGACGGCAGTTGTTCCCCACTGGCTTTCTTCCCGACTTTTGTTATATACAGGCCGGTGGGACTGTTTGATATAAGTAATATCAATCAATTGTGTGTCTGAGGATAATATTATATTCTGTGAGAAGCTCTTCTCCTGTGCATGTATATTTTGTTTCTCTCCCCTTCAGTGTGTGTAGTGACGGAGTTCTGTCAGAGTGATTGAGTTTTCCTACCGAGGCTATCTGTGTGGAGGCAGTGACAATATCCTCCACAGGTTTACATGCTACGTAATCATTGAAAGTAGCACTGATAAAATGTGAGTGGTTAAATTTTTTCGTTACAAGTTTTCTGCATTTGTGTTGAGTGATACACTATGTTGCTCTCCCCCTTTTTGTTTTTTGGTTTATATTTATGTTCTATTTATTTTAAACAGTACATTATGAGATATTTAGATTAATGCATTGGTCAGTAAATGCACGTGTCTAGTCCTGGCCATGAGGAAGTGGCAGTAAGGAATGCAGGCCAGTGTAGAATGTTAGGATCTGCCAGGCATACCTTCCAGATTTGCATTAACGAATCTATAAAGCTAATCATGTAATAAACTACTGTTTTAAATAAAAAAATGGCTAACATAACTATAGGTACTTTTGATATCTCTTTCAGAATCACCAGGAAGGAGATGCACTAAAGGGTGATGTCATGGAGAAATGTGTCTGGAAATGTGTGACTATCACTTTGTCATGTAGAATATGACACATTTTGCTATATGCACAAGAATTTTTTATACAAAGGGAGGAGGAGACAATTTAATCATTAACAGTTGGGGGAGACGAGAGGTTATGTCCAGACTTTCCTTTCAGTGCCTTAGGGCTGTGCATTGAAAACCTCTGTGGCACTGAAAAGGTTACAACATTAAAATACATTGCCAGCATTAATTTCTCATTGAGAGAATGGCAGAGAAGCTATAACATATAACAACTTATTTGCCATTCTCTATGTACAGAATCAGCTGATTCATGTAAACAGAGGATTTATAAGGAACTCCCCTTTGTGAGTGCCTTGTGAGTCCACTGTTTACATGTATAAGCTGATAGGTGCCTAGCCCAATGAACAGCTGATTCTGTAAGTAGAAAACTGCAGAGAAGCTGTTATATGTTCTAGCTTCTCTGCCATTTTCTCAGTGATAAATGAATGCAGTTAATGTTGTGATGCTTTTTGAGTCCCGGGAATGTGCATTAAACATCCCTATTGCTCTGAAAGCGTTAAAGGAAGACAGTTACTGTCTCTGCTCTCTGGCTCCATAGAGAGCTATAGGAAGATCACAGCTTCTCCAACCTCAGTTTGACAAAGTTGGAATTGTGAAGTCCAACAGCATAGGCATCTGTCAGAGATTAGTGCATGTGGCAAAGCACCACATTAACATAAACACACCCATATGAATATGACAATGGCTCATTAACCTGCATTTCAATATGCAAATGAGCCATTGTCGAAGTAGTAACTGCAAAACCGCAAACCTGGCAAAGGTATGGTGGATTCATGGTTATAGCCTTATATTTGTGGTAGATTCACAGGCAAAGACATCTTAGTGCATATGTCAAGATGTCATTGAAGCAAATGTGTCGCAATATCCCATCCTGGGGCATTATTGAACCTTAGTGCCTCTCACCCTTGTTTGTTACAAAGTGACCATTTCACTGTACTGATTCATTTTGTTTAATAAGAAACTATGGATGCATTGAATAAAAAAGTGCAAGTCTGTAACAAACTGACTGTGATATAGGAGACAAATAAACATTCCCCTAGTAACCATTTAAATGGGCATTTAACCCTTTAATTGCCTGAGAGGTAGCCAATGAAAAATGCTAGAGAGGTCCCCAACACCTAGCTAGAATTCAAGGGCTTAAATGCCCCATTTAAATCACTGGGAAATTTCAAAATCTCCCCTATAGAGCAGTTGGTTTGCTACAGAACTGCACCTCTTTTGTTTACTGATTACAGCCCAATGTGCTATACTGTTCTAGACAATGATCGGTTTACTGAAATAATTATATGCAAAACAGAGAGAGTGGTAAATCCCATGCCATATCTAGAGGGGGCAATGTACTCACAACATAATGTTAAATTACATTACATTCATCCACCCACCAGAGACTTCATTCCAGATTTAACAGCTCCTAATGGAATGTGTTAAAACTAGCTTTCATGGAAACTACCTTCAAAATGGATTTCCACTCCTGAGACAGAACTCTTAAAACTGTCAAAGCTGAAGAAGGTTGAAATATTTGCAACCAGTCTGTAGCTTAAAGGTGATCTATCATAAAGATGTACATATATTATTTATATTGGTGTTTAGAGTACACCTAAGCTGTATTTTCATTATAGCTCTAGAATGTGAAGTGTTTGAGAAATATTAGATTTGTATAGCTGCTCCGGGATAGGCAGAAAATATCTGCAAAAAGCTCTCTTGTGTACTTTCTGAAAATATTCTGCTTCCACTGGGAAAGTTAGAGAGCAATGTTTCCATTATAAAATGGCTGCCCACTTTCACCTCCACATAAGCTATTAAAATAACTAATAATTGCATTCCTGAGCACAGCAGTAAAAGATGTAATTTAGGTGTACTCAATGCAACACTGTAAACAAACTGTACTCTTTCTTTATTACAGATAGCCTTTAAAGGAGCAGCAAATATTTTAGAGAAAAATATGCTTTGTAATTTTTTTCCACTTTATAAAATAAGATTAGTTTTACGGATAGGAGATTTTTCACTCATAAGTTATTACAGATCACACTTTTTAAATATTAAATATACAGTTTTCTAATGTGGTTACTAGGTCCCTTTCACTTACAGGGTTAATATTGCTTAATTACTCAAACTGCTAAGATTGTTCACATATGTCCGATGCTGGCACTGTTCAGAACTGTCTAGTTACACTGTAATTATATGATGAAGTTTACCCCTCCCACCCCTTTTCCCGATCGTAAGCCACCTCCCCTTAGATCTAAAGTCTGGTCGCTTGACCATACAGATCTCAATGATGGACTATCTTCCCTCTGTCAGTATATAAGAAAAACCCTGCCCTCCTTGACGAAGGAGGGCAGGTTTTCCCTAATACTGACTAAAGATTGTCCCTTGTCGTGATCAGCTGTCAGATCTGAGCAAGAGAACAACAAAAGAAAAGGGGCGGGAGGGGTAAACTTCATCATATAATTACAGCGTAATTAGATAATTCTGAGCAGTGCCAGCATCGGACATCAGTACTATAAACTGAGACAAACAATCTTAGCTGCTTGAGTAATGAAACATTACTAACCTTTTAATATGGAGAACTGCAGTCAATGATTCAAGCTCTCCCAAAGAGAGCATTACAAAAAAAAGACTGTCTCATTTTGGACACTAGTTGGTGTTATTGATTAAAAAAGATCCTTTTAAGCTGTAATAACGTTTGAATAAAAAAAAAATCACCCAGCAATGAGCTTTAGTTAGACTTAACACATAGAAAGTCCCACTGACGTCTCTGAGAAAAAATAAGCAGATGTGAAATGTGTGCAAGTCAACATTTTTATCATAAACCAGCATTGCTCAGACCAGGGGAAGACATTTTATATATTTCAGAGGTGTATACTTCTGGTATTGGCCTAACAGATAGGCCTAACAGGCACCGTGCAGTATAGCAAATGGGAGTGAACAGTGTGCGTACACTGACAGATCAGAGCTAGCGTTGCCCTAATCGGTACACACAGAGGTAGTCGGCCAGTCCCGTCGGAAACAGAACCAGATGCTCAGCCAGGTCGGCACACACGGAATAGTCAGCTAGTCCAGATAATACAAACCAGACACTTAGCCCAGCCAGGTCGGTACACACAGAGTAGTCAGCCAGTCCTTGGTCAGTAACGGATTCGGATACTCAGCCAAGCCAGGTCGGTACACACAGAGTTAGTCAGCCAGTCCTTAGTTGGTAACGGAATCGGATACTCAGCCAAGTCAGGTCGGTACACACGGAGTTAGTCAGCCAGTCCTTAGTTGGTAACGGAATCGTATACTCAGCCAAGCCAGGTCGGTACACACGGAGTTAGTCAACCAGTCCTTAGTCGGTAACAGAATCGGATACTCAGCCAAGCCAGGTTGGTACACACGGAGTTAGTCAGCCAGTCCTTAGTTGGTAATGGAATAGGATACTCAGCCAAGCCGGGTTGGTACACACGGAGTTAGTCAGCCAGTCCTTAGTTGGTAACGGAATAGGATACTCAGCCAAGCCGGGTTGGTACACACGGAGTTAGTCAGCCAGTCCTTAGTTGGTAACGGAATCGGATACTCAGCCAAGCCAGGTCGGTACACACAGAGTTAGTTAACCAGTCCTTAGTAGGTAACGGAATCGGATACTCAGCCAAGCCAGGTCGGTACACACGGAGTTAGTCAGCCAGTCCTTAGTCGGCAACAGAATCGGATACTCAGCCAAGCCAGGTCGGTACACACAGAGTTAGTTAACCAGTCCTTAGTAGGTAACGGAATCGGATACTCAGCCAAGCCAGGTCGGTACACACGGAGTTAGTCAGTCCAAAGTCAGCAATGGAATTGGACCACAGGAGCATCAGGAATATGAGCGTAGTCAGACAAGCTGGGTCATACATGGAAACAGGAACAAGTAGTCATAAACGCTAGGTATAAGTACACCACGAAAGGGCACCGGTAGAATGACAGGAGGGAGTATATAAAGGCAAACTCTGGGAGGAGTAACCATCTAGAGCCAATAAGAATGAGGCATTGGTAAACCCGGAAGTAACAATGTCGCTCAGCCTCTGGAATCACGGGCACCGTGATATAGCCCTACAAAAAATAAACAATTTTGGGGGGTTTGTTTCGAACAATCCTAAGTCCTACAAATCAATGTTTCCTTAGGGCTTGTGCCAAACAAGCTTAAGTCCTACAAATCAATGTTTCTTGGGCCTCTAATAAGTCTATGTCCTACAAAGGCCTCTAACAACAAATCAGACAAATCATCCTCTACAAAATACTTTATCAAGTCAAATATCAGTCCACTCCAGTGGCAGCTTATGTCAGGGGGTTCCTGTCTCTGTCACTTTAAATACAAATGTCTTATTTTATTGATTTATTTTTTTATTAACTGTCCCCCCCAATAGCAGTCAAGAAAGCCCCCCAAAACAAATTTCCTGTTCAAATCATTCATTCACCAACACAGGCACCCTCCTCAGACCCCTTTATACCATGTCTTATGGTTTTTATTTTATTTAGGATTTCTTTTTTAAGTGCCTCCCAATCCCAGTAAACAACCCCCCCAAAAATCATCCCCTGTTCAACTGATTCTTTCCCCACACCCCACCAACACAGGCACCCTCATGCCCCTTTTATACAATGCCTTTGGGAAATAAAATATTATTTGTAATGTGTTGTGTGTAACTTCTATGTTCCCATTGATTTCAATGGGCGAAAAAGGCGGAAAAAAATTGCGGGAAATTTTTCACAAAGCAGAAAGTGCCATTTTTTGCCAATTTCAGTTTGAGGAGGAAAGTTTCGCCCATCCCTACTCAGGAGTCACATCAGAAATCATGGTTAAAGCAGCAGCAATGTACAGAGTAGATCCTATGGGCTTATTTATAAAAAAGTGGTCATATCTGCTTTGAGTGCCTTTAAGTTGCTATCAGGATCCCAGCATCCAAGACCAGTTGTTAATATCCATGCTCAGTGTAATGTGTCGATTTTCATCAATTTAAATTTATTGGAAATTATGTTCCTATGAGGATCCCATTTGTTTTTCTTTTCTTTCTGGATCAACAAGGGTGATATAGTATGGCAAAGGCTGAACATTATGGTCATATGTCTTTTATCAGCATCCAAGCATCATCAGCTATGTTATTATGTCTCAATAATGACTCCAAAGCTCTTACTCAAACTGTAAACAGGGGACTGGTATAGAGTGAAAAAACATGATAGCTGAAAGGGGGTGATAAACCCTTTGTACAGGTTGCTGTGCTGAGATGATACAGGAAGAACAATGAAAAACAAACATCTTTATTGTTATGCTTTTTTTTATATCTTTTACACAGTCAGTTCTGAATTAATTCAACCCCGTCTCCAAATACAAAATCCTTCAACTGAACGTCAATGTTTTTACTAGAATGTAAAATAAAAGAAATATTCACTTCTAATTCCCATCATATAACTTGAAACAGACACTTCACATTAATCTGTTCTAAATAAAAAAAAATTGGCATTCATCCAATTTAATTCAAAGCAATTACAGTTTTTATTTTAAAAAGTTTGTAAATGTAATTTATGTATCAAAGGATTAACAAAATCACTAATTAACCAGTCACTCTTATATGACAATAGAAGATGAAGCTGTTTGCCTTCATATTTAACTGCACCTAGTTGACAAAATGAAGACAGATTAGCTAGACATAACAATTGTTATTTCAATTTTCATGCAGCTACTTTCATGATGTCACTGACTGGACCTTTATTGGGAGACGAGAATTCTCTTGAGGATCATCAGAGATGTATTTCAACAATAGCTGGAAAGCAGAAGGCAGTACATGATTTTCCCTTAGGAACAGAAGGTAACTATTTAGGTCTCACAGAACCCTATTTAAATAAGTATGAATTTTCATTTGTTCCCTAAGGTACAGTAGATTTGCTCCAGGACTGCACCTTCTAAGCTTACTATTGTCCTTATTTGTGAGAACTGCCTTAACTGTACTTTTCATGCACGCTGTGTGAAGTTTGTGTTGTGAAAAAAGAGCAATTCTAATACCTTTGCAAACACTCCTTATTTATGGTGGCAAGTTTATTTATAAGATACTATATTGCATTAATGTTCACATTTTGTACGCTGCATTGGTCAGCTTATTTAACCCCTTGGAAGCCTGGAAGGTATCTTGTTTTATGGTTCACTTTCAAAAGGTAGCACAAAAACAGCGTGTAACCTAAAGGCGCAATAACCATGTCATCTTGATTAAAAGGACGACATGAGAATCTCACCCTGCATGAAAAGCGTGAGATTCTCATGTTGTGCCCTTAAATGTCATTTTAACTGGCATTAATTTTGTGCCGTTTAGAGCTCTGCAGGTTCAGTCGATAATTAGGCTTTCTCCTCTTTTCTGGGTCCTTCATGTGTCTTAGTCATCTTAGCACTTTCCATAGCTTACACATATTACAGTTATCTTGTAGCTACTTTTCAAGCAGGTTCCCCATCCTTGTTGTCCTGTTTGTGGTGGATGTGATGATATTTATCCTGGTTACAGTGTTGTCTTTACACCCGAGCTATGTCTGTCTTGCTAGCATCTCTGCTCACTCCCAGCACATTATAACACACAAGCTGCCCACAGTACAAGCCTTCTGTCAAGGCAGCTGCCATCCAGGCAAGCATCACCACAGACAGCGCAACAAGGACAGGGAACCTAAGGACACATGAAGGACCCAGAGAGGAGGAGGAAGCCTAATTAACAATCGAACCGGCAGAGCTCTAAACGGGCACAAAATTGTTGCGGGTTAAAACAATGTTTAGGAGCAAAACATGAGAGTCTTGTGTTTTTCATGCATGGCGAAATTCTCAAGACACCCTTTTAATCAAGGCAACATGGTTATTGCGCCTTTAGGTCGCACACTTTTTTGTGTGTGACCTTTTAAAAGGATACATTTGTTTTGTAGTACATTGGAAACCTGTGTTTGCATGTTGTAGGCAAACAGTATTTTCTCTGCCAGGAAAGAGTGGATTGGTTTGGGGTTGTAGTCAGGTGTGGAGTGCAGTAGTGGTTGTGGATGGGGCTAAGGGCATCTAAGGTGCCTTGCCTAGGGGACGGTTTGCCTGATTATTACTGTGCTGCAGTGGATTTCATGTATCCATGCAGTAGCATTTTTCAAATATGTCTGGTTTTAAAGGGATGATCTGGCAAACCTACCTACAGGTGCAGGAGATGTTAAGTGTGCCTCTGGCAGTCAAATTGTGAAATCCAGCCCTGGCCACAGATTAATATGATGGGAGTTGTAGTCAGACTATAGAGAATGGAGGGCTGTTTGTTGTCCACACATTCATTGACCCTTAAAAATACAGCCTTTCCTACAGAGTAAAGCAAGCCTACTCCCAATGCTGGGAGATGTGTCTTTGAAGGGCTATTAAAAAAATAGCTTGCCGTTTTTTTTCCATAACTTGAGTTTACAATATTTTGCAGCCAGGTACTGCTGTTGCTTTTACTGCCTGCAAAAACTTGTGATGCAGATGCAAGCTTTCTATAGATAGATGTAGCAACAGCACCACCTTGCTGAAAAACATCTCAAACCCCATGTATCTGAAAATACTGAATTATCGTTTTTAATAACATTTGAAAGAAACTGCTCCCAGAATTGGGAGTACATGTGTTTTTATAAGAAAAGCACCACAATATTCTTTTATAATAATTAGGGTATAGTGCCCCTTTAACATTGCTGTTACATAACTGTCTGCTATGAAATATGTATCAAATCAACGTTTAAAAATGTTGGGGTCTTCACATGGAAAAGGTAATATATTTATGCACGGGAAGTTATATTTGATTAGAAATTGCCCTTTACTGAGTTTTGGCCCTTCTTCCCATATCCTATATTATAATTCGCTAAGGATGTTTGCAGGGGCGGACTGACAGGACCCAGGGCCCCTGGTCCAAAAAGAGGTCTGGGCCCCCTGCAGAAATCTCCACAATGCCCCTTCCACCTCCACAATGCCCCTTCCACCTCCACAATGCCGCCATCTCCACAATGCCCCCTTGATCTCATCGCCACAATGCCCCCTTCTCTGCACAATGCCCCCTTGATCTCATCGCCACAATGCCCCCTTCTCTCCACAATGCCCCCTTGATCTCATCGCCACAATGCCCCCTTCTCTCCACAATGCCCCCTTGATCTCATCTCTACAATGCCCCCTTCTCTCCACAATGCCCCCTTGATCTCATCTCCACAATGCCCCCTTCTCTCCACAATGCCCCCTTGATCTCATCTCCACAATGCCCCCTTCTCTCCACATTGCCCCCTTCATCTCCACAATGCCCCCTTCTCTCCACAATGCCCCCTTGATCTCATCTCCACAATATTGCCCCCTTCATCTCCACAATGCCCCCTTCATCTCCACAATGCCCCTTCCACAATGCCCCCTTCATCTCCACAATGCCCCCTTCCACAATCCCCCCTTCATCTCCAAAATACCCCTTTCCACAATACCCCCTTCATCTCCACATTGCCCCTTCCTCAATGCCACCATCTCCACAATGCACCCGTCTCCACATTGCTCCTTCATCTCCACAATACGCCCCTTCATCTCCACCATGCCCCTACCTGCAGTCCCTGGTGGTCTAGCGGAGCGGCTTAGCACTGCAATGTCCCGCGCACCTCTAGTAATGCAGAGGCTGGGAGATGATGTCATCTCCCAGCGCTCTGTATTACTAGAACGGCGCGCCGGCGGCCGTTGTAGGAGAGCTGCTGAGCAGCTCTGGAAGTGGCGGCGGGCCCCCTTCGGTCACGGGCCCTCGGTCCGTGACCGAATGCCCGATGGTCAGTCCGCCCCTGGATGTTTGTCAGAAGCCATCATGAGCAGTAGAGACGGCTGCACACGCTGCATTTTATTCCCAGGAAGGTGTGCAGAGAGGACTACGGTCTGAATTTGGAGTGCCCCACTCCGTATCAGCAGCGGCGTGGGCAGACAGTACTGCGCATGACTGCAGTACCACCAGTGTTGGCCCGTGTACACAGGCTTTAAAACTAGCAGTGATTATAATAGAGTATGAAACATCCAGTGGACATATGCATGAAAGCAAAAGTATAACAGTTATGGGGGAAAAGAGAGGTCCCACATGCAAAGTGACACAGACCTCCCTGTCATCCAAAGGGTTAAAAATTCTTGTGCACCCCTCTGGTACACGAAGGGTTAAACCAACGCAAATATTTCTCTGTTATATATTGTGAGATTGTTTGGTGTTGCCCATTCATTATTATAAGCTATTACATGGCTGATTAACTGCATTCTCCTGAAACTCTTATATTTGTTAATAAATAGCCCTTAATTAATAGTAATAATCAACAGGGGAGCTCTTTTCAGCAGTAATTGTTTTTGTATTGGAGTGTACAAGCATTTTAGTGTCATGGATGGTAAACACCAATGTTGTAAATACCAAGAAATCTTCTCCTATTTTGTGGGATCAGTGTTATAAGAAAATATAAAGTTAATGTGCAACTAACACTTTATAATGATTTGGATGATTTTGAAAGGGCTCTAATAATTTATATTTATAATTTATATTTATGTGAGCCATTTATTTAAAACGATGGTTTGCCAGATATTTAGCTTTTTTTTATTGGCAGCTTTATGCAAATCTAAATAACTCCTATCTTTTCAAATAAAGAATTACTGAATTACTAACATAAATTGCAACTTTTTTTTAACCTGTGTTCCCTGAGCATTTTTAGTTGTTGCTGGTGTGAAATTAGAAATTTTCTCCAGAATTAGTTCAGTTCTTCATACTACATCAGTCACTGCATGTTTTCATACATTGATGCAACTAGATTCTGGAACATTTTACTCATTTACAGTCATCGGCAAATTTCACTTGGTTTGAAGAAGTCAGCAACATCATTGCTTTAGAGGGTGTGAGTAATTGATTATGCAATGAGAGAAATCAGACAAGCTCTGAATACAGTGTTCTGGGTTCACTGGTGCTAAGTTCACATTTAATGACTATAAGCGTGAAAACAGATGGATCTAGTTCTTTTTTTACACCTTCTGGAACCTTCCCCCTCTAACAATGCATTTCACCAGGCTCTCTATAACTGCATCATTTCCATAATTATATTGAATACAAAACCTGAAATCAACCCACAGTTAACCTTTGTTTCAACACCCAGATAATTTTGAACATGTAATTTGTAATTATCATGACAATGGAATATTATTACTTGGGAAAAACTAAACTGAATTATGTGATTCTTAAAAATACACATATATTACTGTCAGTCTATCCCTCAGGAACTCATTAAACTAACAATGAGAAAGTACACAGTATTAACATGGTAAAGCTGCTAAATGTTATTCTGTCTTCCTCTTGCTCATAATATGAATCTCAATTTTACCAATGTTTTTCAGGTCATAATTATAATGAAACTGTCATTGTTATTCAGATACATTGGGGAATATTTATAAATCTAGAGAAATAAAAACATTTTTTTGCAAAGTGACAAATGGATTTGTAAAAACATTTAGCGACATTTTTGTTAATTGCTAACTCCAGTCAGTCTACTTTGTGAAAGTGGAGTAGAAATGGTCTTGTCAAAAGAAGAATTGTGTCTCAAAGTATTTATAAGAAATTTGCTAATTGCACCAACAATAAAGGAAGTTTTAGTGATTAAAGGGATAATAATACTTGAAAATAATTTTATGTTATATTGTAGCCCTTAAAAAAACATTAAAAATGATATAAGTCTTATCTCCCAAAACTTTATGGTTTGGGAGATATTAGCAAGTAAATTTCCCTTTTCCTGGCGGTTTTAGCCAAGTCTGCCATCTAGTGGACAGATATGGAATCCGGTCCACAGATCAGCCGGCACCTCTTTAGCAGTGCCGAAATCAAAATCTTTAAAAATAACTACTTCATTGGAACTGTCTACAAAGTGTGCCTGGCTTGCAAGCATACTTTGTAGACCATTCAGATGAAGGAATTCTTTTTAAAGATTGTGATCTCGGCACTTCTGGAGATCTGCGGCCAGTCAAGGGACGGGATTCCAAATCTGAAGGCTTGAGCAGTGATGTCACTCCAGGGGAACTTTACTTGTTAATATGTCCCAAACCATAAAAGTTTGGGAGATAAGACCTATATCATTTTTAATGGTTTTTTAAGGGCTACAATATAAAACAAAATTATTTTCAAGTATTACTATCCCTTTAACCCCTTAAGGACCGAGCTGTCTGGGGCGGGGTGCTCTAGAGGATGATGGCACTTTTTTTTCATGGCTGCATTCTGCACGCTGTGCTGTGATCCCAGAGTTCCATGATGTGCCAGGACCGTCACCGGTCCTTAATGCCCAGACAGGTATGACAGTCTTGGCACGTTAACGATCATTAAGGGGTTAAATCTTTACCCCAGGTATAACCTGTTCTTAATGTTA
This sequence comes from Rhinophrynus dorsalis, assembly GCA_037306005.1. Classification (NCBI taxonomy): domain Eukaryota; kingdom Metazoa; phylum Chordata; class Amphibia; order Anura; family Rhinophrynidae; genus Rhinophrynus; species Rhinophrynus dorsalis. The sequence goes on from CM074724.1 coordinate 77,092,171, forward strand.
GTATATAGTGACAGCTATGTATGTGAAAAAATGTTCCTCAAAATTTTCTTGGAATATTCTCAGAAAGGCATATGCATAAACGACTTTACTTCTTTATAAATATGACCCAACGTTGTGAACTTTAGGGACAGTTGTTAACACATTGCAGGATGTGGACTAAGGTGAAGATAAAGCAGAGATGACTTCTCCAATGTGATTAACTCTCCAAGTCCAGTGTCATTTCTTGGAGTCAATGCACAGCGAATTCTCCAACTTGAGAGATCTTAATGCATAGGATCCATAGAATAACAAAAGAGTCATCTCTTTATCACCTCTTTATTACACCTTAGTGCAATGGTTCTCAATATTCTCTTGCTCAAGACACCCTTAACATAGACAATCTGGAATATTGGGGCCACCCCTAACATTTTATAGGACATATGTCATGGCTATAGATACATAATATATATCCATTCTTATGTTTCACCATTACAATTTCCATCATTACATACCTCCCAAGTGTCCCTCTTTAGGAGGGGTAGACTTTGAGACCCAAATTCCTCTGTCACTTTTTCCCAACTTGGGGGGAGATTCACTAAGCTGTGATAAAGAGATGATAAAGTGAAGATGACTTCTCCAGTTTATCATTTTTCTAATTCCTCTGTTATTCTATGGAGTCTATGCGCTAAGATTTCTTCAACTTTTGAGATCTTAGTGTATAGGCTCTATAGAATAATATAGGAACTGGAGAAGTGATAAACTGGAGCAGTCATCTCCACTTTATCACTGCTTAGTGAATCTCCTCCCTGGTGTTCCACATGTTAATAGATCAGACTGTGTATATATAAGTGCATCACATTGCTCCACAGCAATAAAACTCACTTTAATGTGTGCACATATGTACCACAGATAATCATCGACTGCGTCAGCCTGACACAGGGAAGGAAAAGCAGCAGTAATCAACAGCAGAGTGTTAGAGCAGATTAGCCAAACCATGACAGGTAGCCACATATTTGTCTTCCTAGAAAAATGCAGTGTCCTAAAATGGTGCCATGGCACCCTACTGGAGAACTACTGCCATAGTTCATAACCCCAATTATACCATATGGGAAAAATTCCCATTGATTCAATTGCGCATTTTTGCTGCTTGAATTCCATAGATGTTTTCAGTGTATTAAGAGAAAATGCATTAGTGCAGTGATTGTTCACTCAAGTCTTAGGGGCTCACCAGCAGGTCAGGTTTTCAGGATATCCCTAATTAAGCACAAGCAGCTCAATTACAATGGATACGCACCTGTGATTAAGCAGATATATCTTGAAAAGCTGAGCTGTGTGTGTCCTGAGGACTAACGATGACAAACAGTACAATAGAAAAGCCTCAAGGGGTAAAAATCCCCAATTAAATCATATGAAATTGTATTTGTAAATAAACAAACCAACAAACATATAAATAAAACTGGTAAAGGGACATTGAGATATCACTGACCCACACCTACAATTCAGAATGTGGGTGTGACCAGAAAAGCTGAAGTTCCCCTCAATATTTGTTGGTCTAGGCAGGGCTGTATATCAGCCTCATTTGCATTACAAGCAAATTGTGCTATTTAGGATGTTTTCTGTGCTTTGCTGAACTGAACCAGTGCATGTGTTTAAAGTCACTATCAAGCAGGTCTGGGTTTACATCTCAGGTGCTCCAAGGCCAGTAATTCCAACTCCAGTTCATGGGACACACCAAACAGTCATGTTTTCATGATACTTAAAGGAATAATAAACCATTATTTAGACTTTACTTATCCTGCAAACATGTTCACTCAAATTACCTATATTTATTATTAATATCATTATTTTTTTCACCTTAATCCAATTTTTTTTTTTCATTTTTATGTCCCTGACCATGAGCTACCAGATGTCAGTTACCACAGAGTTTTCTGGGTGATAGATCATCAAAGCAAGACATAATATAATGTTACACTCTCCTGCAGCACTAAATAAATGTGCACTTTTTGTTTACATTGTTCCTTTTTTACATTCTAATAGTAGACCTGTTTTCATGTTCCCTGACAGAAAGCTCTCTGCATATAGATCTAGGTAGACCATTGTCAAGGACATGCAAGTTTAAAAAAAATAGTGATCATGGAAAAGAAATATAAATCAAATAGGAAATCAGATAGTACATGTAAGTCAAAATAAATGGTTACTATTACTTTAATCTCTTAAGGACTAGGAAAGCCTGGGTACTTTTACCCTAAGGGACCACATAGTGTACATTCGGGCAGCCAGCACATGTGAGCAATCACATCTACTGGCTCGCCAAAAGAGAGGCTGAAACTGACTTCTCCAGTGTTGTCTTATATTCTTAGTCTATAACACAGAAGCACAAGGAAACATTCAACCATTTGGAGATCTCTCTAGCAAACAAGATGTTAAATAATAATCAGTAAAAGGGAATGTAAACTAATAAAAACAAATGTTCACCACTAACTATGGGTATTAGGATTGATCTGGCCACACCCACAGCTCAGAATGTTGAAGCTGAGGCTCCTCCCCCTCAAAACATGTCTCAGTCTCTAGGCAGTTGCCTACTCAGCCTAATGGAGAATACAGCCCTGATTACAGGTATATTTGAGAATTTCCCAGTGTACATACAAAAAAAAATGAAAATGTCACATTATTTTTTTTTCTAGTAGCTTGCTAGACAGACTCATGGGTTTCTGAGCGGGCTTTCAAAACATAAATGAATAACATTGGAGTCTGTTTTGTAATTTGTTATCTGAAATTCATTGTAGTTGCCCATGCCAAGACCAGAGGTGGGCAACCTGCATCCCTTCAGCTATTTTTGGAATACAAATTCCATTATCCTCAGTTGCTCTCCAACAGCTGGAGGGGCACATATTGCCCAACCTTGCCATAATAATATGCACAGCAGAAACAAAAATGTATCATTATTGCATATAAAGCTCTGTGTCCCCAAACTGGTTAGGAAAATACAGTACAAGAGGGGTTTCTGGAATAGTGGAAACCCCCCTTTCTTATCCCATACTCCTCAAGTGTCCCTCTTTAGGAGGGACAGTCCCTCTTTGAGACCCAAATCCCTCTGTCCCTCTTTTCTACCCTTTTTCCCTCTTTTTAGGACATCAGAATGAGTGGTGTGTATTACATTGCTCCACAGCAATAAAACAGACATAAATGTGTTGTTAATTGTCAGTATATGTGTTTATACATTAAATGGGTAATTAAAATACTTTGGTCTTGCTCTAAATCATTTATCAGTTACACAAAGAGGTCCAGATGGATCAAGAAATAACCTAAAATTCTTGGAAATGCCCCGCCTACCAGACACGCCCCCAGAAACACCACCTAAAACAGAAGTGTCCCTCTTTCGCCATTTGAGATGTTGGGAGGTATGTTATCCTTGACTGGAACACAAACTCTGGGGTGGGGACTAGGGGTGGAACAATTGTAGCTGCCTCTTGCCTACAGTAATGTGTCAGTAAGGCCAGTGGCAGAACATAGGGGACTGTGTGTGCTGTGAATAAATCTGTTTTTACTGCAGCAAGTACTCACCCTGGAATTTCTATGAATCAATTAAGACAGCAACATTCAGCCTAGCAGATGTCCCAGACAGTTAGTAGAGCCCCTGCAGCTAGAATGTGCTCAGTTTAAAGAAAGAGTGAGTAATCTGTTATTATTCATCCGTTATTGGACTACAACTACTACTACAACTACTTCATCCTCAGATGGCCAGTGGGGAGACCAACTAATCTGAGGAGGTCTATTTAATAGATATCGGTTTACCCTATGGGCATGGGTTGTTTTTAATAAAGTATTGCTTATTAATTAATCTCTTTGCTGTAAAAGTACCCAGAACTCATTTAAGCCATTGCACTAAGAAGAACTAAAACAATTATGTGGCAAACCAGCTGCACCACAGGGAACAATTAAAACTTTCCGTTCATTGAAATGGGGCTTTTAAACCCATGAATGCTAGAAACATATCCTATGCCTTCTTCACAAAGCGTTGCAGACCTCTCTAACATCCAAAGGGTTAAAAACCCTTTATAAATTATTGGTTATTTGGGGATTTTTTATTTTTCACCTAAGGTGCATGTGGTTTGCCCCAGTATTATTCCAGGGGGTTATGCACTAGGGTGTGATAAACAAGAGCTACATTCTCCAGTGTGATACATGCTCCAATTCTTAAGTTATTATATGGAGCCAAAGCACTAACGTCTCCATTCGGAGAGATCTTAGTGTATAGGTCCTAAAGAATAAAATGGACATTGTAAAGTTAATTGTATTGGAGAAGTCATGTCCTGTTTATTACTATTTATTCACACCTTAGGACATCTGGGCTGGTATGGGGGGCAATTGCCCCTCGAGCTGGTCATAAGTTTGGGCTGGTGGGCCACTACTTCACTCCATTTCTTGCTTGCTGCTGTATATATCACTAGTATAGCTCTGACTCAGTTGGTTAATGAACCAGCTGCAGAATCTATTTAAGCCACAAGGTTGCAGGTTCTAGTCCCGGCAAGGTAAACTCAGCCTTTCACCTTTCTGAGGTGGATAAAAGGAGTCCAGCACATACTTGAAAATGTGACACAATCTCAATGTGTTCTTCCTGGTAAAATACTTTCACAAAAAAAAAAAAAAAAGCTCCATTTCAGTTGTAATCTCTGGGGTATCACTAGCGTAGCTTCATTTCAGTTGTAATCTCTGGGGTATCACTTGCTTTAACATTGGGCTGAAGGAATAGTAGAAATAGGATGCTTGGTTGTACTTGACCTCAGGCTAAAAGTTGCCATCCCTCCCCTGTACATCTTCCCCTTGTTATTTTAGCACATCAACTTCATTGCTACCCTGTAGAAGCACAGAAGATTCTAGAAACCCTCCTGTTTTTCTCCTGCCTCTGTTTCATGTAGTTTCCAGCAAATTACATTTAAACATACATCTTTTGTTTGTCCTGAAATCATGACATGCTAAATTCCTAGACACTGAGTGACATTACGAATTCTCAAGTGCTCCTCTCTGCACTTAAAGAGAAAACAAAACATTCATTATTAAACTGGATTCCATGATACATTGTCACTCTGTGAAAAAGAACAAAGGAGGAGATTTATAAAATGTGTTCTTTTTGTGAAGGGATTCTTAAAATGTGCTTATTCCTTATTGGGAGTGTTCGTATTATACTGCTTTGCAGGAACTTTTCTAAATGTGGTGGAAACGCCGGAAATAATGATGTTAAATTTTGGTAAAACTGTCACAAATAGCAAAAGATCTTTATAAAATGGTGTTACTACTTTTATAGATATCATACAAATTTTAATACCTTTTTGATACATCTTTTCCCTTAACCCTCTAACGACCAGCAGTCCGGGAAGTGACCTTCCCTTAAAGATCATTTTGACTGTTGTCAGCTCTCCAGCACACGTGACTAATGATGTGTACCGGCACACCGAACTGGGGTCTGAGAGAGACATCTCCGGTCTTGGAGCGGTCAATTTCAGATCCTGTTTATGCTTACAGTGTTCCCACAGGAGAGTTATAAGCACAAAATACATGACATGCCAGAACCGTCACCAGTCCTTAAGGGAAAAAAACGGTGCCAGTCCTGGCACATCACCAGTCATTAAGGTGTTAACATCAGTTTTAAAAATCTCCCAAATGGGATTAACAGAAATTAGTAAGTAATGGTGCACAATGGAACAGGGCTGTGTTGGTAGACTGTGTATGTGCGGCTCTAAAGCTACCACTGAAATAGTTTAAGATTGAGGTATTGCAAACAATTCTATTCTTTTCTTTTAATAAACTCCTGGCCCCAGCCCCTTTAACCATTTCAATGCCAATGCGATGTCCAAAGCATACTGTTCTGGCACTCCAAGGGTTTAGAGGAAATATAATTATCAGCTACACTTACATTTTAGCTTTATTGTTCAAGGCCCTATATTCAAAAGAAAATGGAGTACTTGTAGGGCAAACCAACTGCACCAGAGGGAAGAAATAGAATTTCCCTAAATTCCCATTAATGTTACCCTTTCAGTGCCATGGGCATACCTGGGAACTCTCTGCATCTGCCCTGAAGATTACAGTTTTTAGAGTTAATTAGCAGATCTCTGGGGACAAAAGCTGATTCTCCAGTTTTGGTGAGTTTGGTGAGTTTCCAGTGTAACTCCTTACACTTTTTATCATTCTGCCTACTTCCCACCCTGTTCTGCCCACTTCCCACCCATTCTCCTCTCAATCCCACCCACCCAATTAAGCCCCACCCATTTTATCCCATGACTGACATCATTTAGACACTCCAGTTCCCAGCCCATGAGCCCTCTCCAGGAGTTCCGAGAAGAACGTTCCCAAGTATGTCCATGAAGGTGTCCAATGCATTGAGGAGCAATGCATTGGACACCCCCTTTGGCACTCAAATGGCCAGGGGAGGGCTGGCCTGGGAGGCAGGGGGTCAATTGCCTCCTGGGCCAGTCATATGTCTGGGCTGGTGGGCCACTCCCTCTTTTTGCTGCAAATGTAGCTATAGTAATGATAGCACAGAGCTTACAATTGAAATGGAGCTATGATCCAAGTGGAGCTACACTAGTAGCATAACCCATTTCTCTTGTAAGCTCTATAGTACCACTAGTGCAGCTTTACTTACATTGTAAGCGCTGTATTTGCACCAGTGTAACCCCATTTCAATTGTAAGCTCTGTGGTATTGCTTGCCTTACTTCACAACACTAACCCTTTGAGTGACAGAGGGGTATTCCACGCATTGCTTTGCTATGCCACTCAAAGGGTTAATGGCAATTTTAAAATCAACAAAAGCGGGTGGGATGGGTCAGAGGGCTGGAATGATAGTAAAATCAGGCCACTTGATTGTAGCTGCCCTCCAGGCCACAAATTGCCAGCTCTCCCCTGCAAATGGCTAAATGGGGATATCACTCCTTGAATGTTAGAGGTCTCCAAAGCTACATTTAAATGAGTGTAGTTGGTTTGCCTAAGAATTAGTACATGTTTTTATTAGAACTAACACGGTATCTGACTTGCATGATTATAAAAGAGCTTCCAGATTCCAATATACTTATGTTAGCCATTCTTTATTTAAAACTATAGTTTATCAGATATTTAGCTTTATTGTTTGTCATTTTATGTAAATTAGGCAGTAATGGCTGGCACATACTGGTGTATCAGATACTAACACTCGATTCTACCTCACAATTGCCACTTCGTGCCATTAAGTAATGGATTATTTGCATACACTGACAAATAAAAAAGTCTAAATAGCTCATAAACTATAACTTTGAATAGAGGAATGGATAACATAAATACAACTGATTTTTAAAACCTCTTCAAAATCAGCCAAGTTCTTATAAAGTGTTTCACTGGTAACATCTATAATTCAAATTCGGACACATCTGATCTATGCTATGTAGGCCCCCTGGAAGCTAGAGGGGTCTCCTAAGCAATGTGAAGCATCAAAGGGGTTAACCATTTCAGTGCCAGAGATGTATGCATACCCCTCTGGCACTGAAAGGGTTAATGTTTGGAGGTTTAGGTTTCCCCTGGACATTTCATTTGAAACTAGAGGGTTCAACGGCATCAAAAAGTTTGAGATGCGAGACTTAGAGTAATGTTTCTTTTATGTGTTCAGGGGACAGCTGGCAACATACAGCCCAGAGGGCAAAAACAATTAAGTGGCCCATTTCTACTATCATCCAGGCCCACTGTCCCAGCCCACCCCTGTTTTGTTAATTTTAAAATTGTCCTTAATGATGTGAAGTAATGCAAGTGATACCACAGAGCTTACAGTTGAAAAGGGGCTACATTAGTGATACAAAAGTGCTTACTATTTAAGTAAAGCTACACTATTGATGCAATAAATCTTACAAGGGAAATGGGCTATACCACTAGTGTAGCTCTATTTGGATTCTAGCTCTGCGTTATCATTTGTATTTAGATTAATTTCAGATGTAAGCTCTGTGGTATCACTAGTTAAGCTCCATTTATAAGTGGAAGATTGAGTGAGGCAGTGGCCCACCGGCCCAGACACATGACCAGCCCAGGGGGCAATTGCACCACTGCCCCCAGGCCAGCCCTCCCCTGTATGTGTTTGTGTTAAAGTTACCCTGAAATATTTGAAATAACTTCACAGGCGTATGTTGATACAGAGGAGAATTATGCATAGTAAATTGCATGCAGAATGAGATACAGCATAATGATGAGCACCAGTCTAGTATTGGTGCCAAAGACAGAGACGTTTTGTATTACTAGCAAGAAGATCTTTACGCCTCTCTGCCAGCTCTAGGTGCTATTGTGATGCCTGGTATATTAATATTAATAATGGAGATCATTATCACACCAATATGACTTTTTTAAATTTGATTTCCGAATAACATTGAGTATGACAGCTCTTCTAGTCCAGGTAATGGAGAAAGATTATTTTTTACTCTTACAAGTTATTGAATTTTCTTCATGAAAAGGCACTGATGCCAGAAGGGTACCATCATTCCCCCCCAGCCTCCTTCCTCAGGGGATGCCCTCTCCAAGCTGGTAATGAGCTGTCACTACTAGTAACAGATCTCACAGCCTTTGGTGGACAGAGCTTGTACCTTGCATTTCTATGTGAAATAGATAAAACACATATTACTATTACCAGCTGCTGCATACAGACATTTATAATGAAATCACAAGACATATTTCTCCTGGTAAAGGATGTGAATTTATATCTCTGTTTATTCTCCTTCTGTAACAAAACTACTTGTATGTACCTCAAAGCACCAGCCAGCATACCTGCTCCATCCCAGCTGTCTCGCACGCACCAGTCCAGTCAGCCAATGAGGACCATACAACAAATACATTTCATTGGCTGACTGGACTGGTGCATGTTGCTACATTACAGGACTCTTTGTTGTCCTGGCGGTGGGTGACCCGTCACAGACCCCCAATAAGAGACATTCCCGGGCATTCCAGGAAGTGTGGTCACCCTATCCATAATACAGGAATATTTTAGGATCACTTTAACCCAGTAGTGAGTAGCGCAAACCCCTGGGGCCACATGTGGCCCTAAGATGCTTCTCCTGCAGAACCAAGTCTTTTCTCTGGTACAGGGGAAAGGGGAGAAAAGGTTCCTTTACCAAATCATACTATCTTATTATCAACCCAAAAATCACATCCTTTTGGGGGGGTTTGTTTGCTTGCTTGGTTTTTCAAAAGAGCATCCTTTCCTATATACTTGCACTGTTCCAATTTAACCCACTGGATGCAAGAGAGGTTTCCAATGCATTGCGTTGCAACATGATAGAGACTAGTGTTGAGCGAGCATGCTCGGCCGATGCTCGGATCGGCTCGAGCATCACTCTGCTCGGCACATGGCGGTACTCGTACGAGTACCGCATGTGCTCGCCCGCCATGTTCGGGTCTCCTCCCCGCACGTTTTGCAGCTGCTGCGCAGCCAATAAACGTGCAGGGAGGCTCTGACATCGGTGTAATGCCAGCAGCCATGTTGGCTGCTGGCATTACACTGATTGGCTGGCCAGAACCCGTGGTCGGGTGCTGTATAGCACCTGACCATCGAGTTCGGCTCAGTCTTAGCCAGGGAGAGCTGAGGATAGGAAGGGAAAGGCAGTGTAGGGAGGAAAACAAGCAAAATTGTGAAAAAAAAGAACCAAAAGTCCTTTTTAGGACTACTGTGTGTGGGGGCAGCAGGTTATTTTGTGTGGGGGGAAAAAAAACAAAAAAAAAAAAAAAAATATATTCTGTTTAGTGTGCAAAGTTGCAGATTAGAGCACATTCTGTTTAGTGTGCACAGTTGCAGAGTAGAGCACATTCTGTTTAGTGTGCAAAGTTGCAGATTAGAGCACATTCTGTTTAGTGTGCAAAGTTGCAGATTAGAGCACATTCTGTTTAGTGTGCAAAGTTGCAGATTAGAGCACATTCTGTTTAGTGTGCAAAGTTGCAGATTAGAGCACATTCTGTTTAGTGTGCAAAGTTGCAGATTAGAGCACATTCTGTTAAGTCTTCAAACTAAAATATCAAAGTCACATATTCCATTCAGTGTGCGTCGCCGCAGTTTAGCAGCACATTCTGTGTACTGTGCAGAGTTGCAGAATAGGAAGAAATACTGTTAAGTCTTCAAACTAAAATATCAGTCACATATTCCATTCAGTGTGCGTCACCGCAGTTTAGCAGCCTATTCTGTGTACTCTGCACAGTTGCAGAATAGGAAGAAATACTGTTAAGTTTTCAAACTCAAATATTAAAGTCACATATTCCATTCAGTGTGTGTCACCGCCGTTTAGCAGCCTATTCTGTGTACTCTGCACAGTTGCAGAATAGGAAGAAATACTGTTACGTTTTCAAACTCAAATATTAAAGTCACATATTCCATTCAGTGTGTGTCACCGCCGTTTAGCAGCCTATTCTGTGTACTCTGCACCGTTGCAGACTAGGAAGAAATACTGTTAAGTTTTCAAACTCAAATATTAAAGTCACATATTCCATTCAGTGTGTGTCACCGCCGTTTAGCAGCCTATTCTGTGTACTCTGCACAGTTGCAGAATAGGAAGAAATACTGTTAAGTTTTCAAACTCAAATATTAAAGTCACATATTCCATTCAGTGTGTGTCACCGCCGTTTAGCAGCCTATTCTGTGTACTCTGCACAGTTGCAGAATAGGAAGAAATACTGTTAAGTTTTCAAACTCAAATATTAAAGTCACATATTCCATTCAGTGTGTGTCACCGCCGTTTAGCAGCCTATTCTGTGTACTCTGCACAGTTGCAGAATAGGAAGAAATACTGTTAAGTTTTCAAACTCAAATATTAAAGTCACATATTCCATTCAGTGTGTGTCACCGCCGTTTAGCAGCCTATTCTGTGTACTCTGCACCGTTGCAGACTAGGAAGAAATACTGTTACGTTTTCAAACTCAAATATTAAAGTCACATATTCCATTCAGTGTGTGTCACCGCCGTTTAGCAGCCTATTCTGTGTACTCTGCACAGTTGCAGAATAGGAAGAAATACTGTTACGTTTTCAAACTCAAATATTAAAGTCACATATTCCATTCAGTGTGTGTCACCGCCGTTTAGCAGCCTATTCTGTGTACTCTGCACCGTTGCAGACTAGGAAGAAATACTGTTAAGTTTTCAAACTCAAATATTAAAGTCACATATTCCATTCAGTGTGTGTCACCGCCGTTTAGCAGCCTATTCTGTGTACTCTGCACAGTTGCAGAATAGGAAGAAATACTGTTAAGTTTTCAAACTCAAATATTAAAGTCACATATTCCATTCAGTGTGTGTCACCGCCGTTTAGCAGCCTATTCTGTGTACTCTGCACCGTTGCAGACTAGGAAGAAATACTGTTAAGTTTTCAAACTCAAATATTAAAGTCACATATTCCATTCAGTGTGTGTCACCGCCGTTTAGCAGCCTATTCTGTGTACTCTGCACAGTTGCAGACTAGGAAGAAATACTGTTAAGTTTTCAAACTCAAATATTAAAGTCACATATTCCATTCAGTGTGTGTCACCGCCGTTTAGCAGCCTATTCTGTGTACTCTGCACAGTTGCAGAATAGGAAGAAATACTGTTAAGTTTTCAAACTAAAATATTAAAGTCACATATTCCATTCAGTGTGTGTCACCGCCGTTTAGCAGCCTATTCTGTGTACTGTGAACAGTTGCAGAATAGGAAGAAATACTGTTAAGTTTTCAAACTAAAATATTAAAGTCACATATTCCGTGTAAGATGAAGAAGGCGGGTAAAAAGGGACGGGGAAGTGGACGTGATCCTGATAGTTCAGGGCGCGGGTCAGGACGCGGAGAAACTGTGCCTGGTGCCAGAGCACAAGAAAGAAAGACATCCACCATACCTAGCTTCATGTCTAATTTTACAGGGCGTCGCAGGACATCACTCTCGAGGTCCGACCACTGCGAACAGGTGGTCGGTTGGATGACAGCTGATACTGCTTCCAGTCGGTTAAGCACCACCCTGTCTTCCACCAAGTCCACTCTCAGTAGCCAAGAGTCTGGTCAACATAATTCTCACTCTGATCATCCTTCCTCCCACCATACACGGTCTGGTCAAAGAAGTGATCCCACACTGGGATATAGTGAGGAGCTCGTCTCATCACCAATCCTTCATTTGACCCTCTCTCCAAGCACGCTTGCAGAGGAACATGACATCTTGTGCCCTGATTCACAACCTCTAGAGGCTACCCAATCACAAGAAGATGACAGATGTGAACGGCATTTAAGGTCAAAGGAAGTAGTGGATGATGATGATGATGATGAGACACAGTTGCCATTAAATCAACCACTATTTCCGTCTCAAGACCTTGTTGAGGAGAATGTTATACAGTTGTCAATGACTGAGTATGTGGTGGGATCAAGACTTGAGGAGGATGATCAGAGTGAGGAAGTGGAGGAGGACTTGGTGGACGATGAGGTGACTGACCCCACCTGGGAAGGTGTAGAGCCGAGCGATGACAGCAGTCCTGAGGGTGAGCCATCTGCAGCACCGCAACAGGCTGGAAGAGGCAGTGGTGTGGCTACAGAAAGAAGGCGGACCGCACCAAACCGGCCCGCAAATGTTCCACGGAGCACCCCCTTGCGTAAATCTACCTTGCCAAAGGGTAGGTGTTCCGCGGTATGGCGTTTTTTTAAGGAAAGTGCGGACGACAAAAGAATTGTAGTTTGCAACCTGTGCCACACCAGAATGAGCCGAGGCATGAACACTAGAAACCTCACCACCACCAGCATGATCCGACACATGGCATCCAAGCACCGTAGTAAGTGGGAGGAACGCCTGGATCGCCCATCTGTGTCTGCAGGCCACACCACTGCCTCCTCTTCCCCTGTTTTCGGTGCCGGCCAATCGCCTGTCGAAGGCGCAGGCCCGCATACCTCCCGCCCTGCACCTGTACCATCTGAAGCACCATCAGCGACCACATCCACTTCCCTGTCCCAGCGCAGCGTCCAAATGTCGTTACCCCAGGCATTTGAGCGCAAGAGAAAGTACCCAGCCACCCACCCACAGGCCATAGCACTAACCTCACACCTTTCCAAATTACTGGCCATCGAAATGCTGCCATTTAGGCTTGTGGACACTGAGTCCTTCCGCAGCCTGATGGCAGCAGCTGTCCCTCGGTACGCGGTCCCCAGCCGCCACTACTTTTCCCGGTGTGCCATCCCCGCATTACACCACCATGTGTCCCGTAACATCACCCGTGCCCTGACCAACGCAGTTACTGGGAAGGTCCACTTAACGACTGACACATGGACAAGTGCTTGTGGCCAGGGACGCTACATTTCCCTGACGGCACACTGGGTGAATGTCGTGGAGGCTGGGAGCGACTCGGACCCTGGGATGGCACGGGTGCTACCCACGCCGAGGATTGCGGGCCCTACCTCCATCAGGGTTTCCGCCAGCACCTACGTTATTGGCTCCTCCTCCTCCGTTTCCACCTCCGAATTCTCTACACGCAGCGCCACTCCCCCATCAGCCAGTAGATGGAAGCAGTGTAGCACTGCAGTGGGGAAGCGTCAACAGGCCGTGCTGAAGCTGATCTGCCTTGGGGACAAACAGCACACGGCCTCAGAGCTGTTGCAGGGGATTAGTCACCAGACCGAGCAGTGGCTCTCGCCACTCAACCTGCAACCAGGCATGGTTGTGTGTGATAATGGGCGTAACTTGGTGGCGGCTTTGGAGCTCGGCAAGCTCACACACGTACCATGCCTAGCGCATGTATTTAATTTAGTGGTGCAGCGATTTCTAAAAACCTACCCCAATGTGCATGATCTCTTGACCAAGGTGCGCCGCGTGTGTGCACATTTCCGTAAGTCATCTACAGCTTCGGCCGGCCTGTTGAAGCTGCAGCAGCGCTTACAATTGCCAGCTCACCGGCTGCTGTGTGACGTGAGCACGCGCTGGAACTCCACCTTCCACATGTTGGCCCGGCTTTGTGAGCAGCAGAGGGCAGTAGTGGAGTACCAGCTGTTACACGGTCGTCGCCTCTCCGTTCAACTTCCTGTAATCAGAAGTGAGGAGTGGGAATGGATGTCAGACCTCTGCGAGGTTTTACGCAATTTTGAGGAATCGACACAGATGGTGAGCGGCGATAACGCTATTATCAGTGTCACCATCCCACTTCTGTGTCTACTGAAACGCTCGCTGCTCACAATTAAAACCGACGCTTTGCAGGTGGAAGAGGTGGAAATAGGGGAGGAAGAGCTTACACAAGGTGATAGCCAGAGCACCCTCACTTCGTCTTCTCAGCGACAATTGGAGGAGGCGGAGGAGGAGGAGGAGGAGGAGGAGGAGGAAGACACGGTTGCCTCCGCTACAGAGGGTAGCCATGGAACTTTAGTTCCATCTCTTCAGCGTGGGTGGGCAGAAGAGGAGGAAGAGGATGAGGATATTGAGAGTCATCCTCCTGGTGAGGACAGCGAAATCTTGACTGTTGGTACTCTGGCACACATGGCTGACTTTATGATAGGCTGCCTTTCCCGTGACCCACGCGTTATACGCATTTTAAACAACACGGATTACTGGGTGTTCACCCTTCTGGACCCCCGCTACAAAGAGAATTTCTCATCTCTCATTCCTCCGGTGGAGAGGACAAGCAAAATGGTGCAATACCAGAAGGTTCTTGTTGAAAAATTGCTCCAAAATTTTCCATCTGACAACGCTGGCGGCAGAGTACGTGCTACCTTGGCCAACAGAGAAGGGGAGAAAAGGGGAGCACACAGCAGTTCCGAGAAAGGCAGGGCAACACTCTCCAAGGCGTGGGACACCTTCATGACACCCCGCCAGCACCCTCACCCTGATGCGCAGCCTAGTGTCACAAGGAGGGAAAAGTTTTGGAAGATGGTGAAGGAGTACGTAGCAGACCGTGTCAGTGTCCTCAATGATCCCTCTGTGCCTTACAACTACTGGGTGTCCAAGCTGGACACGTGGTATGAACTGGCACTCTACGCCTTGGAGGTGCTGGCCTGCCCTGCCGCCAGCGTTCTGTCTGAGCGGGTATTTAGTGCTGCTGGTGGCATCATAACAGATAAGCGTATCCGCCTTTCCACCGACAATGCTGATAGGTTGACACTTATAAAAATGAACAAGGCCTGGATTTCCCCTGACTTCTCCACTCCACTGGAGGAAAGCCCCGGGGGAACATAAACTCACTTTATATATGTTATTTACAATGATGGGAATACTCTGTATTCCCATTCACCCCTTCCACCCAAAAAACGGGTATATGGTTGACTCTTAATCTTCTCATCCTCCTCCTCCTCTTCCATATGCCCTGTGCTATAATTTTTATATAGGGCCAGCTCACCAGCGGGCCCTGTGATATAATTTTTATATAGGGCCAGCTCACCAGCGGGCCCTGTGTGACAATTTTTATATAGGTCAGCTCACCAGCGGGCCTTCTCATATAATGTTTTATTGGGTCAGCTCTCTAGCGGGCCCTCTCATATAATGTTTTATAGCGTCAGCTCACTAGCGGGCCTTCGCATATAATGTTTAGGATGGTCAGCTCTGCAGCAGACCCTCACCCATAATGTTTTAGATGGTCAGCTCAGCGCACGTTTCCCTCTTAATCATGGCCTCAGTTCTGAAAATCAAGGAAATTTTTGGGAGAATTTGCCTCTGCGCACGTTTCCCTCTTAATCATGGCCTCAGTTCTGAAAATCAAGGAAATTTTTGGGAGAATTTGCCTCTGCGCACGTTTCCCTCTTAATCATGGCCTCAGTTCTGAAAATCAAGGAAATTTTTGGGAGAATTTGCCTCTGCGCACGTTTCCCTCTTAATCATGGCCTCAGTTCTGAAAATCAAGGAAATTTTTGGGAGAATTTGCAGATGATATACAAGTAAATATACAGCAAATATTGTTTGGTAACAATTTTTCGCCTAAAGTCGTTTTTATTTTCCTTTTTGTGTGTTTTATGGTCAGTCTGTAAAAATGGCGTACTACGGGCGAAAGATCGTTCCCAGCAGCGATGTTGGAGTCCAAGATGCATCCAGACATCCTCCCTATGCTGTCCCTGAACCATTTCTGTGGTGTTTCCATCATTTTCTGCCCTTTTCCTATGGACAAGGCACCCTCCCCTCATCAGAGCAGGGGGTGCCTGGTGTAATGCTCGAGTCCTCCCATTGACTTCAATGGGGCTCGGGTGCTCGGCCGAGCACTCGAGCCTCAGGGGGTGCTCGGTCAGAGCACCCGAACACCCGAGCATTGGGGTGCTCGCTCATCACTAATAGAGACCTCTCCTTTTTTTCAACCCCCAACCTCTTTTGTGGACTTCAGGGTCTCTTATGTGGCAGTTGGAGTGAATCTGCCTGCCTGCCACTTCTTTATCCCATTGAATTATATGAACATCTCCAATGCATGGTTTCAAAATGTGCTCCTATCATCCGAGAGGTTAATTACAGTAATTCCTCAGGCCCTTTAATCATAATGGGCAAAACAGTCACAGCTTAGCAAGTCATTCCTCCCCAGTCATGTGACCACAGGAAGCAAATTGTTTCCTTGCGCAAATAAACTAAGGGGAGGCCCCTAGAAAAAAGGCTCAGTATGACCATGTATTAGCAGGTAGAGGATTTAACCCTTCGCATGTCCGAGAGGTATCCAACGCATTGCGCTGCAATGCATTGGATACCTCTTTGGCACAAAGGGTCAAACGTTCTAGTGCCAGAGGGATGTGCAACTAATTGTACCACTCACTGACACTCGAAGGGTTAAAGGTAGAAAGTAAAGAACATTAACCCCTTAGGGACCCTTGACGTACCAGGACCGTCAAGGGTAAACTTTCTTGAAAGACCCTTGACGGTCCTGGTACGTCACGTACATTTTACTTACAGCGCTCTTCCGGGAGCGCTGTAAGTAAAAATGGGGCATGAAATAGACTGCTCCAAGATCGGAGCGATCTATTTCAAGCCCCATAATGACGCGCCGATACACGTGACAGGTCACGTGTACCGGCCCGTCAACGTGCCCCTATGCGGACGTTATGGGACGGAAATGTCCCATAATGTCCGGTCCTTAAGGGGTTAACACCAATAATAATAACAACCCCCCCACACACACACCTTACCATAAAATATTGCATATAATACGCACAGTTTTGCCTCTCTTCACCTTATGTGAATTGGGTGGGGTGCATTATACATGAGGGGAAAAAAATAAAAATAAGTGTCACCTTGCCTCTCTGATTACCTCCTTCCCCGCTTACCATCATCCTTCTCACCCCCAACGGAGTCCAATCCGACAGCCTGACACTATGTTATTGCCTGAGAGGCAAGATGACATTTATTTTAGTGAGACAGGGAAGACAAGGGTGAGTATTGTACATAGGCACACTTGTTTTCCCTTAAAATTTTTGGTATAATTTACACCTGAGTATTATACACAGGTGCATATGATACCTGAGATTTTATAGTAATATTGGCTATTAATCAGTTGTGTGAATTGTTCCCCAAAACTGATTTTTATTTACGGCTGACTATCATACCAATGGAGACAGACATGATTCTTTGTTTCTGGACTCCAATACTCCAAACTTCTCATATGAAAGTCTTCTTAGCAAAGGAAAGAACCCCTTGGCGAGAGCAGTTTGGCGTCCTGAAGTCTAGCTACAAACAATCCTGTCCTACTCCATGGACTGAACAGCCAGCACTGATTGACTTCTGAGTAACCAATCAGCACAGAACTAAGTCATAGCGACCATTAGAATTTTCCATTCAGATTAAAGTAAATGGGCAGCACGGGATTTGCTGGGATCCCAAGAGACCCAATGCTTGAGACAGCCAAATGCATTGTTAGTATATGCTGTGTAGCCCAAATTCACCATTACTAGATGGCAGCTTAACACCATTACATGATCCCAAATCCACCCTTGTACCTAACACCCTTGGAGGGGGACCCTTTCAGTTCCATAGAAGTATCCAAAGCATTGCAAAGAAATATGTTGGTTACCACACTGGCACTGAAAGGGTTAACCCACGCTAAATATACTTTTATTTGAACTGTGCTGTTGGTAGCTGTAAAGCTGGTTATTACCCATTCAGTGCACATGTGCCAGACACCTCTAGCATTTCAGGGGCTAAAAGCCCCATTTAAATTAATGGGCATTTTTATTAGTTTCCTAGGGTACAGCTGGTTTGCTTAAGAATTGCTCCACTATTCCTTTGTATGACTTAACTGTTTAGGACAGGGGTAGTCAATTATTGGACTTCCAGCTGTTGGGAACCATAACTCCCATTATTCACAATCATCCAACAGCTAGAGGTCCAAAAACTGACAAACCCTGTGTTAGGAAGCGCCCTCGATGTGAAAGACAGATAACTTACCTTGCATATATAATGTTAAATCATGAGCGCAGTGGTACCTTAGATTCATATTCAGTCCTTTTCTGTTCAGGTTCATTGACTTATTTTTCCACTATCCCTTCAGTGATAAGAGAAAATAATAAAATCCATCATTCAAACAGTACTACAATGAGCAGGATCTCTCACGTAGCCTTATCAGAATGGCCCAGGAGTCTGAGACTGCTGGCTGACTGATTATATCCCTGCATCAGGGCCAAGGTCTTTTCAACTAAGTCAGCTGGACATCTCTATTACGGCTCTCCACAATTCTCACACAAAACTACCTGGAATAGTCACTCAGTGGGACCAACTTCTCAAAATGAATAAAGCTGTGAAACTGGCTAAGGATATTAAAAAATGACTACTAAAGGATTTAAATAAGTTGACCTAATTTTCATTTGTATGACCATATGTGAAAATTACGAAAAGACAATTTTAACCTAAACTAGGAGGATGCAAAAAGTCTGCCTCTTGCACTCTCCATATATACAAATAAAGGTAGGGCATTATCGAGCAAACCAAATGTGCCACATGGGACAAGTAAATATTCCCACATATTTAAATGGGGCATTTAAATATCTGAATACTAGAGAGGTCTCCAACGCATTGCAAAGCTGTTTTTTGAGACCTTCCTAGCATTCAAGCAGTGAAAACCCTATTTAAGAGGATAGTAATGTTTCATAATAAAAACAGCTCCAGTTTATCTTCATAGTATTTGGGCCATGGAGAGTGTTATTTCAACACTGTCAGAGTTGTAGTTCAAGAGTAATTGAATGAAAAAGTATCCCCCTCCCGCCCCTTTTACTGATATAACACTGCTCACCTCAGAGCAGCAAGACTGTCCAGATGGATCACAGAGAGGGAAAATCTTCATTGAGCATAAGGAAAAACCTGAAAACCTGTCAGGGGGGGGGGGCAGGGTTTTCCTTATGCTCACAATAAGAAGACTGTCCCTTGCTGTGACCTGTCAGGTCCCAAGACCAGATTCCACATCTAAGGGAAGAGGGACAGGAGGGGGATACTTTATCATTCAATTACTCTTGAACTACAACTCTGACTGTATTGAAATAACACTATTCATGGCCCAAATATTATGAAGATTAATCAGAGCTGGTTTTTTTGTGAAACATTATTATTATATAAACATTATTATTATCACTTAAAATCAAGGAGTATTTTGGACATTTCTTTTTTCCCTATGTTGCATTTGGTCTGCCCCAAAATTTAACGACATTTTTTCTTTGTGAATTTGTAAATATGTGTTGATTGTGCATATATGTCCTCATGTGCCTCTTGCAGACCAATATCTATGACATTACTCTTGTATAAGTATCACAGTCAAGCTCAATGGGTCTTTTAATTAAAACTAGGATTAGAAGTAAACATTTATTATATATTTACAAAATAGCAAATGAGAGGCACGCACCCGTTATTGCTTGCTGCAAAAGGATTTTTATTTTCAGCGCATCCCAAGTGATAACATTTACAGCAGGTCAGAGATGTTTGGGATAAACATGAACATTTGAGGACTTACACCATCCCCTTCCTCTACACAGCCCACCAGACATCTCTGACCTGCTGTAAAGGTTTCACTTGGGATGGGTTGAAAATAAATATCCTTTTGCATCAAGCAACAAAGGGTGAGTGCTAGTGTTGAGCGAGCGTGCTCGGCCGATGCTCGGATCGGCTCGAGCATCGCTCTGCTCGGCACATGGCGGTACTCGTCGAGTACCGCCATGTGCTCTCCCGCCATGTTCGGGTGGCGGGGATCTGTGCCGGAAGAGGCACAGATCAGAAGACGCTCCGCTGGACCACCAGGGACTGGAGGTACGGGGGCATTGCGGAGATGAAGGGGGCATTGCGGAGATGAAGGGGGACATTGTGGAAGAGGGGCATAGACTCTATGCCCCTCTTCCACAATGTCCACCTTCATCTCCGCTATGCCCCTCTTCCACAATGTCCCCCTTCATCTCCGCTATGCC
The DNA here is from genome assembly GCA_037306005.1 of Rhinophrynus dorsalis. NCBI lineage: Eukaryota > Metazoa > Chordata > Amphibia > Anura > Rhinophrynidae > Rhinophrynus > Rhinophrynus dorsalis. The sequence goes on from CM074724.1 coordinate 77,112,484, forward strand.
CCTCTTCCACAATGTCCCCCTTCATCTCCGCTATGCCCCTCTTCCACAATGTCCCCCTTCATCTCCTCTATGCCATAGAGGAGATGAAGGGGGACATTGTGGAAGAGGGGCATAGCGGAGATGAAGGGGGACATTGTGGAAGAGGGGCATAGCGGAGATGAAGGGGGACATTGTGGAAGAGGGGCATAGCGGAGATGAAGGGGGACATTGCGGAGATGAAGGGGGACATTGCGGAGATGAAGGGGGCATACAGAGATGAAGGGGGCATAGCGGAGATGAAGGGGGGCATTGACCAGGCACCCTCCCCTCATCAGAGCAGGGGGTGCCTGGTGTAATGCTCGTGTCGCCCCATTGAAGTCAATGGGGCTCGGGTGCTCGGCCGAGCACTCGAGCCTCAGGAGGTGCTCGGTCAGAGCACCCGAGCATCGGGGTGCTCGCTCAACACTAGTGAGTGCCTCTCTTATTTGCTACTAGTGTAAAAGCCTGTGTACACGGGCCAAAGTCCAGTTGATGTTAACCCTTTGTAATGCGTAGAGTACCCCTCTGGCACTCAAAGAGTTAAGAGGCCGGTCCTGCTCTGCGTCCTGCCACCAAAGCAGTCATGCACTGTAGAGACTATCCGAAAGCACAGAATGCTCCCAGCACAGAACTCCCAGCATTCTGTGCTCCCAGCATTCCAGGGGAGGGCTGGCAACTTGTGGCCTGGAGGGCAACTACAACCAAGTGGCCCGATTTTACTATCCTTCCAACTTCTGTCCCAGCCCACCCCCACGCTACCCCTCTGTCACTCAAAGGGTTAGTGTTGTGAAGTAAGGCAAGCAATACCACAAAGCTTACAATTGAAATGGGGTTATACTGGTGCAACTACAGAGCTTACAGTTTAAGTAAAGCTGCACTAGTGATACCATATAACTTACAAGAGAAATGGGTTATGCTACTGGTGTAGCTTCACTTGGATTGCATCTCCATTTCAATTGTAAGCTCTGTGGTATCACTAGTGTAGCTCCATTTCAGTTGTAAGCTCTGTGGTATCACTAGTGTAACTCTATTTCAATTGTAAGCTCTGTGGTATCACTAGTGTAGCTACATTACAATTGTAAGCTCTGTGGTATCACTAGTGTAGCTCCATTTCAGTTGTAAGCTCTGTGGTATCACTAGTGTAGCTCTATTTAAATTTTAAGCTTTGTGGTATCATTAGTGTAGCTACATTTGCAGCAACAAGCAGTAGTGGCCCACCAGCTCACACAGATGACCGGCCCAGGGGGCAATTGCCCCCCTGCCCCCCAGGCCAGCCCTTCCCTGCAGCATTCCGTGCTCCCAGAATTCTGTGCATTCAGGCAGTCTCTACTGTGCATGACTGCATCGGACAAACATTCTAGCGTTTTATTATATAGGATTTGGATACTCCATTGGGTGGATATAGGTGGACAGAGGGAGAGCATCCCTGAATGAATATCAGTACTATAAAACTTGTGTATCAGATCTTATATGAACTGTAACTGAGGTTGTATAAACAAAATGAACACATTATTTGCATTCCATACAAAGTCAATAAGCAATTTTCACTTTGCTTTTATTGTTATTGTCCTTTTATTAATGGTTTAATCATGATGGTGCAAACTAAAAATCCTTTATTTTTCTCAAAACAACTGACAGTTTGTTCTAGAAAGTCTACTTTCCTTTACTTGATTCAATGTATTTATTTAGAATTTTCTTTCAGTTAGCTTTTTCTTCCCTTTGTATTTGTTGCTTTCTAAATTCAGTCAGAATACATGCCCTAGAGACCTGAAGGCTATATATACTAGGCTACACTTCTGATTCTTCAAGGTATTTTTCTAATAAATGGTGCCCATAATTTATTTATGACTCTTCACATTGCCTCAATCCAATCTTTCAAAGCAAAATATTATTTTAAGTTTCATCAAGGTCTATAAAAGATTCTTCTCTGTTCTATCTATAACTGAAAATTGTTCTTTAGTGTCCCCTTGTTAATTGCGAAATTCTTTCCCTGATAATGAATTACAGATACCTCATTCACATGTCAATTTGAAGGTTAAATTAAATTGTTATGAGATATTCCCCTTTGGCAGTTGTACTCCTGTTGTTGAAGACATACCTATTAGCCCAGCTGCACAGCCTAACAGCTATTTCAAGGTTCAGAAAACTGTCCACCACAGCTGTCTTTGTAGATTGCAAGGAGAAATCAAGCTGAAGACATTTAAAGGGATAGTAATACTTCGTTTTAACTTTATTTTATTTTGTAGGCATTAAAAAAACATGAAGAATGATATAGGTCTAGTGATGAGCGAGCACCCCAATGCTCGGGTGTTCGGGTGCTCTGGCCGAGCGCCCCCGGAGGCTCGAGTGCTCGGCCGAGCACCCGAGCCCCATTGAAGTCAATGGGACGACTCGAGCATTACACCAGGCACCCCCTGCTCTGATGAGGGGAGGGTGCCTGGTCCATAGGAAAAGGGCAGAAAATGATGGAAACACCACAGAAATGGTTCAGGGACAGCATAGGGAGGATGTCTGGATGCATCTTGGACTCCAACATCGCTGCTGGGAACGATCTTTCGCCCGTAGTACGCCATTTTTACAGACTGACCGTAAAACACACAAAAAGGAAGATAAAAACGACTTTAAGCGAAAAATTGTTACCAAACAGTATTTGCTGTATATTTACTTGTATATCATCTGCAAATTCTGCAAAAAATTTCATCGATTTTTCTGAACTGAGGCCATGATTAAGAGGGAAACGTGCGCAGAGGCAAATTCTCCCAAAATTTCCTTGATTTTTCTGAACTGAGGCCATGATTAAGAGGGAAACGTGCGCAGAGGCAAATTCTCCCAAAAATTTCCTTGATTTTTCTGAACTGAGGCCATGATTAAGAGGGAAACGTGCACAAAGGCAAATTCTCCCAAAAATGTCCTCGATTTTTCTGAACTGGGGCCATGATTAAGAGGGAAACGTGCGCTGAGCCGACCATCTAAAACATTATGGGTGAGGGTCTGCTGCGGAGCTGACCATCCTAAACATTATATGCGAAGGCCCGCTAGTGAGCTGACGCTATAAAACATTATATGAGAGGGCCCGCTAGAGAGCTGACCCAATAAAACATTATATGAGAAGGCCCGCTGGTGAGCTGACCTATACAAAAATTGTCAAACAGCGCCCGCTGGTGAGCTGGCCCTATATAAAAATTATATCACTGGGCATATGGAAGAGAGTCAACCATATACCCGTTTTTTGGGTGGAAGGGGTGAATGGGAATACAGAGTATTCCCATCATTGTAAATAACATATATAAAGTGAGTTTATGTTCCCCCGGGGCTTTCCTCCAGTGGAGTGGAGAAGTCAGGGGAAATCCAGGCCTTGTTCATTTTTATAAGTGTCAACCTATCAGCATTTTCGGTGGAAAGGCGGATACGCTTATCTGTTATGATGCCACCAGCAGCACTAAATACCCGCTCAGACAGAACGCTGGCGGCAGGGCAGGCCAGCACCTCCAACGCGTAGAGTGCCAGTTCATACCACGTGTCCAGCTTGGACACCCAGTAGTTGTAAGGCACAGAGGGATCATTGAGGACGCTGACACGGTCTGCTACGTACTCCTTCACCATCTTCCAAAACTTTTCCCTCCTTGTGACACTAGGCTGCGCATCAGGGTGAGGGTGCTGGCGGGGTGTCATGAAGGTGTCCCACGCCTTGGAGAGTGTTGCCCTGCCTTTGTCGGAACTGCTGTGTGCTCCCCTTTTCTCCCCTTCTCGGTTGGCCAAGGTAGCACGTACTCTGCCGCCAGCGTTGTCAGATGGAAAATTTTGGAGCAATTTTTCTACAAGAACCTTCTGGTATTGCACCATTTTGCTTGTCCTCTCCACCGGAGGAATGAGAGATGAGAAATTCTCTTTGTAGCGGGGGTCCAGAAGGGTGAACACCCAGTAATCCGTGTTGTCTAAAATGCGTATAACGCGTGGGTCACGGGAAAGGCAGCCTAACATAAAGTCAGCCATGTGTGCCAGAGTACCAACAGGCAAGATTTCGCTGTCCTCACCAGGAGGATGACTCTCAATCTCCTCATCCTCTTCCTCCTCTTCTGCCCACCCACGCTGAAGAGATGGAACTAAAGTTCCATGGCTACCCTCTGTAGCGGAGGCAACCGTGTCTTCCTCCTCCTCCTCCTCCTCCTCCGCCTCCTCCAATTGTCGCTGAGAAGACGAAGTGAGGGTGCTCTGGCTATCACCTTGTGTAAGCTCTTCCTCCCGCATTTCCACCTCTTCCACATGCAAAGCGTCGGTTTTAATTGTGAGCAGCGAGCGTTTCAGTAGACACAGAAGTGGGATGGTTACACTGATAATAGCGTTATCGCCGCTCACCATCTGTGTCGATTCCTCAAAATTGCGTAAAACCTCACAGAGGTCTGACATCCATTCCCACTCCTCACTTCTGATTACAGGAAGTTGAACGGAGAGGCGACGACCGTGTAACAGCTGGTACTCCACTACTGCCCTCTGCTGCTCACAAAGCCGGGCACAGTGAACAGAATATGTGAAGTTTTTTTTTATATATCTCTGCCCCCCCACACAAAATAAACTGCTGCCCCCACACACAGTAGTCCTAAAAAGGACTTTTGGGTCTTTTTTTTTAACAAACTCGCTTTTCTTCTCCCTACACTGACTTTCCCTTCCTATCCTCATCTCTCCCTGGCTAAGACTGAGCCGAACTCGCTGGTCAGGTGCTATACAGCACCCGATCACGGGTTCTGGCCAGCCAATCAGTGTAATGCCAGCAGCCAACATGGCTGCTGGCATTACACTGATGTCAGAGCCTCCCTGCACGTTTATCGGCTGCGCAGCAGCCGCGAAACATGCGGGGAGGAGACCCGAACATGGCGGGCGAGCACATGCGGTACTCGTACTAGTACCGCCATGTGCCGAGCAGAGCGATGCTCGAGCCGAACCGAGCTTCGGCCGCGCATGCTCGCTCATCACTATATAGGTCTTATCTCTCAAACCTTTATGGTTTATGAGATATTCACAAGCAAAGTTTCCCCCTCCCGTCCCTTTTACCTAGTGTAAACAATCTCTTCTCAGATGTAGAATGCAGTCTATAGACTAGACAGATAACAGAAGGGGACACTCTTATTCCTATGAAAACAATGAAATCCCTGCCCTCCTTGACAAGCTTTTCAGGTTTTTCCCTTATCTTAATTGAAGATTGTCCCTCTCTGCAATCTACCTGGGCACCTCCCTTCTACTGTGGCTGAACAGTGTGACATCAGTAAAAGGGGCGGGAGGGGGACACTTTGTCATTGAATTACTCTGGAACTACAACTCTGACAGAATTGAAATAACACTCTCCAAAGTCCAAATACTATGATGATTAATTAGAGCTGATTTTATTATGAAACATTACTATCCCTTTTAGTCAACAGTTCAAGAGCTTGCTCATACTGCCTCCCTTCAGTCTCCTGGACTGAGACCATTAGAGAGATAGGATGTGGTGCCCTATAAGTGAAAGCAGAGACTTCAGACTTAGGCTTAACTTGTAGCCAAGCCTACCAGACCTCTACAGTGGATGACATTTTTTATTCCCAAAATTAAATGTAGTTGGCAAATTGTTGTGACAAAAAATAGCACTGGATACTAAGGGCTTTACACTAAAAAGATGAGGGATTCTGGGGCAAACCAACTGCACTATATAAAACAAATACAGATTCTCAAAATGCACATTTATTTAAATAGGACTTTTAACCCCTTGAATATGAAAGAGGTCTTCAAAGCAATGCGTTGCGTACCCCTCTGGCACGCAAAGGGTTAAGCAACTGAGCCATCGCACAGCCATTAACCCTTTGAGTGCCAGAGGGGTAAGCAACGCATTGCAAAGCAATGCGTTACATATGCCTCTGGCACTCAAAGGGTTAACCTTTACTTGTTAGTTGCACAGTGTGGTAGTTTATACTAATAAGTAAATCTAGATAGAACCCACACACTAAGGACTTTTCTTACAGTAAACTCCTCAAACTTAACCCCTTAACGACCGGCCGATTGGTGCAGCGTGGTCACTTAAGGACCACACAGCATTTTTTAAACATTTTTTTAGATTCTGGTTCCGGACTCCCCGAACGGCGTGCAGCCATGGGGGGAGCCCGGAATTCCATGACGGTCATAGTACGTCATGGGTCGTTAACTCAGATCGACCCATGACGTACTAGGACCGTCAAGGGTCGTTAAGGGGATAATCTATGATTATACTGTGCTGGGAATAAGAATAAAGTTCCACAATGTGCCACCAAAACAAAAATATTTATTTCTCAAAAAAATGTCTACTACAACTAACGTGGGCATTTTGATTTTCTACAAAACAATCTAAGGTTGCCTTAGGGTTATAAGGTCACTTTAACCCTTTGAGTGCCAGAGAGGTAGCCAACGCATTGTGTTGGATGCTTCTCTGGCACTCAAAGGATTAATGACCCCCCCCCGACCGCTTTAGCCCTGGCGAGTTAAACTGGGCTATAAAGAGTAAACTGGATTTATAAAATGAGAATTCCACTGACTGTAATAGGTATTTTATTTCTTAATGAGTATGGTACATTAAAGTGCCTCAGTGCTGTGGCTGCAAGACTTTGATAAACTGTCTTCAGAGTTAAAAAATATAGATTTTTCTTTATGTTCCTATGTTCTTTTCCCTGCCCTGCAGCTTATTTTTATATCAACCCTCACCACATTTTATTACCATACTTATCTCTGCTTCGGCTTAACCTTCTAGGTCAACAGTGAGAGAACTTCTGAACCAGCTACTCACTTCTGAGTAGGTCCTGCGTGTTCCAGCTGCTCATTGCATACCTCCCAACATTTCAAATGGCCAAAGAGGGACACTTCTGACTTAGGTGGTGTTTCTGGGGGCGCGGCTGATAGGCGGGGCATTTCCAAGAATTTTTAGGTTACTTCTTGACCTATCTGCACCTCTTTGTGTAACTGATTAATGATTTAGAACAAGATCAAGGTATTTTAATTACACAGATTCATTTATAAACACATATATTGAAGATTAACAACACATTTATGTGAGTTTTATTGCTGTGGAGCAATGTAATACACACCACACAGTCTGATCTCCTAAAAAGAGGGACAAAAGGGTAGAAAAGAGGGACAGGGGGATTTGGGTCTCAAAGAGGGACTGTCCCTCCTAAAGAGGGACAGTTGGTAGGTATGTCATTGAGCCACAATACAGTAGGGACTGTAGAAATGCTGGTGTTAGGAATGATTTAGGGCAGTATGTTTTAAAGAAAAATGGAGGAATTCTGGGGAGAACTAAAAATCTCCAAAATTCTCATCAAATTAAATGGGGATTTAAACCCCTTCAATGACAGAGAGGTTGCCAATGTATTGCTCTGCAATGCACAAAGACCAGGGGAGATGCAGTAAAGAGTGATAAAGGCTGGTGATCTGGGATCTTCCTGTAGCTCACTGAGGAGGCAGAGGACAATTTTCTGTCTCTGATATAGAGCAGAGAGAGAAGCTGTCCCCCTCTTAACCTGTTCAGTGCTATAGGAATGTAGACTGCACAACCCTGTTGCACTGAAATATTTACAGAATGAGAGACTGGCAAAGAAGCTATACATCACAGCTTCTCTGCCCTTCTGTACTGACTGAACCAGCAGACTGGGCTATCCACCAATAACCTGATTAGGTAAACACAGAACTCACAAGGCACTCCATTCCTTACACATGGCCAGCAGTTCAACAACCCTACATGCTTATGACTAGACACATCGCCAGACACACATCGCCTTAGCATTGTTCTTAGTGCATCTCCCCCAGGAGACCTCTCTAGCATTCAGAGAGGTTAAATCCCCATTTAAATCAATGGGAATTTTTGGTTCTTCCCTATATTGCAATTTGTCTGTCCCAGAATTCCATCACTTATCTTTTGAACATATTTCCCTAAGAGTTATCCTTTAATCCCTTGCACGCTAGAAAGGTCTCCAATACACTGTGAAGTAATGAGTTAGGGCGATGTTCAAAAAGTCGTCATAATGAAAAAATTGTCGGATCATGAGTTGGTGGTAAAAGAAGGATGATATTTTCAGAAGTAAATCCGTCATGTTTGAATATGTGTAGTAAAGAATTAAAAATGGCTGTAAGAAGGTCTTGATGAATATTGTCTTAAAAAACTGTGATATTAAAATGTTTTGTCTTTGAAACTAAAATTTTTAAAGAAACAGATATGTTTTTACCTGTTAACACCGTATTACTGCTTTGCACTCCTCTATCTGCTAATAGTAATTTAACTTATCTCCTCCAAGTTTAGACTATTTTTATTTTGTCAGAATAAAAATGATGTCAATCAGATAAAAAAGTGACAGCTAAAATAATATTTTTTTAAATACCTTACATTAAGGAAGTAGATTAAACCACGACCACTTTTGCAACAGCTTTTTCCCTTTGGCAGAGATGGCAGAATTAGTTACAAAAAATGATGGAAACATGTCTGAGAATTGATGGACCAAAGTGTAAGAACTTTTTAATTCTGATTACAGACAATTTCAGTTACCACTACTTTTTGAACATTTCACCCTAAGAATATACTAAGCCAGTGGTTCTCAATCTTTTTTTGTTCGGGGCACCCCTAACACATAATCTAGAACATTCAGGGCACCCCTAACATATTTAATGTACTTTATCAAGGGCATAATGAAAGGTACAATAGATAAATATACAGTTATTATTAGCTCTTACAATTATAGTAACAAAACTAAACATATTGTGCAGAACAATTTCTATTAATCTTTAAGATGATGTCCGTGGCACACCAAAGTGCCACGGCACCCTGGTTGAGAATCACTGTACTAAGCTATCTTTGCTGCAAATGTGCCCCAAATTGCCACTTGTGCCAAAAGAAGGGAAATGGGGCAGTCTATGTGCATTCCATTGCCCCTTTCCTCTATTACTTGGGGAATCCTTGTTAGAGAAAGATTTAGGCGTAATGATAGACAATAGACTGCTGTACAGTGTCACCCAGCTGCTGCAAAAGCCAATAGTTTGCTATCATGTATAAAAAAGGATTACAGATTCACAGAATGGGAATATAATTTTACCTCTATGTAAATCCTTGGCGAGGCCTCATCTGGAATATGGAGCACAGTTTTGGGCACAAGTTCTTAAAAAAGTCATTAATGAACTGGGAAAAAATGCAGCAATGTGCAACAAACCTGATACAGAGGTTGGAGGATCTCTGAGTTATAAAGAAACACTAGCCAGACTGGGTTTGTTTGCATTAGAGAAGAAATGTCTAAAGGGTGATATGAATTACAAATATATTCAAGATCAATTCAGATAACATTCTAAGGAACCATTTACTCAAAGAAAGGAGCAAAAACAAGAGGTCATCCATTAACACTATGCTTTTGACTAAAACAAAGAAAAAGAAAGAGACAGGGGGCGCCAATAGTGCCCTATCATACTAAATATAGATTTAAACTCAAATTACAATACACTCACATTTGCAAATGGCTGTGTAGTAAACCTATGTATACACACAGCTGAACTGGCATACAGAGAAATCCCTACAGTTTCTGTTCGATCTTATATAGGAACACCCTTTCATCGAAGAACACGGTTCTCAAAAATGGCAAGCTGAATCTCCATTTAAATTCTTTATTGTTGATTAAAAACAATTAAAACATTCCAGAGTACTGCTACGCTTTTCACAGCTACACGCTGCTTCCTCAAGGCTTATGGTAACAATGTTCTTTTGCATTGTTACCACAAGCCTTGAGAAAGCAGGTGTAGCTGTGAAACGCATTGCAGTATTGAGTGGTACATTTTAATTGTTTTTTAATCAACAATAAATAATTTTGAATAGCCCAATAATGAACAGGTTGTGTTTTGTAAAATGTTAAAGGGACAGTAAACCCTAAATATAACCTAGTTATTGAACCTAGTGAAAGGTAAATAATGTTTTTAAATTAAGTACTTATCTTTTAATTATAAATGTCCTGATTGTTTTATGTGTTCCCAATGAGTCTGGGATGTAGCTACTTGCACCGAGGCCCTCCAATGACTAGTTATGTCAAAGTCTAGAGTACTGGGTTTAAGCAGGGAGGACATTTGTGCCAGTTCAGATCTTGTAGAATCAGGTTAAGGCTCACAGCTGTAAGACAATGATGTCTGTCAACATCTTAAGAACACATTGAGGGATTATGAAAATACCAGATAAATATGTAATTTGACTAACATTATTTATTAGCCAGAACAGCATGCCTTTTAATTTACTTATATAATGAGGCTGATGAGCTAAGAAGCACTGAAGTAATGAGGGGCAAACCAAAAGAATTATAGGGGGCAAATAAACATTACAATCATTAACATTGATTTAAATGGGTGTTTTAACTCTTTTTTAATGTTATAGAGATCTCCCACCCATTGCAAATCAATGCATTTCAGATCTCTCTAGCATTCATGGGGATAAAAGCACCATTTAAATGAATGGGAATTATATTTGTCCAATGTGGTGCAGTTGGTTTGCTCTAGAATTTCGCCAGAACACCAGCCTCCTACAGTTTCCTTAAATAGTTACATAAGTCCATCATACTGATTTCTATGGCAGTGCTATAGGTAATCAAAACAAGAGGCTATTTAAAGGGGATCTCTCACCTAATTACACGTAATGCTCATTAGTTAGAGCATTTATCTAGAACACTGAAAATAGTGTTCATTAGATTTAAAAAGTAGTTACATGCGCAAAATGTAAACTTTAAAAAGTGTCCGGGAGCCTACTTCCGGCTTGCCAAACTTTGCCGACCAGAGACAGCTCCGTCCCACTACCCATCATCCTCGCATGACGGAGGCTGTCTGTCACTAAAGTGGAGCGATCACATTGGCTAGATATCGATCTCTGCCAATGCGATCGCTCCACTTTAGTGACAGACAGCCTCCGTCATGCGAGGATGATGGGTAGTGGGACGGAGCTGTCTCTGTTCGGCAAGCCGGAAGTAGGCTGCTGGACACTTTTTAAAGTTTACATTTTGCGCATGTAACTACTTTTTAAATCTAATGAATAGTGTTGAGCGAGCGTGCTCGGCCGATGCTCGGATCGGCTCGAGCATCGCTCTGCTCTGCACATGGCGGTACTCGTACGAGTACCGCCATGTGCTCGCCCGACATGCTCGGGTGAAGAGGATCTGTGCCGGAAGAGGCACAGATCCGAAGACGCTCCGCTGGACCACCAGGGAATGGAGGTACGGGGGCATTGCGGAGATGAAGGGGGCATTGCGGAGATGAAGGGGGACATTATGGAAGAGGGGCATAGACTCTATGCCCCTCTTCCACAATGTCCCCCTTCATCTCCGCTATGCCCGTCTTCCACAATGTGCCCCTTCATCTCCGCTATGCCCCTCTTCCACAATGTCCCCCTTCATCTCCTATGCCATAGAGGAGATGAAGGGGGACATTGTGGAAGAGGGGCATAGCGGAGATGAAGGGGGACATTGTGGAAGAGGGGCATAGAGTCTATGCCCCTCTTCCACAATGTCCCCCTTCATCTCCGCTATGCCCCTCTTCCACAATGTCCCCCTTCATCTCCGCTATGGCATAGGAGATGAAGGGGGACATTGTGGAAGAGGGGCATAGCGGAGATGAAGGGGGACATTGACCAGGCACCCTCCGCTCATCAGAGCAGGGGGTGCCTGGTTTAATGCTCGAGTGCTCCCATTCATTTGAATGGGGCTCGGGTGCTCGGCCGAGCACTCGAGCATCAGGGGGTGCTCGGTCAGAGCACCCGAGCACCCGAGCATCGGGGTGCTCGCTCATCTTTACTAATGAACACTATTTTCAGTGTTCTAGATAAATGCTCTAACTAATGAGCATTACGTGTAATTAGGTGAGAGATCCCCTTTAAGACATTCATTTACTTAGGTGGCCTTGCTAGTCCATTTATGACTTATACATTATAATCTCTAAGAGAGAGAGAGAGACAGAAAAGATAACTTTTTCATCTCTCTCTCTCTCTCGCTCTCCTATGCTAAACACAGCAGCCCTGCTACAGTTTGAAAGAAGAGTGTGCTTAAGTGGTGTAACAAAAGCACCCACAACCCTTGTGATTCTGGGGTGTCTCATTGTCAATAGAGGCCCTTTGAAATGAGTTACTAGAGAAGGTTTTCACAAAGAGGGTAGGAAGAGGCGCGTTTAGACAGTCTGTACTGCGCATGACTGCAGTGTGGGCAGTCTCTACTGTGTATGACTGCAGTGTGCGCAGTCAGAGCCGGATTAAGACTCCATAGGGCCCTAGGCAGGATCTCAAATTGGGCCCCCCCATTGCCCTTTTCCCCTTTGCCACAAACCTTTCTTGATTTGCACATTTTTCTTGTAGGTAGAGCTACTAGTACCAACTTAATAAAACAAAAAACAGATGCTTCAACACCTTGGATGCCACAGTGATCACCAAGTATTTGCACAGCAATGCATTAGGTACCTCTCTGGGTCCCAAGGGGTTACAGATTAAAAAAAAGCACACAACAGAGCTTAGAATTGAAATTGAACTACATTTGTGACACCATAGAGTTAAAATTGAAGTGGGCTACATTAGTGACACCACAGAGCTTTAAAGGGGATCTCTCACCCTAATACAAATGTTTGCTAACCCTTTGAGTGCCAGAGGGGTATGGAACGCATTGCTTTGCAATGCGTTCCTTACCCCTCTGGCACTCAAAGGGTTAAATGATAGATTACCTATCCATTAGGTGAAATTCTTTAATTTTTTTTTTTTTTAATTGTCTGTTGCCAAAAATTAACGTTTAAAGACTGCCTTTCCATGCAGACTGCGGGTACAGCACTGTAACCGCAGTCTGTAACTCTACCTCTGCTCCCCTCCCTCTAGCCAGCCTCCTCTGATGATGGAGGCTCCTGTCTGTAAGCTGCAGAGGTCTCATTGGCAGAGATCGATATCTAGCCAGTGAGACCGCTCCAGCTTACAGACAGAAACCTCCATCATTGGAGGAGACTGGCTAGAGGGAGGGGAGCAGAGGTAGAGTTACAGACTGTGGGTATAGTGCTGTACCCGCAGTCTGTACGGAAGCACAGTCTTTAAGCGTTAATTTAATGCAACAGTTTCGGCAACAATTAAAAAAATATATATATATTAAAGAATTCCACCTAATGGACAGGTAATCTGTCGTTTAACAAACATTTGTACTGGAGTGATAGATCCCCTTTAAATTGAAATGTTGCTAAACTACTGACACCACAGAGCTTAGAACTGAAATGGGGCTACTCTAGTGACACCACAGAGCTAACAATTGAAATACAGCTACATTAGTGATACCATGGAGCTTCCGTGCAGACTGCGGGTACAGCACTGTACCGCAGTCTGTAACTCTACCTCTGCTCCCATCCCTCTAGCCAGCCTCCTCTGATGATGGAGGCTTCTGTCTGTAAGCCGGAGTGGTCTCATTGGCAGAGATTGATATCTAGCCAGTGAGAGCTCTCCAGCTTACAGACAGAAGCCTCCGTCATTGGAGGAGACTACAGTGGAGGTTACAATTGAAATGCTGCTATATTCATGATACCATAGAGCCTACAACTGAAACGTGGCTACACAAGTGATACCACAGAGCAAACAATTGAAATAAAGCTACACACATGATTCCACAGAGACTGCAATTCTATGACTGTCGATGGGTAGTCATAGAATTGTAAGATCTGTGGTATCTCTCGTGTAGCTCTGTTTCAATTGTTAGGTCTGTGACATCACAGGGAAGTGAGACAGAGAGTACAAGGGAGAGAGTGAAAGAGAGAAAGAGAGAGTGAGAAGAGGAGGGAAAGAGAAGGGGAGGGAGAGAGAAGGGAAGGGAGAGCGTCACGGGGGAGACTGTGTGAGACAAAGGGAGAAAAGTGGAATGCAAGGGGAGGAGAATGAGGAAGGAGAGAGGGACTGAAGTATGGCAAACCAATATAGGGCCTGTTGGATGGATGTTCTGGTGCTCCCAGCGCTCTGTTTAACCCTTTGAATGCCAGATGAGTGCCAAACATATTGCCACTCTGGCACTCAAAAGCTCAAATCTTAATTTTTGAGGCCCCTCCACACTGCTTAGAGATTACTGTACAAAGAAGCAGCACATTTGTTCCTCCAGAAATTAGCTTAGTTTTTATTTTACGTTCATATGAACAAGTGACCAGCTCTGTGTACTTAGAATTAGAGCTTTATACATTGCAGAGTCTATATAATATACATATTCACATACATACTGTATGTATGTATATATATGAATATATGTATTATATAGACTCTGCAAGTATGTATGTGAAAATGTATATTATATAGAATAGAGCTCTAATTCAAAGTGCACAGAGTTGGTCACTTGTCCATATGAATGTGAAATAAAAACTAAGCCAATTTCTGGAGGAACAAACATGCTGGCTCTTTGTACAGTATGTATATATGTGATATTTTATATTATATATACTCTGCAATGAATAAAGCTCCAATTCTAAGTATACAGAGCTGGTCACTTGTCCCTGTGAACTTGAAATAAAAACAAAGCAAATTTCTGGAGGAACATATGTGCTGGCTCTTTGTACAGTACCTCTGGGCAGCTTGCTCTGAAACCAGTCGGCTGTCTCTGGACCAGCTCATTTAGAAATTTCAAAGGTATAGGTGTGTGCCTTCTTCTGCACCGCTCCTTTGTGGTCCTCTGTCTTGTCTGTAATGCAGAGCGCCGAGAGATGACGTAATATCCCGGCGCTCTGCATTATCACAGACTGCTGACATGAGGGAGTTGTATGGAGCTTGCCGGTAGAAAGATCTGTCTGATTCCACCGGGAAGCTGTTTTGTGCATGTAGGGCTGGATCAGTGGGCCCCCCAACATGGCCGGGCCCTAGGCAGGTGCCTTGTACACCTTTCCTATGATCCGGCTCTGTGCGCAGTCTCTACTGCGCATGACAGCAGTGTGCGCAGTCTCTACTGCGCATGACAGCTTCTGACAAACATCCTATCAAATTATTATATAGTATTAGTAAATAATATCATATAATTAATTATTTAAGCCAGTGAGGATGCTCCACACTTAATGCAGCTTCTCTGTTTGATTCCACAGTCACCAGGACTGTCCAGTCACCTGGCCCATCCAATTTGTGACCCTGCAGTCAGTGCACTGTGATGAAATAATCACAGCTCACTGCCTCTGGAATCAGAGAATACTGGGGCTGGGCAGAGAGTGCAGGAATGGTGGAATTGGATAGTAAGATAGCGAAGTCACACAGAATGTGTTGGCTCTGGGATAATAGAGTACTGAGACCAGGCAAGCAGTGTAAATGATGGGGGGTCAGACATAAGTTGCTATGGACATATCCAGCTTCAACAGTGAGTTATCCTGTATTTTTATTTACCAATTGTAACTGCATGCTGTTTTTTGCCCTTCCTCTGTCTATATTTGAACACCCTCATCAAAGCTTATGGCCAGGGGACCCCTTTTTACAAAGGGCAGCTGCTGCTTCTGCCCCATCTTCCCTCCCTTTTCTATTTTCCTTCATCCCTCCATCCCTTGCTCCCTTCTTCTTCATCCCTTCCTTCCCTCCCTCCATCTAACTTCCTTTATCCTTATTCCACATTCCCATCCCTCTATCCTCTTTCTTCCCTCTATCCTTCCCCTCCATCAGTCCCACAATCCTCTTCTTTCCTCTTTATTCATCTCCTCCCTCTCTCTTGCTTCTTCCTCTATCCTTCCATCCCACTCCTTATACACTCCAGCAGCTTTCTTTCTCCTTCCCTCCCTCCAGCTTCTCCCTACATCATTGTCCATATTGCTCTTTTCCCTCTTTTTCCTTCCTTGAGTCTTAATCTTCCTATCTCCCATCAGCTTCTTTCTACAACTGCCTGCTCCAATCTTTTTCTCATGACTCCCCCTTCCCTTAAGTCTCTCCCTTCTCCCCTCCCTCCCCCATCTTCATCATTTTACTTTCCACCATCTTCCTAATTTCCTCCATGTTCTTCATTCCTTAAGCGACACCATCCCAGCATCATCCTGCCATCTTCTTTCTTACTCCTCCTGCTTCTTCATTTCCCTGTCACCTTGGTTCTTCCCTCCCTCTGGCTTCCTTTTTCATCCATCCATCTTCTTTTTCTTTTCTCCTTCTCAAACTCCCTTTTTTCTCCATCCTTCTTCTTCATTTCTCCATTGACTCATTTCCTCCACTTCTTCTTTCTTCCCTCATTTCAATCCCTTCCTGCTTCTTCCTCCATCCATCCAACTTGTTTCAAAGTCCACTCTCTTTTCCCTCCTTCCATGTTCTTCCTCCCCTCCTCACTTCCATACCTCCAGCTTCTTCCATCCCTCAATCTTGCTACTTCATTAATCCTTCTAGCCTCTACCTTCATCTTCCCTCTCTCCCTTTGTTACTCGTTTTCTTCTTCCTCATCTTCTTCACTCAGTTTGTATTAAATGGGGAGGGGGAGATCTGAAGTTTTTGCTTAGGGTCACTAAAAACCTAGAACTACCACTGCATGATATACTAAAAAACTATCCAACGATTTCTGGAAAATTAAAGGTTAATTGCAACTTATAATACAACCTCTTTCAGTAGTAAATTAATTGGTTTTATTCTCTTTCAGTAAATAATCCATTCCTTTGTAGAATTTAAAATGTCCTTTTTCTAATTTCTGTGTGTTACCTATTGTCACCTTAAACTCTTGTAATTGTTTGCTAAAAAGATCCGTAGAAAGAGTTTTTTGCATTGTCCCTGCAAATACTAGTAAATAGTTTTCTTGTTTTTGTGGATAGGTACCCAAGGCTGTGCTGCACACTCACCTGACATCTTTTGAAAGATATACACATAGGTAAAAATAAACTTTCTTCTTACAAGGATATAGCAGTTTTTATGTATGATAATATCTTGCTGGCCTTTGCAGCTGCCAATTGACATTGTGAATTATTGCAATTATCTATTGCCTGCCATTTCTATTAAATCCTTCGCCATCAAGGTAACACATAGCATCATATAGCATCAGTATAATTAATGTATAATTTGCATGCCCATTTTTACTTGCATATTCTTGCATTTATCTGTGTTGGCCTGTATCAGTAATTACCTGCCCAACATTCCAACTTGTTCAAATTCCTCTGCAGAGAAGAAAAATCCTGCTGTGATTATACCGTCTTACATAATTTAATGTTATTTGCAAACAGACACACTGATTTGAGTGACTACTTTAATACGATTGTTAAAGAAACTGGATACAATTAGTCCACAGACAGATTAGTGGTATAAACCATGTATAGTGTTCAACTGATAACAAATCTTTGCACTCTAACCTTCAACCAGTTTTCTTTCCAATCACAAAGGTTTTCTGTAAGCCTATGTCGTTGAAAGGAAATCGTCTGGGCATACAGTCCTAATGACCACTATGAATAATTTCTCCAAAATGAATCTTTAATTAGTACTGGATATCAAACAGGTCTATGAAGGCAGGCATAAGTACAAACCCCCTGCCACTTCATGTTTCTAAGAAAGTCTTCAGTGGGAGGAATTTGTGGTCCTTGAGTCCTGCAAAAAAATAATCATATCTGACTTGACTGGCATGATATGCCGTATAATTAAAGATTCATTTTACAGCTAGAATCCACTCAAAACTGATTCACTGTGTAAAATTATCATTTACTGCAGAGATTACTAGAAATGGGGGTTATTGTTAGGTGGTGTTAATGATGCAATTTTTATCCAATGCATTACATTGCAATGCGTTGGATGCATCACTGGAACTCAAAGGTTTAAAAGCTCAACTAAATTAAATCCACTGCATAAACATGATCCAAATTTCCTCTCACATTTTCATAAAAAGCACGTAGGATTGTTTGACATGATCTGTGCTGGCTTTCAATTATAATCTTGCTGTCCAACATATTCCTAAATGCTATGCATTAATATCTCTTTCAGCAGCTTACCCGCTATAAATGTCAAGCTTGCCAGTCTGTAATTACTAGGCTAAGCATGTGTTCCTTTTTTAAATAAAAGCACCACATGGGCTTTACTCCAATTCTGTGGCTCAATGACAGATGTAAGAGAATGGCCAAAGATAAAATATAGAGGTCTGTCTTTTTCTGAACTAGTCTCCATGAGAGCCCTTCATTTTATGCCATTTTAGTCCAGGGGCTTTAAATTTATATAATATTTTTTCTTGATCTTGCATTAGCCATGCACATTAGGGACAATGTTAAGGTGCAATTACTTTGTACATTTTCAGTCATTGGCATTTAATTATAGTATACAGTAAAAAACACATTTTAAGGTTTTGCAATGCATTACACATCTTTCTAGCCCTTAAAAGGTTAACTGAGAATCTTCCACAAAACACATTAGTTATTTCTATATATGAATGTAAAATCTGAACAATACAGGTGCAATTTCTGTTCATTTACAACTTCTTTTTATTTAAATTCACTCAACCTTGAATTCATTGGTGCTCTTTTCAGATTCTTGATGTTTTGCTAATTACTATCAGCTCACTACAAAAGTAAAGATCCAACTTGTCAGTGACAATGAAAAGTCTAATTATTCTTGCAGCTGCCTAAAGAAACATAAAGGTTGTTTGTTTGGTGGGCGCAAAGCAAGTGGGCAGTAGCAGGACTGTCACTCAGTGTCACAAGAGACAAGAAAAATAGGCCACGAATAGAAGAGTGAGAACCACAGGAAATGAGGGAAATGCTTCTTTTAGTCCTGGCACAGACAAATAAAGCAATTTAAGCAATAGAATGTACCAATTTACCTGACTTTTCATGGGTAGTTAAACAAATATGATAGAATTCATTTGATACATTCAGGGATGAATTTACATATCAGGCAATCCTAATCAATGGACTCTAAGTGCCCTTGGCTCCACCCATGGCAATATTGCAACTAATCACATGAACCCCTGCCCTGGCACAATCCACTTTTACCTGGCACATAAAATGCCCTTAGAATAAAACTAAAAATCACACACACTCACAAAAAAGCTTTTAAAAGCTATTAATCTTGAGCAGTGGAGTGTTATTTCAATACTTCCCAAGTAATTGAATGATAAGTATCCCCCTCCCACCCCTTTTACTGTCCGGATGTCCAGATGGATTGCAGCAAGGGACAATCTTCAGTGAGCATAAGGAAAAAACCCGAAAAACCTGTCAAGGGGCTCAGGGTTTTCCTTATGCTCACAGTAAGAAGATTGTCCCTTGATCTGTCCCATCAAGAGACCAGATTCCACATCTGAGTGGAGGTGCCTTACACTAGGTGAAAGGGGTAGGAGGGGGATATTTTATCATTCAATTACTCTTGAACTACAACTCTGACAGCACTGAAATAACACTCTCCATGGCCCAAATACTATGAAGACCAGAGCTGCTTTTTTTGTGAAACATTACTATTAGTGTTGAGCGAGCACCCCGATGCTCGGGTGCTCGGGTGCTCTGACCGAGCACCGCCGGAGGCTCGAGTGCTCGGCAGAGCACCCGAGCCCCATTGAATCCAATGGGGCGACACGAGCATTACACCAGGCACCCCCTGCTCTGATGAGGGGAGGGTGCCTGGTCAATGCCCCCCTTCATCTCCACAATGCCCCTCTTCCACAATGTCCCCCTTCCACAATGTCCCCCTTCCACAAAGTGCCCCTTCATCTCCGCAATGCCCCCTTCATCTCCGCAATGCCCCCTTCATCTCCGCAATGTCCCACTTCATCTCCGCAATGCCCCCTTCATCTCCGCAATGCCCCCTTCATCTCCGCAATGTCCCCCTTCCACAAAGTGCCCCTTCATCTCCGCAATGCCCCCTTCATCTCCGCAATGTCCCACTTCATCTCCGCAATGCCCCCTTCATCTCCGCAATGTCCCCCTTCCACAAAGTGCCCCTTCATCTCCGCAATGCCCCCTTCATCTCCGCAATGCCCCCTTCATCTCCGCAATGTCCCCCTTCCACAAAGTGCCCCTTCATCTTCATCTCCGCAATGCCCCCTTCATCTCCGCAATGCTCCCTTCATCTCCGCAATGTCCCCCTTCCACAATGTCCCCCTTCATCTCCGCAATGCCCCCTTCATCTCCGCAATGCCCCCTTCATCTCCGCAATGCCCCCTACCTTCAGTCCCTGGTGGTCCAGCGGAGCGTCTGCAAGATCTGTGCCTCCTCCGGCACAGATCCCTTCCACCCGAACATGGCGGGCGAGCACATGGCGGTACTCGTACGAGTACCGCCATGTGCCGAGCAGAGCGATGCTCGAGCCGATCCGAGCATCGGCCGAGCATGCTCGCTCAACACTAATTACTATCCTTTGACCCTGAATGAGAAGGAGAAGAACACCTTTTCCAGACTTGTTGAGGAGTCAGAAACCTAGGGTGTAAGCCAGTGGCCTTTTAAATATTGAGAGGGTAAGTTTTGCTTCATAAACATGTAAGTAGTACGTCTGCAGAGCTTAGTATGT
Source organism: Rhinophrynus dorsalis (assembly GCA_037306005.1). Taxonomy (NCBI): domain Eukaryota; kingdom Metazoa; phylum Chordata; class Amphibia; order Anura; family Rhinophrynidae; genus Rhinophrynus; species Rhinophrynus dorsalis. Next base: position 77,132,921 of record CM074724.1, read on the forward strand.
TGTTGAATGTGCTACAAAATATGTAATACAAATATTCTACAGTGTACACTGTTCTTTCTTTTTCATTTTATACATATGTAATGTGGCTAGACTTCCCCTGTATTCTCTTGTGAAAATGTAGCTCTGCAGGACTGCACAGGAGCCACTAAAACCCTGTGGTGTGTGTTTTTTATAAGCATTATACATCAAAAGCGAGTCCTGGTCTCATATATATGCCTCTTTGTATCAAAATTGTTATTTGTCAAACCGAGGTGTTGCTAAGTACTGCTTAAGTGAGCTAAAACCCTTAGTCACTTATTTAAAGCCCCTAAACTTTCTGTTTATATTGGATATATAATGGAATAATATTGTGATAATCCCCATAATTGCAAAAGAGGAGTTGGGTCTGAAGCTCACTGAAAATGCATTAGGGGAGCTGAGTCCCCATGTCCTTTGGAATAGCTATCAACTCCCCTGTTGTTAACAAGGTATGTTTAGTTAGTTTTAACGATAATTTCAAACTGTCTATATACTAAACATTTGTAATATAATTTATGAAAAACAAACCTTTATTTTTGCTACCATAGTTTGGCATTTTATGCTAATCGGTTACTGTGCCTGTATTACCACACTCTGATATGAGGCTATTGATCGACATAATAAATCAATTTTCACAATATTTGCTGCTTTGAGATAGTAAACACCATGAAAGTCCTTCTTCTAATAACTGCGGAAGATAAAATTATTAAAACAAAACACAGTAAACTTACGATATGTTGGATAACAACCTCCTCTGGAGCAGCCCTGAGAAATAATTATCTCCGGGGAGGCTGCAGGGTGAAGGGCAACCAGTCCTTAAGAAAGTTGTTTGCCTTGGGAATGACTTTTGAGACAGTAGGGGGAAAGGGTCTCGCTGGGTAGGCTTAGCGTGGATGTTATAATGCAATGCATATCCTGCCCACAGTCCCAACTACCCCTCCCTCCCACACACAAGTAGACATTTTCCCCTAGAGAGTTCAAGTTTTGGGCCAAGGCACTGGGCCCAATTACCATAAAAGTGCCTCAGCCATTAGGTTGACTGCTATTTTATATTTATAATAAATCATTTTTCATGTAAAGGGATGTGATGTGCAAGACTGAAGGTCAGTCACTTATGAAATGGTGCTACCCAGTCTGTAACCACCTGAATACTAAACATGTCGTCAATGCATTGTGCAACAATGGTCGATATGTTCAAAAAGTCGTCATAATGAAAAACTTGTCGGATCATGAGTGGTGGTAAAAGAAGGACAATATTTTGAGAAGTAAATCCGTCACGTTTGAAAATTCATCTAAAGAATTAAAAATGACGGTAAGAAGATCTCATTGAACATTGCCGTTAAAAATTCTGATCTTAAAAATTGTCTTTCATTTTGTCATTGAAATGAAAATTTTCAAAGAAATAAAGACTTTTTTGTCTTTGAAATGAAAATTTTCCAAGAAATAAAGACATTTTTTTGTCTTTGAAACAAACTTTTCTTCTCCAAGTTTAGACCATTTTATTATGTCGGAAACAAATGACGTTAATCAGAAAAAAAATGACGTTCAAACGAATATTTTTTCTGAAAATACCTTACATTATGACGGAAGATTAAACCACACCACTTTTCAGACGGCTTTTTCCCTTTGACGGAGATGGCGGAATTGGATGCAAAAAATGACAGAAACATGTCTGAGAACTGACGGATCATGGTGTAAGAACTTTTTTATTCTGATTACAGACATTTTCAGTTACCACCACTTTCTGAACATCTCGCCCAATGAGTTCGAAACATCTCTAAGGGGTTAATGTTTATTCTACTAGAGCATGCCTCCCTCACTTTATCCTGGCCCTTGCACAAATCCTGCCCCTTCCATTGACATGCAACTCTGATTAAAAAGTCTGATATATAGAGATAGATAGATAGATAGATAGATAGATAGATAGATAGATAGATAGATAATGTTACCAGTTACTATAATTTTAACAGATATCTTTAGTTGCCTTATTCCTTAAAGTGGAGCTAGCACTTTATAATGACTTGGATGACTTTGAAAGGCCTTATTTAAAACTATAGTTAATGAGATATTTAGCTTTATTTTTTGTCAGTTTCTGTAAATTAGCTAGTACTTCTTGGCAGGAAATGGCAGTCAAATTAGCTAGTACTCCCGGGTAGAAAGTGGCAGTCGGGAGCAAGAGTGGAAGTTGGTATTAGTATCTGACACAAGGCTGTGACAACCTATATTGCCTAATTTGCATAAATTGAATAAAACATAAAGATAAATATATCATAAGCTATAGTTTTAAATAAAGAATGGCTAACATAAGTATAGGTGATTTTGAAAGCTCTTTCATTAGCACCCAACTCATAATAAATGCTAGTTCTACTTTAAGACTGAGCAGTTTTTTCTCTGGTCAGTCCGGTGTGTGTGATTAATGGAATAGGAAAGCCATATATAGTAAACAAATATGAGCTGCAGTCAACACAGCCAAATGAATAATGTGATAGATAAATAATAAATGAACTATCTTAAATCTGTTTTTTTCACAGCTAATTGAACAGCTAAGCCAAAAAGCTACTTTGAACAGGGTATAAGTCATGTAATGAGCGCTCATATCTGCCATATGTTATTGAATCAAGTACAAAGCTGGAGGGTGGAAGACTAACAGTCTGATTTAATAAGAACAACTGGAGCAAGTCTACGACAATCACACCACAGGGGACAAATAAAAATTGCCCAGATTCTCATTCTGTGGTTAATATGGGATTAAAAGCTCCATTTAAATCAAAGGAATCTGGGGATTTGCAATTTGTCCCCTGTGATGTAAATGACTTGATCCAGAATTGTTTCTCTTTATCTTCCAGAAAATCACCCATATCTTGAGCAGATTTATATATATATGAAATTGTCTACACTGATATTCAGCAGATTGAGGAAAGAGTTTTATCATAGCTTCATGCTTGGTCAATCACAGAACACAGACAAAGCAACAGTGATTTGTATTTGGCTAACATGTCCTTTCTCCCTGTTCTGTCTGTTGCACATCAGGAACCATCAAGTTCAGCAACCTATTTGCCATTTGTTGAAAAGCACAACTTGTTCTTATTTGGCAGAGTTCACACTAGTGCAACATTCTCATAAAGAAGTCCTGACGGTAGATGGACCAAACAAATCTTGGAATGGGTTCCACGTCATACTAAACACCCAAGAAGTGTAGAGGAGGCCTTCATCCTGCAATGGATCGACAATGGCTGAAGATGATGATGCTCCAAGGATCGTAAGAGACAGAACACGTAGTAAGCAAAAAGAACTAAAAAAAGAACTGCAGTCTGTTTATTGTATCCATGCCAAATGTTTCCTGTCCATCAAGGACCTTCCTCAGGGAATTTCATACAGCAGTCATATATATATATATATATATATATATATATATATATATATATATATATAAAGAAGACTTTGTGCCTGGCAAAACACACCCAGGGGTGGCAGTAAACAGGAGTTACTGCTCCCATTGGGTGATTCAATCGGGGCATGATTTTCACAGGCTTAGCCGAAGGACACTTTTTGGCCTGTGAAAATCATGCAGGGAGTTGTCCCACCCCCACTATCCAGCCTGCCCACCACTATAGAAGAGAGAAAAAAACAAAGTGGCTGCCACTCGCTCCTACACCACAGACAGACACACACCACATGGAAGCGAGCAGCAGAGGGACCTTCGGCCCTCAGGTAAGAGCAGCACGACTGGGGGAAGCGTGGTACCGTCCTACCTGCTCTCCGACGATCACAGCTCCACCGCTTACTCTCTGTTAGTCCTCAGCTTTTTTTCCTCCTGTCTGCCACTTTTTTATCATACCTGCCCTTGGTGAGGAAGAACGGGAGCCTGTCCATGTCTCAGGATAGAGAGAATCAAGAGTATTCAGAGCCCCTGTCATGGCCTCTTGCTCTCTCCAGCACCCTGCCCCAGGCTTGTCCTGGCACTTCTCCCCAGCCTCCCTGGAGCCCTCCGGTTGCCACAGGAGCCCCCCTCCCTTCCTCTGTGCTCGGCTCCTGAACAAGAGGGGAAACCAGCGGCCGAGTGACGGGTGGGAACCCGCGACCGAGCCTCCTCCGAACCGAACAGTGCGTGCAACAACAGCCCGGGAGTGAGGAGGACAGGTACTGAAGGGCTGTATTTCCACTGGGATCTGGTCAAAGGGTGTCTTTACAGCTGCAGTTGGACTACAGCTCCCTCCATCCACAGCCAGCCATCTGTATTTTGTTGATCAATATACATATGTTCTGTGTCATGAGTTGTCTGGATGCTATCGGCATCACTCTGGTCCCATCACGACTGTTCCCACCCAGCCATGGAAAAAAGCCAGATATGTCTTCCTTAAATGCAGAACTGTTACTGAGCCTGCCACATAATGGGTGTGCTCACATGACTGCCACATGGGGTGTACAATGCATTGTGGTGTGATGCGTACTTTGCCCATTCCGGCACTCACAGTGCACTCAACGGCACTCCATACACCAGCCGTGTGTTTAGTGCGATATTAGAACCCCTGCTTACTTCTGTGTACAGCCACACTCTCCCGCGATAGCTGCGACAGTGGCTGGTAAGATGGGGGACATGTATCAATGACTGGGGGGGGGCGAAAAGTGTGAAAAATTTCCCTCAAAAAATTTCGTGAAAACGTGCCAATTTTTTGCTTTTCCTGCAAAAAATTTCACCTTTCTCTCTATGCAAAAATTTTCCCCCTATGTTAACACATTTTCCACCTATATTTCCTATAGGTACTACATTTCCCACTGTAATTTTACTTCTTCTGAGGGCTGAAGTTTAGAAATAAGTGGCTGAAAGTCAAAGTTGTGAGTCCTACAGCAAAATATGGCTTGAAAAATGTGTTAGCATGCAGAATGCATTTGCTCACAACACTTTCTTGCTTAAGTGACACTGGCATATATTCATGATGATATCAATTAATAAAAAAAATAAAGTACAATCTACAATGTGGCAGATATGTATTGTAGTGGTGGTGGTAGTGGGGGACTGGCATGGTGTGATTTGTGTATGTTTTTTTACCATTGTCATGCTCTTTCCTCCTTCTGAGATTATTGACACATATTACTTAATCGGTCATAAGAATGGTCCCATCTGTCCACCACCTCCTCATCTGTGCTGCTGTTATTATATTTGTCCTGGCTTTGTTTGTCAGGTGTGGTTTCTGCTACTACTATTACCGGAGCTAGATGTTAATGTAATTCTACTGCCACTAGTACTAGGTGTCAAAGGTGCAGCACTTACAGCAGCAGAACCAGAGGTACTCGTCATATCTAACTCTGTGGATGTTAACCTGTGTTTCTGTTGCTGGGTACTCAAAACAGGTATGCGTGGCTGAGTGGGACTTGGACTTTGAAGAGGCGATGATGCCGATGATGACTGATAGGATGACTCTGTGCTTTTTGACATCTGTGCTTGTTCAGGGTCAGACTTTCCAATGGCTTTCTCAAACAGTTTATATACAGACACAGTGCTTCTAAAAAGTGTAGGAAAATTCAGCCTTTGACTTTCTGCTAATCGCATTGCCCTGTCACCATCCTCACTCTCAGCTTCATCTGTATCTGAACAAGAGAAGGATGCTGGAGGGATATATTCTAGATCTTCATCATCATCAGTCATCATTAGGTTATCCTCAGCAGCATCAGCATCACCTGATAGTTCTTGCCCACTACCCTTTATGCTTTTGGAGGTCTCAATTTCTTTTTACTTTTACTGTAACAAAGTTCCCTACCATGGGCATTTTGGTGCTTGTATGTCTCACTATCTGATGCAGTAGGTGGTTCAGTTTCTACACCTTCCTCTATTATGCTACGGCCAACATCATCAACACTTGAATGTGACTTGTTGTTATCTTCAGTGTTCTTATATGGTTTCTACTGGCACTGGTGGTGCTAAAACTAGTTTTGTTGGGACCTTGACAAACTGCATCTTCCCTTGGAGTAGAGGGATCATCATCATTGATTGCACACGCTGCAGCAACTATTGCTGCAGTCAGTTTTTTAACTACTACTTTACTCTCATGTCCCTGCACTGCTCCCCCCTCCCACCTTCCCCTTGTGCATTTGCTGGACATTATGCAACTACACTGTGTTTTTTTACTGTAGGGTACACAACACAACTGATGCAGCTGTATGATGCCTTGCCTAAGCCCAGTTAGCTGTCTGTCACTGTCACCTAAGATATTTTGTTTTTATTTTATTTATTTATTTTTTTTATTTATTTTTTTTGTTGTCCACCCTGTTGTCTTCTCACAGTCTGTCCAAAAAAATTATAACTGAAAAACAAAATCAACAACATCTTTCCCCAGACTTCCCCACCCAGCACAGAGACAATAACAGCAAGATCAGCAAGCAAATAGATCCCTAGCTGCCTGTGTCTTGCCAGTCAGTCACATGGAATTTTGGAGTATTTGGGGGGTCAACTCCTTCCTCCCTTCTTATGCCCTGGAGTGCCCCCAGACTCCCCTAATAGAGAGAACAATTGTCCTACCTAAATGACTCCCTAAACTAAGCTTCATTTCCCCTTTATTTGCATATCTTCTCTAGCTCAAAAACATGCTGCTCTCTCCTCTCACAAACACAGAATGGCTGCTGTGAGAGCCTGACAGCCTTTTAAATGGCTGTAGAAAACTTTTGTGTGGTGTAGAAATATTTTTCTTCCTGTTGATTTCAATGGGCGGATAGGGTTGCCACCTTTTCCTCAAAAAAATACCGGCCTTGGCATTCTCTCCAAAGACTTAACATTGGACAGAAGCCAATTTTTTACCGGCCTGCCGGTAAAATACCGGCTGGGTGGCAACCCTATGGGCGGAAAAGGCGGGAAAAGGCAGAAAAACTACACTTTTCGCAGGAAATTTTACACCAAGAGGAAAGTGCCATTATTCGCCGATTTCAGTTTGAGGAGAAAGTTTTCTCCCATCCCTACCAATGATCATCTTCTAGGGGTTAATAAAGATATGTTTTATTTAAACTTTTTAACCCCTTAACGACCCTTGACGGTCATAGTACGTCAAGGGTCGATTTGACTTAACGACCGATGACGTACTATGACCGTCATCGAGTTCCGGGCTATATATATATATATATACACACACACACACACACATATATATTTTTTTTTGCATTCTCCATTGTTACCCATTGCTCCCAGTATAGACCCTTGGCTTTCTTGGCTTCTGACTCCCTCCGTTGTGTCCCATCGACCTGGTTACCTCAGCCTGTTGTACCTCGTCAATATACTTACCTCAGGGTTTTTGTGGCCTAGTTTCACCCTTGTTAGAGTTATTTGTGCAGCTTGCACTGGGTTTCTTTCCTAGGTGCCTTATCTAGCCTCCTCTTCTTCTATCTGTTGCTCCCCCCAGCATCTCCCCCCACAGCCCCACATACCACTTTCTCCCACTGCGATTCTTCCAAGGTTTCGGGATCTCCATGACCAACGCGGTCAATGGTGCTGATTTGGCTCTCGTGGTACTCACCTGTGCTCTAACAAGGAAATCCTCAAATCTTGGCCTGTTAGTGGCCACTGAGGACACGAGTTGAGAACCACTGGCATAAAGTAACACCCTACTCTGTTGCTCTCCCCTTGGAACAAGAGATGATAAAGGGAAAATGTTTTGAATAAGTAGCTTAGCAAATTAGTTTTAGTCAGGTACAGGGCTTAAAAAAGTAAATCCCACCTTCTGTATTTCCTCAGAATTGTATTTATACATTCAATACTTTATCACTGTTTTATCTCACACACTCCTGTTGAGTCTATGGGGAAATCTGTAGATAAACCAGTGATGTATAACCAGCAATGAATTCCATCCCTAAACTATTTTGAACATTACAAAATCCAGAACCAGAAGTAACAGTGGGCAATGATGACATTCAGGGATGTTGCAATGAAAGACAGATATGACATCAAACAGAAAGAACATGGCTGCCCCAGCAATTCAGCTTTCACTACTTGACTACATAAAGACATAGTCCGAAGAAAAATTTAACTTTTTACAAACTGTATAGTATTTTAAGGTATTGTGAATCAATGCATTGGAGACCTCTCTAGCATTCAATGGTTTAGTATGCAAGTTATGCATGGTTAATTAGATGTAGAATAATTGGTTAACCCTATGCGTGCCAGAGGTGTATCCAATGCATTGCTCTGCACTGCGTTGGATACCTATCTGGCACTCAAAGGGTTAACTGCATATTAATCATAAAAACCTTGGAAATGCAGTCATTTTAGAAGTCTGTTACAGACAGATTGCGTTCCCCTTCAAAAGGAAATCATGCCAAATCAAAGATTATTTATTAATTTTTTTAATGATCTGCATGCTATCCAGCAAGTTTTAACCCTTTGATTACCCCTCTGGCACTGAAATAGTAAAGGTGATAGCCCTAGTGATCTATATTGGGTGAGAAAAAAAATGAACCTGAGCTATTTTAATTACAGCTTGAGAAGAACACCTCCGATAAATCCCTTTCATTTTACTGTACTACAGAATCTATCATCCTGCCTTTAATTCAGGAGAGGAGCGACTGCAATTCATCGCACAAAATTAGCTTTGATTCCCTCTAGCACAGAAGATAAAAAAAGGCCATAGAATGAAAGCCAGGTAATAAACTTTTTTTGTCTAACAGCTGCTTAGGATAAAAAATTCAATAATTAAAAGACTTCTTCACTTGGGCTTCCCTAGTGCAACCATTAATTATAAGTATCCAAGCTGGCTGATAACGAAGAAAAAAAGCCATCATGCCTTCAGCTAGTTCTAGATAACTTTAAAATATCACTGCCTTTCTTCCTTTACACAGTTTTGTCAAGTACCATGTACTTATAATTTACTTCTTGGATGCTAAATGATTCTGTCTCATGGAGAAGCATAAAAAGGGATTAAAGGGATAGTAATGGTTGAAAAAAAAATGTAGCTCTGATTGATCCTCATATAACATGGGTCATGTAGCACTGTATTTCAGTATTTTACATTTTGTAGTTCAATAGTAATTCAATTCTAAAGTATCACCCTCCTGCCCCTTTTGCTTCCTGTATGCCACCTCCCCTCTGATGTAGAATCCAGTCCTGATACCGGACAGCGTGCAGGGTGAGACAATCTTCATCTACTGAGTATAAGGGAAAACTGTGTCCTCCTTGGTGAAGGAAGGCAGGATTTTCCTTATGCTCAATGAAGATTGTCCCTCGCTGCACTCCATCTGGCTGGCTCAGAGAGGCAGCATGACGTAGGGGAAAGGGGAAGGAGGGGGATACTTTAGTATTGAATTACTGTTGAACTACAAAACATAAAATATTGAAATAGACCGCTACATGACCCACCTTATATGAGGATGAATCGAAGTTACATTTTTTAACAGATTTTACTATTCCTTTAACAGGAGGTCTAACAGATTCTAATAATACTCTCACTTACATTACTACCCTACAAGGTTCAAGTTGGTGCTTTTTGTTGTTGGTGCTGGATAAGGAGGCTAAAGCCCCAGGTCTTGTGCTTTAAGCCTTGCATCATGTTTCCAGCTTGGAGCATGTGATGGTGCTAATATCCCTATCAGCAGCAGTGCTATTGGACTCCAGCAATTAATATATTAGTTTAGTCCCAAGCCTCAGGTCTTTTGGTAACCTACAAACTCATCTGGTTCAAGTCATGCAAAAGACTAACCTGCAGAGCAGTCCAATAAGCTTCTGTACAGATCTCATACAATGGAATTTCCCTGCGCCTAATGCACACAAGCAACTCCCTGCATCTAATGCACACAAGCAAGTCCTATAATTATTTTGGTATTTGGATAAACCCCAGCCTCACATGTGGTCTTCAAACTGGCATCCAGACTTTATCCCAAAGTAAGTGATCTGTTTAGAATCAAATCCCCTGGAAAGAAAGCATATTGTACAGCAGATGTTGATGCCAGTCATAGATTGCATGGATGTAATATGTGATTCTGTTCTACAAATCCATCTCTGTAAACTCAGATCTCTGTATAATTCATTAAGCTTATTTGTTGTCCAATGTAATTACTCTACCCATGATTGTGATATGTGAACATAAATAATTTGAATAACCAGGGGCATCCACAGAACTATTTCCGGGGGGCAAAGCCATAATATGACCCCCAGGCCACCCCACCCAACCCCTATGTTTATATGAAGGGGGAAAGTGTGTGTGGGGGGGTAGCCCCTTGCCCTTTCTATGGACACCCATGTGAATAACACTCAAATCCAGATCTACCTTTCACCTGTCTTGCCTAGTTTATAACTACTTCTTTTGGAAATATACAAAGCTACCTGAGTGGTATTCCCACTGAAGCTCCCAGTAATACCTATAACCTCATTTCTACACTACGTGAACATTGTGCTCACCTCAGCTCTGCACACTGCCAGCAACTCACTCACTATTCCACATTATAAGACACAAGTGGGCCAATCTGCCTTCTCCTGCAGAGCTCAACAAACTTTCAATAACCTACCTGTAAAAATAAACTATAATGCTACTTTAATATCTCTGAAAATATCTTATTCGTTTTATTAAAAATAACTGTATCTAGCTGTCAATGTGTAATATTCATTTTCTTTTTCTATTTGAATATACATGGGTGACTTTGTTTTATCAATGCTCTCTCAGACATAGCAGAAAATGAGAGACATTTCAAAGTATTCTTCATGTAAATAAATAAAGAAATAAAACTCTTTAACCCTTTGAGTGCCAGTGGAGTACACAACTTGAGCAATGCATTGTGTACCCCTCTGGCACTCAAAGGGTTAACCCCCTGAGTGCCATTGCATCGCAGTGTGTTGGATACCCCTTTGGTGTGCAGAGGCAATGGTCCCTTTCACATGTAGGCAGTACACACCGATGTATACAGCCCAATCCAACAAAAGCTAATATGTTGCTTATGCTGACATCATCTAATATGTTGCTTATGCTAACATCAGCTCTGTACTGATGCACCATAATGGCCGAATAAAAAGTCAACGGATTCAAAATGTAACGCTTTGAATGCAACAGAGGCCTCCAACAAAGCACTATGCACCCTGAGTGTATAATCGACTAACCACTCCACTATTATTCTGCAGAAACCCTTAAATCTGATTTGTCACACTGTAATGAGGTATCTGTCTCTTCCAATGCTGTGTCATTATGTGAATGCTCTGCTGTAGTCTGCGTATGTCCCTTAATAAAATAAGGGTACTACATCAGCTTCAGTGTCTAACAATTTAAAGGGATAGTAATGTTTCAAAATAAAAGCAGCTCCAATTAATCTTCATAGTATTTGGGCCATGGAGAGTGTTATTTAAATACTGTCAGAGTTGTAGTTCAAGAATAATTGAATGATAAAGTATCCCCCTCCCACCCCTTTTACTGATATAATGCTGGTTACCTCAGAAAAGAAACTTGGTGTCCAGGTGGCTTTGAGAGAGGGACACTCTTCATTTAGCATAAGGGAAAAACCTGAAAACCCTGTCAATGGGGGCAGTGCTTTCATTGTTCTCACAGTAAGAAGATTGTTCCTTGCTGTGAACTATCTGGTCTATGGACCAGATTCCACATCTGAGGGGAGGTGGTTTACACTAGGTAAAAGGAGCAGGAGGGGGATACTTTATCATTCAATTACTCTACAACTCTGATCGTACTGAAATAACACTCCCCATGGCCCAAATACTATGAAGATTAATTGGAGCTGCTTTTATTTTGAAACATTACTATCCCTTTAACTCTTTGGATGCTATGGATAAGTCTCTGATAACCAAAGCATTAAATAAACACAGAGAGAAGATATACTAAAAAGAACAGGAGCATTTCTGGAGCAAACCATCACCACCTTAGGTGACAAATAAAAATTCCCAAATATCCCATTGGTTTTTATGGGTCTTCTAACCTCTTGAATAATAAATAGGTCTCCAATGCATTACAAAGCAATTCAAGGGATTAAAAATACATTTTTATCCAAGGCGGAAATCTTTAACATTGCATTAGACAATTAATCTGTTACAGCCCTCAGATTCCAGTTTCATTGGGCGACTTCATCAATCAGATACTTAGGTATTAATCTATCTTCGAATATATCTGAAATTCCCAACCTGAATCTGGTACCCATTAGCACTTCGGTGTAAAATAACCTTCAGATATGGTCTTGGTTGATGTTATCCTGGATGGGCAGAGTAAGTGTAACAAAAATTATGGTCCTACCAAAAATATTATATATCATGAACACGGTTCCCATCATCCTACCAACTTCTATGATTAGGAAATTGCAATCTGACATTATTTTTTTTGTTTGGGCAGGAAAGAAAACTAAACTACTCATAGATTTCTTAACCAGACCTCTAAAATATGGTGGGCTCGGCCTCCCAGATTTACACAGATATTACATCGCCTCCACTATTTCCAAGTTTCTAGATCTTGTAAAAAATAGGTCCTTGGGTTGGGCTAACACACTGCTTGATGAAAGAACACTAAAAGACCCAATACAGATTTTATGGTTAGAAAAAAAAGATACCCCCAGCCAATTTTGGACTCACCCAGTACTGGGACATCTCCTACTCACATGGCACAAAGTGAACAGTGACTCTATACTGTCTACTTTTCCCTCGCCCTTGAAGTCTCTTGTAGGAAGCCCTGACTCCCCTGTCGGTTTACCTCATTCTACTTTCCACTAGTGGAAATCCAAGAACTTAGACACGTTACAATCCTTGAGTTCTTTACCCGAACCATTTTCCAAAGTACATATTCAAGAAAGTTTAGTCCCATACTCTGTATCATGGTGGTCATTCTTTCAGAAAAGAGAAACTGGTTCTCAAGATTCTATAAGGTCGGCATTTGGATTAGGAATCTTATTACTTTTGAGATCGCCATTTCACCCCCGCCCGAACACACTACAGCCATTATCCTTCTCATATCACTTAATACAGTCCCTGCTGACTTATTCTAAAACCTTACTTTATGGCTTTATGGGAAAAAGATGTGGGTGTGGACCTGGATATGTCTGCATGGAGCAAATTATGAATACTAACTGCCATTGTGCAAGGTCTACTAGATTGCGTGATTTGAACTATAAGTTAATTACCAGATGGTATATAACTCCGCTAAAAGCCTCTAAGTTTTACCCCTCCGCATCACCACTCTGCTGGAGAAGTCAAACAGATATTGGCTCTCTATATCATATTTGGTGGACATGCCCAATGATCTCTCCATATTGGGAGGCTATCAATCTATCATTCCCTCTTGATCCTCTAATTTTCTTGTTCTCCTATTCCAAACACTTATTGGTACACTATACTCCGATTCCACATAAAGCACTTCAAGCACTGTTAAATGAAGCCAGATCAGTCATTCCTTTGTAATGGAAACAGAACTCCACTCCACCCTTACACTTGTGGCACCAGAAAGTGGAATCTGTGCTAGCAATGGAGAAATGCCATGCATACCACACTAATTCCACCTTGATCTTTGAAAAAATCTGGCATATATGGCTGACAGGGGGTGATTAATAAACTCTCGTTACTCATACCCTCCACTAAATTTTGATTTGCTGAATCTCCGCCTCACCGTTCCATATGCCTCCTGAGCAAACACTGTGCCATAGCTTATGATTTATCCCAACCAATGAGCGATGCCTATCCTATTATATACCTTCATGATATACACAGGAGTGTGTTCCGTGCCCCCCCGGAGATCTTACTCCTTACCCTACCTTTCCAATTTTTTCCTCTCTCCCCGCCCTCCTTTATCTTCTTCTTCTTTTTTGATCTTACGACACTGTTCCCTTTTTACTGCTCTATCTTTTCACTATGTTCAATCTTCTCTCAAGACTGTTTGAATTCATTTTCGCCTTTTTGACCTTACTCCCCTTTGACAACTCCACTTTTCTTTTCACAAGCTAATGTAAGATTGGTGGAGATAAATCATAGACCCTTGCTATTGTCTCCAAATTAACATTTGACTAGGACCTCTGTCCATTATGATCACTAATTCTGGCTGCATACATATATTAGTCTTGCATTGCTCTTCCACCCCCTCTTAACTCCCATTGTTTATTAGACCATTTGGGGGATAATATGTTATTTTTCAATTGCATTCGAAATGAAACTGCTTACAGAATTATTGTCACACTTTAATTACAGTCTTTTCCACTTTGTACTCATTCTATGTATTTACATTCCTTTTCTATCTTGTACTATTTATGTGTTATTTCACGTGTCTCTGTATTACTTACAGAATATTAATTAAATTATTTTATGCAAAACAAAAAAACACATTTATATCATTGGCATTTTTTCATACCTCCCAAGTGTCCCTCTTTAGGAGGGACAATCCCTTTTTGAGATCCAAATCCCTCTGTCCCTCTTTTCTACCCTTTTGTCCCTCTTTTCTCGAGATCAGAATGAGTAATGTGTATCACATTGCTCCACAGTAATAAAACTCACATAAATGTGCAGTTAATCTTCAATATATGTGTTTATAAATGAGACTGTGTAAATCAAATACTTTACTCTTGCTGTAAATAATTTATTCAGTTACTAGTGATGATCGAGCACCCCAATGCTCGGGTGTTCGGGTGCTCTGACCGAGCGCCCCCGGAGGCTCGAGTGCTCGGCCGAGCACCCGAGCCCCATTGAAGTCAATGGGAGGACTCGAGCATTACACCAGGCACCCCCTGCTCTGATGAGGGGAGGGTGCCTGGTCCATAGGAAAAGGGCAGAAAATGATGGAAACACCACAGAAATGGTTCAGGGACAGCATAGGGAGGATGTCTGGATGCATCTTGGACTCCAACGTCGCTGCTGGGAACGATGTTTCGCCCGTAGTACGCCATTTTTACAGACTGACCGTAAAACACACAAAAAGGAAGATAAAAACGACTTTAGGCGAAAAATTGTTACCAAACAGTATTTGCTGTATATTTACTTGTATATCATCTGCAAATTCTGCAAAAAATTTCATCGATTTTTCGGAACTGGGGCCACGATTAAGAGGGAAACGTGCGCAGAGGCAAATTCTGCAAAAAATGTCATCGATTTTTCGGAACTGGGGCCATGATTAAGAGGGAAACGTGCGCAGAGGCAAATTCTGCAAAAAATTTCATCGATGTTTCTGAACTGGGGCCATGATTAAGAGGGAAACGTGCGCAGAGGCAAATTCTGCAAAAAATTTCATCGATTTTTCGGAACTGGGGCCAGGATTAAGAGGGAAACGTGCGCAGAGGCAAATTCTGCAAAAAATTTCATCGATTTTTCGGAACTGGGGCCATGATTAAGAGGGAAACGTGCGCAGTGTAAAGCAGGTGTTCAACGTGGTTATGGCCCAGGTAAGGTACAGCATTCAGGAACGGAGGCCGCAGCTACCACAGGTTTTACAACATGTCCGTTTGCCCTTGTTAAGTCCAAAATTTATAGTCGGAACAGTGGGGTCTGATCCATTCAGTAAAAGTGACGAAGTGACTTAGTGGATGAAGCCAAGAACTACCTTCTGCTCTGTCGAACACCCCAGCACTATTTAATTCAATGGGAGGACCTGAGGCACTCCGATACAACCTGTATATCACAAAATGGAGGGCCTCATTCACATTGTGGTACAATAGTTCAGGTAGTGGTCCAACACTCATAAAGCCGATGCACTAAGTGAAAGGGCTGCCAAAAATTAGACTGAAATGTCACTCCAATACACCCTTTATTACACATAAAGGAGGGCATCATACACACCCTTGAAAAATTAGGATTAATAGCCTGCTGGTGACCCTCTAAAACATTAGGGGCGAGGGCATGCCGCTAAGCTGACCATCTAAAACATTAGGAATGAGGGTCTGCAGCTGAGCCGACCATCTAAAACATTATGGGTGAGGGTCTGCTGCGTAGCTGGCCATCCTAAACATTATATGCGAAGGCCCGCTAGTGAGCTGACGCTATAAAACATTATATGAGAGGGCCCGCTAGAGAGCTGACCCAATAAAACATTATATAAGAAGGCCCGCTGGTGAGCTGACCTATACAAAAAGTTGTCAAACAGGGCCCGCTGGTGAGCTGGCCCTATATAAAAATTATATCACAGGGCCCACTGGTGAGCTGGCCCTATATAAAAATTATATCACAGGGTATAAGGAAGAGAGTCAACCATATACCCGTTTTTTGGGGGGAAGGGGTGAATGGGAATACAGAGTATTCCCATCATTGTAAATAACATATATAAAGTCACTTTATGTTCACCCGGGGCTTTCCTCCAGTGGAGTGGAGAAGTCAGGGGAAATCCAGGCCTTGTTCATTTTTATAAGTGTCAACCTATCAGCATTTTCGGTGGAAAGGCGGATACGCTTATCTGTTATGATGCCACCAGCAGCACTAAATACCCGCTCAGACAGAACGCTGGCGGCAGGGCAGGCCAGCACCTCCAAGGCGTAGAGTGCCAGTTCATACCACGTGTCCAGCTTGGACACCCAGTAGTTGTAAGGCACAGAGGGATCAGTGAGGACGCTGACACGGTCTGCTACGTACTCCTTCACCATCTTCCAAAACTTTTCCCTCCTTGTGACACTAGGCTGCGCATCAGGGTGAGGGTGCTGGCGGGGTGTCATGAAGGTGTCCCACGCCTTGGAGAGTGTTGCCCTGCCTTTGTCGGAACTGCTCTGTGCTCCCCTTTTCTCCCCTTCTCGGTTGGCCAAGGTAGCACGTACTCTGCCGCCAGCGTTGTCAGATGGAAAATTTTGGAGCAATTTTTCAACAAGAACCTTCTGGTATTGCACCATTTTGCTTGTCCTCTCCACCGGAGGAATGAGAGATGAGAAATTCTCTTTGTAGCGGGGGTCCAGAAGGGTGAACACCCAGTAATCCGTGTTGTCTAAAATGCGTATAACGCGTGGGTCACGGGAAAGGCAGCCTAACATAAAGTCAGCCATGTGTGCCAGAGTACCAACAGGCAAGATTTCGCTGTCCTCACCAGGAGGATGACTCTCAATCTCCTCATCCTCTTCCTCCTCTTCTGCCCACCCACGCTGAAGAGATGGAACTAAAGTTCCATGGCTACCCTCTGTAGCGGAGGCAACCGTGTCTTCCTCCTCCTCCTCCTCCTCCTCCGCCTCCTCCAATTGTCGCTGAGAAGACGAAGTGAGGGTGCTCTGGCTATCACCTTGTGTAAGCTCTTCCTCCCCCATTTCCACCTCTTCCACATGCAAAGCGTCGGTTTTAATTGTGAGCAGCGAGCGTTTCAGTAGACACAGAAGTGGGATGGTTACACTGATAATAGTGTTATCGCCGCTCACCATCTGTGTCGATTCCTCAAAATTGCGTAAAACCTCACAGAGGTCTGACATCCATTCCCACTCCTCACTTCTGATTAGAGGAAGTTGAACGGAGAGGCGACGACCGTGTAACAGCTGGTACTCCACTACTGCCCTCTGCTGCTCACAAAGCCGGGCCAACATGTGGAAGGTGGAGTTCCAGCGCGTGCTCACGTCACACAGCAGCCGGTGAGCTGGCAATTGTAAGCGCTGCTGCAGATTCAACAGGCCGGCTGAAGCTGTTGATGACTTACGGAAATGTGCACACACGCGGCGCACCTTGGTCAAGAGATCATGCAAATTGGGGTAGGTTTTTAGAAATCGCTGAACCACTAAATTAAATACATGCGCTAGGCATGGTACGTGTGTGAGCTTGCCGAGCTCCAAAGCCGCCACCAAGTTACGCCCATTATCACACACAACCATGCCTGGTTGCAGGTTGAGTGGCGAGAGCCACTGCTCGGTCTGGTGACTAATCCCCTGCAACAGCTCTGAGGCCGTGTGCTGTTTGTCCCCAAGGCAGATCAGCTTCAGCACGGCCTGTTGACGCTTCCCCACTGCAGTGCTAAACTGCTTCCAGCTACCGGCTGATGGGTGAGTGGCGCTGCGCGCAGAGAATTCGGAGGTGGAAACGGAGGAGGAGGAGCCAATAACGTAGGTGCTGGCGGAAACCCTGATGGAGGTAGGGCCCGCAATCCTCAAAGTGGGTAGCACCTGTGCCATCCCAGGGTCCGAGTCGCTCCCAGCCTCCACGACATTCACCCAGTGTGCCGTCAGGGAAATGTAGCGTCCCTGGCCACAAGCACTTGTCCATGTGTCAGTCGTTAAGTGGACCTTCCCAGTAACTGCGTTGGTCAGGGCACGGGTGATGTTACGGGACACATGGTGGTGTAATGCGGGGACGGCACACCGGGAAAAGTAGTGGCGGCTGGGGACTGCGTACCGAGGGACAGCTGCTGCCATCAGGCTGCGGAAGGACTCAGTCTCCACAAGCCTAAATGGCAGCATTTCGATGGCCAGTAATTTGGAAAGGTGTGAGGTTAGTGCTATGGCCTGTGGGTGGGTGGCTGGGTATTTTCGCTTGCGCTCAAATGCCTGGGGTAACGACATTTGGACGCTGCGCTGGGACAGGGAAGTGGATGTGGTCGCTGATGGTGCTTCAGATGGTACAGGTGCAGGGCGGGAGGTATGCGGGCCTGCGCCTTCGACAGGCGATTGGCCGGCACCGAAAACAGGGGAAGAGGAGGCAGTGGTGTGGCCTGCAGACACAGATTGGCGATCCTGGCGTTCTTCCCACTTATTACGGTGCTTGGATGCCATGTGTCGGATCATGCTGGTGGTGGTGAGGTTTCTAGTGTTCATGCCTCGGCTCATTCTGGTGTGGCACAGGTTGCAAACTACAATTCTTTTGTCGTCCGCACTTTCCTTAAAAAAACGCCATACCGCGGAACACCTAGCCCTTGGCAAGGGAGATTTACGCAAGGGGGTGCTCCGTGGAACATTTGCGGGCCGGTTTGGTGCGGTCCGCCTTCTTTCTTTAGCCACACCACTGCCTCTTCCAGCCTGTTGCGGTGCTGCAGATGGCTCACCCTCAGGACTGCTGTCATCGCTCGGCTCTCCACCTTCCCAGGTGGGGTCAGTCACCTCATCGTCCACCAAGTCCTCCTCCACTTCCTCACTCTGATCATCCTCCTCATTTCTTGATCCCACCACATACTCAGTCATTGACAACTGTGTATCATCCTCCTCATTAAGGTCTTGAGACAGTAATAGTGGTTGATTTGATGGCAACTGTGTCTCATCATCATCATCATCCACTTCCTTTGACCTTAAATGCCGTTCCCCTCTGTCATCTTCTTGTGATTGGGTACCCTCTAGAGGTTGTGAATCAGGGCACAAGATCTCATGTTCCTCTGCAAGCGTGCTTGGAGAGAGGTTCAAATGAAGGATTGGTGATGAGACGAGCTCCTCACTATATCCCAGTGTGGGATCACTTCTTTGGCCAGACCCTCTATGGTGGGAGGAAGGATGATCAGGGTGAGGATTATGTTGACCAGACTCTTGGCTACTGAGAGTGGACTTGGTGGAAGACAGGGTGGTGCTTAACCGACTGGAAGCAGTATCACCTGAAATCCAACCGACCACCTGTTCGCAGTGGTCTGACCTCGAGAGTGATGTCCTGCGACGCCCTGTAAACTGAGACATGAAGCTAGGTATGGTGGATGTCTTTCTTTCTTGTGCTCTGGCACCAGGCACAGTTTCTACGCGTCCTGACCCGCGCCCTGAACTATCAGGATCACGTCCACTTCCCCGTCCCTTTTTACCCGCCTTCTTCATATTACACGGAATATGTGCTGCTAATCTGCAACTTTGCACACTAAACAGAATGTGCTGCTAATCTGCAACTTTGCACACTAAACAGAATGTGCTGCTAATCTGCAACTTTGCACACTAAACAGAATGT
This sequence comes from Rhinophrynus dorsalis, assembly GCA_037306005.1. NCBI lineage: Eukaryota > Metazoa > Chordata > Amphibia > Anura > Rhinophrynidae > Rhinophrynus > Rhinophrynus dorsalis. The sequence continues at coordinate 77,152,686 of CM074724.1, forward strand.
GTTGCTAATCTGCAACTTTGCACACTAAACAGAATGTGCTGCTAATCTGCAACTTTGCACACTAAACAGAATGTGCTGCTAATCTGCGGCTAGGCACAGTGAACGGAATATGTGACGTTTATTTTTTACACTTTGCACACTAAACAGAATGTGCTGCTAATCTGCAACTTTGCACACTAAACAGAATGTGCTGCTAATCTGCGGCTAGGCACAGTGAACGGAATATGTGACGTTTATTTTTTACACTTTGCACACTAAACAGAATGTGCTGCTAATCTGCAACTTTGCACACTAAACAGAATGTGCTGCTAATCTGCGGCTAGGCACAGTGAAAGGAATATGTGACGTTTATTTTTTACACTTTTCACACTAAACAGAATGTGCTGCTAATCTGCAACTTTGCACACTAAACAGAATGTGCTGCTAATCTGCGGCTAGGCACAGTGAACGGAATATGTGACGTTTATTTTTTACACTTTGCACACTAAACAGAATGTGCTGCTAATCTGCAACTTTGCACACTAAACAGAATGTGCTGCTAATCTGCGGCTAGGCACAGTGAACGGAATATGTGACGTTTATTTTTTACACTTTGCACACTAAACAGAATGTGCTGCTAATCTGCAACTTTGCACACTAAACAGAATGTGCTGCTAATCTGCGGCTAGGCACAGTGAACGGAATATGTGACGTTTATTTTTTACACTTTGCACACTAAACAGAATGTGCTGCTAATCTGCAACTTTGCACACTAAACAGAATGTGCTGCTAATCTGCGGCTAGGCACAGTGAACGGAATATGTGACGTTTATTTTTTACACTTTGCACACTAAACAGAATGTGCTGCTAATCTGCAACTTTGCACACTAAACAGAATGTGCTGCTAATCTGCGGCTAGGCACAGTGAACGGAATATGTGACGTTTATTTTTTACACTTTGCACACTAAACAGAATGTGCTGCTAATCTGCAACTTTGCACACTAAACAGAATGTGCTGCTAATCTGCGGCTAGGCACAGTGAACGGAATATGTGACGTTTATTTTTTACACTTTGCACACTAAACAGAATGTGCTGCTAATCTGCAACTTTGCACACTAAACAGAATGTGCTGCTAATCTGCGGCTAGGCACAGTGAACGGAATATGTGACGTTTATTTTTTACACTTTGCACACTAAACAGAATGTGCTGCTAATCTGCAACTTTGCACACTAAACAGAATGTGCTGCTAATCTGCGGCTAGGCACAGTGAACGGAATATGTGACGTTTATTTTTTAAACTTTGCACACTAAACAGAATGTGCTGCTAATCTGCAACTTTGCACACTAAACAGAATGTGCTGCTAATCTGCGGCTAGGCACAGTGAACGGAATATGTGACGTTTATTTTTTACACTTTGCACACTAAACAGAATGTACTGCTAATCTGCAACTTTGCACACTAAACAGAATGTGCTGCTAATCTGCGGCTAGGCACAGTGAACGGAATATGTGACGTTTATTTTTTACACTTTGCACACTAAACAGAATGTGCTGCTAATCTGCAACTTTGCACACTAAACAGAATGTGCTGCTAATCTGCGGCTAGGCACAGTGAACGGAATATGTGACGTTTATTTTTTACACTTTGCACACTAAACAGAATGTGCTGCTAATCTGCAACTTTGCACACTAAACAGAATGTGCTGCTAATCTGCGGCTAGGCACAGTGAATGGAATATGTGACGTTTATTTTTTACACTTTGCACACTAAACAGAATGTGCTGCTAATCTGCAACTTTGCACACTAAACAGAATGTGCTGCTAATCTGCAACTTTGCACACTAAACAGAATGTGCTGCTAATCTGCGGCTAGGCACAGTGAACGGAATATGTGACGTTTATTTTTTACACTTTCCACACTAAACAGAATGTGCTGCTAATCTGCAACTTTGCACACTAAACAGAATGTGCTGCTAATCTGCAACTTTGCACACTAAACAGAATGTGCTGCTAATCTGCAACTTTGCACACTAAACAGAATGTGCTGCTAATCTGCAACTTTGCACACTAAACAGAATGTGCTGCTAATCTGCGGCTAGGCACAGTGAACGGAATATGTGACGTTTTTTTTTTAAATTTGTGCCCCCCCAAACAAAATATAACTGCTGCCCCCACACACAACAGTCCTAAAAAGGACTTTTGGGTCTTTATATGTTGTTCCAACACTTTTCTTCTCCCTACACTGACTTTCCCTTCCTATCCTCATCTCTCCCTGGCTAAGACTGAGCCGAACTCGCTGGTCAGGTGCTATACAGCACCCGATCACGGGTTCTGGCCAGCCAATCAGTGTAATGCCAACAGCCAACATGGCTGCTGGCATTACACTGATGTCAGAGCCTCCCCGCACGTTTATTGGCTGCGCAGCAGCCGCGAAACGTGCGGGGAGGAGACCCGAACATGGCGGGCGAGCACATGCGGTACTCGTACGAGTACCGCCATGTGCCGAGCAGAGCGATGCTCGAGCCGAACCGAGCTTCGGCCGAGCATGCTCTCTCATCACTATCAGTTACACAAAGAGGTGTCAGTAGGTCTTGAAATAACCTAGAAATGATCTGTAATGCCCTGCCCATCAGACACACCCCCATAAACACCACCTAAAACAAAAGTGTCCCTCTTTGGTCATTTTAAATGTTGGGATGTCTCTTGTATATTTCTTCCCTATTGTATAGTTGGTTTTCTCCAGAATCAGCCTCAGTAAGTGACTTAACCCTTTGAGTGCCAGAAGGGTACCCCTCTGGCTCTCAAAGGGTAAACCTTTTGAGTGCCGTTGCAAATCAATGCATAACATACCTCTCTGGCACTCAAAGGGTTAAAACTATTCCTATTTTGCACATCAAGAAATACAATCCAAATATGAGACCATTGTGCCAGACTGGATTGTATAAACATTGTATGTGAATGTATGAATGACTTACACAGCTTTTTACTTTGGGGCAGTGCTGTCCAACTGATATATATCCCATTCACACAAAGAAATTTGTCCATTTCATCTACATGTAAGTAGTAATAGAAGCAGGCCAGGTTGCATTGACATAAAAGGAACCCTGCAGTATACATTATTTATTAGTATCCTGCATTAAAAGGGATGTCTGGTCACCTTAACTTACAGTTTGCAACTCAAAAACTGACCTAGGTGGTTTTTGATTGCCAAGTTACTAATGAGCTTTAATGACTTCACCTGCTGCAGCACACACATACCTGCTGTCTTCCATAAATGTCAATGGCCAGAAGTTATTTCCTGGCTATTTAAGCTATAAACAGTTCCAACTCAATGAAAACCTCAGAATACAAGTGTTGGGTCTCACCTCCTTTCGTCAAACTAAGAACACAGACACTGGGTTTAGTATAAAGAACCCCAAAGTAGTTGTTACTGTTTAGCAGGGTCTCACTGCGTTGCATACCCTTCTGGCTCTCAGAGGGTTAACACCTGCAATGCACACCCCACTGATCTGATAATTGCACATACCCCTAAAATAGCGACTTAATGTTTGCTCACCATACATAAAATCTGACACCTTAACCCCCTGGGTGCAAGAATTATATCTACATTACAAAGCAATGCATTGGAGATATCTCTAGCATCAAAGGCGTTAAAAACTGAAATGGAATATTTTTCCCATGCATGCATAGTTAGGCTACAAAAATTCAATTTGCCTTATATCCAATATGTAACTTAAAAGATTAAGTAGTTTTAAATACAAAACATTTTTCTATGTAGTGAAGACTGAAGGATCAATACTGAGAGAAAATTTGATCTTAGTCTGTGCATCGTTAATCTGTACCAGAATGGAGAAAAATCAATACAAAGTCTTTTACCTTTAGTATCTAACCCCAATAAAAGTCAAGAAAATATTTCTGCATCATGCAGAATGTAATGTCATGCCTGTTGTGTACTGAAGGCATTTTCTCAATAAGCATTGGCTACTCTAAGATTTGTGACAACTGCAGAACATAAACAAAGGGTCTAGGGGAGAGATTTCATATAGACTTGCAAGTCACCTAAAATATTAAACTGAAAATGGAAAATAATATTTTGAACATAGACTTTAGATTTCAAAGTAATACTGTACTGCAGTTCTGTATCTGACTTTATCATGTGGCGTACCATCTGCCAAATGATATACCAGGAGCTGAGATTTCACCCCCCTTATGCTAAGGGCAGTAGAGGGCAAGGGAAAGAAGAAATCAGACTGACAATTCAGATCTACTCCCTCAATCATAATCCTTGTTTTTAAAGGGATAGTAATGTTTCATAATAAAAGCAGCTCTAATTAATCATCATAGTATTTGGACTTTGGAGAGTGTTATTTCAGTTCTGTCAGAGTTATAGTTCAGGAGTAATTCAATGACAAAGTGTCCCCCTCCCGTCCCTTTTACTGATGTAACACTGCTCAGCCAGAGCAGAAGGGAGGTGCCCAGGTAGACTGCAGAGAGGGACAATCTTCAATTAAGATAAGGGAAAAACCTGAAAAGCTTTTCAAGGGGGGCAGGGCTTTCATTGTCCTAATAGGAAGAAGATTGTCCCCTTCTGTTATCTGTCTGGTCTATGGACTGCATTCCACATCTGAGAAGAGATGGCTTACACTAGGTAAAAGGGGCGGGAGGGGAAACTTTGCTTGTGAATATATCTTAAACCATAAAGGTTTGAGAGATAAGACTTATATCATTCTTCATGTTTTTTTAATGCCTACAAAATAAAATAAAGTTAAAACGAAGTATTACTATCCCTTTAACACAATAAATCCCCCTAAGGTCAATACAACTGTTATAGCATATCCTATATAATAATTCGCTAAATCGTGTGTAACGCCGCGACATGCGCAGTACACACTGCTGTGCGTGCTGCAGTCATGCTCAGTAGAGACTGCCCACACCGCGGCTGATACAGAGCTGGGCGCTCCGAAGGAGCGTCCAGCTCTGTATCAGCCGTGGCGCGGGCAGTCTCTGCTGCGTGTGACTGCTCCACGACTGGGTGGCAGTGGCACTGTGGCCCGTGTAACGGGCTGTTCAACTAGTAAGATATATAAATGAGTAAAAATATAGCCAACACGTTATCAATTACTATATGTCATATTCAATGGATCTCTCTCTTTATTGACATACCTGGTAAATCTCGGATTTGCCCCTGAGACTCCGGTTTTGAGAGTTCATTACCAGGTCTCTGGGGCAGAGGCTGATTCTCTGGATGTGGGGAACTTTAAATGTATAGTAATACTTAATATGCAAAAATAATATACATTGTAGTGTTTATCCCCCTGAGTAAAAAAAGGGCACTTTCACTGCTGAAAGGTGTTTTATTCAAAAGTAATTACAGCTCAAAGTTTAATTTTTTAGGTGCAATATCACAGTGGCCTGAAATTGTACAGTGGCTCTGTTGTTACACCATCCTATGGACAGCTCTGGTCCATAGACCATAAATCTTCCTAGGATGGTGTAGCAACAGCGCCACTGTACAATTTGAGGCCACTGTGATATTGCACCTAAAAAATTCAACTTTGAGCTATAATAACTTTTGAATAAAACACCTTTCAGCAGTTGGAGTACTCTTGTTTTACTCAAGGGGATAAACCCTACAGCATATTTTTTTTTACATTTTAAGTATTACTATCCCTTTAATACTCTGCCCACCTCTTCTCCTTCCTACCCAGTTCCTCCCAATTTCCTCCCTCCTTTCCCAGTTCCTCCCACTTCCCACCCACTTGTGTGATTCCCTAGAAAACCCCACCCCTCTCACGGATAAACCCCACCCCCTTTTTGCCACAATTTGCAGCAATTAAACTCCCCAGAGGCATCAGAGAGACTCCACAATTGAAAGTTTCCAGGTATATTAACCCCTTAGAGTCCGGTGACATACCCGGACCGTCACGCTGGTCCGGCACTTAAGGACCAGTGACGGTCCTGGTACGTCACGTACTATTACTCACCGCGCTCCTGCAGGAGAGTGGTGAGTAATACCGGGGACTGAATTTGATCGCTCCAAGACCGGAGCGATCTCTTTCAGTCCCTCAGTTCGGCGTGCCGCCCCACGTGATCAGTCACGTGGGGCGGCACGCCGAAATTCTCTATCGGGTCCTTAAAGGACCACACACCCCACGACCGCTGGTCGTTAAGGGGTTCATTTAGTCAAGTTGATTTGGGGCAATGTTTTCAGAACATAAACAAATCCAACACCCTTTGAACCATCCGGCACTCAAAGGTTTAAACCTCTTACATGTAGCATTGAAGACATCTCTAGCATTCACAGGGTTAAAAGTATACTAACACCTCCTAGAAGTGAACCACCACTTACCTGAGCAGAAAATTCTAATGACCACATTGAATCAATTCTGCCTGGATCGGTCTCCCAAAAATTAAAGGAGCAGCACATTTTTAATTAAATAAATATATGTTATTTTAATTTTTCCTGCTGAGTACAACAAAAGTACTCCCATTTCTGGGTGATCTTTCATTCAAATGTAATTACAGTTATATTTTTCCAGACTGTTAGTAACAGCGCTAAGTGGTGTCCAAAAGCCACATTATTTTAATAATGCACTCTAAGGGTGAGTCTGCGTAAGTGACGATGTCTTGTCATAGTAATTGAAAGGAACAGTGCCATTTGTTGGCTGCTATAGAAAAGTGTAGTTTCATTTTTTAAAAAGTCTACTTCCCCTTTAATCCACAAAGGAAAATCCATGTGGACACATGAATCGATTGTGTGTGTATCGATTCCCCAGAATCAATGATTAATTATTAACTGATATAATATCCGTGGAGACAAAAGTAATCTTTTGTTGCTGGGCTGCAGGACCACAAACTCCTCTTCTAGAAGTGTGAATCTATTTTCTCAAGAAGCCTTTAGTAAAAAGGGTTTGGTCTCCAGGAGTCCATATAATGCAATGAAATTAGTTTGGATAATTGGGATGCAAACCTATTAATATTACAAGCAAGATTTTAACCCTCTTAGTGCCATCGAGGTATCCAATGCATGGCACTCAAATGGTTAATATTCATTGCTGGAATACTGCTCTGGCATTCATAGTTCTGTGTTAATGTGATATCATGTTGCTGTATGTTATAAAAAAAAACTAATTTTTTTATTTGTTTTTAACATTATGGGGGAGATTCACTAAGCGGTGATAAAGAGGTGATAAATAGGTGAAAAAGTGGAGATGACATCACTTCTCCAGTGATAACACTTCTCCAGTTCCTATGTTATTTTATAGAGCCGATGCACTAAGATCTACAAAGCTGAAGAAATCTTAGTGCATTGGCTCCATAGAAAAATATAGGAATTGGGAGGGGGCTGTGTCAAAAGGGGACCCCCAACAACCAGACTGGCCCATGGATATTCTGGTGGGTCTCATGGTGGGCCTCCTTTTAAATATAATCTGTAGGTAGCACAGCAGATACCTGGAGTGCACCTCTGCCCCTCTGTCTTCTGTTTCATATCATACCTTATAGTGGAGAAGTTCCACAGGCTCAGTCCTTATATATATATACTTCCAGGTTGCAGTGCAAATGCATATGGTGGGGGTGTTCCTGGTTTATGGTTGTTTGGGCCCCAAGATTTCCGATTGTAGCACTGTCATTCCCTTTGCACCTTGTTTAAGACATAGCCATAACCGAGGTGTAGAGGAAAGCAACACTCAGACTGTCCTATTGCCATTCCCTTGGTGCTAGCAACATTAAGGGTCTTTAGCATAAGTATCTTAGTAAATTGATGTTAGGTAATATTAGGGATAGAAGATCAATTCTAGCTCCTGATTTAACCCTTTGTGTGGCAGAGGGGTACACGACACACTGCGGAGCAACGCGTTGAGCACCTACCTGGCACTCAAAGGGTTAACACTGAATATTTTTGGACATTTACCCTATTATCTCTTGGACAAAGAAACAAGGGCAAAACTCTGCAATGCATTCCATACCTCTCTGGCACACAAAGGGTTAAATACATAGCATGTTAGTTTTAGATTCCCTTTATGTTTGTTTTGTCTCAATGTTTCCTTTACCAGCTTGTCTAGAGAAAGGTCACACTTTGATGAAGGGATCATTGATCAGATGAAGGTGCAACGGCAGATACAGAAAACTAAGTACAGGTAAAATATCTTAATCAAACAATAAAAGTCAATAAATGCTAGACATGAAAATGTAAGCTGTAAAGGCTCTTTTACAAGACACAGGTATCCAGCTGCCTCTGTAGATTGCAGGTACAAAATATCTGTCAAATAGACACACACACATACAAATAAACACTTTAATACAGCCACAGGATTTCTTTACAGCTCACCTCCTTCCCTTAGAAGACAGCCTTTTCAGTGCCACTATAGTGGTGTACAATGCATTAAAGGGTTAGTAATGTATTTTTAAAACATAACAAAATATTGTAGCTATTTTTAAAAAATAAACTAAATGATCCCAGTGCCAACTCTCAAACCTTTATGGTTTGAGAGATAGCACATTTTAAAGTCCCCCCCTCTCTCCCTTTTCCCTAACGTCATCTGTAAGCTGACAGCAGGAGATCTTGGTCAGGGGACCGTCAGGTGGCTCTTCAGCAGAGCTGAAATACAGCAATCTAAAAAGAAATACTTCACTGGAACAGTCTACAAAGTGTGCTTGTAAACCAGGCACACTTGTAGACCGTTCCAATGAAGTATTTCTTTTTAGATTTCGGTATTTTGGCTCTGCTGAAGAGCCGCCTTGAGTTGGCTGACACGCATCTCCTGCTGTCAGCTTTACAACTGACATCAGTGATGGAGGAACTTTAAAACGTTCTATCTCTCAAACCATAGATGTTTGAGAAATGGGACTGCGATCATTTAGTTTATTTTTAATAGCTACAATATTTCATGATTTAAAAAGACATTTCTATCCCTTTAAGATGCTCTTGAGTACTCAGAGAGACAAAACTACTTATATAGAAATCCAGACTGTCAGTGGAAGTTCCAGAATGCATTACATTGTTCACTCCTCTGATCCTAAAGCACTAACATTGATTTGGACTATTTTCTGCAGCATGCTGGTGGACTTGAACAATTTGCATCTCAATAAAACCTAACTTTCTTTGCTGACTTTGCTTATTTTAAGATTGGTTATCCTCTGTACAACTTTTGCATATTTTAGAATTTTTGCATACTGATATTATTGCTTTTTCAAAACATTTCACAAAACACAGTCATCCAGTGTAGACGTGATCAGCTGGGACCAATGCTGTCTCTGTGAATTACAGTCACAATCATTTTTAGTCTATGCGTTTCACTGCTTTCTTTACCCCTTTGACTGCCGGAACGGTGAGCATGGGAAAAGTAAACATTAAAACTGATATAACCCCTGGGGAAACAGAATGGTATGCAGCACATCCCTCTGGTTCTCAAGGGGTTAAATGGGGCCTTTAATCTATTGAATGTCAGAGAGGTCTCCAACGAATTACTTTACAATGTGCTGACCACCTCTCCAGGGGTTAAAAGCCCCATTTCAACCAATTGCTCCAGTTCTCATTAGTTTACATGCTATTTCTTCTGCAAGGCATGATGGTTTGCTGAAGCTCCATTCACATCTAATGGCATAGCTGCTTACAGGGGAAACTTCATTAGAAAATACATGCTGTATTGAACACCAACACAAAACTGTAAAATATAAAAGTAATTAACGTGGTCAGGTTATTCTCTAAGTTTTGATACTAATTCCATCTTTTTATTCAGTTTTATTTGCACATTTTTCTCTATCCCATACATCAAGCCTTATCTAGAAGGTGTCATGTTCTGGTAAACTACATAATGCTCCCTCTGATAAGAGCGTAAGGAACACTGATAGAAATAATCCTACGGTTTCACCCTTACCTGAACACCCATTAGATTTTACAGCAGCTGCACAGAGCTCCTTAGACTTTTTTTTTTGGTGGGGTGCAAAGATAATTTGCATAAGAGCCTAAGTTCCACAGATCATAGACTACAAAACACTGAAAAAATAACAAAACTAGTATAGTTATTTTGGCATGTTTATTCAAATAAATAAACCTTTGTCCTTGATGAAAATTACCCTTTATGGACCAGAACGTATAATAATAACTGGAAAACAGGTGGCTTGGTGGTCATTCATCTAAGTCAAGTCTCATTTATCTGAGTCAAGACTTTAAAGGAACACTAGCAATAACCTCATATTTAACTTTCTAAGGCCAGAAAATCCTAATGATTTCTAGGAATTGTGCTCTGACTCCTTGGCTCAAGGGTAAAATCTTCAGTCAGTCTTGATGTGGTGTCTACTGAGCTACATTTGGCTCCTACTGGAAGGATTACTGGACTCCAAACTCTGATCACTTTACTTGTTACTCTTCTTTGGATCTTGCACTCTGCCTGCTTATGTGTGAAAAAGGGAGGTTCTAGTGGATGGAGTTTGAAGTTCAATAATTTCTGATAGCAAGTAGCAACTATCATGTCCATCTCCATGGAGATGACATCCAAGAATGATTAAAGTTGAACCAGGCATCAAGAGCAAATTTCATACTGGTGGTAGGAATTTTCTGGTCTTTGTAAGGTAAGTGTTTTAATTTATTATTAGGAAGAGTTACTGTTTCTTTATCATTGAGTTAGACTCTTTTCTGCCGTATACAGTTTAACTTTTTACATCTCTTGCATAGGGATGGGAGAAAAGTAAAACATGTTTCTGGTGGAATTTTCTATGAACATTAGCAATATCCCACAAAAAATTCCCACCCATAGATAATGCATAAAATGTCCACATTTTTGCTAATGTCAATACATTTCAGTGAGAACTTTGGCATTTTCACCTATGCTTTCTATGGCTACAATATTTCCTGCCTCAGTACTACTATTGCTGAGGGCTGAAGTGGAGAAATCAGCAGATGAAAGTAAAGGTTGTGAGGAGGCAGAGTCTTACCGCAACATATACTTTGAAAACAACTCTGTAGCAGCCATCCTTAAAAATATAACTGAGAGTTGGGATATGTAGAAGGGTGCAACACATGACATCTAGGGGGAGATTCGCTAAGCGGTGAGAAAGTAGGGATGACTTCTCCAGTGATATCATTTCTCCAGTTCCTATGTTATTCTATGGAGCCTATTCACTAAGATCTCCAAAGTTGAAGAAATCTTATTGCATAGGCTCCATAGAATAACATAGGAACTGAAGAAGTGATATCACTGGAAAAGTCATCTCCACTTTATCACCTATTCAGCACCTCTTTATCACCGCTTAATGAATCTCCCCCCAGTTCTTTAAAACCTCTGCCTTCAACAAAAGAAAAGGGTGGCATGTCAGCCACCAACATTTTGGCAAGTTTACTATTCCAAAGGCAAATGCAGTAAGTGTAAGATGGCAGTACATAGTAGAACTGTGTAACTTTATTGTTTTAACAACTTGATCTGTGTCAGTGGAGGTGGTGGAGATGGTGGCAGCAGATGTCTGTATTCTTGCAATCTCCTCCCACAGACTCAGAGTCATACTCTTCCATGTTTTGCATTTGAAGAACAGAACCATGGATGTTAGTGTAAATGAGTGAGATTTTGGCACACTTACTGACACATCTACAGCACTACCATAATGTGACCCAGAGCCCAGGGAAGATATAGAAGTACTTCTGCTGCTGATAGTTGTTGCACGCCTGACATGTTGATGGTACATCTCCCAATCAGAACTGTGATTGTGCTTCAGGCAGAGTCTCCATGAGGATGTGTCTAGGTGTGATCCTGCTTTCCACCTGTTCACATGCTTCTTACACAGACAACAACATGTTTAGGTTTTGGATTAGGAGTGAAGTTTCTCCATACTGTAGCCTTGATAGAGTGATGGGTTCCCGAGGGGCTACTACTATTACTACTACTACTACCACTATTACTACTATTAGGGATAGATGTTTCATTTGTACTACTAGGTGTCAAAGGTGCTGCACTTCCAACAGCAGCAGAAGCACTCATCAAAGCAAAGGTTGTGGACGCTGATGACCTGTGTTTCTGATTAATCAATAACTGTGTATGTGGCTAGGTAGGGGTTACTTCAAAGTGGAGACTACTGATAATTGTATATTTTTTTGACATCTTTACTTGTCCAGAGTCCAATTTTCCAAATGACTTCTCAAACAGTTTATAGACAGATACAGTGTTCCTTGTCAGTGGTGGAAAAGAGAGTCTTTTCCAATCAGTTAATTTTCTGGCCATGCCATAATTTCTCTCACTCTCACCTTCATCTTGATCAGAATAAGGGTAGTATGCTGGAGGAATGCATTCTAGATCAATATCATCATGAATAATCCGGTCATCCTCAGCACCGCCTGCCACTTTTTAGTCACTACTTTGATATAACTCTAAGCTTTTTGAAGTCTCAAACAAATTCTTGTTACTTTTCCCGTTATAGGAATTTTCAGACTGTTAGCTACTGCTTTAAGGACAGGTGTTGTACTTGTTGCTCTTACTGTCAGATTCAGCAGGTGTTTGAACAGCTGCACCTTGCTCCACCAGGCCATCAGTGCTAGAAAGAGACTTGTCATCTTCATTGTTTGTACATGGTTTATTAATACTACTGGAGGTGGATGAATTTTTTATGTAATTTCACTAACAGCCGCTTCGGGAGGAGAAGGATCATCTTTGTTTATTGTACATGCTGCAGCAACCAAGGCTTCAGTCAGTTTTTAGGCTACCACTATATTAACACATCCCTACACTGCTCCAACTTCTTTCGCCCTACTACCAGTCTGTTTGCGGAACATGATCAAAGTAGTGTGGATTGTAACGGTAAAATACACAATATAACCGTTTGTTTATGATGATGTCTTGCCCTTTTAGAAAATAATGTATCATAAAAGTCTCTGTCTCTGGTAACTGACATGGTCAGCCTCAGGCACAGCTTTTATCAGGGTCCCTGTCTCTGTCAACTACCAGTGAAAATATTTTTTTCATTTTTTATATATTTTTTATTACCTATCCCTATCTTTCACTTTCTACAAAAAAAATAAATTCCCTACAAGTGCAGCTGCCCCTGCCCTCTTTACCTGTAACTAGTGTCAAGAGGATTTCAGAAACTGCTTTCTCTCTCTCTCAGTCTCCCCGAGTGTCACTGCAGCCTTAATTTTTTATAGTACAGGATGAGGATATACCTTAGTAAAAAATGCTGGTCTCTCTGATGTAGAAGTCAGTGTCAGTTATACTGTCTCTTGGATGTCAGTCAGTAAAGTATATGTGTCAGTCACAGAGGCTCAGCCAGGTCAAGAAGGAACTTGGATCACCTGCCAGTCTCTTCTCAGTCAGACAAGCTTTTGGGGTATTTGGGGTGAATCTCCTTTCTCCCTTCACAGTTCACCAGACTCCCCTAACATAGAGAACACATTGCCTGCCCACAAGACTCCCTAAACTAAACTCCACTAAACTCTACTTTACTGCTGGCAGTTGTTTTATTCAGTGTTATATAAGTTCCCATCTGTTACACTCTATGGAAACAGAGATCCAGGGAACTTTGTCCCATATTTATAAAATAAATTTGGGATTATTCTGGAGTAACCCAACAGCACCACAAAACCCTGTTAAATTAAATTGGGCTTTTAACTTCTTGAATGCAAAGAGGTATCCAATGTATTGTGAAGCAATAAATTGGGGACCTCTCTAGCATTCACATGGTTAAAAAGCTCTATTCAAGTGCATGGTAATATAGAAAACATTTTTGTCCCTTATGGTGCAGCTGGTTTATGTCAGAATAAATCCAGTTTTCTTTTACAAAGCCATTTATGGTAGTTACTGCCACATTCTATGTTGAACTGTTGTCAGTGACTCATCTCTCACATAGATGACAACAGAATAACCTTCTGAAATCTGGCCACTAAAGTGCAATGTTAATGTAAAAAAAAAAGTTTAAACTGTAATAACTCTAAAAAGAAGCATCTCCCAGCTTTACTCCACAGGAAAATTTATGTGGAACACCTTCTTTTCTCTTTTTTTTCTTATAAAAATGTATTTTCTTTTAAAGGGATAGTAATACTTTGTTTTATCTTTATTTTGTAGGCATTAAAAAAAAACATGAAGAACGGTATAAGTCTTATCTCTCAAACCTTTATGGTTTGAGAGATATTCACAAGCAAAGTTTCCCCTCTAGCCCCTTTTACCTAGTGTAAGCCATCTCTTCTCAGATGTGGAATTCAGTCCATAGACCAGACAGATAACAGAAGGGAACAATCTTCTTTCTATAAAAACAATTAAGTCCCTGCCCCCCATGACAAGTTTTTCAGGTTTTTCCCTTATCTTAATTGAAGATTGTCTCTCTCTGCAATCTACCTAGGCACCTCACTTCTGATCTGGCTGAACAGTGTTACATCAGTAAAAGGGGAGGGAGGGGATACTATGTCATTGAATTACTCTGGAACTACAACTCTGACAGAATTGAAATAACACTCTCCAAAGTCCAAATGCTATGATGATTAATTAGAGCTGCTTTTATTATGAAACATTACTATCCCTTTACTATACTGGGGGCAGTTTTTCTACATTGTATCTTTTTACATTATATCCTTATCCCTACTTTCACAGTTCCTGATGGAAACCTATCTGGAAACAGATCCAGGAAGTTCACTGGCAGGAAAATAAAAGTGTAACAGAATAGGAGACGATGAAAAAAATAAATACAATTAAAACATATAGACAATTTGACTTCATATATACGAGTCATGCACAGAATATGTAGAATCCAAATAATTTCTTACCCTTTCCAGCACACTCCATAATAAAATGGTAAAATGGTAAAAATAAATGTAACCCATGTCCAACCCATTGCTTTGCATTGAAGATGCCACTAGCATCCAAAGGGTTAAATTCATGCTGACCTAAGTGTTACTTAATGCAGCCACCATACAGTGTAGTGGATTTTTTATGAATGGAACTTTTCCAACTTCAGTACAAAACTGTTCAAGGCTTCACCATTAATCCAACATAACACTCTTCTTTTATGACACTGCCAACTCGTCTTGTCTTTGTAAGCATTTTTCTATGAAGTGCTAAAACTTTAAGTTCCTTCTCTTACCAAACGCCCAAAGCATTTCATCAGTTTGCTAATTAAAAGTATCTGACAAAGCAAATCAGCATCACTTCCTATTGATAGAAATCTTTCATTCAATTACTTAGTGCCATTTTCAAATGCTTTTCTTGTCATGCTTGGCTAGTTGCAGTCCTTGCCAAAAGTCCTGTGAGACCTGCATTCGACTCCTGACAAGTTCTTTTCAATCCCCAATTTATTGTTCTTTTCAGTGCGTATAAAGCTTTTTTTGACATGGAAATTTAGAAACGTAACGCTCTGAGTGCCAGAGAGATACGTTGGATACCTCTCTAGCACTCAGAGGGTGAACAGAATGAGGGAGATGAACTAATAAGAGTTAATTCTGGGGCATAGCAACAGCACCATGGGAACAAATAGAAATTCCCAAA